>CM021103.1:39506318-40182454 GCA_007115665.2 Sequoiadendron giganteum | reverse complement strand
AATTAGAGAGTGAAAGAAGGTGGAGATATTGAGAGAGAGGAAGCAAGGAGGGAGAGAGAAATAGGTATAGAGGGACAGCTAGGTAGAGAGAAGTAGATATGAAAGGAGAGATAGAGGGAGAGGTAGGGATGGAGAGAGAGATGATACAAAAATAGAGAGAGGTATAGGTAGATAGAGGGAGGAGGAGATAAAGAGAAGTACAAAAGGAAGGAGAGAGGGAGGAAGAGGTAGGGATGGAGAGAGAGGTGACAGAGATAAGATAGAGGAGGGAGGGATAGGTTGGGAGAGAGAGGTGAGATAGAGAGAAAGAGAGTAGAGAGGAAAGGGGAAAGAGAGAAGTGAGATAAGTGATATAGATGTGTGATGGAGAGAGAAGTATAGAGGTAAGGATCAAGGTGGATAGATTGAGAGGGAAGGATGGGGGAGAGATAAAGAGGTATAGAGGGATAGGTTAGATAGAAAGAAGTGGAGAGAAAAGGTGGGTGAAAGGAAGAGAGAGGGAAAGAGAGAGAAGGGGGGAGAAAGAGAGGTGAGATAGAAAGAAGTAGAAAGGGTAGGATTGAGATGGGGAGATAGAGAAAATTAGAGAGGGAGGGAGGGAAGGAGAGAAAGGTGAGATAGAGAGAACTAGAGAGGGAAGGAGAGAGAGAATGGCGAGATAGAGAGTAGAGAGGGAAGGAGAGAGAGAGGGGAGTAGAGAGTGAGAGATAAAGAGGGGAGAGAGGGAGAGAGGGATGGACATGTAGATATGAAAATGAGAGGGAGGGGAGAGATAAATGTAGAGAGGGAAGGAGGGAGGGAGGGAGGGAGATAGATATTGGAGAGGGAAGGAGAGAGAGATGGAGAGAGGTGATATAGAGATTAGAGAGATATATATAGAGATAAAAGGAGAGGGAGGGGAGATAGAGATATGTAGAGAGGGAAGGAGGGAAGGAGGGAAGGAGATAGATATTGGAGAGGGAAGGAGAGAGAGATGGACATGTAGAGATGTAGTTCTTGAGCTCAATGGAGAGAGTGTCAAATAAAGGGATGGAGATAGTGAGAGAGAGAGGGGTCTAGAGAATAAGAGATGAAAATGAGTGAGAGAGAGAAAGATGAAATTTGACCTCCTAATTATTGAAATTTGACATGCTGATTATGAAAATTTGACTGTCTGAAATTTTTAAAATCTTCCAAAAACTAGAATTTGCATTATAACTCCTATAGATCTAAAACCACACTCAAACATATTGAAACTATATACATGAAATATAACTTACAGTATAAGAAAGTAAATTTCCATATGTAAATTTCAACTTATACTTTAGAAAATAAGTAAATGTCCATAAGTAAAGTAAATGTTTATTTCATTTATATAGTTTCCCTAGCAGAGAAAGAGAAAATCAAAGAGTTTAGAAAAATGCATTTCAAAAGTCATGAATGACATTTGGCATGCACCAAATAGGCTGCATTGGTAAATACCAACCCAATGGGTTGGACTTTTCATTGGGAATTAGACCCAAAGGTTTGAACAACCATTTCATGTAAAAGACGTGATTTTTTGAAAGGGTGCCAAATTTCATCATATTTTTGTTTGTGCTCCCCGTATCATTTGCACGTCTTTCAATGCAAGTTTATTAAAAAATCATGATAGCGTTCAACTCTCTCTTATCTATCTAAATATATAATTCTTTTTTTCATTTTGATTTAGTTAAGGTTTGATCAATAGCTTCTATTGTAAATGTCTCTATTTTTTGTCAATGTAGACATGAAAAATGTGCAGTTTCGTCTTGGCACGCTTGATCCCAATCACTAACACCATTTCCTCCAGAATCACACTCTCAGAATTTTATCATATTTTCATCTCTTAATCTAATGAATCATTATTCATCTGATCAGGTCTATCACCCCCTTTGATTAAATTAATTGATTTAATTTAATTAACCTTACATTTCTGTTTAATTAAATAAATCATTTTATTTGGTTAAATTCTCAAAATTATTCTCATTAAATTAAATAAATTAAACCTTATTTGATTTAATCTAACATATTGAGAGGATGTGGAGTAGGGGAAAGGGCATTCACGTGGTGTTTTTCTGGGATGGCAGGGAGGAAATGTTTTCAATGTGATCCAGCCTAGATTTGGTGACATGATTTGGGTTATTTGGAATGCCGGGATTGCTTCTTGGGAGGATGATAGTACTATGAGTATTAAATTTTGGGAGAAATGGGTACTTGGTTTATCTCCTAATTATTTTTGGAGATATGAGTGTATGAATAATGATGGGACCATCCAAGATGCGTACTGGTTGTATTCTAGAGGTTTTGGGTGGCTAATTTAACTAGTGGTTCCTTTGGCTTCGTTCGAGTGATTACTAAATTTAGCTTGTTGGGTTATCTGCATGGGATTTTGTGCCTTTCCTGCCTTTCCGCCAACTTTTGGCTCCTTCTCTAGTTTCAAGAAATCATCAATTGCGGTGTCTCTTCTCACGTTTGCCTTGTTCCCCTCTGCGCATGTAAATGACTTGAGGGAATTAATTACCATAAGTCCTGCATTAAACATCCTTGTTCATTTTTTGTGTGCAATGTTTGGCTCTAGTTTTTTCTGCATTTCAAAGTTTTTCCTGTTCTTCCTGATAGTATGGGTGGAGATAGGGTTCGGACGGAGCCGGATTGCTATGATGAATTTTGGAATAACCCTCTGGTTTGGCATATCTGCGTTGAGGGAGGTATTGCACCACTCATGGAGAGTCTGGTCGGCCATGATCCCATCCTTTCGGGATAATTTACATGTTCTTGGAAGGATAGAAGGGTTTATGTTGGGGGGATTTCATTTGAAGTCAACGAGGAGGTCATTGCGCAGGCCACGGGCTTGAGCTGCGAAGGGAAAAAATACACTAAGCACGCCAAAAAGCTAGACCATGATAGCCTTAAGGCTTTCTTCAGAGGAGAGGAGACTCCGGTTAGGAATCAGGCAGGATTCGAAAGAGCTAAGCTTCCCAAGCCATGGGATTTGGTTTTCTTGGCTCTGATGAAATATGTGACGCTGGAAGGTAGGAACAAAACTTGCTTTTTCTATCACTTTCCTCTACTTAACCATCTTAGACACAAAATTTTGCTTAGCTTCCCGTTTTTTCTTCTTATGGACCTAGAGAACTCGGTGGATAAATATAATATGGCGGCCTGTCAAAATCCTGATGACCTCCCGCCTCTCCCGCTCCATCAGGGGATTATCTTTCGCCTATACCACTTTCATCTCGCCCTCTACCCACCTAAAGTCATCTTTGTTCGTGTTGAGAATGTTGATCCCATTCCTTTGTTTCACATATCCCCAGCCGAGTCCATGAGCCCTCCTCGGGAGCCTAATGTGGGGAGTATCAAAACCAAAGTGGCCAATAAGAAGCTCAAGGGTGGGTTAGGTTTGGCTCATGCTCAGGCGGCGGAAGGGCTCTGCGAGCTAAAGGCCACCCAGGTTGACATGGCTTCTAATGTTACCAAGCCGAAGATGGGCAAGGAGAAAGGGTTGCAGGCCACGACTACTAAGGAAGGGAAGGGTAAGGGCAAGAATGTGGTCGGGATCGACTCCAGAAGGGAAACGGTTGTTGGGACCATAGAGCTGACTGGTGGGGAAAGTGGTAGGAGAAGATCGGGGAGGCTGGCCAAGAACAACAAAAAGAGACTGATTATTGAGGACTCGGAGGTGGAGCAGTCGGACAGTAAGGGTTATAAGGAGGAAGAGTCTAACAATGAGACTGATGACTTGGGGGAGAAGCCCCTGCCTAATCCGATGGACAACAAGACTCCTTGCCATGGTTCTGACTCGCACACTCCATTGGTGACTGAGCCTAGTGAGATGCAGGAGACTAGGGATACTGGGGAAGTTTTGGATATGGTGGCGAAGAGGCTGAACACTCTGGACAAAAGATTTAGGGGCTTGACCCGCTTTACTATGAAACTGAGCCACTTTGTCACTAGTGCGCTGTCAAATGTTATAAAAGAAGAACTGGAGGAATAACAACCAAGAAAACAAGGATTGGGTGGGTGATGAGCTAGTGGACCTCCTGAACAAGAACTGGGATGAGGCCAGTTAGCTGTGTTTGTTGGTGGTCTGTCGGCTGTTTTTTGGCTGTCAGTGTGTTGTCCCTAGGCTGTCTCTGTGGTTTTTTCATTTTTTTTTCCTGTAGTTGTTTAGTCTCTTTTTGGCCCTAGTGGCTCCTTGTGAGGGGTATAGCGCCCCGTAAATGTTGTTTAACTTTTCAAAAACATATTCCTCTTTGGTTAATAAATCAAATCATTTATTTGATAAACATTTCCTCTCAATTCTTGACTTAAATCAATTCACAAAATTAAGTCTAAATTGTCACATCATCTAATTCTTCATTAAATTAATCAAAACCATGATTAAGTTAATCCATCGTATTAAAATCCTCTAGAGAATGCAAGTTGCACAATAAATCAATTACTTTGATTTATTTAAATTCTCTATTTTCCCTCACATGGCATCAAAAGGGAATATTCCCTTATTTGAATTCAAAAAGGCCAAGTGGACTTGGTCCTTCCAACAAGGCATTTAAGACCTCTTACATGTCCTTGACCTTGAGCCAAGTGACATTAACTTCATTTCTCTTCCCTCTTCAACAAGTCATCTCACAATTTCAAATTCAAATTTATTCATTTATTGGCACTTTGGCCAAAATGTGCACAACCACTAACCATTCACATCTTGAAATGTGGCATCCAACCATTGGATTGAAATTTAGTCCCATATTTCTCAAATATTACTTTCTCTTCCAAATTGAAATTTATAAATTGGAGACTTCTCTCCTCATTTTTTATCCACAATCATATGCAAAGTTACTCTCTTCACATTGAGAGCCAATTTTTCCCATTTCCATCAACCATCAATCATCTTTCAAGAATTGTAACAAGGTTATGCTCAAATCTCCTTGGAGATTTGACCATTTCTCAATCAATCTACATTGCAACTTAGGAATTGGGAAAGGGCCAATTGCAACACTTCATTGGCACCAATTCCCCCATGGGATCACTAATATATTGGCTTAATTAGGATTTAGTTTGATTTCTTGTTTGTGTTCTACATCTTTTTTCCTAATTCTAGTTTGAATAGATGGATTTCATGGGGAATCTCTCATACTTGTTTGCATGCATTTGATCTAACAACTAGTGTGTTTTGTTGCTCTTGTGCATTTGTAGGTTTAGGGGTTCACAGTCAAAAACCAACATGTGCTAGTTTTAGGATAGTTTTTTACTCGTTCATTGAAACATGAAACAAATTAAAAAAATTTGAAACTAGAATCCATTCTAAATATGATGAAAAAAAAATCATTTTTGGATTAGTTTTCAAAAAAATTAGGGGGGAGGACACTCAAATTTCAGCTTTTTAGGATGTGTCCACTTTGAAAATTCATAAAATATTATATATTCATTAAAAAATTTATCTGAAAGAATGAGGATAAACTACATGGAATTAGCTAATTTCTCACCATTGGTATTTTTGAAATTCTAAAAAAAAATTAATCAAAAAGGGGGGAGCCCTCAGGCGCTATGCTATTTTTTTTTTATAAAAACATGACATGTTTTACCAACCTCTTTGAGACCCTTAATCTTCATTAATTTCAAAAATAATTAGTAGCTTAGAAACTAGACTCGGAGAAATTCAACTTTTGTTCTTGCTACATCTTGAAATTTTGAGCATAACTATCTTCATTTTCTTGTGCAAATCAGATTTTGCTTATTTCAGAAGAAAAAAAAAAGTGGCATCTAAAGAGCCAAAATTGTGTCACAGATTTATGCACTTACCTGTACCCCTATTCAAGTTATTACTTTTTATCTATGTGTTGATCTAATTATTCAAGGTCATGCACCTTATCAAACATATAAAGGCTTACCATGTAAAGTGTTTAATGATATGGATAAACAACCCCTATTATTATTATGGATTTTTAGACATGGAAGTTGGAATAAACAAAATAAACGCAAATTGTAAATATTTTTAAATTAGTTTGTATTGGGTTTGTTGAGATGATGGAAGGTGGAGTCAGTGACAAATTGATGTCTATATCTAGTTGCGAGACAAAATCACATATTCATACAAAAAATTGCAATGATTAAAACCATTTTCTAACACCTTAATGAATATATCAATAAAAACTCTTTCATAATGCATAAGCAAACTAAGTTTGACACATACATTCAAAAAATTAATAGAATTTTTATAAAACTAAATGGGTCTACATAGTAATCAATGAACAAATATGAACATTTCTTTTATTATCTTGAAAAAATACCTTACAAAAGCTTTGCAAAGATTTTACAATCATCTAGTTGGCCAACTAGTTAAAGATACATCCACAAATGAACACAGTGTGCATGGAGACACTCAATCAAGGTTTATTTCATGTTTTAAACTCATTATTTAGAATTAATTATAGTTACAAGTTTGGGATGAACCAAAATCACTACAATGTCAAGATACCTTTACCCAGAGCTAGAAGTTGAAACCCTAAGGTTTGCTATAATTTCTTCCTCTAGTTTACTATGTAATTCCTCCTTTTTTTAATTTTTCCATGCCATTTCTTGTTGAAAACATGCATATGTGTATCTTCCAACATCATTAATCCATCTTGGGGGAAGAACCATTGTGTCTGCAATTGCACAGATCGCCCATGCATTCTTGCATCACCATCACATGGCCATGCACTTGAAACCATGCCCTTTACCTTAACAACCATATGCCTTTGTACACTAATCATATCCTACAAGAGCCCATGGATACCAGGAGGTGTTTGAGATTCTTCATTTATTGAATTGCATCCATTTTGAACCCTTCATGATGTATTGGTCATGCAAGGAGTTAGTTAGGTCTTTTTTCTCAAATGGCAGAGATTTGAGACTTCACATACCAAGGGGGAAAAGTTAAAAACATCTTGAAATGGTATGACAAGATGAGAAATTCCAAAATCCCAAAATTCAAGGAAAAAGTGGGGTTCAAAGGAAAATAGATGCCAAGATGAGCAAGTCTAAAATCTTAAAATTGAAGTAAATGGCAATAAAGAACTTAAAAGGAAAATGGGTGTTCATAACAAAGGCATGTCAAGATGTTGGAATGAGCAAGTCCAAAATCTTGAAATGGGAAAAAGGGACTTAGAGGGAGTTCAGAGGAAAGACATGATAGGATATCAAGATGGGTAAGTTTGAAATCTTGAAATTGAAGGAAATAGGAGGAAGTGACTTGAAGGTAGAAGAGGGGTTTAAAGGAAGGGATGCAAGATACTAGGATGGGAAATTTTGAAAGCCTGAAATTGAAAGAAATAGGGAAAAGGGACTTAGAGGGAAAAGGAGGGTTCAAAGGAAATGCATGCAAAGATGTAGAGATGAGCAAGTCTAAAATCCTAAAATTGAAAGAAAAAGGGGTGTTCAAACAAGAGGCATGTCAAGATGTTGAAATGAGCAAGTCCAAAATTCTAAAATGGCATAATATCAACTAGGAATACAAAATATTACAAGGCATTGACCATAAAAGTATCCCCAAACAAATTTTACTAAAGATTTCAAGAATAAAATGCTTTGAATGAACTTCCTTAAACAATATTAAACACAAGGGTCCCAACTAAATATTTCTTCTATCAATTATCAGCATTGGATGAATAGGGTGAAATGAAAAAAATAGGAGCAAAACACAAATAATAGAGACATTAAAGTGAGGTTCTAACAAAAGTGATTACTCCAAAAATTGGATGTGTAACTACTTATTTTATCATCGACAAAACCATCAAATTTATTAGGTAGCAATTCTAATTTAAGTGATAGTGGTTGAAAGTGTTATTATCAAGCAATCCTATGAATAAACAACAATCTTGGAGTTGACAGTGACAATTATAGAGACATCAAGACCATTAGGTGATTAAAAATGTTGATCATGTTCAATCAACAATATTTTTTCCACCAAATCAAAAAAACAAAAAGGAAAAGGAAAATCCCAACCCTTTAGATACCATAATAGTTGGGTTATTCCATTGTATAAGAGTAAGGTTCAACATGCAAAAGTGAGGGGATCAAAGAGAATAGGTTGTTGGATGAGTAAGGAGCATAGATTACTTGGCACAAACAAGAATCTGCAAAATAAACAAGGAACAATGATAACAATGTATCCCTTTTTTTATATTGATTTGGGTACTAATAAATCAAATATGACTACTATTTGGCACCTATTAATTTAATCTTTTCCTCACATTGGAGATTTTCCATATAAATATGTGCAAAGTGTTTTCATGCATTTTCTTGCATTCTACTAGTGGTTTTGAGTTAATTTTGATTTAAATATCGTTGAAAACAATATACTTAAATGTATTTCAATAATTTGAATAAATATATAGCCTCAATCTCAATTTTGTAATAATTACAAGTCAATTATAGTCTTATTAAGAGGTGATTTGGAGCATTGAATGCTATAATTCTTACAATTTTTAACACCCTCCCAAGTGAAAATATTTCCTCAATTTGTGATAATCGCTTGCAATGAAGCATTAATTTAACCAAATTAGTTATTGTACATTCAAAATCCATGTAAAAAAAATTAAAAACATTGAAAGATTAAGATAGAAAAAATGATTATGAACAAAAGAAAATGTGTGCACACCAATTCTCGCTCAAAATAGAAAGAAAGCAACCATTAATTTGACTCAACAATAACTTGAATATTTCTGCATATTCCTCGTTGAAAAAATAAATAAAATATTTAATGAACCAAAGGTCTAACAATAAGATGTGCAACAATCTAAGGTCCCTAAAATTGCAATCTAATTGAAATGAGAATAAAGAAGTAGTGCTTGAAGCAATTGTGATTTTTTTTACAATTATATAAAAAAAATAGCTCAAAGAAAGTTAAGTTAGAGAAACAAATGTAATTATCAGAGGGATAAACTATTATGGGAAAAAATAAAGCACTTTCAATCTTGTAAGTGACTTCTTAAAAGACAAGTTGTATTGGCAAGGGAAAATTTTCCAAGCAAGGAGAGTGGGAAAGATTTGTGAAGAGAGGGTTAGGCCTATAAAAGTGGTCATGGCAACCATGCATGACAAGAAATAAGAAAAAATAAGCTCTTGAGGGACTCACGCTTCTTCCTAGATGAGGATATAACTGGTAAACAACAAGAGAGAGAAGGGAAGAAGTGGCAAAACTAAGAGCAACAAAAGATGAAGTCAAACAGGCATGGTTATAGAATAGAAAAGTTATTATGGCCAATTTTGGACTCCATAGTAAGGTAGGAAAACAAGCTATCAGTAAAGAAAAAACATTTAATCCAATAGTAGAAAGGAAAGCAATAGTTTTCTTGGGCAAATGAGGGTGAAAACTCGGCTTTAAGTCTCGTGTGTCAAAAAATATAGCAATCAAGGCCTACGCAAGTTTACGATGTTGGAATTGTATAAGATATCCTTGGAGGAGGGGACTTCGGTTAGGACCTATTGTAGAAGGTAGAAACATAATTTTTTGAGCACAAAAATGTTAGAGTAATTGGATATTTACTTTATTAATTAAACAATATTGGTTTAATTACTTAAAGTTCCCTTTTACCTCTTTTTCACTTAAGCTAACATTAGGTGCATAATAATTAATTACTTTATTAATTGTTATTGTGCAAGCCTAGGGTTTTCCTTTTTAGGGTTTTCATTTATATATGGTTGAAAACTATCTTTTGTATCATTATTTATTTTACATTTTGGGTGAATACATTGCTCTACATTCTTGAGCATTTTCTTTGTTGCTTCTCCTTGCTTCTCCTTGTAACAGGTATTATTGCTTGCATAGGTCACTGGGCTCCTATGAAGTTGTATCTTCTCAACTCCAACATGGTATCAGAGCTTCAGATCTATAGCTGCTTGTTCTTGTTTTGATTTTTTTGCATTGGAAGCAGATCTAAGGTTCTAAGGTTTCTTCTTGTGGATTCAGCATACTCCTATTTTTTGGTTCACTTTGGGCCCAAACGGACAGTGCCATTGGATTCGCAGCGCCCAAAAACCCCTAAATCGACTGTCAATTCATCGATTTTGGTTACAGTCGACTAGGGATGCAAAATATTTTTTAGGGTTTTGGCTGTATGACCCTCCGCAGCAAAAATTGCAAAAAAATTGAAAAAACCTAATTTTTTTTTAATATTTCATGCATTGCCTGCACACACCAGGCTGCACTGCCACTGCGACTCGTCAGCCACCGCATAGACCAGCCGCTCCGCCCGCATCCACAACACCTCCCGCGCTCGTCGTGTCGCCGGTCTTCGTCTTGCCGCCCTCAGCTCCGTGCTCCGCTCCGCTGAGTTCCCTAGCTCCGCCAAGCTCCCTGTCGACACCGAGCTCCCCGCCAACACCGGCTCCACCACGTTCATCGACGCCGAGCCTGCCGACGCTGAGTCAGCTCTCCCAACCCGCGGGTGGTCACATGGTGACCATGAGCTCCACTACAGTTCCAACCCCCTGAACCGCCCACGTGACCAGGGCCCTTTTTTTTTAGCCCCTGGGTGCTAAAGGGGTGTGATAGGGCAATTTGTGCTTCCTTCATTCAATTGGGCAAAAAATGGTCATTTTTTCTCCGTTTTTCAAACAAAAATAGGCGTTGGAAAGCTGGTTTTGGCACTGATCTAATGGTGTAGGAATTTTTTCCAAATTTTACCAGTTTGGATATTATTTTTCTAGTCAAAGTGAGGTTTTCTTTCTTCACTTCCGAGGTCATAGAAGGTGCAAACGGACTCCGTTTTTCAAACTCGAATAGGTGTTGGAAAGCTCTCAACATGCTCTATTTAGATATGTGATTTATTTTATCATAATTTTCACCATGTACACGAAAAAAAAATTTGAAGTATTTTTTGCTTATGCATTGCTTCCTCCTTCTCAGTTTGTACTAGGGTTTGGGTTTATCTCTTGTGGGGGGTGTTTTTTTTTGCTTTATGTCATTTATATCAAAAAACCAGAACACCAACTCTCAAAAAAATCAAACCCTTCTGCATCTTCTGTCTATTCTGAAAGATCACATAATAATTTAAAAAACACAAGCAGGTACAAGTGCATGGTTTCATGGTAGGCTCTTCAGTTGAGCTACTCACATCACATAACTATCACACTTGGAAGTTTCGTATGATGAGGCTACTCAGGTCATGAGGGTTGTGGTCTTGTTTAGATGAGGTTCAGCCTCAGTTGCAACGTCCTTTTGAGATTATACAGCACAGGAACAAGATGGATGAAGCTATGGTTTGCTATGCATGCATGTTTCAGATAGTCTTTTATTTCACCTTAATGCTTTGCTCACTCCTCGAGCCATGTGGCTGAAGTTTGAGACACTTTTTGGGGCCATTAATGAGTTCTGAGCATTACAGATTGAGGCAGAGATGACTTCATTGTTACTTGAATCATTTCCCACTATTGAAGATTTTTTGAACAAGTTCAAAACTATCTGCACTATTTTACAGGGTTGTGGCAAGAACAAGACAGACACAGAGTGCATTTACTTGATTCTTTCAAAGCTTCGTGGTCCATTTCAGATATTTGCTTCTTCCTTCTATTCCACCATGGATGGTCTAGTTGCCAGTTTTACCATGCCTACCTTTGATTTGTTTTGTGAGCGTTTGTCTCGAGAGTAGTCTCACCTTTCTCAGATGGATATGCTCTCAGGATCAAATAGCAAAGCATTAGTTTCTCAGTCACCAAAGGGGAAACAGAAGCAGAAACCGAGGCCCAAGAAAGATTTTGCAGGCAGTGAGCATTCCTCCAAACCTCCTCCTAAGTCTGATTCTAAACCACCATTTAATCCAAAACATGGGAAATCTTCGAAGTCTGGTGAGTCTTCCTCCAAGACTAAGGAGAAATCAGGAGACACTTGCAGTTTCTGTGGCAAGCAAGGCCATCCAGTTTCCAGGTGTTGGAAACGATTAGAGGCTTTAGAGGACGCCATGCAGCAGCAACACATCTCCTCACCTCAGTTTTCTTCTTCTTCCACCACAAGGAAAGGTCATGCTCTCATTGCTAGAGCATCGACCAATGGGTCCACTTGGATTTTAGACTCTAGTGCTTCTCACCATATGACTCACACTCATCACTTGGTCAATTATCTTTCCTCTTGTGGTACTTCACAGATTGCAATGGGTGACTCTTCACAGCTTTTCGTCTTGGATTCAGGTTCTATCTCTTTGGATGGGGACACTCTACAGGATGTTTTGGCTGTTCCTGACATCTTGACAAACCTCTTGTCCATTTATCAGATTTTCCACACTGGCTCTGGTAAGACAGTTGAGTTCTCACCACATGATGTGGTTATTCGGGACCTCCATGACTCTGATTTGGTTGTGGCTACTGGGAGTGTTGATACTGCATCTCGTCTTTACAAATTTGATGGATCTAAGCCTTCTGAGGGTACAGGTTCATCTCTTATAGAACATGCAAATTCAGTGAGTAAGCTTTGGCATGAGCATTTGGGCCATGTCAATTACAGATATCTTTAGCAGATGAGTACACAGGCACTAGTTCTTGGTCTTCCACAGATTTCTTGCACTGACGGTGTTTGTCATTGTTGTGTGCTTGGCAAGCATCATAGGGATCCCTTTCTGAAGGGAAGTGCCACTCATGCTTTGGCACCCTTGGAGTTGATTCATAGTGACCTCATGTCATTTCCCACTCCTTCTTTTTCAGGGGCCAAGTATGTACTCGCATTCATTGATGACTTCTCCAGACGCACATGGGTGTACTTTCTTAAGTACAAGTCTGATGTCTTTGATTCCTTTTGAGTCTTCAAGAAATTTGTAGAGAAGCAATCTGGTCTTTCTATTTGGCGGATATGTACAGATAATCGGGGGGAGTATGTGAATCAGACTTTCAGAGATTTTTGCACTGAGCATGGTTTGCAACATCAGTTTTATGCTCCCTACACCCCTCAGCAGAATGGTATCGCTGAGAGGAAGAACAGGACTTTACGGGAGATGGCTAATTGTATGATTCAGTCCAGGTCCATGGATTCATCTTTTTGGGCTGAGGCAGTCAATTGTGCCAACTATATTCAGAATTGAATGCCTCACAAGGTGATTCGACATATGACTCCTGAGGAGGTTTGGTCTTATGACAAGCCTAATACTTCATCATTTCGAGTATTTGGTAGTGACGCATGGGCTTTTATTCCTGATGCTCAGAGGAGAGCTATGGAGTGGAAGAGTCGACCCCTCATTTTTGTCGGCTCCTATGAAGATGTTAAGTTGTACAGGTTGTTTGATCCTGATTCCAGAGAGGTCCTGTTTCGACAGGATGTTTAGTTTGATGAGCGCCTTCCTCCAGTTGATACCCTGTCTCCTGTGTATACTTCACTACCTACTCCACCCACTGTAGCTCTTCAAGATTATTTTGAGGATGATTCTGATGAGGATATTAATGATCCCCCATCTCCACCTCCACTTGCTCCACCTCAGAGGCCCAAATGGGCTCACTTTACTATTGAGGCAGCAGGATCTATGGTCAGTGATCCTTCAGACACTCGTCGCACCCATTCTCATAATGCGGGTTCTAATCTTTTGATTCATGCTCTTTCAGAGGATCCTCAGAGGTTTTCAGAGGCGACAGGTCACCCTGAGTGGGATAGTGCTATGGAGGAGGAGTATTCTTCTTTGATGAGGAATAGTACATGGGATCTCTGTCCTCTTCCTAAGGGCAGAAAGATGGTTCGGTGCCGATGGTTGTATTGCACCCAAGTATGTTGCTGATGGTTCTATTGATAAGTACAAAGCTTGTCTTGTTGCGAAGGGTTTCTCACAGGTTGAGAGTATTGATTACTTTGAGACATTTTCCCCTGTCGCCAAGATGAATTCTATTCATTTTGTACTATCACTTGCAGCTTCTAGGGGATGGCTCATTTTTCAAATGGATATGAAGTGTGCCTTCTTTCATGGTGACCTACAGGAGGAGATCTATATGGAGCAGCCTCAAGGATTTGTGCATGATGCTTCTTTGGTTTGTAGACTTCAACGTTCATTATATGGTCTCAAACAGGCCCCTCAGGCTTGGTATGAGAAGATGGACTCTTTTTTGCTCTCCACTGGTTTCACTCGCTGTCATTTTGATCCCACGGTCTATATTCAACATCTTGAGGGTGAGATCCTGATTCTTGTGCTATATGTTGATGATCTTCTCATCACAGGTAGCTCATCCTCTATGATTCAGCATTCTCAGGTAGCTTTGATGGAGCAGTTTGAGATGACAGATCTTGGCCTTTTGCACTATTTTCCTGGTCTTCAAGTGATTCAGTCTTCAGAGGGGATCTCCATTTACTAGCAGAAGTATTCTCTTGATATGCTTCAACGCTTTGGCATGCTTGATTGCAAGCCTGCCCCCACACCATTTCAGTCAGGGGTTGCTTTGACTACTACTTGCCCCACTCCCTCAGTAGATTCTACACTTTACAGACAGTTGGTTGGCAGTTTGTTGTACCTGACTCACACTCGTCCTGATCTTTCCTTTGCGGTTGGCCTTGTCTCTCAATTCTCCCATGATCCTCATGAGAGTCATTGGAAAGCTGCCAAGCGTATTTTGAAGTACATTCAGGGCACCACTTCATATGGCATTCACTACACATCAGGGTATCCTCACATTGTTGGCTACACTGACTTAGATTGGGCTGGTGATGTCAATGATCGAAAGTCTACTTCTGGCTTTGTTTTCTATCTTGGCTCTGGTCCTATCACATGATCGTGCAAGAAGCAGACTGCTCATGCATTATAATCTATAGAGGCTAAGTACCAAGTTGTTGTGCTCGCTAGTCAGGATATTTTATGGCTTTGTCAGTTGATGACTGAGTTTGGTTTTCCTCCTGATATTCCAACTATTCTTTGGTGTGACAATCAGAGTGCTATACAAATTTCGCCCAACCTGGTGGAGCATCAGCGGATGAAGCACATTGAGCTTCATATGCATTTCATCAGACAGTTGATTCAAGATGGTTCTCTCATCTTGGAGTATATTCCCACTGTCGAGCAGGTTGCAGACATCTTCACGAAACCTTTTGCATCTCCGTGTTATCTTCAGTTGTGCTCTATGCTTGGGGTGAAGGAAGTTGTCCTTGGGGGGTCTTTATGAGGCCTTCCTTCCTTTATGTTTTTTTTAGCATGTTCTTCCATCTCTTTTTGGAGAGGAGTTTTTCCCACTGGGTTTTCTCCTTTTCTCCGTTTCATAGAGATTTCTTTGTACTTGGGTACGTGATCTGGCCTTGTTGTTGGCACCCATTGCTTTTGCTTTCAGTAGCTTCTTCTAGGTTTTAGCTTCTCCCTAAGTCTAGCTTAAGGGGGGTGTTAGAGTAATTGGATATTTATTTTATTAATTAAACAATATTTGTTTAATTACTTAAAGTTCCCTTTTACCTCTTTTTCACTTAAGCTAACATTAGGTGCATAATAATTAATTACTTTATTAATTATTATTGTGCAAGCCTAGGGTTTTCCTTTTTAGGGTTTTCATCTATATATGGTTGAAAACTATCTTTTGTATCATTATTCAATTTACATTTTGGGTGAATACATTGCTCCACATTCTTGAGCATTTTCTTTGTTGTTTCTCCTTGCTTCTCCTTGTAACAGGTATTATTGCTTACAGAGGTCACTGGGCTCCTATGAAGTTGTATCTTCTCAACTCCAACAAGAGATTTTTGCACTGAGCATGGTTTGCAACATCATTTTTCTGTTCCCTACACCCCTCAGCAGAATGGTATCGCTGAGAGAAAGAACAAGACTTTACGGGAGATGGCTAATTGTATGATTCAGTCCAGGTCCATGGATTCGTCTTTTTGGACTGAGGCAGTCGATTGTGCCAACTATATTCAGAATCAAATGCCTCACAAGGCGATTTGACATATGACTCATGAGGAGGCTTGGGCTTCTTCCTAGATGAGGATATAACTGGTAAACAACAAGAGGAGAGAAGGGAAGAAGTGGCAAAACTAAGAGCAACAAAAGATGAAGTCAAACAGGAATGGTTATAGAATAGAAAAGTTTAATGGCCAATTTTGGACTCCATAGTAAGGTAGGAAAACAAGCTATCAGTAAAGAAAAAACATTTAATCCAATAGTAGAAAGGAAAGCAACTATGTTTTTGGGCAAATGAGGGTGAAAACTCGGCTTTAAGTCTCGTGTGTCAAAAAATATAGCAATCAAGGCCTACCCAAGTTTACCCAAGTTTACGATGTTGGAATTGTATAAGATATCCTTGGAGGAGGGGACTTGGGTTAGGACCTATTGTAGAAGGTAGAAACACAATTTGTCGAGCACAAAAACTCATGAACATAAAGGGTGCAAGATTTCTATGTTTGAATGTTACATGAAGTTGGTGGCTTGGAACAAGGCAATAGGAAATGGCAAAGGGTATTATGGTATAATGGTCTTAGTGAAATAAAAAGAAAGATATATCATTCCGCTAGAAAGAGAAGACACAAATACACAATATATTTGGTTCAAAATTCTAGAAAGTGAAAATCACTTAAGAATTGCAATGTGTTATTTTGCTCCACAAGTCTCAAAAACTTACAAAAATAATGGGTTAGAAAGCAAAGACCCATATGCAGCCCTACAAAAGAACATTGCAATGTATTCTTAGCAAGTTCTCTTAGTGGGAGATTTCAATGTCAGGACTACAAATAAACAAGCTAGCATTTTTGTTGCAAAGAGGATCATGATCCTATTTGGCTTACAAAAGAGAGAAAACACCAATGGTTAAGATGTTCACAAAACAACAATGCTAGTAACCATTTTGGAGAGGATTTTTTTGTGTGGCATCTTTGACTTAATTATTTGCAATGGTTTGGATAGACGAAAGAAATCTGGAAATTTTACATGTAGTACCTACAATAGGGCAAGTGTTGTTGATTATGCAATTTGTTCACAAAGCTTGATTGAAAGGATAGAGAAAGTTATAATTGGTGAGCATATTTTGGATTTAAAATCAAACCATAGCTCAATTTATAAAAGGCTATCTTGGCAAGAAAAAATCCAACATGGAAGGAAAACTTAGTGTCTTTGACAACCTCCTACAAAGGGCATAATTCTTTTGACACAAGAAAATTGTATAAGGTCTTCAAGAAAATGCTAGAGAGGTTTTTTAAGGAGAAAACACATTTTCAAGGCCTCAACAATTATGAGTTAAAAAATATAATTCAAAGAGCACTTGGGAAGTGCTAAAAAGAAAAAAATAAGAAATCAAAAAAAAATTGCTTTTCGATTAATGCTTGGCTTGATGAAATATGCAAAATTGCAAGTTTGAGAGACCCGGGCATGCGAAATATAAACATTAAATTGTACAAATAGATTTTAAGAAAGAAAAAAGTTTAATTCATGAATACAAGGAAGAGCTAATCTACCTTGGAAAGAATAACCCGAAGTTTTTTTGAAAGAGCTTCAACCAAGAAATAAACAAATTGAAAATAAAATTTCAACTAATCAATGGGTTGAATATGCAAGATAACTTTATGAGCAGGAATCAGAGGTTGACTCCCCCCCTCCCCTTGGTCAACACCACAGCAAAAAAATTCACCTTGCAAGAGGTTGAGACTAGTATTAAAAAAATCGGGAGTTGGAAAAACAAAGGACTTGGTCAAACTCCAATCAAAGTATTTTAAATGGGGTGTTATGTGAGGCCCGCCCTTTGATTTACTAGACATTATGTTATTTTTCTATCATTTAGACTGATACATTATGATATTGTTCATGTTATGATAATTTAGATACTTGACTCTATGTTTGATTTTTATTGATGACTAAATGCATGTGTAGAATAGACATTATATTTCAATAACTTGTATGTGTGATGGTGAATTGATAATTTTGATGCATATGTTAATTTCAATATTATGATGACTAAAATGATTAGGTTTTAAATGAAATTATGAAATGAAAATTATTGTTTACCTTGTGAGAGTTGAATGAATATTCTTATGTGAATTCAATAATTATGAATCTTAGAGATCATGCTAATTGGGAATTAAGATATGTGTGTTTGGAAATGCTCTATGGAAATTGATAATGTGAATGTGTATATTTCATTTCGGTTGCTTTGGTTGTAATTTTATTGGATGCATTAATGTGTGAAATTAGGTGTGCAATTTTAACTTCCATGGTCATGGAATCAGAGGTCTCCAAGGAACCTAATGTGACCAATCTTGTAATACCAAAGTTATAGTCCATTTGGAGGGACTATAGTTTCAACGTAATGTAATCAATGTGATGTAGGTTGAGACATGAGTGTATGCAATTTTGTGAGGTATTAAAGTCTTTAAGCTTGAATTTTTAATTTGTAATTGTATCTTTGAGGGAAATTTCGGATTCAAATTTGTTTGATATTTTAAAGGGGTGAAATTTTTTTTATTTTGTGTAATTTCATAATTTTTAAACCCCTAGGGTGGTAACCTAAGGGTTGGGTACTTAATTGAACCCATATCTTGGACTAATAGGGGTGACAAATTTTGAGTGTTGTGGGGGTGAGAGGATAGACTTACCTCATCCCCGTTTTTCTCCAAAGTTCATTTATGGATGGAGACTTTTGGGGTGGAGTGTCCAAGTGCACTCCCCCTTCTTAATGATTTTTGGAGACTTTTAAGGATGGAGTGCAAGACACTCCTTCGTCCCTTAAATGCCTTCCACATAGGGAAGACTTAGAGGGGTGTGTGTTTGGAGGAATGGGAAGGTGACAAGTCCTCATTGGAGAGGATTCCAAATTGGGACTTTATTTAGCATTATTTTTTATAGATGAAGGGGTTCTTTTCATTGTTGCAATTGGGGAATTTTCTTGAGGGAGTTGTGTGAAAAGGACTTGGGAAGGAGTTGGAAGGCTTGGAGCTCTTCTTCAACAATATATCCCTGGAAAGCTTGATAAGGTAGAAATCAAGCTCCTTATGTTTTTTTATGTATGAGTTTGGTTAAATGTTTTGTAATGATTGTTGTGTGTCTTCATTCTAATGTTCTTGTTCTTGTTGTATTGATAAAATATGGATTGGATTACTATGGGGATTGCTCTCCCACTTGATGAGAGCTCCCCAAGTTTGGGGTTGAAAAAGGGAAAACTTCCCATGGAGAAAAACCCATCCTTTGAGAAGGAGAAGCTTAGGTATAAGTACCCTTCTTGTTTGTTTGAGTATGTTGTTTGGGATAAGAAGTTGAGATTCAATAAGAAAATAAATTTGTGAAGAGAGATGTTTGAAACTATGTTTGAACTTTCTAAGGTTTTCCCCATTGGGTTGAGATGTCACCTCATCTCCCCCTTATGAGTCTTGAGAAGATTCATTGTGTGTGAGTCAATCCTTGGACTTGGGTGTTTATTTGTATGTGTGTGTACCACGATGTTTTAATGTATTGTTATGTGTTTGTGTATCACCCGGTTCCTATGAAGACCTCCTAGCTCGGGGGTGGCTTGCTTCAAGCCTAGGATGAGTGGTGAGTATACCCTTGGTCTTGGAAATTTTATTGTCCTCTTGTGCAAGTTAGGAACCCATGAGGAAACATGTTGATTTTGGTGAAATTGTTCTACTTGTGTTTGAAAGTTGTGTTATATTGGATGTAATGTTACTCTAAAGCTATGTATGAGTATAATCAAATGTAAATATTGTTTTGATTTAGTCTTGCAATCGAAAGGCTTTGTTACATAGATGGTTTAAGTGTATACACCAAAAAAATCAACTTATTATGTTACATGAAAATGAATTAAGGTACACTGTTTTGGGTTGTAGAAAGTCACTTAAATCTGAATGGGTATGTCATTTCATTTTGTTTTGTAGAAATATTTGTTTTGTCTCAAATGTTATCAAGGATGACTAGTTCAAAAACCAAAAGAAGATACTTATTTCTAGTTGCTTGAAAGATAGAATTATGTTCACCTTTTATGGATTATAAGCCAGTTTTTATTACACATGAGAAAAATAGATTCTCTCTAAAACATAAAAATAATGCTCTGTTAAAAAAAAAAGACATGATGTCCTATATTACCAATTTATCATTTTGTTGTAATCGTAAAAAGGGAATAATCATGCACTGTTGTCATAGAATGAAAAAGAAATGTGATAGTGTTTTATCATCTGTTCAAAACACAATGTTCTACATTATAAGTTATCATCCTTTTTTTAAATGTAAATAGGGAATATAAGTAAATGAAAGGACATATAGTCTTGTGGGGAAAATGTGTATTATGTTCGTCTAGCCAATGTGAAATGTGAAATGTTTAAGCACATTTGGTAAGTGTCTGAAATAAAAGTATGTCATTGAACAAAGAGTAAATTTTCTTGTCTATTGCAATGTTTATTCATAACATATAAGATTTAGATATCCATAAAATAAAAATAAATTGAAAAAAAAAAAAAATGAAGTTCAGTAAATCAATCTGTATATGTGTTTACATTAACCGTTGCCTGAAGACTAGTGAGGAATACAAAATGATTTTCTATAGCTGTGTAAAAAGGTTATTTCTGCAGTTAGTGAGGAACTGGCTCAAATGTTCTAGTTCATCAATTTAGTAGGTATATTTCCTTACAAATCTAAATAAAATTAAATAATAAAAAAAGGGGGCCAGGTAAGAGAAAAATGTCATATGCTGTGGCTTATGACATTTTAGATATATTAAAGCATATAGAGAAGGCAAAAGAAATTGGCATTACGCCCTAGCATAGTTCCAGAATGGAGGTAAAATAAACTCTGGGTCAGTGTTCTGTTAATGCACATAGATATGTGTGAATGAATATATGTAGTTGGGTGAGTAAATAACATAGTATTGTAGTTTATTCTTAGTTAGAAACCATTTTCCCTGTAGATGCAACATGGTGGTAACGGTGGATCTAATCAACAAGAATCAGTTCACCGTGAGAAAACTCCCATAAAATATACCTGTGAGAGCCCCACACCCCATAAAGTGGCGACCTGTGGATGTGGGTATCTACCTCTTGCACTAGGCGGTGCGGCCCAGACAGTGGAAGCTGCCACTCTGGTAAGAGGCACGGCCTCCCTCTGATATCTGGAGGTAATGCATATATTTCTACCAAGAGAAGGGACGCAAGGGGTCGCACATGCAATGGGTGTGATCTACGTAAACTTCCTTAGCCTTGCATGTATCAAACAATCCATCTCCCTATGCCAGACTGGCCTGCAAAACCCAACAGGTGTGAGGCATGTGCATAAAATAATGAGAATGAGATCAATGAAGGTCGAGGCAATTAAAATTGCATCCTGAATAGTTGGAATTATCCGTATGTGTCAAACTCAAGCTAAAAGACTAAATTGTAAGTAAGAGATGGTTATGGCATATGTAGAATAAACAATATCCCTTTTATTATCGAAGTTTGGGGAGGAAATTATATAATCGACCTGTTTGTAATTTGATTTCCTTTCATTTACCTCAGCCTTTGTTTCATATATATATTTAAATATAAATGATATAAAATCACCGTTTTGGGGAGGAGGAACTTAGGATGAGTAACATTCACTTTTTTCACTTTATTCAAATAAGATAATGGAGACGAGAATTGCTTTTATATTACTCTTATACTATTTGTTAACATTAACGTTAATATTAGATAGTATTATTAGCATGTATGGTTATCTTAGTATCATTAGTTCTTCTTAATAATACTGTATTCTAGAGGGATGAATATTAGCTTTGTTTAATTTAGTATTAGCAATCACATTTTAGTGTGCAATGGGTACGTCGAAGAGGTTCAGAAGGTCAATTAGGATAAATTTTGATCTATTTTTTTCATACATTTGTGTAATACATGAGGTCAATTGGTAGGCCAACATAGAGAAGTGATAGCTTCAAATCAACTATCCACTTATAGGGACATGGAAAGGAGAGGAAGAGAGGAGAGATGGATAGATAGAGATGGAAGAGATAAATATTTAGAGAGGGAGAGAGAGGGAGAGAATGAGAGAGATATAGAAAGATAAAAAGATTGGAAGTGATATATAGAGAGAGGGTGAGATATAGGGGTAGAGAGAGATGGAGAGATAACAAGATAGAGATAGAGAAACAAATAGATATATATAGATAGGTCTAGGTAGAGGGAGAGGGAGATAAAGAGGGAGAGAGATGGATGGATAGAGAGAGGAAGACATGTATAGAGATAGAGGGGGGGAGAGGAAGATAGAGGTAGAGATAGATATATAGAGAGAGCAAGAGAGATGAGAAGAGAGAGAGATATTATGTCGCTATCTCCCTCTCTATCTCTATGTTTCTCATTATCTCTCATTGGCTCTCTCCCTCCCTCTCTCTCCCTCTCTTTTTCTATCCCTATTTATCTTTACCTCTCTCTTTATCTCTTGATCTCTCTACCTACCTACCTATATATATATATATATTTGTTTCCTTATATTTCTCTTTATCTCTCTAGCTTGCTATCTCACTCTCTCTATGTGACTATATCTATCTATGTCTCTCCTATTCTATCTTTTCCTATATCTTTATTTATCTCTCTTACTTCTCTATCTCTTTCTCTCTCCCATTTTATTACTCTATATCTCTACCTCTATCTTTGTATATCTATATCTATTTGTCTCCCTCTCCATTTTTCTATTTCTCTCTCTTCTCTCTTTTTGTATCTCCCTCTCGCTCTATCTATCCCTTCTCTTTTTGGTGTGCAATGGGTATGCCAAAGAGGTGTGGAAGGTCAATTAGAGAAATTTTGGTCATTTTTTTGCACATTTGTGTAGTATATGAGGTCAATTGGTAGGCCATTTACCATATGATGTTGTTTATGTTGCAAAGGTCTCAATGGAGAATTGATAGCTTTAAATCAACTATGCATCCACTTACAAGGATCCAAAGATGACTAAAGAAAACCTCTAAATTAGGAAGATAATCAAGCTCCATTACTAATAGGAAAATGTTGTATGTGCAATAGAGAGAGAGGGAAGGAGGGGGGAGATGGATAGAAAGAGGAAGGGATAGAGGAGGGAAGAGCAAGAGAGAGGGGTAAGGAAATAGAGATGGAGAGGACAATAGAGATGGAGGTGGAGGTGGAGATGGAGATGGAGAGGGCGAGAGATGGATAGAAAGAGGGAGGGTTAGAGGAGGGAAGAGCAAAAGAGAGGGGTAAGGAGATAGAGATGGAGAGGAAGATAGAGATGGAGAGATGGAGATGGAGGAGAGGGATATGGAGAGGAAAGGGATGGATAAAGAGAGAGAGGAGAGAGATATAAATATATGCCTCTCTATCTCTCTATTTCTCTTTCTCTCTTCTCTGTTTTTTATATCTCACTCTTCCTCTCTTTATCCCTCCATTTCTGTGTTTCTCTCTCCAACTCTCTATCTCTATCTTTATCTATTTGCATGTCATTCTCTTCATGTGTCTCATTTGCTCCCCATCTTTTTCTCTTCCTTTCTTTATCTTTTTTTCTCCCTTTGTTTCTTTGAATCTTATCTCTAATGCCAATTAGCATTCCCTATGTGTGCATTCCAAGTTTCAACATAGGCTTGTAGTTCGGATTGGGCCGATAGAGCTGAGGAGATTAACATTTGAAACCTTGAAGTTGCAAAATTATTGGTGATTTGTTTCTTTGATTGGTGATAGATTTGGCAGAAGGTAAATCCCAAGACTTTATGGGTGAAACAACATAGGACAAGGCTATGGTAAAAATCTGCAAGAGTGGATCCAATAGATGGATCACGGATGGGCTCTTGCACAAAACCTGAGAATTAAGAAACAACAAGATTGTATTAATGATTATATATTATTATTTATATATTATTTAGTGTATTTATATTATATTTTATAGTATTTATATATTTACATTATATTATGAAATATTACATTATATATTACACTACATAATATATAAATAATAAATAACATAATATATATTATATAATATTATTAGACATATTTAGCTCCTGAAATGTCGTCGTTTCCGAAAGTTGCAAAATTTGTGTTGCCATCGAAGGGGAAGATTTATTCTAGTGTTTCTATTGGTGATTTGCAGGACTGTGGGGCTTCCTCTGATCCCTTGATCGAATGTGGACTGGGGGATGCGACTATGCACACCCGTGCGGGACTGGATCCCTCTTCCTCTACGCCTTACTCTAGCTGCCATGGTGCTCGGGTTGTGGTTTGGGTGGGCTTCCATTTGAGTGGCGGATCTATTCGACCCACTAAGATTCCCAACAAACTAAATTCTAGTGTTCCCTCCATAAAAGCCTCTTTTTTGGATGTCGTCAAAATGTTCAAGGCTATGACGTGCTCTCTGTGAATGCCCCTCTATCTGGTGACTCCTTGGGAAACCCTAGATCTGGGTCTAGTTCACCCCTTGCCTCTTTGAATTCATGCCACTCAAAAAACCGAGGGCATTCCTTTGTGAAGGTGGTTGGTGGGCTACCTACGGCAGAGTATAAGAGCAATAATTTACAAAATTTCATTTGTTCGCTGCCACACAAGCCTATGGGAATTAATACGTCAAACGTTGTGGATGGTTGGGGTTCACATGGAAGCGAATGCAGGCAAAAGATCGGTTTTGGCCTATGGCCTTCTTCTGACAATAGTTTGTGGGCGGCGAAACCCAAGGCGGGAATCAATGGATGCTTAGACACAGATGCCACATCGTATCTAAGGGTAATACCTCTCAAATGTGTCAGTTCCACTCCCACGGTGAACTTGGGGGGTGATGTCGCATGGGAAATTGCAGAAAATGTGGAGTTATTCACGGAAAATGGCTTGATCGGGAGATTTAGAGGGTTGTGTCCTAGCTTATCTAAGTTGCATGACTGGATAACGGAAACATGGAGGTCCATCTTGGAAGGAAACCTTCAGATTTATCCTTGTGCTCGAGGATTCTTTGTGGTGGTTTTTGATAGAGTTCAAGATCACAACACAATTTTATACAACTTTCATTGGAGCTGTAAAGAGCACTTTCTTATGTTGAAACCTTGGTATCCTGGATTTAACCATGCATCTAAAATTGTTGCAACAACTCCAATCTGGGTAAGACTTCCAAATCTTCCACTTCAGTTTTGGTTTGATTCCTGCTTTGAGGCTTTGGGCAATTCACTGGTGAAATTCCTCGTTGCTGATATAAGGTCTTCCAACTACCTACACACAACCTATGCCCGAATCTTGGTGGAGATTGATATGACTCAGGATCTCCAAGCTGATATCCTTCTCAAAACTGTCAATGGGAGTTGGAACCAAATTTTAGATTATGAGGGACTTCCTTTCCATTGCCGTAGATGTTTCAGTACAAGCCACATGGCTACCCAGTGTGCCAAGAAGAAAATGGAAGGGCAAACCACTTGGTGGAAAGAGGTCTCTCTCTACCACTACTCGGTAGAGAAAGAAGATACCACCTCTTATCAGGAAACCACTGCTCAGACCTCCAATGAGAAAACAGATGGGGTCAAATGACCAAAGGATTCACATATTTCAAACAAGGCAGGGGTGGGGGCAGATTTGTCTACATCAGGGAAGGATAATGTAACACCTGCAAAGGATCACAATTTGATTGGGGTGCGAATTTTCAAACTATAGCTTCTGAGTTAGGCCTCCTGGAGGGAGAAACTTGCACATATAGCTTTCAGATGAGGGATTGACTGAAGGGATAGAAGATTGTTGGACTTTGGTGTAGAGGAAAAGAAAGAAAAATGAACTAACACTCAATATGCATCTTTGTTCCCAAACAAAATGTGGACTCAAAGCTAATGGATGTGTGGAATCTCATCTTTGAGTTTTCAATAGTAGAATGTACTTTGGTACGTTTTTCCATCTGAGATCAATGTAAATGGGCGTTATCCCCTTTGATAGCACTTACCTATAAATATATATATGTATATATATTATTATATTATTATATTATTTAGATATATTTATATATTATATAGTATATAGTGTAATCTAGTATATAGTACATATAATATAAATATAAATATAATAAATAATATATACAATATTAATATTATATAATATAATATATAAATACAATAATCAATATAAAATAAATATATAAATAATATAATCGAATATATAAATAATATAATAAAATATGTAAATAATTTAATATAATATTATATAAAACAAACAGAAATATAATAGACAATATATAAATAATGCAATATAAATATATAAATAATATAATTAGACATGTAATATAAAAAACATAATATAATATTATATAATAATATAATGTTTATTTATTATTGTATATTATTTTTGAATTGTATATAATATAAATAAATATATTTTATTAAAAATGTTAAATATTTAACACATGTTTATTATTTAATTATATATAAAATTTAAATTATATTTCTATTATTATTCTATAGTATATTCTATATAATAAATGATTAAATATAAAACATAATATAATTAATATATTACTTTTTATTTCAATTAATTTATTAAAAAAATAAGAAATAAAAGACAAACCCATCCCCCCATTAATAGGAACTCCTAGCGATAAAAAAAACTCCTATTTTATCAGGAATTCGTAGGGACCTCCGACAAGGCTCGTATCAATGAGAATAAATGATAATGGCGACGAAAATAATGCACTAAGAAACAGTGAAGGAAAAAAATGACGAGAAGCATGAATTGACTGGCAATGAAAAAAATAACGAGGAGCTTGAACGGATCAAATGTTTCCAATCGTCTTGCATGGTTTCTTGTCAACTTTCAACCGTTGATTTCACAAATAAGCTCGACACTCTTCAAATAGGGAACACCTTCAGCGTAATTAATATTAATTATACTATTGTTGTTCCTTTGTTTCAAAGTGAAACATTATAGGTTGATAAATATTGTTAGTCTTAATACTAATATCTATACTTAATCCAACTGAATATTAATGATAAGACTAATATTATTAACAATAGCCTTAAGAAATATCAATATTACCTTTATTATTATCTATTTAAAGGTTAATGGATATTAACACTCGCCATGGCAATTTGAATGTTATCTGAGATGCTAACCCCTTCCCCCTCCCAATAGTAATATAAATCCCGGTTTGTTTGCACTAATACTAGTAGTAGAAATAGTATAAAAATGTTGATATCAGTATTATTATTAATATGAATATTAATTTTAATATAAACAGCAATGTACTTTTAGCTGTTACTAATTCAATATACTAATTATGTTAAATTAAATTTTTATAGCTAAATAGAAGAATAATATCCTATCAATATCATAATGTAGATAGAATCCTTGTTGTAATAAAATGTAGTATTCGATCGGGAGCCATGAAGGCAAAGCAAACATAGTATGAGCTTGAATGTTATTTGCCCCCTTAAGCATAATATTGTTTATGTTGTGAACTCCTAGTCAACATAGAGGCAGGTAATTGATTAGTGAACCCCATGTAACATACTTTCTAGTTGTAAAATACACTATCGACTCTGCCCACCTGATTGCATTTACTCAACGTGTTGACAGTGATCTTGCATGTGCAACGTCACTCGATGAGTATAAAATACTCCCATGCTAAGCATGATTGGTATATCTATAGTGCTTTTATTTTAATGCTTCAAAAAAAATTAATGGTTGGTTTTTGCCCTAGGGTTAAATTTAGGGTATTATCGATGGGAACTCACCACACATTGTGAGAATATTCAACACCATTCAACAAGTGTTTCGAAGAGATTGGAAAACCAACCTAGTGATACCTTTTTTTAAGAGTGATGACATTAATAACCCTTCCAACAATAGGACCATAATGATCAACCATTTGTTTGCAAAATTATTTGGCTATATGGTTGAAAACAAATCAACAAATGGGTGGAAGAAAAAAAAAATTAAGAAAAAGATCAAGCAGGTTTTAGGCCTACGCACTCTACGATTGATTATGGAATCATGATAAGACACATCATTGAAAAGTTTGGAGAGAAAGGAAAGATTATTTTTGTTGTTTTATTGACTTCAAAAAGGATTTTGACACAATCCCTAGGGATAAAGCTATGGTGTATAAAGAAAGAACTAAGGGTTCCTATGCGTTTAATAGCAATTGTCCATAGGCTTTATGAATAAGTTAAAGTCAAAATCAAAACTTCGGCAAGCATTTTAAAAAGTTTTAGAAGTGGCATTGGAGTCAAGAAAGGGTTCCCCCTATCCCCTACACTTCAATTTATGTATTGACAAACTTGAAGAATGGCTAAATTGGCAAGGGGGAGATGGTGTCTATTTGGGAGAGTTTGTGATAAAGCTTATTTTATATGCAAATGGATTTATTTTGATTGCTAAATCAACTCACCGGTTGCAAGAGCACCTATATGCCCTTGAACATTTATGTGGAGCAATGGAGATGGAAGTTAATACTAGCAAGACCAAAATCATGATTTTCTCCAATAGAAAAAAGCATAACCAACATAAGTTCTACCTCAAAGGCAACACTCTTGAACTTGTAACTAAGTAAAAATACCTCAAGATTGACTTCAACAAGTTTAGTTGGGAGGGCTGCAAAAAAAAGAGAACTTTGGGAGGTTGGAAAACTTTACATGCTCTTCAAAATAAATGTAGAGGCAAAATTATGGGATTGGAAAACTATTCAGATTTTTTTGGATTTTTAATGTTCCTAATGGTACTCTATGGGTGTAAATTGTGAGCTAGCAACACCTCAAACTCAAAGTGAAGACAAATTGAGAAAGTTCAAAATTGTTTGATCACAAGAAAGATCAAAATAAAATTCTCAATTCCTTACGAGATTATGTTAAGTGAAATGGGAGCAACTCCTATTGAAGCAATTTATATGGTGTGTCTCATAAGATATTTAAAAAGAATTGAACAAATGAAAGTAACTAGTGTAGATACCTGAAATTGTCCTAGTAAGTGAACTAGCATTTTAACACTAATATTTGTCTTTCCCTAATGATTAAATAATGTTCAATTATTTGATTATTATCTAAAATCATATTTCCAATATTAATTAAATGACTTTATGTTTTTGATAAGATAAGCAACATTTTCAGGGTGTTGTACCCTTAATACAAAGAGCCGAAAGGGCCAAAAAGAAGCTAGTTCAAACCAATAATGAACTAGGAAAAGAACAAACCTCACATAGAAACAGTTGACAAACAGTTGTTGAACAACTGACAAGGACTAGACAACACCAAAATTAGGGGGGACCAAATTGACTCCCTTAACCCGAGGCTGAGAAGCATCTACAGATCAAGGGAGCCCCTTTTTCTTTCTCAGCACAACCGACTAGGAAAGCTCGAAATCATCCACTGAGCGAGGAGAGAGAAGCGGATCCACAACAACCACCAAGAGAAAGGAGCCATCTCGCATGGGAGACTACAGTGTGGGAGAGGAGACATGATCAATCTAAGGACTAGCAGAGGCATCCAACAAGGTTCGAGCAGGCTCAGATAGAACAGTGTCAACAGAATGAGCCAGCAATTGCTCCACAAAAGGGATAGCTGGAAGAGGAGTCGAGCAAGACACTGGCTCATGAGAAGACTCAAGTGGGTCAACCTCCATAGAAAAAGTCTTCAAAGGAGGAGAACCCATCGTGAAATGATCCGGGAGAGCATCCTTCCACAAAGTAGCAGCACCCTTGCGGCAGGCAAGTGGGCAGCCAGAGGCCAAATGACACATAGAGAAACATCTCCTACACCAAAAAGGGAGACCATCATAGTCCAAGAGTTGCTTCCAAGGTTTGTCCTCCACCAACAAGACTACACCATGGAGGGGTTTGGAGATGTCCAGATCAACTAAAATACTAGCTACCGTAGTATGCCTGAGTTCTCGAGTTGTAGAGTCCACCATTAAAAAGCGTCCAATGGTGTTGCCAATAGCTTCATAACATGAATCCTCCCAAAACTGGAGAGAGAGATTCAACAGTTGGACCCAAACTAGTATGGTATTCAGCGGCTCTGTAAGGGGATTGAAAGAACAAGACCAAGGCCTAATGGACAATGAATGAATCCCCCACATCCATCCCCTATCCAAAACACGATCTCTCTCCACCGAGGAAGCAAAGATTTCTATAAACAAACCCCTAGCGTAGGGATAGAGCTCAATCTCCCCATAGACCACCGGCTTCCAGGAGGTGGAAACCCAGTTGAATGGAGGTTGGGAAGGGAGGGTCACAAGCCATTAAATTTGCAGAACACACCCTGCTTTAAATAATATTCCTCATTTTTCAGTAACCTCAGGTTTGCACACCACCACTAGAGAATCATGAGCACAGGGCAGAGGCCGAGGTCAAGACTGAGAAGGCTGAGAGCCCACTTTAGCAGCCTCAGAGAAGGACTTCACTCGATAAGAGGGAAGGCCCTTAGTAGAGACCTCCACCCGCGCAACACCAAGAGTAGAGCCCAGAGCACAAGAAGCAACAGGAATCTCGTCATTCCCAGGTAGCCCACAACTATCCACCACTGAGACCACCGACACGACAGAAGAAGCCTGGGGGACAAAATCTCGTCAGGCACACCAGGACACTCCTGCAGAGAGACGGCAGGAGGAGGACCACCATTGGCCATCCGATCTCCCCCTACAAACAAATGAATAACGCCCAAAGCGCTCGCAACAATGTCGTTCACAAAGAGTCGTTAGCTCTCGCTCCCGCTCCAGCCCACACATGTAACCATTCAAACTTTAAACTAATTAGTTATTTAATTAATTCATTTCAATTAATCTTCTTAATTAGTTAAATAAATCTTATTTATTTAATTACATCTTTAATTCTTTATTCTTCTTGATTAGTTAAATAAATCCTATTTATTTATCTATATCTTTAATTCTTTATTCTTCGTGATGAAATAAATAAATCCTATTTATTTAAGTATTGTTAATTCTTTATTGTTCTTGATGAGTTAAATAAATCATATTTATTTAATTATATCTTTAATTATTTATTCTTCCTAATTAAGTCTTCAATTACTTTATTCTTCTAAATTAATTAAATGATTATTATTAATTGTTTAATTAGCATTCACCCATTTTTAAAAAATTAAAAAATTACTTTAGTTATTTAATAATCTCCTTTTGAATTAAATAATTACTTTAATTATTTAATTCTCCACATTCACACTTCCTAAATTAAGTAAGTACTTTAATTATTTAATTATCCATCTTCTCTCAACTTATCCATTCATCATGAATAAATAAAACATTTTATTTATTTATCATCCAAGCATCCAAAAATCTGTGTAAGGAAAAACTAATCAAGTTGAATTTAACGTGCAAGTGGCGGTAATAGTGGTGTTGGTTTTTTTATTTTAAAGCGGATTTAAAACTATTTTATTCACAGCTTTCTTTAGATTTTCTTCTCATCAATCCTTGAAGACCTCTATTAAAAGAGGTTGATGTAACTTCTTTTTAATTAATCAAAAATAATAAAAACTTTGTTCTAGAAATTGAATTTAGATTTTAGGAATGAAGCTTATTGATTAATTCACTTTATTAAGATTCTTTTTAGTTCATTTGATCTTTCAAACTCGCATGCATTGTACTTCTGTAATGGCTACTTATATTCTTGGAACAATTTTTAATCGCTTTTATATTTGTATTTTGTATCAATGGTAAATGCACCAGAAGAAGGCGCACCTTGCAAATGAGCATGCACAAGGATGTTGATACAAGTATGGAATTTTTCTTTGATGTTGAGATTGCATAACAAAGTAGGTTTTTTTCCAACCTGCAAGAATGCTTTAATATTGTGCTCAAATGAAGAAAAGATGCATGTCATATAATGTAGATCAGATAATTAATAGAACTCAATATTACTTTAACATTGGGCTAACGCATTATCTTTTAATGTTGGTGATCTTGATAGAAAAAATGAAAATGGAAGATCTCTACGCATGCATCTTGGAAGAAAAATGTGTAGATGTTTGTCTGTGCAAACTGCAACGAAAGGAGCTTGGATGCATCATACTGAGGACGTGCACATCCTCTTTGGCTAAGCGGCTAAAGAAATCAGTGAAGGAACCCAAGAGAATCGACCCTTAGATAAAGCAGATTGCAGACAGGGAAACATGCTAGGTGGTTGCAGTGAGGAGCTACTCAAATCCATTTGTCACCCAGTCAGTCGTTGGGGCAACCAGAACTGTGTTAGGAATTAGATGAAAAATAAAAATAGAAACACAAATCAAGCATGAACAAGAACACAATCACAACACAGTGATTTATCTTGGAAAACCCCAAATTGGGGAAAAACCAGCAATGAAGATCTTCATATTAACCCTCAACCCCAACCGGGTTGGGCCTAGAGGTTTCAACCAACCACACATACAATGGAGTCACCAAGCCATTAGATAGACTTCCATACATGCAAAACCATGGGCTCAAAACCACTTATGGTTGATTCTCTAACTCTAACCCAAGAGCTAGTTTAACCCAACAATCCCCCCTTTAAACTTGGTCTTGGGTTATCACCAAACCCCCCTTCCACAAGCACATACCAGTATTTTTCTCCAGGGATCGAGCAAGCCATACCAGGTCTTACAGCCATCAACCCATATGTATGTATAAAAAATTTACATACAACTTCATTACAATTTTGTTCTTGTTACAACTAACCTTGGTTGCGGGAACCTACATACAACAACTTTGACCAGGCAACATGCCTATAGCAGCAACCATGACCAATCTTGCATAGACTTTCTCAACTTTTTGTCTTGAAAAAATTGAGAGAAAACCAACTTCATCTTGAAAGCCAAACAAGACCTCCATCACAACTAGAATGAGCGCATTCACTGTGTTGCTTTGTTAACATTCCAACTGCACACATGCTTGAACTTCTTTCATTATACTTTCTTCATCAATGCATCCATCAAATTGCTCAATACTTCTCCAAGGCTCAATCCTCAGTCGATTCCTTCAAACTTCCTCAAGCTTGTCAAGCTAAGAAATCTTCACAGAAGAAATACGCAGAACCTTAAACACCGAGAAACCTTACATGCATCAACATGCAAGCACATGCAAGCCACATGCGAGTCCATGCAAGTACATGCAACACACATGAAAGTACATGCAACTCACAAACCTACACATGCAAGCAAAAAAGCAAGTCCCAAAACCTTGCTCTAATGCCACTTGTTAGGAACCAAATGAAAAATAAAAATAGAAACACAAATCAAGCATGAACAAGAACACAATCACAACACAATGATTTACCCTGGAAAACTCCAAACTGGGGAAAAACCAACAATGAAGATCTTCATATTAACCCTCAACCCCAACCGGGCTAAGCCTAGAGGCTTCAACCAGCCACACATACAATGGAGTCACCAAGCCATTATATAGCCTTCCATACATGCAAAACCATGGGCTCAAAACCACTTATGGTTAATTCACTAACTCTAACCCAAGAGCTAGTTTAACCCAACAAACTGAACTCTACCGGGTAATTTATAGACGCATTTTCCACTTTAACAGCTTTCCTATTTGAGTATTTAGGGTCGTTTAGTATTTGTTTCTCTTTTTCCTGATAAGTCTCGAGGGAAGTTATGGGTTGCCATTAATGCAATACGAGTATGCTTGGACCATATTTTGAAATATGGGTTAGGCTTAAAAGTCTATCGATATGCATAATATATATATATATAATATGCTCAAGGAAGAAATTGTGCTTTTGCTTGATGTTTTTATTGATTGTATTGATTGTTCTATTGACATCAGTGGTGGAAGTTCAACCTTTCCCTTCTTTGGAGATGTGCTACATTTTCTGAACTTGGAGACATTATGACGAACCACAAGGGGGTTGTTCTTGGAGTGCCCAAGATAGGTCCTGAAGGATAGAGGGCTCTGAAATGCCCATGTCAACCTAAGTGTACTGAACTATTTATTTTGTTTTGTGGCCCACCTTTCTGTATAAAATACTAATATTAATTTCTTTGAGAAAATTAGAAATAATTTAGGATTCTTCTTGTAAGTTAGGTTGGAGTTGATGTGCAAAATAGAGTATTCATTTTCTTGAGCTTGATTTGCAGGAGTAAAGGTTTATCTGCATCATTCTTGCTGCCACAATCGATGTTGAAAAGCATCATTGAAGAATATTTCTTCTTTTTGCTCCACTCTTACTAGACATATTTATCTACACAATCACCTTTGTCCATGTCCTGCAATAATTGTATTACGATTCCAAATGGTTGTATAATTTCTACAGTAGGTACTCAAAGCATGCAATTATAGGTTGTATAATTTTTACAATAGGTACTCAAAGCATGCAATTATAGGGTTTTGTTAAGGTGTTTTAAATAAAATATAATTAAATTTTGAGCAATTAGTATAGTTTTTTTTTTTTTTTAATCGTTAATATTATATAATTTATTAATAAGCAAATAAAAGGATTTACATAAACTCAGCGAAAGTTAACCATCATCATGTTGCAATGTCCCCCAAAACATCAGTAATACAACCGTCAAAACCCATTCCCTAGCAAATCCCAACCCACCATTAAAAGATAGATGAATCCCACAAAGGCACATGGACTTCCACCCAAAAGCCAAAAACTACTACCCATATTGTTATTGCAAAAAACACAACCACTCGCCAACCATACCAAAGTAGCCACTAATTGCTATAGATTTGCCGAAGAGCCCAAGGCCAATCAAAAGGAGCATATCTGCATCGAATGCATTTATCCACGTGCAATTCAGTTCAACAACACCAATTGAAAAAACGTGCACCAACCAAAAACCGTAGTTACACAATCTATCCACCATCTCGCACAAAACCAAAAACTAGCATTGCTTGCTCCGCTAACCAGCACACCTCCCAACCAAAGCCCGTCAAGCACTGCCCCTTCTCTACGAGCGCTTCGTCCTGGGAAAAGCATATGGGATTCCCACCTCCGCCCTATTAGGATCAAATTCATGTCACCTTATTAGGATCAAATTCATGCCGCCTTAGCACAAATTTCAGATTTTCCCAAGCCACAAGCATTTCCATCCTATAAGCATTTTTGTCTATCCTCCTACGCCACCTCATGAAGGGAACGAATCCTAGTTCCTCGGCATCCTCCATGTCCTCAAATCCTTCTGAGATATCATAGCCCACCCTCGGGACAGCCCGCTCTAGGAAGGATTCCATCCCCAATAATAGTTCCTTATCAAAGAGTGAGTAAAAATAAATGCAATTGATTAAAAAACAGCAATGATTTTTTATTTTCAAGAGATTATCTTTTCTTTCTTTTCAAAATATTCTCTTGATTTGATTAATTATTTTAAAAAATAACACAATTCAATTGAACTTTCTTAAATTAACATGATTATGATCTCTTTGATCTTCAATATTAACGAGATGCAAAGTTGGGCAATTATTTGTGTTGTATAAGTAGATAGGTTAATTATTTTCATGTTTAATTTGATGATTTAATTATTTTTTATTGTATTCACATTAATATACTTATGTCTATTCATCAATTTCCCCTTTGAATATTTGAACACAAAGATTGCTATATTTGAACACAGAGATTGCTATACCAGAGGGAGCTCCAGCTTGTATACCAATATTTGATGAGCATACATTAGAGTTTTATCATTTTCTTAAAAAGAGTGTTTATTTGTAGTAGTGCATGTAGTTTTAGACCACCTTAACCAAGGGATAGAATAATAAAAAATGAAATTATAAATTATATATTATAATTTATGAATCCTAAATAGAATACTAAATTAAATCAATTATAAAATATAAAAAATGATAAAAATATTTAAATAACACTCGTGCTTTTTAGTAATTCCTTAAACACATTCATTATCTTTAATTTCATAATCATTAATTTTCATCATTCTCGAGGCACCTATTCTCATCATTTTTTTTCAATGCAATAGGCGCCTCGATTATGATAATTCTCGACTTATTTTATACATGTTAATATTTAATATATTTATGTTGGTTTATTTAATTATGTCACTAATTATTATTTATTCTTCTGATTTAATTAAATAAATAATTCCTTAAACACATTCATTATCTTCAATTTCATAATCATTAATTTTCATCATTCTTGAGGCACCTATTTTCATCATTTTTTCTCAGTGCAATAAGCGCCTCTATTGCACTCGATAATGATAATTCTCAACATATTTTATATATATTGATATTTAATATATGTGTGCTAGTTTATTTAATTATGTCACTAGTTATTCTTTATTCTTCTAATTTAATTAAATAAATTATTATTTATTTAATTATTCCTCGTGACTTTTCCTCTATAATTAAATAATTGTTCTTTTATAATTATTTAATTATTCATTATATTTTTCTCTATAGTTAAATAATTACCTTAATTATTTAATTATTCATGCACCATCTCCTAAATTAAGTAATTATTTCATTTATTTAATTTATCTAAATTTATCTCTTCTCTAAATAAATGAAATTATTCACTTTGTTTATTTAGCTCATCTCGCACATTCAATAATAATTAATTGTTTTAATTAATTATTAAACCTCCCATGCAATCAGTTAACTCTAAGTTTAGTTCACTTGACTTGTTAAGCATTGAGTTAACTCGTTCACCTCTTCATCTCGACCATTGATCATTGTTGCACCTCTTAATCTACACTATTGAGCAGATCTGAATTTCTATATAAGCAAGCTATCACATTCATTCTAATTCAACCACATTCTTCAAGATTTTGCTTTCAATCATTCATCTTGAGGAAACCACACTTTGGAGCTTTTGCATCTTTGTGATCTTCACACACACTTGAGCTTAAGGTGAAAGAAGTGCATCAAATTTTGAGAGCATAACATAACGAAAAGGTACAATGGAGGCAATGCAAGATATAGCATGGATGAGGTAAAAGCTTTATTCATTTGAATTCATATTCTTGTTCTTTATTGAATAATTTGGGAATTACATTGTAGTATTGAATTGCAGTAATAGTAGTTGATTGCTTTAATTCATAACTTCTATAATGACCTCTGTCTTGATTTCTGATTTACAAGTAGATGGCCTAAAGTTGTTTTCAATGACACCATGGGCAAAAGAAAGAAGACATGGATGAAGCAAAACAACAAATGGATGAGCAAATGGAATATATGCTTGAATGCTTGCCCTACAAATAACAAATAGATGAAAGCTTTTGTTTTTGGATAAGTTTTGCAAGCATATATGGGGTAAAGTGCTATGGAGAAAGAAGAAATATTATCCCAAGAAGTTCAAACCGTGTAATCGTCAACAAAAAATGAACATAGCGGATAATATTCCATGGAGAGCCAAAATTCTTTTTGTTCAATTAGAAACCAATTCTCATCAATTCCAATGTGAAACAAGGTGATGGAAAAGACCTAAAGAATCATGGGAATAAAGGGTGTGTAATTTTTTCACTACCAAGGCAATGGAATCAAAAAAACATTTTATTATGAAATGTGATGCCTTCGAAGACATCAGCCACAAACATGTCGATATAACAACTACTTCTTGACACAATTTATTCGACGAGGAGAATATTGAGAAGATGGTGATTATCATCATCTCCTTGAATAGGAAAAGGATTGAAATGCAAAAGACCAAAATGACAAGGATGGCTATCCCACAGGTTATTTTTAACCTCATGGATGTTAAAAGTTATTCATTCATTCATTCAAATAAAAATATTTGACTTTTGACTTTGACCACTAGCTCACTTGCATGATAAGACAAACGTCTAACAATGAGGAGCAACGATATGAGGTCCCTACAATACAACATAGGTGAAAGAGAATCTTAATCAAGAGCAACACATCTTTTTGATAGATTTTCAATCACAACAAAAAAACTTTGCCTTTTGCCATACAAGGCAATCCAAACTGTAAGGCTGAACCTTCTCTTTTAGAAAAAAAGAAAGAAAAAAAGAAAAATCATGTGCATCTTGTAGTCGCTGGAACAATTTCAAGTTGAACAACGAACTTTTAAATTCTGGCAGGACTTCCAAGTCAACCCAAAACTGTAAGTTGGAGGTTGATTTAAGTCATGTTGAACAACACAGCAACCATGACGAGATTTTCCATGTACCAATGAACCATATGGTCCTTTTGCTTTAAAACTCTTGATGCCTAAAAAACCCCTTCCATCACAATTCTCAAGGTGCAAGTATGGATTCATTTGACACCTTTCTTGAGATAAACTGGATCTTTCAAGGATCTTAATTAGGAAGGTTCAACCTACCAGATCATAGGCCTTGATAAGGTTCAACTCTATGATCACCCCTCCCATTTGCAACAAAAGAATGAATTAACTAATATGCCATCATAACCCTGTTCCAAGTCTAATTACTCTTTAGGAATTCAACCTCCTCTCTGTATTATGGAAGGAAGGAGGAAGGGTTAGTGTCAACTTTTCCACAATTACCTTTGAAATAATTTTGTAGGCCATATTGCAAAGCGAATTTGGACAATAGACCCAAGATCTAGCCTCAGGGAATTAGAATGAGAAGGTGCAATTTACAACAAACAAAAACCTTTCTACATTTATGGCTTCATTTACGGCTTTGAACACATCCCCTCCAACAGTTCCCAGAAGAATATGTTAAAAAGCACACTGAGAAGCAATTAAGACTTAAGTCAGAGGAGACGGAGGTGAGAAACTTTTGGATATCAATGTGAGCAGAAAGGAATAGTACTGGACAGTAACCTAAACAATTGGTTAAAAGTTTGTTGCCGATTACAGTTAAGAAACCTCCTACAAGGAAAGTACAAAAGCCAAAAAAAATTGCCTTGATGAACACCTTGTGAAAGATTGGTGCCCTGATGCCACTGGGGGATCAACCTCTTATCACCAAAAAATTCAGGGAATTGTAGTATACCCTGCCCTTGATTGAGCATGCCTGCAGCTACTGCTGCTTTCACTATGGCAATGTATTTCTGTTTCCAATTCATTTCTGTTGAGACATAAATACGGATTTTTCATCAAAATAACAAATCAGAAACTGTCATTTTTCTCTAGTTCTCTTTTTTACCAAAGCCGTTTGATTAAAATTCTTTAATTCTGGGCTATCTTAGACTGCAGTCTTTCTTATGAGATCATGTGTTTCTGTGATAAGTCTACAATGGGAAGAGTACCATTCTTAGTAACTATCAAAAAAGAAGATATGCCCAAGTCTCATAATGATAAGGCATAAAACGAATGCAGCTTGGTTTAAAAAAGATGAATTCAATTAGTCATGAATCCATGATTAATCCCAACACAGGTCCCATAACATGATGTTCTGAACTGCCAAAAGGCAGAGCAGTCAAACCTGGTGTTTCACCCCAAAATATTGCCCTTTTTTTCTTAAATGCTAGGATTATGGAAAAAAGAGCAATTTATTAAATAAAACACAGATCTGATGAAAAAACATCATTAATTCTTATATACTATTCAGTTTCTTTTCCTCATTTTGACAATCATTGGGCAGAAAAGTCAGAGCACGAGGAGACTGCAATTACTTGAACACAGAATCAGAGCATGAGAAGACTATAATTACTTCAGAGCAGAAAAATCATATTTCATTTGCCAAGTTTTTCCCATTTTAAACCCGAGTGATTGAATTCCATTTATGCTTTTCCTACTGCCAATACCTTGTAAATAGAATGCTACTATTGTCAGATGATAAGGTTCTATTTTTTCAATGGCTACAAACTTCTAATGAATGAAATTTCAATAAGAGTGCCTTTTTTTGTAAATTAATATTTCAACCAGAGGACCAAAATTGAGGCAAACCGTTCATTGCATGGAAATAATCCAACAGAATGCCTCAATGCACATTATAATCTAGAGATTCACTTTAACTTGCCTTTCTACGCATAGCATGGATGCATTTTGATTGAAAACTACAGTCTAACACCCTGATATTTCTCAAACCATGACTAAGGGCCATGATACTTGTCATGCCTTATTCACATTGTTGGTAGGTGAAGAATGTAGGAGTATATGTACAACACAAATCAAGTTCAGAAGAAATGTCAAGAGATGAGGCAGCACATGCCATACTTATATGTACAAGAAATTAAATGGTTTGCAACACCCTAGTGGAACCAGAAGTGCCAAATGATCAAATATTAGTATTACAGCAAAGAACAAATTGAAAACACTAGAGAAATCATGCCAAGCAACCAAATATAACATCAACGCATTGAAATGGTACCAAAATGAATGACAGATTTATTGATGATGGTACTTTTGCCCCTTGAGAATTGTCCAAGCTCTGAAACAACAATAAACACAAGCGTGTATCATTCAAATAATAAATATGATTTCAAAAATAGGGAAGAAAAGAGATATCCGCAGCCCATAAACTTGGCTTAGTAGATCTGTAGAAACATTAAAATGAACATATGTTTGTCACAAATAATAGAAGAATAATACATTTCATTAATTTAGTAAATTAAAGCGAATAAATTTTCTGAAAATATGTACCATGTGCCTCAAATCACTTTAAGTTTCCTACGATCTTCAGGTAAATGGGTCTAAAAAGGTTTAGAAACATAAATTTTGAGCACTCCCTTGTGATTATATTTCCACATAAATCTAGGCTAATTGAGACAACAATGATTTTTTGAAAAGATGCTAGGTGAGAGCTCATGGCAGGTTGTTCACAGATGGAAGGGGTTTCACAGTCATGGTCCCCACTTTAGATCTGACAATACAGGTCATGCTGCTACACAATCAGTATCAGCAAGTAGAGAAGGCAAAAAACCAGTGCCTTTTGCAGATCAAGTTCACGAATCTTGTCAGAGACAGCAGAGCTTCCGCTCAATTTCTCCTTGGTCTTTGTCAGTGGCAGCTCTGGCATCAAGGGTAAATGCTATCTCTATTGGAAGTGGAAGGACTCGAGAGACCTTCCTCTCTTGATCTTCACAGATGCAGATCCTCCTTTCCTAGTTGCTCTGGAGGAATTGAGCCTAGATCCCTTTGTCCTCTCCTTTGTGGATTCAGAAGTTATTGGTTCTTGCTTGGATCATTGCCTTCCCATAGCAGATATTAAATATTAGGTATTTGTTGTTTTGGTGGAGAAACAACAGATTTTTCCTCTCTCAAAGGGCTCATTTGTGCTTCATCTTCCCTTGCTTGAAGAGCAGATAAGAGTGTTATCTTCAATCTAGGCGATTGTGGAACACAAAGTGGACTTCTCTCCTTGAGCTCCATGGTTTGTTGTCTTCCCTCCCCCATCATCTTGCTCAAAACTCTAGATCATGTTCCCCTAGAGTTTTGGCATCTTCTATCTTGGGAGAAGACTGGAGAAAGCTTGGGTGAGCTTGTAATTGTTGATCCTGAAACAATGAGTAAATCTCATACAATACATGATCACTTGCTAATTGAAAGGGATTTGGACCTATCTCTTATAAAGGAGATAGTTCTTTCTCTCCCTTCAGGAAAGTTTGTTCAAGAGGAGAATCTTTTGTTTCATTGCTTTAAATGCCACAAGGTGGAGCATATTGCCAATGCTTGTAGAACTTCCTCTTTTTGGCAGTCTCCAAGGGTTTCCCTTGGAAGAAGGATGGAAACCGAACATGGCATCTAAGGCAAGAAACACTATTTTGAAATAGAGACATCATGGGTGGTTTTTCCCTACAGATCCCTCCCCACTCTTTGGAAATCTTTTCTTGAAAATTGGCACAAGCCCTCATTCCCTAGAGGTGGAGTGCTATATCTCCCATCTCCCATGAGGTGACTCAAGTTCCAAATTGTCTGGTTGCTCCTCAGTTGGCACAGTAGGAAGACATAGGTTAGGAACGTCCCATGTTTCCTCCCTTTGTGGATCAAGTTGTGGAAGACAATCGTCTCCAGTTGGGAGGTTCAGAGGTAGAGGAAGTCATATATGCTTTGGGTGGGATTGCAAAGCTCTCAATCTTGTCATTCAAATTCTTCAATGTATGATAAGAGGAAAGGACACACATCCAAGTTGGAACATCTCAAGGTGTCTACTCAAGAAGATATTGATACAAGAGCTCAAGCAAAGGTGGATGACTTCTTATCTTCACAAAGGGGGAGGAATCCTTCTAGAAAATGAGGTTCCTTTCTTGGAATATGAGGGACTTGAATGCTCTTTCAACAAGATTAGTCTTCAACTACCGTGCCTCTTCTCCAATCAAAATTATTTTGTTGAGTTTCAAAACCTTCTATTATCTGTGGGCTGGTTTTGGTCAAGTCTCTCTTCGGCTAGAGTGGTTGCCTCTAGAGGCTTGTGCATTCTATGGCGGCCAAGAAGGGTTTCCCTTTCTTTGATGGCTAAAGAGATTAATTGGATGGGATCTCCTTCCTCTCTTACTCAAAGGACATATCTGGCAACCTTTTCAATACTTATTGTACAAACAGTCCAATCTCAAAATGTTGTCTTTGGGAATGGTTATCCTTTGTTATCTCAAATTTGCAAGGTCAAAATGTGATTTTGGGAGAGAGCTTCAATCCCATCTAGTGCTGGCGTGCAAGGGACATGACACGGTGACCTTGAGATTGGAAGTAGATTTTTCTGCCTTCATTTTATAGAATTGCCTCATAGATATTATTCCTAAATCAGGTAAATATTCCTAAAATAATAGTCAAAATTGCTTTTGCAATATAGTAGAAAGGCTGGATAGATTCTTGGTTTTAGTTGACTGGTGCATACTGCCTAGTTTTTGTCTTCAGCTGTTCTTCTAGTAGATGAATTGGATCAGATTCCAATCTGATTAGAAGTTCCTTAGGATAATGCTCCCCTCAAAAGTCCCTTCAAGTTTGCCCTTATGTGGCTTCATCATCAAGGCTTTGAGGCTGCAGTACCACAGTGGTAGAATTTTGCTTTGCGTTTCTCAAGCTCTCTGATGTAGAGATTTTCTTTTAGGTTGAGGTTTGTTAAGAACTGTTTGAAGGATTGGAATAAAACAATGTTTGATAATATTTATGTGGAAAAGGCTCCAATTGAAAAGCAACTTGCCAAGGTGTGTTCGACAATTCATCTGATGTGCTCTTGGCTAAGGAATCCAATCTCCACTTTCAATTGGAGTATATTCTTCTTAAGGAGGAGATCTTTTGTAAAATCCCCTATTGGATTGAGCGATATTTTTAAGCGATTACCTCAGTTTGACACATTGGCATTTTGTCAAACAGATTGCATGCTAACTGAACTGAGTTACTACAGATGTTATGTAGCTTGCAAATATCATACATTAGATGAAACGGTAAACCAATACAATTCCAGACACCTTACTAATTCAGTTTGTATATATATTCATTCAATACATCAAAGGGGATATGCAACCATTCACAATAATAATATTTCTGGTCAATATGATTGCTGCTACACATATGCAATATATGACATTTCATTCAGACTGAACCAGCAAACTACTTCAGAAAATTACAATCTGATAATGCAAATATTTTCATTACATTGCATACATATCCGACCTGTAATACTATGTGCTCAGAAATACACATACAAGGTTCAGTTGATGAGGTTAGCAAGCAGGTAGGGCCCGATAAAGATAATGAATTGGCTAGCAGTCTACTTGTCTATTCCTTGCCTCCACATTGACTCCAGCTCTGCTTAGTTTCTGTTGTGATTCAACCTCCTCGAACCATTTTCAAGAGATTATGTTTCCATATATCGGGCGGCAGATGTACAAGTCTCACGTCTTACATGAGAAGGCCCAATGCCAATAATACCACGGCTAAGCTATTGGCAGGTTGGCGGCTGCAAGAAAAGGCCCAACAACTCCAAAATGGCTCGATAATCTCCCTTTGACCAATCTATGACTTTAATTATTTCTGGCGGCACTTTGTCTTATCCTCAGACCTGCGGCTGCTAGGAATAGACAGCGATCACTAATACAGCTCCCAATAAATGCAACGAACAAGAGTAGACAGGCAACTAGGTCCCGATTTGCCAATAATATTAGCTGTTTGACTTTTCCTCATTCAAAGGAGTGGTGTGGCAACCTCAAACTATGGGCTTCGACTCTTTATCTTGCCTAAGTCCCGATTCACCTTTATATTGTTGGGAATAAAAGGTGGCGGAAAATACAAGGTGTGACTGCTATGAAAGGGATGTGGGTGAAAGTAGACTGAAGTTTGACCTCCAAGCCCCATGTCACCTCAAAAACTTGGACGGCAGTTCCAACAAAGCTGCAATAGTATAAGATGCTATTCAATCCTTCTTTAAAATATTAATCGACCCTCTTCCTATTTGCCAGTATATTAAACGAATAAGCTCCCATATTATTGAACTGAAACAGCATGAATAATAGACCAGATTGCCAGGCTGTGCAAACTGCAGCTATATTAAACTAATCAAATGTCACCTGTAATGGCCACCTACATATAACCAATATTTTACACTGAAATCTCTGCAAATGATAAATTCTATATTCTGAAATTTCACTTGAATATTCGGAATTTTGTTTTCAAAAAAGACCCACAAAATTCCCACAATCGGTCTTCAAAGCCCAGATGCAAATCCTGAATTGAATCCGCTAAAAGAGGATTTGGTTTTTCGTCCAAACCTCTAATCTTGAAACTCAAGGGTTTTCGTCCTCAAACCTCCTATAAGCTAAGCTCACCAAATTTGAAATTCTCCAAAAGATAATAATTTCTCAAGATGATCAAATGATTTGCCTTCATCTCCTTTTAAAGGCTGAGCTCAACTTCCGGAAGATTCCCTTTAATTAATAGTGACTTTTATATTATTTATTATTTTTTTATTTGAGTCACTTTAATATAAATGTCCTAAATATTAATTTAGGAAAAAAATAATATTTAATTAATTAAATATTGTTCAGTCGGAAATTGGGGACATTACATCTTTTGGCATCCAAAATCTCAAGATTAGTGGATAGTGACAAGATAGAAACACAAACATTTTTCATGCTGCAATGGTTGTGAGGAACCAACTAAATTGTATTACTTGTACTTTCTCCAACAAAGGAACTAGTATTTTTGCTCCTAAGGACATTGCTTGGGATGCCATTCTCTTCTTCACTAATCTTTTCTTGACTCAGGTTTCTCAAAATGAGGATGCCTACATCCCCCTCTTACATTGCATTCCAAGGATTCTGTTGAATGTGCACGATTCTACGCTTCTAGAACCAATCTCTCTTGAGGAGGTTCACAATGTGATGTTTGCTCTAAAATGTGATAAGCCAACTAACCCAAATGGTTTTCTAGCAGCTTTTTTCCAGCACTTTTGGGATTTATCGGATAAGGACCTCACTAAAACTATCATTGGATCTAGAGAATCTAGAGATGTTTCTAGAGATTTCAAGAGTTCTTTTCTATCTTTGATCCCTTAAAAACCCAATTCACATTCTTTCGATGACTTTCACCCCATTGCCCTATGTAATACATTTAAGTAAAATCATTTCCAAAGTCATAGTAGAGATTCTAAAACTGATCCTTCCTGATATAATATTTGGGAATAGGGTGGCTTTTTGGCAGGTAGACAAATTCTTGATGGGGTTATCTTAACCCATGAAGTGATTTTATGTCTTTTGAGTATGCTCCAAGGGATGGTCATTGTTGTACCCATGTGAAACTCATCTCTCATACCACTTTTTCTTTGTTTTGCATCAAATTGATTGTATTAGAATATTTAATTCCTTTCATATTAATGGTCACTTGTAATGTTTTGTTTAGCTTTTACTGTTGCTACAGTAATCGTCTTTCTACTGTTGCTACAGTAGTCGTCTCTCCTCTTATATATTTTGTAACTTCTCTTTTTTAGTTTAATATATGAAATCCTTTACCATTTCATGGTATCAGAGCATCTAGGGTTTCTGGGCGAGTTTCTAAGAAGTCTGTAATTCATGAAATTCTTTCATGTGAGATTTTGAGTATTTCGTGACTCTTTGGCTGAAAATCGCATTTCTTTTTAAGGGAAAAATCGAGGGTCTTTGTATTCTGCACTTTCGAGGATGCCATTGTTTTCTGAAAAGGTTCGTCGGCCTCTGCAAATCGTGAGAAAGGTTCGTCGGCCTTTGCAAATCGTGAGAAGGGTTTTCCTTCTCTGTGCGTGCGACCCTCCTCTTGCTACCCGCAATCTTCATGGTCGCGTTCTCTTGCAGGGATGATCTGGCCGCGATTTTGCCTGCAAATTTTGGCCGCGTTTTTTAAGAAACGTCCTTTTTTGGCCGCGTTTTTCTGACCATTCTTGGTCGCGATTTTTGTCTGTGGAAGGTCGCCTTCACTTTGTCCAAGTGTGACGTGCATCTCAGTCTCAATTTGACACAATTTCGTGGAGTTTCCAGCCTCTTTTCTGCAATTTTTCTGAGTTTTAATGGACGCCTAAGGTTCTGCAAACTCATTTAGGGATTTGCCCTGTTTTTTGAACTCGAAATTTTTTTCTGAGACCAGATTCCTTGTGGGTTTTCCGAGATTTCAACTGGGTCGTCATCCATTTTTTATGGGTACCTCGTTTTTTGTGCCTCGAAATTTGTGCCTCAATTTGAAGTCAATTTTTTTTTCTGATCACAGATTCTTTTTGGGTTTTGCGAGATCTCAACTGGGTTGTCACTAGATTTTTTTGGGTACCTCGTTTTCTGTGCCTCAAAATTTGTGTTGTCAAAATTTTTTGGGTATTCTTCCATCCTTCTGGGTTTTTAATTATCTTTTCAGGGTTTTCAGTAAAACCTCAAAATCCGTGTTCGGGTTTCTATATTTTTGTTTTCTTTGCATTATCTTTCCTTCACCTATTTGACCGCAAGGTACGTGATGGCATCTCTCACGAACATAATGCTCGAAAGCAGCCAGAAGTTCAATGGGAAGAATTACAACACTTGGAAGCAGCGCATGCTAACGATCTTTGAATATCGTTGTCTCGATCAGGTTGTCTTGGGGACCTCACCTCGACCCACTGTAGCCGGAAAGGATCAAGACAAATGAGATGAACGCAACCGAGAAGCCGTCATGCTCATCAAGCTTTCAGTCACTGACGACCAGCTACCACAAGTGCCGTCAGGCAAAACAGCTGCTGAGGTATGGACAACCCTGAAGGATCTCCATGAAACGTCAGATAAGAGTCGTGTGTTTTTTCTTAAGAACATGCTTTTTTCAATAATGATGGACAAAAAGCACACCACTCTTCAAGAGCATCTGACAAGAATCACAGAGATTCGAGACCAGTTGGAAGCCATTGGACGAAAGATGGAGGAAGAGGACATGGTCGTCATTACTCTTAAGAGTTTGCCAAAGTCTTACGAGCATTTCATTGAGACACTCAATATTACTTCAACAAATGTTGACTTGAAGTTTCCAGACTTGTGTAACAAGCTTCTACAACAGGATCGTTGGAGACAGTAGTTTGGAAGCAGTGCCAGTTCGTCCTCCATAGAGCAGGCGTCCTCTGCCAAATCTTCTGCTAAGAACAAAGGGAAGGCTCAATCTTCTCAGCCGAAAGGCTCTGTTCTTCTCAAGACAGCAAGAAGAAGAAAAACGTTCAGTGCAATTATTGTCACAAATACGGTCACATTAAGGCTGATTGTCGCACTCGGTTGGCTTCTGAACAAAAGAAGCAAGGAGGATCTCAACAGAAGGCACATGTCGCTGAGCACACTGAGCAAAAAGAGTCTGCATTCTATGCGTTTATGGCCAAGAGAACTGCAGCTCCAGTACATTCTTCTGCCTGGTATATCGATTCAGGGGCTTCGCGGCATTTTACTCATCATCGGGATTGGTTCACACAATTCGAACCCTTCTCAGATTCTGTCATTTTCGGAGGAGGAGAAGAGTACACAGTTGTTGGTAAGGGCATTGTCCAGATTCACTCAGGAGGAAGAAATCTACTCTTTCTCGATGTCTACTATGTTCCCGGCATGGAACATAATCTCCTCTCCGTCAGTCAGATCATGCGGCATTCTCCCCAGATAGATGTTGTTTTCAGTTCGTCCACCTGCAGCATCGTTGATCGGGAGACTCTTACTACAATTGCTATGGGACTTGAGGATCACGGTCTGTACAGACTTGCTGATTCTAGTGATTCTCAAGAGAACGCTCTAGCAACCCGAAGTACAACCATCAGCAAACTTTGGCATCAGCGTTATGGGCACTTGAATGTGCACTACCTCTCTTAGTTATCTCGGGAGGGTCTTGTTGCTGGTCTACCTGAGATCCAAACTCAAAATCATGGAGTTTGCGGTGCCTGTCAAGCTGGCAAGCAGCATCGGACACCATTCTTGGATGGTGATTCTTGGTGAGCCTCCAAGGTCCTTCAATTGGTTCATGCTGATGTTTGTGGACCAATGAACACTCCATCTGTTACGGGGTCCAGGTACTTTTTGTTATTTGTTGATGATTTCAGTCGAAAAATGTGGGTGTATTTTTTGAAACATAAATCAGATGTGTTTAGTACATTTCAGCAGTATAAGGCCTTGGTTGAGAAAGAATCAGGTTCTCACATTGTTACTCTACGGTCTGATAATGGGGGGGAGTTTTGTTCAACTAACTTCTCTACTTTTTGTGCTACACACGGCATCAAACGACAACTTACCACACCCTACACCCCTCAGCAGAATGGTGTTGTTGAACGTAGGAATCGCACCATTACTGAAATGGCTCGTTCTATGATGGAGTACCGTCATGTACCTAAGAAATACTAGGCTGAAGCAGTTTATACTGCAGTCTACCTACTGAATCAATCACCTACACAGGCCGTTAAGAAGATGACTCCAGAAGAAGCCTGGTCAAGACGTAAGCCTAAGGTGGGCCATCTATAAGTCTTCGGTTCTACCGCTCATGTATGGATTCCAAATGCTAAGCATACCAAGTTGGACTCCAAGAGCCAGACACTTATGTTTACTGGCTACAGCGACAATCACAAAGCCTACAGGTTGATTGATGTGAAGACGGATTGTCTCATTTTCAGTCGTGATGTTGTGATTGATGAGACTACTAGTCCATTTGTTCCTACTACTAGCCCTAAGGATCAGCCTATGAAGGTTCCTGATGATGGTGTTCGTCTTCCTCTTGGTTCCCCTGATGGGAGGGCTTCAGAGCATTCTGACTCTGAAGATGAGGAACTCATTGAGGGTAGATCAACTCGTAGCAAGAGCAAGCAGTCGTCCACAGTTAACTTCGCTCTTATGGCCAACATCCACAATATCTACAAGCCTCATACATATTCAGAGGCTAAAGGAATTCCAGAGTGGGAACAGGCTATGCAGACAAAATACCATAGTCTTCTGAAGAATCACACTTGGGATCTCTCTGATCTTCCTCCTGGGAAGAAACCTATTAGCTGCAAATGGGTCTATAAGGTCAAGTATCATGCCGATGGCACTTTGGATAAATACAAGGCAAGATTAGTTGCTCAGGGATTCACACAGCAGGAGGGCATTGACTACGAGGAGACTTTTGCTCCTACTGCCAAGATGAGCACAATTCGTCTTCTTCTCGCCATTGCAGCCCAATTTGCATAGACAGTTCATCATATGGATGTTAAGAGTGCCTTCCTCAATGGTGATTTGCAGGAAGAAGTCTACATGACGCAACCTCCTGGTAGACTCCTCATCTTCAGAGTCAGAATGCTCTAAAGCCCTCCCATCAGGGGAAGCAAGAGGAAGACGAACACCATCATCAGGAACCTTCATACGCTGATCCTCAGGGCTAGTAGTAGGAACAAATGGACCAGTAGTCTCATCAATCACAACATCACGATTGAAAATGAGACGATTTGTCTTCACATCAATCAACCTGTAGGCTTTGTGATTGTCGCTGTAGCCAGTAAACATAAGTGTCTGGCTCTTGGAGTCCAACTTGGTACGCTTAGCGTCTGGAATCCATACATGAGCGGTGGAACCGAAGACTTTTAGATGGCCCACCTTAGGCTTATGTCCTGACCAAGCTTCTTCTGGAGTCATCTTCTTAACGGCCTGTGTAGGTGATCGATTCAGTAGGTAGACTGCAGTATAAACTGCTTCAGCCTAGTATTTCTTAGGTACATGACGGTACTCCATCATAGAACGAGCCATTTCAGTAATGGTGCGATTCCTACGTTCAACAACACCATTCTGCTGAGGGGTGTAGGGTGTGGTAAGTTGTCGTTTGATGCCGTGTGTAGCACAAAAAGTAGAGAAGTCAGTTGAACAAAACTCCCCCCCATTATCAGACCGTAGAGTAACAATGTGAGAACTTGATTCTTTCTCAACCAAGGCCTTATACTGCTGAAATGTACTAAACACATCTGATTTATGTTTCAAAAAATACACCCACATTTTCCGACTGAAATCATCAACAAATAACAAAAAGTACCTAGACCCCGTAACAGATGGAGTGTTCATTGGTCCACAAACATAAGCATGAACCAATTGAAGGACCTTGGAGGCTCGCCAAGAATCACCATCCGAGAATGGTGTCCGATGCTGCTTGCCAGCTTGACAGGCGCCGCAAACTCCATGATTTTGAGTTTGGATCTCAGGTAGACCAGCAACAAGACCCTCCCGAGATAACTGAGAGAGGTAGTGCACATTCAAGTGCCCATAACGCTGCTGCCAAAGTTTGCTGATGGTTGTACTTCGGGCTGCTAGAGCGTGCTCTTGAGAATCACCAGAATCAGCAAGTCTGTACAGACCGTGATCCTCAAGTCCCATAGCAATTGTAGTACGAGTCTCCCGATCAACGATACTGCAGATATTCTCACCAAGTCTCTGAACCCGGATAAATTTTTCAAATTCAAGGGGCAACTTGGTGTTTTTGACAGATTGACCATTAAGGGAGGGTGTTGGAGTATTTAATTCCTTTTATATTAATGGTCACTTGTAATGTTTTGTTTAGCTTTTACTGTTGCTACAGTAATCGACTTTCTACTGTTGCTACAGTAGTCGTCTCTCCTCTTATATATTTTGTAACTTCTCTTTTTTAGTTTAATATATGAAATCCTTTACCATTTCAGATTGTCGGTTGTGTGTTAATCCAAGTCATTTTTGATCTCTCCAGTCAGTTTGCAAGGTCATCTTGTCATGCTTTATTCTTTGACTAATAACTTTTGTAGGATGATAGTGAGCACCATAAGTCTGACAAAGAATAATGATGATGTTCGACATAGCGTCAAAGGTATCAGAAAGGGGAGAGGGAAGAAAGATGGCTAAGTCAGCTCTAGGCAATGTCTATAAAGTTTCACTTGAGTCATGGCAAACTGGCAACATGGGAAGAAGACTCTCCTCGGCGAAGTGATTTAAGTCTTGAAAAATTCCATTCAAAGGCTTAGAAGTGGCAGAAATAAAGCTAAGCACATTTTCCCAGTGGTTGAACCATTGGAAATTTCATCAAGGATACAAGAAGCGGCAACACTGATGGATAGCTCCACTCAAATTTCCATTTTTGCACTTACAAAATGGCATAAAACACTCAAAGATCAGCCCAAGCCTTGGGAAATGGATAATAAATGCAGTAGGACAGAGATAACTCACTTTTCAATGATCAAAAAGCAGCTAAAATGAGTTTGGTATGCATCTAGTGTGGTTAACAACTTAATTCTTCTGTCTGCATGTCAAGTGATGGCCATAGCAACATAAAACTCCACCGAAATCTTCTTAAAAACTGGCTTAAGTCAAACACGCACTTTTTATAAGTGGCTTGGCCACTACAAATTCCCACCAGAATTAGAAAATATGGACTTAGTTGTGATTAACACCACTCAACATTGTCAAGTGATTAACACTATGTAAAGGATTCAGCTTGATTATTCAACCTTATCAAAAGCCTAAGACCATAGTTTTCCATTTTGATGATCCAACAAACACTTAAGGTTTCAGTATTTGCCAAGAGGATTCACTAGTTTCAAATCAAAAGTTGGTTCAATCTCAGAGGTCACTCATGCAAGTCGTTATTTTTAGCATCACTAATTGTGCCAGTGGCTATTTCTGCTGTTCTATTCTAAGTGTGGATAAGGGTCTATTTTTAGGTTGTTTTAACTTTTATTTTATTAGTTGTTTTAGAATAGATTTGTTTTAAGTTCCTTGCTTTCCACTTTTTCTACAGCTCTTGTATAGGTTTCCTTTTAAACATTTCTTTTTGAGATATTTAATTATTATTCTTAAATCCCTAAAATATATTCATTGTAACCTTTAAATAAGTGCTTTGGACACAAGACATTGTGAATGACGGTGGAAGATATTGCTTGTGTTGCAGAAATTGGCATTCAAGTGTTGATTCTGAAATTTATGTGCAATTAGTGCATTTGGTTTTCATGCATTGAATTAAAAGTGAAGAATAATGTTAAACTTTGTACTAACACTATGATTCATCTTAACTATAGCTTTGCATGCAGCTAAGTTATTCAATTTAGAAATTCCGTGTTGTTAATGTGTGGCAAACACTAGTTTATTCATCCTATTTTCATGCATGCAGATTTACTAGTCTCTAAGTTTAGCCAATAATGAAGTCTTCATTGTTTCCTTCAATTGCAAGTGTTGAAACCTTATTTGTGAGATAAGAACTTTACGAGTCTTGTGCTCATCCTCTGGGACTCAAAAAGATAAGTCAAATTTACTTTCAGTTATTTCCTTTATGCAAAACTTATTGATGATCTTGTAAAGTGTAAGTATAACTCTTGTTTGTTGGGATATTACATCTTAGTTCAGTTTATAGATTAGATAATAAATAATTAAATTAATTGTTAGTTGTTAGTTTTGGGAGTTATTCCCGTAAGGGAATTTGGGGTGGTTATTCACAGGAGAATAATGGCTTTACAAAGCCAATGTATTGAAATTAATATCATTGAAAAATCCCGCAGAATTGAAATCAGTGTATTATTTTGTGTTTTATCTTCCTGTTCAATAATGACATGATATTCTGCAATTTTATGCTCACCATTTCACATGGTATCAGAGCAAAACTTGTTCCTTTGCCTGTGAAATGCCATAGAAAAAGAGGCATCTGCAGTTCATGAAATATACAGAAGAGGCACAGGTATGTAGAACTATCTGTACACTAAAATCTGCAGTGAAATAAGGGGTGAGGTGTTTAAAACTATTGTTGGGCATGAAATAAGGTGTTTGACTGCTGCATTGAATACAAAGGTGTTTTTGTTTGCTAGGCGTTGTATGTTTGTTGGCCTCATTGTTGGCAGCTACCATTTTGCTGGGCATGTGCATTTGTTGACCACTCAAATTTGACGAAGGGCATGTAAAGACTTTGTTTACAACAGTGCTACATGGAGGAGAAGATCATTAATACTGCCTGTGGGAAGAACCAATGCATAGAACAAGTCTTTGTGTCATAAAGGAGAGCACATGAAGCCAAATTTAAGGGGATATTAATGCAACAATCTTTAAAAAGGGTAGTAAACATGAAAGGTTAGGGTGAAATGTTTTGTGAATGCTTCTTCTAATTTAATCAATAGGGTAGCTGCATATTTAAATTAATTGCATTTCTACATTGACAAATCCTTTGTTGGTGCTGAGTCTCATATCTATTCCTTTTGCTGACTATTTTACAAGAAATGACTTCAAAACCCTTTGCTGGTGCTGAGTCTCATATCTATTCCTTTTGCTGACTATTTTACAAGAAATGACTTCAAAACCCTTTGCTGGTTTGTCATATGCCTAGGGCATTGCCTTCATACAAATTAGCGTTTGAACTGTTTCTATTGTTTAATTTGGGATCAAGACCTATAAGCAAACAGAAGTAACTAAGGCATCAGGAAAAGATGTTAAGCAGTTTCATAACTCTGTTGTTCAAAAGAAAATGAAGATGTTGATATAAGTTGCCAGCTTGAAGTCCATAAGACCTTTTGGTGCTCCAATAAATCTTGAAGAAGGTTTATTAGCTTTGGTTATGATAAGGCAATATCAAATTTTGGTTAGCTTTACTAGCAAAGTCCTTCATAATTGCGCATTCTTCTTTTGTTGGTTCTTTTTAGAATTTTGTAATTGGAGATATAAGGTGATCATAATTATAATATGAGTAATTTTGTGGAAAAACCAAAATTTCTATAAATAGTCATAAGGGATTTTTCATGTAAAGAGTGTGCATCAAAGGGAAGATTTATTCTTGAAACTTTGTAATTGAAGTCATAATGAATTTTTTTATACATATCATGGCTACACATATTGCTTGCATCTTCGAGATCATTTGTGCTACACTTGATAGGAGTTTGAACGTTTTCAAAGGCTCACATGTGAAATCGAGTGGATAGAGTGTAATAGGGTCCAATCAGAGATTGGAAGCTGGAGGCATCGGAGGATAGAGATCTTTTATCATCTCAAGCCACCTTCTCACTCAGAGATTATTCATTGCATGAGAAGCAACACTTCATATTTGTGTCCCTTCATGGAGCAAGGGGGGCTTGGCTTTTGTTGACATCTATTGGGGTGCAATTAATGTATCCACATTTGGTTGAGGTTCTTTTGTACAGCAGAGGAGGGATTTGTTTCCACAACACTGGAGGAGGGATACTGACACACTCGGAGGAGATGTGGACTCTCAGAGAGAGTTGTTCTCTCATGTGCAGCACTAGAGGAGGAATTTTGACACACTCGGAGGAGATGTGAACTTTTAGAGGAAAGTTGTTCTCTCATTGTGCAAGGACGATGGAGAAACTTTATGTTCTCTCATGTTGTACAAATGTTTTGCAGGTTTTATAGTCAAGAGATCAGTGATGGAGTCAGTCTGGTGTTCCCTAAGTGAGCAAGGAGAATTGGTGAAGGTGCAAATCTCCAGAAGGGTTGTTGTGTTTAGTCCTTGCAGTGTTCCACCCTTTGTTCAGATTGATGTAATAAAGGGGGGGAATGTTGGAATATTACATCTTAGTTTAGTTTACAGATTAGATAACAAATAAATGTTAGTAGATAATAAATAATTAAATTAACAGTTAGTTGTTAGTTTTGGGAGTTATTCCCATAAGGGAATTTGGGGTGGTTATTCACAGGAGAATAATGGCTTTATAAAACCAGTGTATTGGAAATGTAATACCATTGAAAAATCCCACAGAATTGAAATCAATGTATTATTTCGTGTTTTATCTTCTTGTTTAATAATAACACAATATTCTGCAATTTTATGCTCACCATTTCACATTGTTTAAGGCTTTAGGTTTAGAAGTCGTGTCTAGTTTCTAGAGAGCTTCCCCTGCCATTTGAGGATAGGTTTATTCTTGTGTGTTGTTTCATTTTGTGTTGTCTCATAAGAGACAAAATAAAATGCAAAGTCATCGAATTTGGCATAGCCAAGGCCTATGATAGGGTCCGCTTGAGCTTCCTATAGGAGGTTCTTTGGACCTTCAGTTTTGATTTTGGCTGGATTAAATGAGTAATGAATGCAGTAACTAATGTGAAATTTTCAATTTTGGTAAATGGCAACGCTTATGAATTCTTTGGGCATTCTCAAGGTGTTCAAGAAAGGGATCCTTTGTCTCCATACCTCTTTATAACTATGGCTAAATATCTATGCCAATTTGTCAAATCTCAGCACAATCTAGGTCATCTAAGGGGTGTGGCTTTGATTCATAGAACTAAACCGCTAACTCATCCCCAATTTGTGCACAACACAACTCTATTTGGTTCAATTCTCGAGATATATGGCATGACATCTAGTCAATCTATAAATGCAAATAAATACAAGGTTTTTTTCTTCAATGTAAGTACTCGTTTCAAACAAAGGATCTATCTATTGGAACGTGTTTGTCGTTACGCCAAAAGATCGACCTATTAATGCTCAATACAAATGCCAAAGATAAACAGATCCACAAGAGGCAGCTAGTCCATGTCCTGATCCAAAGGGAGACGTTGGTAATTAGTCCAACAATCCCCCCCTCAGTATCACCTAAGGGGATTCAAACCCATGACCACAGCTTTGATACCATTTGTTGGAACACGTTTGTCATTGCACCAAAAGATTGACCTATTAACACCCAATAAAAATGCCAAAGATAAACGGACCCACAGGAGGCGGCTAGTCCATGTCCCAAATCTGAAGGGAGACGCTGGCGATTAGTCCAACACTATCATGTTCTGGATTTCTCTTCAATGTCCCTTCCCAACAAGTATTTAGGTGTCCCCCTCCTCAAAGGGGCCTATCAAACTCAACTTTGGGTGAATAATATTATAATCATTTAAATAAATTAACTTCATGGAAAGGTAAATGACCAAGTCTTGCTAGTAGAATTCTTAAAATTGTTCTCTATGTGATGCCCATAATGCTCCCAATTCCTCAATCAATGCTTTCTCAAATTGCAAGAATATGTCAATAGTTTTTGGGGCAAGGTACCTTGAAAGACCATAAATTTCCCCTATTGAACTAGGTGAAGGTGTGTCGCAAGAGGGTAAGCAAGGGCACAGCCATGCAAGTATCGAAGACCTAACTTCCACAAAATGGCTTTGTGGGAAAAACTTGCTTGTGCCTCCTTTCAGAAGCTAGCCATCCTTGGTGTTCTTTCATCCATGGTAAGTACTTGAATTTTGTCAATCCTTTATATTATTCTCTTAAGTTTCCCCATCCAAAAGCTCAACCATATGGAAATTTTTAGTGAAATCTCGAGTGCTAGTCTGTTTGAAACTATTTTGGGATCGAGGGATTTTCCCTGGCTAATTTATGGTTTGACTCCTAGATGGGGCATCCCCCACTATTCAACATCCTTAGCATGGAAGCTATCTATGTTCTCCTTTCTAAAAGATGAGGGATGAAAGTTTGTGATTGTTGTGAATTAATTCTAGTTAATGGTAAGAGTAGCAAGCACTAGAAATCTTTTTATTTTCTTGAAGATTTCCCTAATCAATCTTGTATCTTAGCAAATATCCTTAAGAGGCATTAGAATCCCACAAATTGACAATGGATGAAATTTCATTGCAATGGTTATCCACCTAGCTCCTACAAGGTTAGAGTGGGTTATACTCTACTTTGTGATTCACATTTTCCCCCTATTAAGGATTGTCCAACATGTATGATCTAGAACAAATTGGTACCCTTGAAATGTAATACCTTTGTCTAGCTAGTGAGCCTCAATAAGACTTTGACATTTGATAGCTTGCAAAATTGTTGGTTCCAAGGGCCTTCACAATGCCCCCTTTGTAAAAGCAAGATGAACAGGTTAAACATTTGCTTATTCATTGTGAATTTGCATTGGCAATTTTAGCTATAATGAACCAATTCATTTACAGCTGGTCCATGGTACCTTAAACCTAGATTTGTTATGTTGCTTCTCTGTAGCTTTAGTGCTATGGTGTCATTGGCTTCAAAAAAACAAAAGAATTTTTAGGAATTCATCTTCCCCATGGCAAAGGTGTTGGTTAAAGATTAAATCTATTATTCAAAACTATGTTGGTTATGCATTTCCTAAACTTCTCACTTCCTTGTCTCATTGGGAATGTGCTCCTCTAGAGGCTTGGAGGATTGACCCCCTCTCCCCTACTCCCGAGTTAAGAGACAAGAAGGAAATTTGGGATAAAGTGCAATGGGAAAAATTGTCTCTTGGCTTCATGAAGCTCAACTTTGATAGGGCTTCCAAAGACAACCTAGGGTTAGTTGGAGCTTGTGTCATCACTAGAAATGATTATGGTTGCTTTGTGATTAGGGACTCTTTCTTCCAAGGGACATGCACCAATAATGAGGTGGAATGAAATGCAATGGTGTAAGGCCTTAACCTTCCCTACACACATAGGTGTAAGAATTTAATCGTGGAAGGAGATTCTTGGTGGTCATTAAGGGATTGTCTAAAAGGACTTGCTTCAATTAAATAGCAAAGTCGTGGTCTAAAGCTTCATCGATTTGCAAAATTTTCAAGCTTGTTTCATCCTCCCCCTATTATCGAGAATGCAATAAAGTTGTAAATCTCCTTGCCAATCATGGTGTGGACCTCAACACGCTTTCTTTTTTTTGTTAAATAATAAGATAGCTATAAGGTCAAAAAATTGCATAGCCTGCAATTTTCACACTACAAATTGTCCTCATTTTAGTGTCCATCTCCTTGGCATGTTTCTAGGACGGATTTAGTCTAGCCTTGGCTTTTAACCCGCTTCTACCATCAACTTTGTTTTGTGTTTTTGTCTGTTCAAGTTCATCTTATGTGCTTTTTGTGTCTATTTAAAGTTTTATTTCCAATTTGTAATTTTTTTGGCCACGTCATACTTGGACATTAGCACTAGTATGTGAACACTTGCCGAGAGTGTTGTCATCCCATGACAATACAATCATACAATGTCTTGTTCCAACCAAACACTGACTTTTCAACTTCTGAATTTCATGTTCAACCATTGTACAACTTGTAGGATGGAAACCCAACAATCACCTTTGTCAAGATTAGCTTTTTGGTGACCTTTGAGCTTCCTCCAACTCTACACATTTTCTCATGCAAGTTTGAATTCTCCAATGCAATTTTTTGAACTTTTCCTTGGCTTCTGAATGAATTTTCTATGAATACTCTATTAGCGTGTTGTTGGCTTTCTACTTCATCATTTTCATAGGATTTCTTCTAAAAGTTGCAAGATTCTTGACATAGAACTTCCTTGCTTCTTGTTGGAAGTTTTTACATTGGAGGATACTTTATCATCTACAAGTGCAATTCCCTTTTACGAGCAAGAGAGGCATATTCTTCACAACCTTCTTGAGCTAGGTAGCATTTACATTTGCTATTTCCTTAAGTCCTCGTTTGGCTTCCAACCTTTCATCTTTATTCTAAACTTTTTATTATTTCATAATCCCGTGGTATTATTATCTACATTGTTCTCATACTCTCTCCATATTTTTGAGGGAGCTTCATAAGAATTTTTATATTTGTTGTTTTACCATACATCTTGTTGTTGGCACTTTGGAGTTCTCACCTCCCATTATTTTCCATTAACATACTAATGGTAAACGGATTTGTCACTTAAAATGTTTTATGACTCACCCAATGGAAAGTGGCAAAACGTTCCAACAATTGGACAGATTGCTTATGAAATCGCAATCTTCCTTTGCGTTTTAGAGGGGCAGATCCTTCATATGATCTTATTTTGGATTTTTGAATGTACTTTTAACCCAAAAATACTTAAAGGAATGAAAAAGATTTAACATAACCGAAATAGAAAAGAAACCCCAAACAACAAATGTATAAGTGTTATAACAAGTTCGTCGAACTTGCTCAAAATTTAAACAAATGCATTATAAAGATCGATGACCACGAATACGAGCTTCATAATGATCGTGGATTTCAAATGATAACACATCCGAATCGAGATACCAAGAACTGAATATGTTTTCAAAACGCGACTTAGAGGAAAATTGACTATTTGCTTTCACAAACAAGATTTAGGATAACAATGGTCATCATCAACTTTACGTACAAAAAGATTAACAATGACATAGAAAACACCATGAATGCACCTTCAAAAATGTTAGTGTTTCTTAGATCAGATTAAATAATCAATTGTACAAAAGAAATGCAACACATAAGACAATGAACACAACAAGATACCCTGGGAAAACCCTCCTCTTGAGGGAGAAAAACCCAGCAAATGATTCTCTTATATATATATGATAATGACAGAAATCTGCTTACAACACAACCCAGCAATGGCTAAGGATTTCGCACTTTTCCTTGATGCTTAGATACAAATGAATCTGCTCTTCCTTGAAGAACAGTCTGCTGCTATAGGAATGATGATCTGCTGATTAAGTATGAACTTCTTCTATGAATGCGAATTCATCTGCTGTTCAAGTATGAGCTTCTTCTAGGACTGCGAATTCTACTCAAGTATGAACTCTGCTCTTCATGTAATTGCGAACTTCTGCCTTAATCATAATAGCGAACTTTTTCTTTTGATTCGGATGATTTCAATAGCCAAATGACCTTGTATATATATGTTACATAGGCGCCACTTCATTTGGGTCGGCCTTTACAATAAACAATTAAATATTCTTTAGGTCGGCCATTCAATAACTCATTTATGTGAAACACTATAGGGTCGGCCCTTTGCTTTAAATAATATTTAATTTATTTCTTCCTTGGGAAGTGCAAACCGACGCTGAATAACATCAACACTCCCTCTCAGCTAGGGATGAATTTCCATCTGCACAAGACACATTATGTTAGAATGAAAACAACATAGAATATCACCTCAACGTGATATTAACCATTATGGCTACTCCCATAGATGGTATAAACTCATCACGGATTCCCTCACGTGATGTTGTCATGGAGTCACACACATGACTTCCACCATAGCTTCTCCCAGAGGGTGGAAACAAGGGCTTTCACCTCAACTCTCTCTCATCAGAGAATTGCATTATCAAGGGCTTACACCTCAACTCTCTCTCAACAGAGAATTGCATTATCAAGGGCTTGCACCTCAACTCTCTCTCAATAGAGAATTGCATTATCAAGGGATTTCACCTCGAACTTCTCTCAAAGAAGAACTCATTAAACAAAGGAACACTGATACTGAGACTCCCTCTCGATCCTGGCTTCAGAGATTGCAAAGAAGACTTCTGGAGATGTACTCCCTCTAGCCACCAACTCAGTCCCTCTAGTGTTTACTCCCTCTTGATCATTTCTTTGGTTGACATGACTTCTTCACAAGATGCCTCAAGCTTTTCATCACTAAGTAATCTCTTATCATCTTCTTCCCCCTAAACCTGTCCAGGAAGCATTTTAGATAGAGATTACTAACAGTCCATAATTATCCAAAGAAATATCAAGATTAGAATCGTACAAGTTATATCATGAACGAAATTTTTCCAAAGATCTTATGCTAGTGAACACAACACAATTCAAGAGAATCTATTATCTCTCTTAATTACAAGATCCAAAGAATAAATAAATGATATAACTCAGCAACCAAAGAATACTTATCTTTTTAACTATTCTGATAGGTCCAAATGCTGGACATAGTGAGATACGTTGTACTTGAGCTTAGATCAATCCGTACCCTTCACAGTTTGAACACAATGACGACCTGAAAGGTACATTGACTTCAAGAGATATCTCCAGCCATCAATATAATCTAATGATTGCAAGCTATGACTCCAAACTTGATCATTTCTTCATTCGATATGACTTCGATATCCAATCTTTCCAGATGCAGATTGCTTGATGCTCAGGTTATCTCAATGTTAGAGCATGAATTAATAACTACAAAACAATTCATGAACATTATTCAACCATGCAATACTTATCTCATGGATTTCAAAAAAAAATCTCCTGAGTAATAGATAATTAATTCATTAATCATGACATGTCTTTCTTTCAATTTCACAGAAGAGCTAATCTCAGCAAAATAAAAGACAAACTTCACAAATTGGCATGATCCTACTTGCAATGAATAAATCTAAAGAATCTTATTACAGTGATCACTATTTACTAGTCACACATAATCCTAAGTAAATAATGTCAGAATTGCATAACTCAACAAATTGAATTTTACCCTAGAATAGTAAATACAAAAAAAAACAAAGAATACTTATCTCTTAAATTTTCAGAAGAGTGGACACCGTATGATATGTTGTTCTTGCGCTTAGTACACAACCTTCACAGCTTGAACATAGGCCCATGACTAGAGTAGAAATTCACTAGAATCATTTTGGGGAGAGATCTCAATCACATCCGCAAATGAAGCATGTTGATTAGGCCTGGTAGGACAATCCCTCGCATAGTGACCAAATTTGTCACATTTAAAGCATTGAACATGAGAGAGGTCCCACTTCTTCTTGAATGCAGGAGCACCATCTGACCCATTATCTCGATTCCTTTTAAAGAATCCTTTCTTCCAAACTTTTCCTTTCTTCGATGAATGAGAGGCGAGAACATGTAATCTTCATTCTTTGAACTTTGACCAATGCCCCTTGCCGTTAGTCTCGACTCCTCTTGAATGCAGTCAATCCTCAATCGATCAAACTTGGGAAGTTCAGATCTTGCACTGATTCCTTGAATGAACGCCTCCCATGAAAGCGGAAGACCATTGAGAGCAATCATGGTCAAATCCTTGTCATCAACAATATGACCAATGGTAGAGAGTTGATCTCTCAATTTGGAAATCTTCATGAAGTAGGTGATGACAAACTCTTCTTCCGCCATCTTAATGTGAAGTAGTTGTTGCTTCAAGGTTAGGGCACGACTGGTGTTGTTGATTTCGTACATCTCTTCCAATGTTTTGAACATCTCCCTTGCAGTATCCAACTTGAAGACAATTGGTACAATATGATCCTTGACGGAATCAACCAATACTTTCTTTGCCCTAGTGTCTTTCTTTCTCCATTGCAGCTTCTCTTCTTCCCCCTCAGGTTCGGGAACTTTTGTTTTCACAAACTCAGCCAAATCATTCTCTTCCAAAGTTAGCATGAACCTGAACCTCCATGATGTGTAGTTCGAGATCCCTTCGAGTCTATCCTCGATTTTCAGACCGTTCACCATCTTGAGAAAATTAGAAGGTAGACTGAAAAAGAACAATGAGGGTTGCAAACTAACAGATCTGAATCTGATCACGATCTTTTTCACACCCGCTCTGATACCATGTTAGTGTTTCTTAGATCAGATTAAATAATCAATTGTACAAAAGAAATGCAACACATAAGACAATGAACACAACAAGATACCCTAGGAAAACCCTCCTCTTGAGGGAGAAAAACCCAGCAAATGATTCTCTTATATATATATGATAATGACAAAAATCTGCTTACAACACAGCCCAGCAATGGCTAAGGATTTCGCACTTTTCCTTGATGCTTAGATACAAATGAATCTGCTCTTCCTTGAAGAACAGTCTGCTGCTATAGGAATGATGATCTGCTGATTAAGTATGAACTTCTTCTATGAATGCGAATTCATCTGCTGTTCAAGTATGAGCTTCTTCTAGGACTGCGAATTCTACTCAAGTATGAACTCTGCTCTTCATGTAATTGCGAACTTCTGCCTTAATCATAATAGCGAACTTTTTCTTTTGATTCGGATGATTTCAATAACCAAATGACCTTGTATATATATGTTACATAGGCGCCACTTCATTTGGGTCAGCCTTTACAATAAACAATTAAATATTCTTTAGGTCGGCCATTCAATAACTCATTTATGTGAAACACTATAGGGTCGGCCCTTTGCTTTAAATAATATTTAATTTATTTCTTCCTTGGGAAGTGCAGACCGACGCTGAATAACATCAACAAAAAATGCTTTCCATTACTTTGTAGAATTATACAATTCCAAGCTCCCTTATGCAAATTTGTGAGAATCCCCCAAAAAGTCCCTTTACAATAACAAAAGCCTTATATATAGGTTTTCCTCATTAACTAATTCATAACTATCTTGTAACTACCCAAGTACTACCTTTGTCTTCTTCTTTGATTGGGGTCACACCTGATTTTGTTGAGACTTTTTCGGAGACATTTGATGTATCTTCAAAGATATCATTTTTGAGGCTTCTTCCCTCATGCTTCTTCATGGAGATGAGGTTTCTTCAGCATCGGCCATTGGATTTCTTTCTTCCCAAGGGGATAATTCATGTTTGTAGGCATTGGATTCTCTTTTGTCTTCAAAGATTTTTCGATGGTTTTGGAGCTACTTCATTATGGGGGACTATGTAGTCTCTTTCTTTCCCTCTTATGGGGGGAGCTTTTGTAATGTATATTTGTTATGGATATTGTACTTGGGGGTATCATGGAGTCCTATATCTTTAATCACTTGATTGCATCTTTTCTCTATTTTGGAGAGAGGTTTTTCCCATGTGGTTTTTCTTTTTTTTCTCCATTTGTAAGAGATCATTTGTACATGGGTACCTAAAATGGCCTCGTAACAAGGACCCATCTTTGCATCATTTGCATAATAATCTGCTCCCTGAGTTGCACTTAAGAGGGTGTTGGTGTAAATAGGTAATTTACCTAACAAGTTAGCTAGTGGGTCCTATTTACATGTTAAGTCCACTTAGGTCCTAGGCATATTTCTAGAAGTCTTAGTTGTCTAGATAAGATCTTATCCTATCTTGTCTTTTTAACTTTTATTTAATTCTCGAGTCCTAGGTCATTTGATAATGGCATAAGTCATTTAATATTTTGCATTAGGTCATTGTACACTTTTGTAATATACCTCTTCATCATATTTGATAGATTTTAATATCAAGCAAGCTCATTTCTTGCACACTCTCATGGAAGGTTTTCATTGTTTTTGCAGGTGGTCTTGGGTATTGAGCTAATCTTCAACTCCTACAATAATCACTTGATAATTAATTAATTATTAGGTCCCTTATTGCTTTATTCACTTAAGCTAAACTTAGGAGTGTTTAATTTATTATTAGATTGAGCTATTTATAGGTCAAGTTGTCTCATTGCATAGAATTAGGACATTTGTCATAATCTAATCAAATCTTCTTCCAGGGTTTGCCTTTTGTTTTTATAAGCATTCAATTGTACTTTTGTAATTAATCACATTATTCAATACAGAAAGGCATATCAAATGTGCTTGTGTGGACCAATAATCATTCTCCCTTGGTTGCATAGCAAATCAGTTGCTTTGATCTCTCATTTGTGATAGGCGTTTTGGTTGAAGGTGATTTCTAGGAGCTGTGGGGTTCGCTATCAACTCCAACATGCTTTTGTCGAGGAAAAATATATTGCATGCTTTTTCTTGCTCATGTGATTATACCCATGCCAAGGCTAAAAACATATCCAAAAGTGGACTTTTTGTCATCAATAGAACCTACCCAATCTGAATCTGTGAACCCAACCAACCAAGGATCTTTGCTTCTAGTGTACAGAATGCCAAAGTTAAGTGTCCCTTCCACATATCTCAACACCTGTTTTGCTGCAACCCAATGTTCTACCTTTGGTGTTGTCATGAATCTAGAAATGTAACTCATAGCATAGCTCAAATCAGGTCTAGCGGCTGTAAAATAGATAAGGCTGCCCACTAGTTGCCTAAATGCTAGCTCATTTATTACCCTTGAGTATGGTTTGGCTGAGAGCTTCAAACCTTTCTCCATAGGTGTAGACGATATTTTGCAATTTGTCATCTTGAACTTGTCGAGCAAACTCCTCGCATATTTAGATTGCAAAATAAAATTATCACCACCTGTTTGCCAAAATTCTACACCTAGGTAGTAATGCAGGAGGCCTAAATCGGTCATGTCAACTCAAAATACATTTGATTTGTTCAATAAATGTGCCTCATTACCTGTAATGATGATATCATCTACATAAATGACCAGTAGAATGATCTTATTGCCTACACTTTTGACATACAAATTTGGATCCAAAGGACTTCCCTAGAATCCCTATTCAACCAAAAACATGTCAATTTTAGTGTACCATGCCCTAGGTGCCTGCTTCAGGCCATTTAAATCTTTTGTCAGTCTACATACCTAATGCTCCTTTCCTACAACCTGAAAACCCTGAGGTTGATACATGTACACTTCTTCCTCCAAGTTGCCATTGAGAAAGGCACTCTTTACATCCAATTGATTGACTTTCCAACCAATATGTGTTGTCATGGCCAGAATTAAATGAATGGTGGTCATCTTTGTAGGAGAAAAGGTCTCGTCATAGTCAATACCTTCTCTTTGTGAGAACCCTTTTGCGGCCAACCGTGCTTTCTACTTGTCAAGTGTGCCATCAACTTTGTACTTGACTTTGTAAACCCATTTACAACGAATGGGTTTCTTTCCTGATGGAAGATCTGAGAGAACCCAAGTCTTATTTTTCATAAGACTCTTATGTTCGGTTTCCATGGCCATTCCCATTCAAGTTTTCCTTTTGCCTCCACAAAATCTTGGGGCTCATAAACTCCCTAAAGAATGACCATAAGAGCAAAGTTAACTGTGCTCTTGCTCTTACCTATGGATGATCTACCCTCGAATATTTCATCATACTAAACATCACCAATGACGCTTTCCCACCATTTTGATCTCTTTTTAGAAACCTCTTCATCCAAATCAGCATTGCCATCATGACTTGGGCTGCTTGTTTCTATGTCATTTGGATGCTAATGCAAGTTATCCTCAAGAAAATATTTTGGTAATTTTGATACTATTACTTGCCTAGGAGACTCCACATGCGCAAAATCCTCCCCCTTTTCAAGTGAAGTCAACAAAAGCTTAACACCTAAATCCTTAGCCTTAATAGGTTAACCTTCAGTAATCTTGATCTCAAAAGAGAGCTGAAAAGGCCCAACTTTTTCATCGATTACAACATCCTTGCTGAAATTCAAGCAATCAATGTCAACATCAATCAGTCTATAGGCTTTATGATTTTCACTATACCCTATAAGCATTAACTTTTGACTCTCCAAGTCCAATTTGGTTCTCTTTGCATCTGGAATCTAGACATACACAATAGAACCGAAGACCTTAAAATGAGTCAACTTCATTTTTCTCCTAAACCAAGCTTCTTCTAGGGTCTTCTCCTTCATTGCCTATGTTGGAGACCTGTTGAGAAGATAAATTGTAGTGTAAACTACCTCAACCCAAAACTTCTTGGTAATACTCATGTTCTCCAACATACACCAAGACATCTTCATAATTGTTCGGTTTCTTCTCTCAACTATCCATTTTGTTGTGCAGTATAGGGTGTTGTATATTGCCATTTTATACCGTGTTTAGCACAAAATTCAATGAATTTGTTTGAACAAAATTAACCTCCATTATTAGATCTAAAAGTTACAATGTCACATCCTAACTGTTTCTCTACTATTGATTTGAACTTTTGAAATTCCTTAAACACATACGATTTTGACTTCAAGAAAAACACCCAAATTTTCCTAATGAAATCGTCAACAAACAAAAGAAAGTACTTGGTGTCAATGACCAATGTCGTATTCATTGGTCCACAAAAATCTGCATGAACCAGTTGTAGGACTCTCAAGGCTCTCCAAGCCTGTCCATCTGAAAAAGGAGTTATGTGTTGCTTCCCTGCTTGGCAAGCTCCTTAAACACCAGATATTTGTTGTCGAATATCGAATATCAAGAAGGCCTTTACCAAATTCTCCCAAGATAACTAAGAAAGATAAGATAGGTTGAGGTGCCCATACTATTGATGTCATAGTGTATTGATAGTAAATGCACTCTTGGTTGCTAATGCACGCTCCTAAACCTCTCCAGTATCAACAAGCTGATACAAACCATGATCTTCTATGTCAACTACAACAGTCTTATTTGACTCCTTGTGGACTATATAGCATTTATGCCTGCTAAAAGTGACATCCAAGTTGGGACTATGGCACATAATCTGACTCACAAAGAGCAAATTGAGCTCCATTCCCGATACATAGTACACATTGAGAAAAAAGTATTTTTTTCTCCCCTTACCAACAACTATGTACTCACCACCACTGAAGATCATAGAATCTAAGCAATTTGTGTACTCTGTGAACCAATCTTTCCTATGGGTAAAATGTTGATATGCTCCAAAACCTATGTACCACACAAATGATTTTAAATAATATGTTGGTCATTTGGCCATGAATGCATATAAGGTTGACTCCTTTTGTTCAAAATGTTTTGCAACATGAGCCTTTTGTGAAGGCCCTCCCTGGTTGGATTCTTGTTTAGCCAACCTCTTTCTACACTGCTTCTTCATATGACCAAGTTTACCACAATAGTGATGCAATATTTTTTAGATTCTTCAAAGTATCTTCATTATTCCCTTGACCTTTCTTTCGAGGCCACTTACCTTTGCCCTTGTCCCTGGCTGCAAAGGCCTATTCCACACTTCGTGTATCACTACCACTACCAAACTATTTCTTCCATTTGTCTTGCTACAAGAGTTGTTTGCACAACCCTTCGAGCTTTAAGTTAACACTAGTGGATATGATATTGTCTCATTAAAATGTGCATAGGCCTATGGCAAGCTTTCCAACGTTACGACCACCATATCTTCTTCTTCCATCTTGCAACCTATTGTTGATAGTTGATCGCGAATGTCTTTGATTTTCATCAAATGTTCCTGCAAAGACATCTTCTTATCCATCATGATTGAGAAAAGCATATTTTTCAAGAAGAAGGCCCTACCCTTATCTGAGGTCTTGTGCAGATCTTGCAGGTGCTTCCAAATATCGGCAAAGGTTGTACCTGTTTGAACCTCTGGAAGCATTTCATCTAAAACTGATAACTTCTCGATCACGCTCATCAAACTTGTCCTGGTCTTTACCCACAATTGTTGGCTGAGTGTGAGTACCAGGGACAATCTTATCAAGGCATCTATAATTGAAGATAATGAGCATGTGTTGCTTCCATGTGTTTTAGTTCTTGCTATTGAAGCGTTGGCTGCCTTCCAACATGATGTTGGGTAGTGAAACCATCCCTCTCACAATTCGGAATCACGGAAAATAAAGAAATCCTTTTGTTGTTGTAGTGGCTGTAAGAAAATCCCATAAAACCCTAGCTAGCAAAATAAAACCCACAATTTTATCAAAAAACTACCAAAATTTTGAATAACAAAATTTTGAAACCCTAGCCGTTGAATAGTAGAAAATACACATAATTTTTTTAATGGCCAAAAAAACAGGTTTGTATCACACCTAAAATCCTAGGCACCACGATTTTGTCTAAAAATCGGCAAAAAAAGTAGAAAGAAAGCCACAATTTTTTTTTAAATCACCAAACTCCTCCTAGCCATGGCCCATCAAAAAACAGCCATAAAAACACAGAAAATTCATTGTTTAAACCCACAATTGTGCAAAAGAAATCGCGATTTTTCAAACCAAGTCGTATTAATTTTACATTTTTAAACTTGTGATTTATTACCCAAAAAAATTGCGATTTGTACAAAAAAAAGACATGACTTGTAGCTGTTTAAATAGTTGCAGTTTTCAGAAGAAAAAAAAACTCATGATTTTCACAAAAAATGCTACGATTTTTCTAGAAAATAAATCCACGATTTTACACTAAAAAATAGCACACGATTTTTAGAGGTAAAAATTCTGCAATTTTTAGCGATTTTTAGTGATAACCTAGTGCAATTTTGTTAAAAAAAACTGCCCAAAAACTTCAAAAAAATACATGATTTTTAGGAAGGAAAAGCACGTATTTGTACAAAATTGTACTATTCCATATGGAAATCGTTTGGCAAATTCTATGTCTCACATTCCTCAATCTGTCACTGTCAGCAACAATCCCTAAGACGATTCGCATTCATCAATCCTAAGGTGTGACCTTAGCTTTCATACCATATAATGGAAAAATATAACATAGGATGATTACCAAGGTATTGGATATTGTGGGAGTAAATGGTGACTCCCCAACACCCCTAGGATCAGTTGCTAGACCAAAACCACTTCCACAAGAGAGACAATGGCAAGAAAGCTTGCTTCACAATGCAAGATTGAATTGATTGAATTGATACAAATGTACATGAGATGCCTTGCTTATAAAGGCAAGGTTGAGATGTAGGATTAGACAAGATCATGACATGTGTCTTAATCCTATGACATGTGACAACATGAGAACCCTAACTAACTACCTAGGGAATGATGAAGTGATAGAGATAAGTTCTAGAAAAGACAACTCATCTTCTAGAAGGAATCTTATCTCCTACAAACATGGAAGGGGGGATCGCCCATTATTAATGATTTATCTAATAATGCAACCTAGGACTTAATTAAATATTATGCCTAAGTAAACTTATGCAAGTGTAATTAAATAATTAATTACACCAACACTCCCCCATAAGTGCAACTTAGGAAGGAAATTATTATGCAAATGATGCAAAGATGCAATGATGGGTCCCGACTACTAGGCCATGTTAATGGCCCCATTTACAATGCAAATGGAAATACAATCAATCTCTCACAAGCAAAGAAAAGGAGAAAACCTAGTGAGATAAAACTCCTCTCCAAAAGAGAGAAAAACAAACAAAACAAACATGATATATGGAGGACTCAATGATACCCCCCAAGGACTACATCCATCATGTATATACAATCAATGACCCCCCCATAAGAGAGTAAAAGAGAGATAAGATATCCCCCCCCCCCATAATGAAGAAGCTCCAATGCTGATGAAGAATGCTTGAAAACAAAAGATGACCTAATGTCTGCAAGCAACACATCTTCCCTTAGGAAGAAACAAATCTATAAGTTGATAAAGAAGCCACTCCATGTCCAACTGAGAGGAGGAAGAATGAATGCTCAATATGTATGCCTCTGAAAACTGAGTAGGAACCTCCAAGCTTGAATAAGTCACAACATAATCGTGGTCAAAATCAACCAAGAAACATGACAAATCAAGTGAAGGAGGAGACTCATGAATATCAATCTCCAATGAAGATGGAATAACAATTGTGTTGAAACTATCATCAAAGAGGAGAGAAATCCCCTCAAGTGTTTCCTCCAAATTTGCAGTATGAGACTCCACAAACAAGCTAGAGATACCTGGTCAAATACTCATCCCACAAAGCAAGATCTGAAAAACTATGATCATCCTGCTGAATAGAACCATCGATGGCTGAAGAAGCAGGAGGTGGAGAAAGCTCAGCACTGGTCTCTAGAATACCAAGGTGTAGAAGACCAAACTTCTCCTCATGGTTCACACTCAATGGAGTGTGTGATGCAGTCAAAGGAACATTATCATCTTCTGAAGCAAAGTGTGAAAAGGAATATACACAAGATGAATGATCAGCCATCCCGATAGCAACAATATTCCTAGTCTCCAAGTCCCTTATGTACACCCTATCTGGAGTGAACTCAACTATTTTACCTTGACCCCCATGAGCAATTTGATAAATAGAAAGGAGATTTGTGGACAAGGAAAGAACACAAAGTACATCATTGAAAGTCCCTTCCCCCATGTCAATAGAACCATTCCCACTTACCTTCATTTATGTATTGTTACCCATCAATATATGAGGTGAATTACAAGGCTCAAAAGATGAAAACATATCTATAGAAGATGCCATATGATGAGATGCCCCTAAATCAAGAAGCCACCTATTAGATGTAGGAGTTGTAGAGGCCAAGAGTGCTTGTCCTTTCATTTTGTTCAAACCAGTTGTATATCCTGTGTTCTTTGACTGTGAAGATGATGGTGTTGCCGATTGAGATGCCGAAGAAGTAGAAGAGATTGATGAGGGCAGTTGAATGTTATTCTTTTGAACAAGGTGTGTGAGTTCATCAATCTTCTTATTGTAACATCTATGCTCATCATGTCCTAACTTTTTGCAATATGCACATTTGAACTTCTTCTTTTTAGATGATTCCTCTTTAGAAGAGGCTGTAGACTCAAAAGTGCTATGTGAAGGAGAATCTTTACCTTGCTCATTAGACTTGGGAGCCTTATTCTGCTTCTTACCCTTGCCACTTGAAGCCTTTGTCTCCTTTGCAAGAAGAGCATGAGATGTAGAAGACTTCAATGTGCCCATGTGTACCAACTTTGCTTGTTCCCTTGTGAGCTGAGCTGCAAATTCATCAAGAGAAGGCATTTTGTATGCATTTCCAAGGGCATCCATTGTAGCATAGAATGTAGAAACAAACACCAAATAATTAGGACCAAACTAAGCAAGAATAGAAAGAATCAATTGTTCATCCTCTTAGTGACCCCACAATTAGATAACTGCAATCTTAGAGAATTGAGCTTAGAGAAGAAGTCTTGGATATTATCAAAATCTAATGGATTAAGACCCATTAGTTCATTTTCCAACTTAAATTTCCTCATCTTATCTGGCTTACCAAAGAGACTCTCTAAAGTAGTCCAAACTTGATTAGGATGTGTGCAAGATGCAAAATGATATCTAAGATCTGAGAAATGGACAAAAGAAGAGTACCAAGAGCTTCATCCCTTCTATCAAGCCATTTCCTTTTTTTTGCAACTCCATTGGGTTATGGATCTTAGCCATAAGTGATTCTTTGCAACTTCAATTTTAACAATAACATCCCCATTTGTGATTTCCAATCATGATAGTTAAATGGGGTTAGAAGTACAACTTTTGGCAAATCCATGATACAATCAAATATTACAAGAGAGGAACAACAATTTTCCCTCACAATACAAGTAATTAACCCTTTGTCGCAAACAAATTTACAACAATGTATCCCAAACTACAAACTCAGTTACAAACTGAAATTATGAAAATCTGGAAACAGATCTACAAAAAGTGCATGAATAGAACTGAAGTGCTCCTTAATACCTTCTTAATGCCGCAAATTTGGGAAAAATCGGAATCTAGAGCAAAAAGATATGAGCTCGGAGGCAGAAAATGATGATCAGCTTCAACCTGGAAAAAGTGGCACAAAACAAAAAAAAATTCTACAAAACACCTGCACCACTGAAAAATTGAGACTTCCAGCTTTCCGAAGATATTTCGTTTCAAAAATTTCGCCTCCGTATGACAAAGTTATGCCAATTTGAAAAAAAAACCCTATTTTAGGGTATTTGGGGGCAAACTAGGGCAAAATAAATTAATATTGCCAAAAATTTCGGCCCACTTTCTAAAATTTCGGCCTTTGCAATAAAATAAGGATTTTCAGCCTTTTACAAAACATGATATGGTCGGCTTTTTGTTTTTATATTTTTGTTTTTATAAGGCTTTGAATAAAACTTTATATAGGTAATGCAAAAAGCTTGCGGCTATGAAGGAATTTGTACCCTATGGATGTTGACTGATCGTGAAAGGACTGCCAACTCGTACCAAAATTCCACCAATACCATCTGTCAATTGAAAAGACAACCCGCCAATGGAAACTTTGAATATGCCAATCAAAAGGTACGGGCGCTACAAAATTCTGACCACATAAAAATAAAGGTACCTGCGATATGCCGACCAAAGTATAGGCGGACACCGGTGCAATGCGACTGATGCCAGGTACGATTTGCTGATGCAGAGCCTGCGCAGGGGTGTACAACGGAATCTGCAGACGAATATACAATCCCAAATATTACACCGAAATATTTATAAACCCGCACATATATTCAATAATATTTGCCAAACAAAGTTTACCAGGCGCACTTCAATTTATAGGGGGTCATGCTACCCGATTCCTACAGTCTAAAAAAAAAAAAATTTGCCAAACTATTACAAAATTTTGCCCAAACAATTAGAAATTATTTGCCCAAGACAAATAAATAGCGCAGAAATTATTTTTACAATAATTTTTTTCTACAAAAAATAAATGTCAACCTGGGGGGCCGTACAACCTGCCTAGGCAAAAAAAAATTGCCTCAGAAACAAATTTTACCAAAAATGGATGAATTGGCAGTCAAAATTAATCTGCGAGGCCTTCTGAGCGCAATGGTGATGCAGATCTGAGCCCAAAGTGCTCCGAAAAAATAGTGACCTCCTGGATCAGCTTCTTTCACACTTTTCCAAACCCTTGTAGATCAGCCAAAACATATCCAAATTTGACGAAACGAAAGGCAAACTTGACTTTCTTCGACACTTTGGATTCAACCGTGAGGTCCTTGAAACCCCAAAATGCACCCAGCAAAATCTTCAAGCCAACATGAAACCCTCAAATCTGGGAAGGAATCTGCAACACTGAAGCACTGATACCATGTGGGAGTAAATGGTGACTCCCCAACACCCCCAGGAACAGTTCCTAGACCAAAACCACTTCCACAAGAGAGACAATGGCAAGAAAGCTTGTTTCACAATGCAAGATTGAATTGATTGAATTGATACAAATGTACATGAGATGCCTTGCTTATAAAGGCAAGGTTGAGATGTAGGATTAGACAAGATCATGACAAGTGTCTTAATCCTATGACATGTGACAACATGAGAACCCTAACTAACTACCTAGGGAATAATGAAGTGATAGAGATAAGTTCTAGAAAAGACAACTCATCTTCTAGAAGGAATCTTATCTCCTACAAACATGGAAAGGGGGATGACCCCATTATTAATGATTTATCTAATAATGCAACTTAGGACTTAATTAAATATTATGCCTAAGTAAACTTATGCAAGTGTGATTAAATAATTAATTACACCAACAGATATTAACTAAGGAGTGATAGTCACCTTAAATAAGAGTTACAAAAGATTTATCCGTAAAGGATAAGATTGATGTAATAATCCACCCTTAATTTTTTTTCAAATTTGTACCCGTTAGCATCAGCCAAATAATAATGAGAAACAACTGAGTAAGAAACCCTTCACTTTCTAATCACCCAAATCCCAGTGAGGGCAAGGTGAGAGTATACGGTGAGAAGGGGCTCTTTGCATTAACTAGAATTCAAATTCACTGAGAGCAAACACCTTCCACTTTCTAATCACCTAGATCCCGATGTGGACAAGGTGAGAGCATATAGCGGTAAGGCTTACAATAATTGAACTTCTAAGAAAACCACTTCTTCAATGGGGTGAGTAAGCAAACCAAGTGCATGAAGGGAAATCATCCGCTTATTCAGCGGGAAATACAACAAAGCAAATAAACACTTGGCGGCAAGCCAACCAATCCAAAGCAAAGTCCTTTGCTTGTTCAACGGGAGTAGCATGAAAATAAGTGAGTTCAACCACTTATTCAGCAAGAGCAACCACTTGTTTAGTAAAGTAAGTAACAATGTAATTACAAGAGCAATTCACCAACAGTACTACCAATGGTGTTACAATAAGCTCATTATGAAAAAGTTTCAGAACTTTTTATACTGTTGTTAAGCTAGGCAAATGATATGAACATGAAGCATAACTCCCCCCAATAGATGCTACAATGAAAATATAAGGATTCCCCCACAAAATACCACAAATATACCTCGATATGAAGTCCCGAAATGGTGGGAGATGGTCAAGAACATCGCTGTCACAGGTCTGATGCACTTTTCCAGGTCTGATACAACGTAAAAGCAGTCTGATATGACCAACCAACAAGCTGCCAACTCCACCAAAACACCAAAGAACTCGACCAAGGTGCAAGCAATGCAAAGGACAAGTCTAGTTGTCCTCCAATCAACCCAAACAGCAATGACGAGGCGGTATTCAAAGCCGAACAACAGCAAAGGTAGTACCAACAGCAATGATGCCCTCAAGCAAGATGTACGGCTCTCCTAAAGGGGTGACCAGCTCCAATAAATCCAAAACTCCTCAAAAAAATCTGCTCTCTTGCATAAGGTGGCGCCCAAGGATGAGGAAACACTTGCATCAATACCCACAAAACGTTATGCCCTCCTCCAAACAGCACGAGCATAAACAATGGTTTTGCCTAGGTGAAAATGGTACGGCCAGCAAGCATAAATCCTCTAAGAAGCACTTCCAAAACACTCCAAACCTTTACACAAATAGTTATCATACCAAAACATAAACTAGAAATCATCTTAAGTAACCAAAACTGAAAACAAACCATCACCGATAAGCTCCAATGGTGATTACTAGTGCAAGGTGTGCACCCTTGGTCTCCTTGTGTTGTGTAGCGCAGCGCTTGGGTTCGTGACATGGCTTAACTGCCTCCTATGGATTCATTAACTTTGGCAGTTGTATCAGGTATTAACAGGTCGATCTTTTGGTACAACGGCAATTGTGTGCGCAATAGCTGGTATCAAAGCCTGGGTCACGAGTTCGAACCCCTCACTTGCACTGGGTGAGGGGGATTGTTGCAAGGTGTGTGCCCTTGGTCTCCTTGTGTTGTGCAACGCAACGCTTGGGTTTGTGACATGGCTTAACCGCCTCCCATGGATTCATTAACTCTGGCGGTTGTATCAGGCATTAATAGGTCGATCTTTTGGTGCAACGGCAATTATGTGTGCAACAATTATTGAATGCAATCACACTCCACCAGTTAGGGATCATCTTTCAAATCTGAAACCAGCAACCTAAAGAGGGTTTTCGTTCTCTAAAGATTCAGGAAAGAACACTTTGGTTCCAATCCGGTAGCATAACATTATCTCCAAATTGCATGATCAAAATGAGAGCAAGAGGGAGGTATAAATAAGACTTGAGACCTAGAAGTTCAAACTCCATTTCCCTTCAAAAGGGACGCCCTCCTTGGAACAATAATATTTAATTTGAATTTCACTTTAAACCTTCATCTTGGATGTCCACTTTAGCGAAAGCAAAAACATCCTTTACACACAACTTAAAGTTACCATGTCTAGGCATAGGGGTCCAAGGGCCTTTTTTATAAACTTTATAAATTATAACTTAAGTTGCCAAACTTGCCCTTTTCAAACTCCAAGGATGGTGGAAGCACTGAACTGCCAAAATTGACAGAACTCAACAACTGAAAATGCCACCCCTACCAAAATTGGAAATCCAATAGAGAACTGCTAGAAATAGCACTTACTAAAAATAGCATACTGCTAAAAATAGTAAGTGTGTCCAAACTCAAAATAAGCCCAATCTAAGAGGCAGTTGTGACTTACTAAAAATAGCCGTGATTGTCCACCAAGGGTCTCAGAAAACCCAGAAAAACCTAGAAAACACTCTGGCAAGCCACTACAATTACCCCCTAAAATGCCGACAAGAATCCTCCAAGAATCTCGAAATCCCCTGAAACGCCTCTAAATAGCCTATGGGACTTCGGAAATAGGCCAATGGTCACTAAAAGGTTTAGGGATAAAAAGAGGGCATTACAATTGACAACTAATAAAGCATTAGATTAAGAACTTAACTAAAAGAATAAAAGAATATTCCTAAAGACTTAATTAACCATTATAAACTAAATATTACAATATTACTTTAATAATAAATTGTTTTATCAAATTGTATCATTAAAGAAGTAGGCCTAGGGGTATTTCTAGACTTTAAGTTAGTCTTAATATTATTTATAAATTAATGTAAAAGACAACTTAAATAGTTTATTTTTATGGGCTGCCTAAATGGGGCACAATAAGGCCATTTGTAGCTCCTAGGAATATTTTTATATTTCTCTATCTTTTGAGATTGGAGTTATAAACTAAAATTCGAAGGGGTTTTCAAGAGGAGGACTTACAAACATTGAAATAAAGCAGTGGAAAGAAAAAAAGAAAAGAAATAATTAATATTCATTTATTCCTCAATGAATCTATAAAATAAGGAAAAATCTTGAAGGAGAGTTAGGCAATTTGATATTATCAACTTCCTTCATTTTAAAGCACTTTTCTTCGAAAACTAATCCAAGGACGAAAACTCTTGTGGTTGCAAGATCCAAAGACGAAAACTCTTGTGGTTGCAAGATCCAAAGACAAAAACCCTTAAGGTCTTATTGGAATTCAAGCAAGAAAACTCTTGGATTCTCAATAGATGATTCTAACTCAAGGATTATATTGGTGCCAATTGTAGAGGTTTCTAGATTTCCAGAGTTGTGTGGTTTGCAAGTTTTCAATGTTTTTTCAATTTGGTGTTGTGAGTTTTCAGTATTGTTTACCACACAATATTCCAAATTAATAGTGAAGGGATTTCATTATTAATTCATGTAATTTGCTATGGTGTTCATTACTATTAATTGTAGAGGATTTTATATTATATCAGACATATGTGATTGAATGATACTATTATTAATTGCTATTATTAAATCTTTATATTTTTGTCCGTGGAGTTTATACCATCCATAGTCCAGTCGTACATGGTAAAAGAGATTGCAATATTCATATTTTATTGTAAGTTTATTTCTTAGCTTGCTGGTTGTACCTTTGTGAAAGGGCCTGTGCAAGTTTTTGTGGGTTGTTTATTGAAGATTTGTTAAGGGTTTGTTGATTACTGATTTATAACTAATGTTGCAGTAATTTCCAGACTCTGCCACCAAGATTTCAATCCATTGTTTTTACTAAGCAGTTGGGCGTAATTTTCTAAAGAGAACATACATGTTCCAAAATAGGCTGTACGACATTTGGGATTGAATTGCTACTTCGTTTGTGATTTTTAGAGGCTATGACCTACAATATCATCTAATAAGCCTGCTGTCACATTAATTGAGAATGATTTCTTTATCATTTCTAAATCACTGCCTACATTTCTGGGTGATATTTGATGATTACAACAGTCATACAACTACATTATTCAGCAATATTTAGTTAAGAGTTTGCATAATTGGTTTTCAGCTGTTTATGGGAGGTCATTTGCTTGTATCTTGCTGGTGGTTTTGAAAAAAAGTTTCATACTCGTGCAGTTTGTCGCCAACAAGATATTAATTTGTAAGTTGATTTCTGCATTGTAAGGCTAGATGGTTTTGCTACCATGACATTTAAAATCACTTTCATTTTTGGTATTGTTATTTCTATTGTAAATCTCTGTGTTTTTCTGCCAAATTCAATTTTTGTAGCTTGTAATCTAGAAGGCGTGCGGCCAAAATAAATATTTCATTAATTCCAAATTTTGTAAAGAATGCGATATTGAGTTGTTCAGCTTGCTGCAACAAGCATTTTACTATATTATCAATCTAATCTCTTTCATTGTATGCTCTCACCTTGCCCATATCGAGATCTTGATGATCAAAAGATGTTAAGGTTGCATGCTTATCCATTGCGGAAATGAAAAAATTTTAGAAAATTGTAATTATTTCAACAAGTATATAATCATTATGGCTTCGAAAAAATTTAAAAGAAATTGGGAAGAAACAAAATCAGCCTACAGTTATTTTTTGTGATAATATGAGCACAATCAAATTGGCCAAGTATCTACTTCATCACAGCAAGTCAAAACATTTTGAATTGAAAAATCATTTCATTCAAAATATGATTCAAAAGAAAGAGGCTGAATTGAAGTATGTAAACACTCAAGAATAGTTAGCCAATATCTTTACTAGAACAATTACAAAATTTCATTTTTTGAAACTCTGAGATCAACTTGTTAGTCTGCTCAGCATCAAGGGGGAGTATATTGGATAAATGACATTTGATCATGTTTCTAAAATTTGCTGGAAATTTTGTTTGGGTGTGGTTAATTTTTAGCAGATTCTATTCCAGATTTCAGCGCTACTTTTGTATCTGTTCAAGACTATTTTTAGGAAGCTTTTTGTAGGTTTTTATTTATAAATAAGTCACTGTTTTTTAGATGAAGTTAATTACTTTTTTATCGTATGATTTTTGGGTATTTTAGAAGCTATTTTTAATAGCTAGACTAGGTGTTTTAGTCTTAGGTGCCCAATTTTAGTGATTTAAATTTATGTTTTTAACTGCATGTTAGTTGTATGCAGTGTTCCACGGGAACACATCCCACCCTCCTCCCCCCCCAAAATTTCAGCCGTCTCCCCAACCCAGACATTTTGGAGACTTGGGGATGGCTGAGAAACATCCCCCTGCCGTCCACCCACCGCCGCCGGGACTTGGGAAACTCCGAGGAAACAATGTGGATGCCTGGATGTCTCAGGGACTCCCAGCCATCCCTCAAGCAACTCAGAGACGCCAAGGTGTCCCCCGCACTGGAACGTCCAAAAAGGCATTTTTTTTTTTAAATTATTTTGATTTTATTGAAATTTGAGCCTAGGGCCGAACCCTAAAGGCTTGTGGGACCCATCTAAAAGCCTCTAAACTAAATAAAATTATAAAACACTCTCATTGTTCATTTTTTTGCTCACATATGCCATTTGATGTTTTGCAACAGCTAGGTGAAGAAGAGGAAAACCAGTGAGAAGAGTGAGTGAAAGAGTGAGTTTGAGGTGCTGCAAGTGCAAGAGGGGTGAGAAGGAGAAAGAAGAAGAAGAAGAGCATTTTACACCAACTTTGAAGGATTTTTCAAGCACCAGGTAGGTTTTTATGACTGTTTTTTGAAGTTCTTTCAAAAAAAAATTTGATTTTTTTCTAAGTTTTTAGATTCATTTTGAAAATGTAGTTTGATGTTGAATCTTACAATGGGCATTGAAATTAACACATGAATATGCATTTGCAGCCATGTCTATGAAATTATGATTAGAAAAAAATTAATCATAATTGCATAGACATGGCTGCAAATGCATATTCATATTTTCATTTCAAGGCTCATTGTTTTTTTTTCATCTTTCCATCAAGATTTAACATGAAATTTTCAAATTTGTTAAACTAGGTTGAAACTAGGCACTTATAGAATTTATTTGATTATTGCAGTATCACAATGAGCTCTCATGACATGAGTGAGGATGAGGTTCATTCACATAGTGATATTGATCCTAAATATGCTCCTGAGGCTAAGGGGAGTGACCATGGGGCTGAGTGTGAAGCCCAAACTAGTTCCATGGCAATTGAAGCAAGTACTTTAGAGTGCCCTTCTACAGTATTGGCTAAGGGTCCTTTTGATCGCAAATCCCCTCTCAAACAATTTGCAACAAAAATACTAAGCAGGAAGGGGCAACATCTGGCGGCACAAGGAGGTGGAAGTGCAACTTATTTGATGAGGAGTGGTTTGGAAGCATCACTAGAGTTAATGCACACCTTCTTTTCATTAGAGGAAAAGGTGTGGAGATATGTGAATTTTTGGCAAAATCGGAAATCATCAAATACAAAGTTGAAATAAATAAGTTATGGGGTGTTCCTGATGATACTCCAGCTGCACCTGTGCCTACTACTTTGCTTCATAGGACACATCTTCAGCATAGCCAGCCATAGAGATCCAACCATATTTTGCAGACGAGAGTAGGAGGGACACTAGGTTCTTCTTCTAGTGCCTATGCAGAAGAGGGGAGGGGGAAATGGAAATTGCAAAGTCAAACTCAAAGTAACCCCATAGCAGATTTGTTTAATGCGTAGCTCAAGGATGACATAGATGATGTCATTGGCAAGTTCTTCTTTGCCAATGGCATCCCATTTCATGTTGTCCAATCTCCTTATTATAAGGAGATGATATCGATGGTAGCAAGATGAGGACCATCATATGTGCCACCAAGTGAGACGAAATTGAGGACCATGATCTTGGATAAGAACTATTCCAAGATCAATTTGTTGATGGAGAAGATGAACGAGTGTTGGGTTAAGACAGGATGCAGCATAGTCACGGATGGGTGGACGGACATTAGCCATCGTCCACTCATTAATATCATGGTTACATGTACTAAGGGCCCATATTTTCTAAGGTAGTTGATTGTTCAAGGCATCACAAAGATGCTGATTTTTAGTTTGAGGTCCTCAAGGAGGTTATTGAGGAGGTTGGGCCACAAAATGTGGTCCAAGTAGTGACAAATGTTGCACATGTGTGCAAAGTTGTGGGGAGACTTGTTGAGGCTGCTTATAGGCATATTTGGTGGACTCCATGTTGTATGCATGCCATGAACAAGGAACTCAAAGACATTGGGAAGATTGATTGGATTAGAACAGTGGTAAATGATGTGAGAGATGTGCAGATGTTTATCTGCAACCACCACACATCACATGCACTCTTCAGAACCTTCGCTAAGAAGGAGTTCCTAAAACTTACTGATACGAGATATGCTTCCTATTTCATTCTCTTGGAGAAAATGATTGAGTTGCAAGAGGCACTGCAACTCATGGTTATGACAGCAGATTGGAATAGGTGGGCCGAGTCTAAGATAGAGCAGGGGAGGAGGGTGAAGGATACGATGAAGAGCGATGTGTTTTGGGGTGATGCAAAATATATTGTCACCATCATTAAACCAATTTTTCGGGTTATCAGGTATGGGGATGCGGATGCACCTAGCCTTGGAGAGGTGTATGAGTGCATCAATTCTATGCTTGATCAAATGAATGTTGTTGTGTGAGAGAGGGAGCCCACATTAGCCTTCTACCATGAGCACATTATACCAATCATTCACAGTAGATGGGAGAGGCTCAACACTCCCTTGCACATGGCAGCCTATGCACTTAATCCCAAGTGGTACTTGACTAGGCTTGGTAGAGTGACATCCATATTAAATGCGGAGGGGAAGGCAGGGTTCTTCAAGTGTATTGAGAGGATGTATGATGTTGTAGATGCCAGCACGATTCGCACTGAGTGGACTGAATTTGCCACTCTTAGGGGTTATTCAAATCCGGCCAAGATGGATATGCTAAGTATGGTGCAAAAGGACCCAATTTTTCGATGGACTTGCCATGGATTGAGATCTTTGACTACCGCTCTAGCCATCCGCTTGTTATTTCAGGTTTCTAATTCTTCAACTGCTGAGAGGAACTGGTCTACATATAGCTTCATCCACTCTCTTAAGAGGAACATACTTACCTCTAGGAGAGCAGAGAAGCTTGTGGATGTGCATAGTGCTTTGTGTCTCATTGGCCACAAAACACTGTTGTACAAAGAGAATCCAACAACATGATGGGATGTAGAACCAGAGGAGCCAGGACAAATTGATGAGGATGCTTCAGTTTCGACTTCAGATGCAGGGTTGGTTGGTGTTAGTTTGGCAGAACTTGACCACGAGGATTCCAATAGTTTGAGTGATGAGAAGTTTGGGGATAATTAGAGGCCTCCCTTCACTACATTTTTGCATTTTGTACTTATTTTGATATCAATGTATCATGCTACTCATTGTAATCACCTGATATTATATGTGACATGTCATATTTTCAATATTCATATAATAGAAATCTCAAATTCAACAATTTCATTTGTCAAATTTTAATATTTTATTTACTTTTAGTCTTTTAGTAATAGTATTCAAGTATTTAAAATGTTAGTATTTGCAATTTTACTATTTTGCCAAAGTTTAATTTGAAATGTTATTCTTAAACATCTTTTTATAACTAGTTATTCAAGTACCATATGTATATCAACACCGCCCCCCCCCCCCTACCGCCGTCCCCCCGCCATCCCCAAACTTAGACCCTCTATCCCCCCGTCCCGGAGACGCGTCCCCATCAAGAAACTCCGTGGAACAATGGTTGTATAATAGATGATTTAAGTTCTTTTATTGTCAAATATTATTGGGGTTCGGAACTCTATAATAATTTCCCAATTCTGTTATTCATAATAAGTCAATTAAAAAGTGTGTAGGTGTTTTTTTTGGTCAACAAGTAATAAACATAATTTGTTCACCCAATTATGAACTGTGTATGGCAATTTGCTTTCTGCTATAAGTTGTTTATTTTGGTGAATAATAGATGAAGCAAATAACTGTTGTCCATTGCTGAGAGTTAGTTTCCCATTGGCTTGAACTGCAATTAGCTGGTCCTAAAAATCTATCTTTTTAAAAGAAAAGTATTTTTTCTCAGGATTCACCCTTGGTTACACCCAGGGTTCATCCCCAGGACAGTGGATTCATCCCATATACATCTCAGACAAACCCTGGATGAACCCACAATCTCAGGTAAGACCTTGGGTGTACCTACGAGGGATCAGCCCCCAGGACCTGTACCCAGTCCAGTTCAGTACAGGTACAACCCTGGAAACAGGAGAACCCAATAACATAGATTCTTTTGGTGCTCATATGTCACGTATGATTGCATTTTGCATCAAGTGTATCTTACAGAAGTTTAGTGAGAAGTTTCAAGGGTTGAAGCATCCTGCGATGGCTGAAGGACTAACAAAATTTAGTTTTAACGAAATCATTTACAAAATTAAGACCCAAAACTATCACCTATGTTAAAGTAAAACATTCAACAAAACTGTATAATTGCTCAAGCAGGACAATCAGAGCAATCTGATGGTTTACCGCCATGGATGAAAGTCTAAAAGTGACATCAGCATTTTGGTTCAACTGTATCTTACAAAAGTTCTGTGAGAAGTTTCAAGGGTTGAAGCATCCTGCAATGGCTGAAGGACTGTGACAAAATTTAGATTTAACAAAATCATTTACAAATTAAGACCCAAAACTATCACATATGTTACAGTACCACATTCAACAAACCTGTATAATTGCTCAAGCAGGACAATAAGAGCAATCTGATGGTTTAATACCATAGATGAAAGTCTAATAGTGACATCAGCACGCATTTTCAGTTGTTGGCCATGACCATATGGACCTCCTACGCAAAACACAACAGCTGATGATCCCTGTAAACAAATTTACTCATCAACCTAAGAAAAAAAATTGAGGGAACAATTGATTACAGCTAATTTCAATTCCATAATGACATGAAGATTTCCATATTGATTAGTAGCTCTAAACAATAGCATCAAGAAATTGTGGAACTACGTGCAAAAGTCATACCGTTGACCCTGAGTCCTCTATCAATTTAGCTAGCTGCTCCGATGTAATGTCTTTCCCATTTTCATCTAAGAGCACAACCTGGGGACAGCTTAAACTCAAATTTCAGCAAATATTGCTTAACACTTACACATATCTTCATCAATCTCTGATTATATGAATGCAGATAAAAAAGAATAATCCTTTCAAGCAATACACTTTTGAAGTAGTTCCTTAATCAACTGAGGATAAAAATATAGCAGCTAAACCAATGGCATTGTATAGAATTTCAAAAGAATCAAGGACAACATAATTAACTTTTTTTCACCTCAATTACAGAGAAGCTCTACTACTGTACCCAATCTTTTGGAGTGATGCGCTGCATAACTTTGGTATCTTCTCCTTTAGTCTGTGCTTTCACATCACTGTTCCAACCACAATGCTATTTTTCATAATAAATGCATCCGTATGCGGTTCACTAGAAATAAATGCTAATTTCAGAGCCCAGTTCATGTTAATGAAATATTATCCCAGAATTTTATGTGAATTTAAGCATGCCTGGTTTTCATCGGATTTGATCTAATTTGAACATCCTCAACACTGCAATATCGTCGAAGTTTCTCCATATAGTCATCAACCACCATTTGCACCCCACTGGATCTGTTTTTCCCCACCGTGAACAATCTTATTGGAAGTGCCTTCTGCACCATTAATACCTTACAGTCAAATATTTGTAGTTTAGCATTTTACCTTTGAAAAACAAAAAACGCATTCTCTCCAAAAGACAGTAGGTTGCATAAACAAGAATGCTAACAAAAAGATGACCATATTAGTAAATTTGTGTTTGATATTAAGAATGAGAACAGCACCGACCAGCAAAAGCAATGGGAAAGAAGGATCTGATTATGAACTATGTTTTCTCAAAAGCCACAGAATGCATCTTAAAGGAAACTTAGGAGGGAAAAACTGCAGAAGAAGAAAAGATCAAGAAAAGTACTCAAGAAGACACAAGAATTGTGATAGTCGAGAATGAAGAAACGCCTAGAGAATCCCGGAAAAGGAAGGCATGAAAGGTATAAATGAAAACAAGGCCAGAAAGATAAACACAGTCATGCCATTTACTGATAAAAAGAGAGTATTGGACACAAGCCAAAGCAGATGAGAATGAGATAACATATCTGTCAAGATTGAAAATTAATCAATTGTGGAGGTATGTTGTACCCATACGAAATTTTTGTGCTGTGCCAAATTTTCAGCTAAAATCTTGTCATTTCTTTAAGGCTAATAATTGTTCTTTTCGTTTGGGATCATGTCAGACCTCCATAAGCATGGATCTTCTGTTTTTGTTTTCGCTTTATTTTATTTGGTAGCATTGGTGGAGCTTTGGTGGTTTATATGGTGCAGAAAGGTTCCATGAGGGATTCTCATTATGCAGGAGCTATCTCTGATAGATGTTTCTATAATACCTTCAACATTCTCAACATCTCCACCCTGCATTTAATCAAATTAGTTCTTGGAGTCGATGTGCTGGATAATTCTAGAGTGTTGCCCACCCATGCATCAATTGCAGAAGATTTTGTGGATAAATTATTTGTTTGAGTTCTTGACATGACTATTCAGGAGTGTTTTTTGAGTCAAGTCATCCCCTTAAATGACTTGTTCATGCTTGATGATTTCATGGAGGAGAACTGTGTGGAAGGTGCTTCTATGAGCTTTGTTCCACCGATGGGTTTTGTTCAGCTGAAATGTGATGTAGATGCCTTAGCCAAGATACAAGCAGATGTAGCATTATGGTGCCATGATTTGGCATTTTGTATGGATAATTTGAAATCTGTTGTAAGGAAGGGAAGTCTTGAAACAAGTTGTTCTTATCACCTCCTGTGTCTTCCCAAAACTGGCCTTTATCCTGCTATTTGGAAGAAGATTGTAGAACCAGATGTTTCAGTCTCATCTTTAGAAGATGCTAACCCGTATTCTTACATTCTTTATCTATTTTTTTTATAAGATTAGCAGGGAAAAGGACCCTAACCCAAGAGTTCAACACAACAACATAAACAAAATCAAAACAGAGGCACGCAGACCATCAAACGAAAGTGCAAAGCACGCAGACCTGCCAGAAACAGAACAGCAAAAAAGAAAGAAACTGAAACAGAGAAACCGCAGCACCAGCAGCCAGATAAAACAGCACCAAGGACCCAATGAAAGCTTAATTGATCAGGTCCTATTTCTCCAACAGAGCGTCCAGCGACACCTCCTAATCATCTTTGATCTGGACCTTCTTCCCTTTTTTTGTTGTTGTCTTTAGCCAATTGAGTGTCTTTGTCTTTTCCAAACTTCTTTCTCTGCTTGTTGATTTTAGAATTGCCCGATACAGTTCCCATGACAGATTTCAACATTATTCCCTAAGTGACAGAAGTGAGATTGCAACCAATTCCATTCTTTGATTTTGTCATTGTTTGCATTCATCTTAATTTTCATCTCCTTGACATTTTGCTGCATAATCTCCAATTGAGATCTAACATTAGTTGGCAATTCCTTCTCATTAACGGTTTTATCAACTCTGTCATCCTTGTCAACCTCCTATTTTTGGTTGTCAAGAGGAGCAGAGATTAACACTTCTTCCTCATCCGAGTTGCCATCTTCATCTTCTTCGTCGCCTTCTTCAACTTCAACATCATCATCATCATCATCAGCTTTGGTATCCTCCTTATCTTCTTCTTCCTTATCATCATCATCCTCTTCTTCATCATGCAGCTCCTCCTTCTCAGCTTCGTGACCCATCTCCAACTCAATGTCCTCGCAATGCTCTTCTAAAGCCGCAATCTGCAAGAAATCCACCTGGTCCACACTATGGATGTCATCCTCAGAATCCTCAAGCTAAGGAATGAACTCCTCATCCTTAGAGTCATCGTCATCTTTATCCAAGAAGGACGCAACCTGTTTACCTCTAGGCTTCATACCCACAGCAGGCAGATTAGCTAACTTGGCAGATCTACGACCCCTAGAAGATTGCGGAGTGTTCTTCTCTAGTAGCAGTAATGTATTTTGTTCACCTTCGGCATCAGATATGTTGATGGGGCCCCACTAACCCATAGTAGAACTTAATTTTTTCTTTTTCTTTTTAGCAGAATTGGCCAAGGGAGGGGCTTTCCTTTTAATGGAGGTGGCATCCAGGATACTCAAGCAATCTCTTTCCAGAGTATTATTTTCAGGGGAAAGCGGGGAGGATTTACTACCAGTCTTAACAAGCCCTTCTCTCTTTTCAAGAGAGATATTAAGGAGGTCCTTGAGAATTGGAGGGTTCGAGTTAACAGCGAGCCTAGAGGACTCCTCCATGTTTTTAACAACCTTTTTTCCCCCGGACTTATTTCCGGGGCTTCCTTTAGCAAATTTACCAGACGAAGGAGGAGGTTCAATCTCCTAAATTGTAACACTACTTTTCCTAACAGACGGGGTTTTCTTAGGGATCACAGAAAGGCTATACTTATACAGGGCCATAATTAAACCTTGATGAAGGGGAGGATAGGCCCTGTCCACAATGTATTTTTTAAGAGAGGAAAGCAAATAAAAAGGAAGGTTAATCTTAGACCCATGCCTAATATGATTTAAGATTGGAAAATGGTAGCCATGAATGGTCTGAAACCAGCCTTCCAAAGTAAAATACTTCATACTATGAAGACTTACCAGACCCCAAGATGCCAGTAATCTTACTCTGTTGTAGACATTCTAGAACTTAACCAACTTTTCCCCTTTCTCAAAGAAAGCATTGATAAATTTATCATAGTTGTTGTTACTCTTCTTCTCAATGCGTTCATCTTCACACTTCAGGCCAGTAGCTTTAGCAATAAGATCATTCGTGACCCAAAAGCTCACACCCCCAATGGTCACAAGACCCTGTTGCCATGAATTGACAAACTTAGAGGTCAATTTATCATTATACCCTTTCATGGCTTTGAAGAAAGGGGAGCAACCCACTTTTTCAAAGAGCTCCCAGAGCTCAACATTTTGCATCAAAGCCTCACAAGATTGAGGCTTAGTTCTTTTATGAGGGCCCCCCATCTTGCTCTTGACAATTATATTGCTATCAATACCACAGTAACAAACCCTGAACTTCCTTCTTTTACTAGAGTTAGACTTGAAACAAGTAAAAAAAGGATTACCGGTAACAATAATATAAGACTGCCACCTTTTCTCATAAAATCCAGAGCTCTGATGTCCCATCAACCACCACTTGTCGTGGTTTCTTTCATCGAAAGGACCATTGTCATCATTTATACTCCCCCCTTCACTTGTAATGAAATGATTATTATTGCCAATCTCACAAAACCCTTGAGGCATAACAACACACAGGAGGGAAATAATGAAACAAATCCAAAACAATCTTTTGGAAAACATCATTAAAAGCCCGAGCGTGAGAAAATAATGGAAGCCGCGAAGAGCAATAAAAGGAAAGAGAACCATCTTGGCCATATAGTTAACCATCTTATCTAAAAAACAATCATGCCAATTGAAGGCCATATAATCCTTCAACCCAAAGTACAACAGACAAATCATCATTTGAATTTTGTCTTTCCTCGAGCACTTTCTCCTTCACTAAGCATGGGAGATCAGAATAAAGCCAATAATTCCAGTCCTTGCAACACAGACCTTCATTGGATATAGCATCAGCTACTGAATTTCCTTCTCTAAATATATGGTTAATTTTGGAATTAGAAAATCCCCTAATCATACTTTTGCAGTCATCCATCATGTTTATGATACTCCAGGGAGAGAGCAAGTTACCTTTCAAAATTTGAATTATCAAGTTTAAATCACCTTCAATCTCAACATTAAGATAACCCTTTTCCTTTATTCTTGTTAATCCCCACTGGACAGCTATAGCTTCAACCTCATTATTGGATTTTCTACCAATATATTTAGCAAACCCCTCTATCAGGGACCACTACTCATCTCTAATAACACCTCCAGCAGCAACTTCTCCAAGATATCCTTTCGAACAACCATCAAAATTAAGTTCTATCAAACCCTTATCAGGCGGTTTCCATTTAACACATTTCCTTAGGAGAAATTTTCCCCAGTTGAAATTAGTAATATCCTAAGTAATACCCCAATTTTGTTTTATCCCGAGTTCAATATAAGAAGGCATTTTCTTGGCATAGCCAAAACTCAAGGCATTGATATTATCTTTTAGGTTATGTTGAATACTTCTAAAAACATCTTTGTTGTTTCTTGAAATTTATCTAAAATCCTGTTGTTTCTTTCTTTCCATACACCCCAAGAAACAAAAGGAGGAATCTGCTTCCAAATTTCAAGAATCACATTATGGGAGAAAGGGAAACTCCAATGCCAAGAGGTAACAAAATCTTTTATGGTCTTAGGAAAGATCCAATCTAAACTAAGGTTATGCAACACCTCAGACCAAATATCCCTAGAGAAGTTGCAATGAAAGAGAATATGTTCCACTGTTTCCTCCTCCTTATAGCACAGAATACATCTATTAACCATCTGCAATCCTCTTTTGTTTAGATTATCAATAGAGAGAATTTTGTTGTGTATTGCTTCCCACCAAAAGCAAATAATCTTAGGAAGTAATCTATCATTCCAAAACATAGTCTAGTTGAAGTTATGACCCTCATTTCTTTATCCATAAGGGAATAAGCCGACCTGACAGAGAAGGAGCCAGATGGACTCACCACCCAGATGCATTCATCTTTTTTGTTCAGGGAGAAAAATTGATAATCTCCAATAATCTATCCCAACTGCACTACATCTTCTTGCTATTGTTGTTGCCTTTCACCTCTAAGAATTCTTCTCCCTGCCATTTGCTCCCCAAAATTCTTCCACTTACGTTTCTGACCATTCCAATCAATATAACTAAGGATCTTTTCTCCATTCTGTCTTATAAGCAACTCTTGGATGTTATCAAAATTTTGGAGAGAAAACAAAGTCTAACCATCATGCCAAGGGTTGTTCCAAAAATTAACTTTCTTCCCATCTCCCACTCTCCAAAACAAACCTTGCTTAACAATATTTCTGACTTTAAGCAGGTTGTTCCAAACAACCAAACCCTGAGGAATGTCAAAGGACGACAAGAAGTAGCAGTGATCTGAATTTTTCAAATATTTGGCTTTTAGGATGATTCCCCAATCTTTATTGCTTTGGATGAAGTTCCAAACCACTTTCACAAGAAGAGCTTTATTCAACCATTGCAGTTTTTTTATTCCCTGCCCACCCTGTCTTTTAGGGTTACAGACCTTATCCCAGCTTGCTAGAGAAATCCTAGCATTTTCCTCCATTCCAGGCCACAAGAATTTCTTTTGAATTTGTTCAATTTTTTCAACCATATAGGTAGGAATTTTTAACAAAGAGAGATAGTAAAGTTTAAACCAGAATATTTTGAAGAGAGGTTTTCAATAATTGCAGTTTTCCAACTTGACTAAGCAGTTTTCCTTTCTACCCTGCCAACTTATTTTGCAACTTTTCCACAATACTAATCCAAAAATGGTTTGGAAGTTTTTTAGTGGATAAGGGGAGCCCCAGATAAGTTGCAGGAAGGTTAGCAATTGACATCCAAGAAGAGGTATTATCATAATTCTTTCTTTAAGAGGGAGGTCATTATTGAAGAAGTAGAGCATGCTTTTATTGTAATTTATATACTGACCTGACACTTTAGCCTAATAATCAAGAAGAGTTTTCCAATATTTCTGCTTATGGGGTTCGTTGTTTTCAGTATAGAGGGCATTTTATGGCCTTTTAAAATATCTTATTTTTGTTTCCTATGGTTTATCACTGCCCACTGGTGTTCACCACTTTCGGTTTATGTATTTCAAATTTTCTTTTGAGAGAATAGAAACCTCACTAACCTCATGGTCTCATGCAGTTGTAGAGAAACAAGTGGTCTTGTGGAAAAAAAAATTAAGCATAATAAGTAATATAAATCTTTTTCTAAACTGATGGAGCAGCTAAAGTTTAAGAATTAGAACTTTAGCTGTAGTGAATAGGGGAGTTGGAATTATCAGCCACCGGTTAATCAAAAATGTGTCACATGGCTGCATATTTTCTTTTCTCTTTTTTTTAAAACATTTATCTTCAATGTTTATCTCCAAAATGTGTTATAAGACTGCACATTTAAGTGAAAACAAAAAGATTTACCACACATTCATATGAAAACAACATAAATTACAAATAACACAAAAAAAATAAAATTACCAAAAAACTAAAATCTAAAAAAAATTGAAGTCATGCTTTAAAAAAATTAGCTAAGCAGTTGCATAGAACCCTACTGTTAATCTATCTTAAAAACAAGGAAAGTAATCTTATTTGATGTTGTATCTGTTATTTAAGGGAAACAAGGCGTATCAATCAACATCTCCTAATTTACATAGCTAAATATTAACCATAAAGAATTCTGCAGTCCTAAAATAAATTCACAATTTCCATCCCAACAATTAAATATTAAAAAAATAAAATCCCTAAAATCCTATCTGGTTAAATTTTATCAGCAAAATGCATGAAATAGTGATTTTTTAAGTAAATTTTAGATGAAAATTTACCACAGAACGGGCAAGATATTTCGAATTCGCCTCTCCTGTAAGCGATGAATTGGTGGAAAGTCGGTATATTTTAAAAGAAAATTGCAGTCATTAAAAAAAAAAAATCAAACTTTTATAGCGGAAAAAAATAGCCTTAAAATTTACCTTTTAACAGATATTTTGAGTGACCCGAATTTCTTTTTGCGGCCAACGGATTTATAGCTGCTGATACTGATTTTGTGGTAAGACAAAATTCCATGTTTCGAAGGGAATCAGAACTGTACGCGCCCTTTAGCCTCTAAAGCCCTAAATCTTACCCGCATTATTTGTGTGGATGGAACTTCAGAGGAGAAAGCTACATTCCCTCCTTTACCCTTTTGTTTTACACTTAATTTTTTGCCATAAATCTTATGTTCTGATGTTCAATTTCTCTTATTTTGTATCAGCTGTTCTAAACCGTAAATAGAAAAGGGTTTCAACTAATTTTTTCTATTTTTAGTATTCTTTTTTTTTGTTTTTTTGAATTTGATTGTAGATTTGGATCTTTTTATAATGGATCTTTTTCTATTCAATCTTATTTTCTAATTCACAACTATTTATTTGTTTTCATGAATCAATCTTCTCAAATAATTTGATCACAATTTTTAACTTGCATGTCAAATATTTTGAATTAAGTACTAAGGGTCTTGCATTTAAGTACAAGCCTCACACATTAGCACATCACTGGAACACATCAAATCAAAGCATTAGAATCTTGTTTGCATTACATCGATACTCATACTAGCACATACTATAATTTGGTTTATCATCAAAACATCTTGCATTTTGCATGGTGTGTCTTCTCATCTTCTTTATCGAAAAAAAAACTTAACTACTATCAAAGAAGTTGAAAGTATTCCCCTCTATATATATTAAGGCCCTAAAAGAACTTTCAACATCAGTAAGTTTTAAACACAAGTAAAAATGCAAGCACAAAAGTTTTAGAACTCAACAACTTGAAAAAAATCTATACCATTGTGGTTTAACCATGCTAAGAGAACCAAACTATGCATGAATTTGTGTACAAGCATAGCAAACTTTCTAGGCATATCTATAATAGTGTAGATGATATTGATTCAATTGTAGAAATTAGATTCCAATCATCAATTGCATTCTACAACTAATCATCCTTCATCAAATCCTTAAGATCAACAAAACAAAGCTATGATAGTTTAACAATTTTATTTATAGTCTTGACTCTTTATCTAAGTTTGATTGCTATTTTAATATATATTAGTTAATTAGACTCTAAATTAGTATAGGGCCACTTTATTTCCCTAATTTTTTGTGAGCCCACATCTTGAACCCACCTAGGGCTTTGCTCTAGGCAACCTCTACATTATAATTTTTGGATCTAATATTGATCTTTTTTTTCAAATTTAGTTCATCCTTGTGCATCTATTGCTTTATCTAGAGTTTAGCCCTTCATTAATTTATGTTCTATTGATCCATTCTTGTATGCTTGGCATTGCTAGATCTTACTAATAGATGCATCCTCCTCCATTCTACAAACTCGCCACCTTTTCATTATGATATATGGAAATGGCACTTCTTTCATAACATAAAATAGTGGATAATGACTCATGTGATCATTCTCCATCTCTTTTGATTAATCATGATATTGTTATACTCAATTATGATGATATACTTTTGTTAGGTCCCTAATATTCAATCTTTCTAAATATAATAAGATGATGCACTCGTGCATGCTTAACCTTATTATTAATTTTAGTTACTACCTTAAGCCTTCTTAATTAGGATGAGGGAGTATAAATTCATAATTAAGTCTACAAATAAGGAAGATAAATCTCTACCAAATAATCATGATTTTTAAATATAAAATTTATATATTATTTTTTGATTATTGGAGGCTACCCCTCAAAGTGGTTTGTTACTTTGTTGTTTTTTATATTTATTTCCAAGAAATGTCGTAAAAAATGGTATCAAAGCTATCATTTGGGCTAAGATTTTTGTTTCTACCATCTTATAAAATATTACAAAATTAGATTAGAATTTTTAAGGGTTTAAGGTATATAAAAAATATAGGTTTAATAAAAAATTAGTTTTCTATGATAAATTTTGCAAATTTATCATACTTTCATGTTTTTCATTAATTAGCTCTATTGGATGTAATTTTTTAAATAAATATTTTTATATTTTTGGAAAGCTTGTGAAAAAATAGGTTTGGTCAATTCTTTGTAATTTATTGTTAGAGATCAAAATATTCCATAATTTAGTGGTCAATGTTAGATCAAAATATTTATTATTCTACTCTATATGGCACAATTTTTAAATTTAAAAAATTACATTTTTAAAAATATCTTGAAAAATTAGATAGGATTATTTCTCTATGAATCTTTATTAAAAATGGCAATTTAGTAGTCAAAATCTAGTCAAAACATGAACATCAAATTTTATCATAGCCCATGCTTTAAAATTTTATGGTTACAATTCGCACCAAACACTATCCTCCCTTGATAAAAAAGAATCTAGAGTTCAAAATACAAACACATATGAAGCCATGTAATCTTTAGGATTTGAGGACATTTTTATAAATATTGAATCCAAGGATCCTCTTTATTTTCTACCACTTAAAATCAAGGGAATAATTTCACCAAGATGTGAAATAATAATACATTTTTTAAGGATAAATTATTTGACCCATTTGCAATATCTTTAAATGGGGGTTTAGATAGTTTAAAAAATAAATATTTAAGACACCAACAATACCACTAAGGTGGGTGCAATCCTAATAGACAAAATTAAGGATAGGACAACATTTTCAAGGTCCAAAATTAAACTTACCAAAAATAGATATCTCTAAGTTTGATGTTACAAATGTAACTTTATGGATAAGTCTCATGGAACAATATTTTAAACTTCATAATATATTTGATGATACAATGGTTGATATAACTTCACTACATTTAGAATATGAACCTATCAATAGTACCAATTAACGAGGAGTGAAAAGCAATGGGAAATGCTTAGTTGGAAAGAATGTACTAATAACTTAGTATCCCACTATGAGCAACCATGGAAGGAAATTTTTATTATCCAACTAATAAATTTAAAACAAATAGGATCTATAGTTGAATATAATGCTAAGCATATGATATTACCAAATCAAACTCAAGATATGACACCTTGTTAGAAGTTACAACACTTCATCAATGTACTTAATGAACAAATTAAACATGGTGAAATTGTTTGTTAGAACCTTGTATAGTTATAAAAGTTATACAACAAGCATTGCATATTAAGAAATGAAACTTCACCACAAAAAGATCCACACAAGGTCGAACCATAAGATGGAAGGATATAAATTTCACTAATCCTATTAAGAAAAATGGGGCCAACTTCCTTAGCCTAAAACAAATAATTAAGCTCTCCCCTCAACAAGAGACAACGAAAAGAGAAAAAGATCTACGTTGGCATTGTGATAATAAATGTTCTAGGGGTCATAAGTGTGGTAATAATTAGAAGAGGCTAATGATTATTGAGAACAAGGTTGAATAAGAGGGAGAATTAGCTATAGAAGAACCAAACATGGAACTCAAGCATACAAATTTAGAGGAAGAAGAAGAGATTAATATCTCCCTACAGTTATTGAATGGATCAAGCACACCATAAATACTTGAAGTGTTTGTTTGTTAAAAAAAAGAGTTCTAGGTGACAATGTTGGTTGATACAGGTAGTACACAATACTTTATTGATAGAATGTTATATAATGAGCTCAATTGGTTTGTGTATCGAGTATTTAACTTTCAAGTTATGATAGTTGATAGGAAACAGCTCTCTTGTAGTGGTAAATACCATCATTTAAAACTCTCAATGGGATATTATAACCTATACTTAGAAATACTTGTTAGTTCAATTGGAGAAGCAGATGTTATTTTAGGAGTGTAATGGCTTAAACAACTCATAACATTATCCTTTAATTTTTAAGAATTATTCATGAATTTTAGTGTAAATGAAAAGAAGTAAAGATTTATAAGAGAAAAATCACTACCAAGTCAAATTATTAACTCCCACAAAATGGAAAAATTAATCTGAAAAGGTTCTTATGGCATAATTATACAACTACATTTTGTAGAGCACAAGATATGAAAACTCAACATCCATTGGAGATTCAAGAGATCATTCAAGACAATAAAAAAATTCAAGAACCCAAGGGTATACCTCCAATTAGATAGCATGAACATGCCATTGAACTAATACTAGGAATTATTTTTCCTAACATTATACTTTATCACAGTCCATGTGAATAGAAGGAAAAAATAAAAATAAAAATAGTCAAAAAGTGTTGGATTCAAGAATTGTTTGTCCTAGTAAAATTTATTATTTATCTCCAATGGTTATAGTTAAAAAAAAGGATGAGTCCTAGAGAATGTGCCCATATTGCAAAGAACTCAACAATCTCACTCTTAAAGATAAGTTTCTTATTCCTATTTTAATGAATTGTTAGATGAATTGAATGGTGCAATTTTCTTTACTAAGTTATATTTGTTTTTAGGTTACAATTAAATTTGAATAAATGAATATTATATATGATCTTTAGAATGCATGAAGATCATTACAAATTCCTAGTTATGTCATTTGGTCTCACGAATGGCTCATCAACTTTTCAAAGCCTCACAAATTCAATGTTCCACCCATTTCCTCAAAATGTCATATTGGTATTCTTTTATGGCATCTGCATCTATAAAAAACATGGGAAGAACAATTGCAACATCTAGAGAAGATATTACATGTAGTGGAAGATAATCAATTATGTTCAAAAAATCCAAAAGTGTTTTTGGGGTGAAAGAAGTGGAATACTTAGGATATGTGGTGTCACGTGAAGGTGATAAGGTAGACCCTAAGAAGATTGTAGTTGTTAGAGTTGGCTATGGAAATAGACACCCATGATCTAGAGGCCAAATGGAAAGAACAAAGAGATCAACATGTAATGCTCAAGATTGCAATGAAATCAAATATCCAAGAATTTAATATACAATATATGAGAACCCCTTGGTTATATAGCCAAGGTGAGAAATAGGATTAGACAAGATCATGACAAGTGTCTTAAGCCTATGACATGAGACAACTAACTTGACATAAAATTCAAAAAGATAAATCTAGACATGAAAACTAAGTCTTCAAGAAACAATCTTAGGACCTAAGTAAACTTAACATGTGAATAAGTCCCCTAGTAAGAGTTAACGAGGTACAAGACTTTTATTCACACCAACACCCCCCTTAAGTGCAACTTAGGGAGTAGATTATTATGTAAATGATGCAAAGATGCAAGGATGGGTCACATATACTAGGCCATGTTAGGTATCCATGTACAAATGCAAATGCAAATGCAATACCTCACAAACAAATAAATGAAGAAAAATCAATGGGACAAAACTCCTCCCCAAAAGAGATGAAAACAAAATACTCTCAATGAAGAATGAAAAGGACAAAACCCCATGTGAGGAAAAATATCCCCCCATAAGAGAGAAGAAGAAGAGAGACCATGTAGCCCCCCCTCAATGGTAGAAGCTCGACATTGAATGTTGAAGATGATCCAAGCTCATTGAACATTCCTCCCCTTAGGAAGAAACAAAACCAAGAATGTATGTAGGATGTCTTCTCATTCCTGAAAGGAAGGTGTGGGAAGAATAATGATATGTGATGTCTTTGAACTATGCTCAAGTGTCTCCATGTCGATGTTGAAAGCTGACACACTCCAAATAGGCATTCTAAGCCATGTTGTAGAAGATTTCAATCCAAAATCTCCTAGAGACGAATGTAGAACGCAATCTAAAAACAAAGATGTCTCCTTTGAAGACAAAGAAGCCTCCTCCAAACGTTGTCCAAAAGTATCCACACTCATGTCAAACTATGAGGAATTGTCATGTAGAGAATGAACAAGAGGGTCAGAGTATTCCCTTGTAACAATTGAAGAAGGATCATCTCCATCAAAGAGAAGACGGATACAATCAACGGTGTCTCCCAGATCTAAAATATGAGACTCAATAAACAACCCACCAATATTTGTCAAGTATGCATATGAAGTAGATGTAGCTGGAAGACGATGAAGATCATGTTGCATTGAATCATAAGAAGCCATATTTGTAGCAACACAAGCATCATCAAATGCAATAGTAGATGGAGGAGATGGAATGCGAGGCTCAAGAATGGGATCCAATGTGAGAACTCCCAAGTTCAAGAAGCCAAATGTCTCCACTAAATCATGGTTCACATTAGAAGTGTGATCAATAGCTAAAGGAACAAATTCATCATCAAAATAAAAATATGTGAAGGTATACAATCGATATGAATGATCAAACATCCCAATAGAAATAATCTCTCTACTCTCTACCCTCCAAGTCTCTAATGATAACTGAATCAAGAGTGGATTCCATAATCCTCTTGTCTCCACCATGTGTAATTTGATAGATGGAAAGAAGATTGTTTAACAAATGAGGTACACATAAAACATCATTGAAAGTGTCCTCCCCAATATCAATAGATCCCTTCCCAATTACACTCATGTATGTATTATTTCCCATCAAAATAGGAGACATAACACAAGGCTCAAAAGAAGAGAATATAGATTGTGAGATGACATATGATGATTTGCTCCTCTAGCCATCTCCCTGATCCAAGACCTGTAGAAGCACAAAGAGCTTTCCCCTTATTACTTGATGTAGTAACCAAACTAGCATAACCTTTGTCATTATTAGACTATTTTGAAGAAGACGAATTTGACTCAGAAATTATGGAAGGTAGATCAATATGATTCTTCTTAAGAAGATGTTTCAATTCATAAATATCCTTCTTATAACAAGAATGATCATTATGTCCAAGCTTCTTGTAATATGAACAAGTTGGATTCTCCTTCTTAGATTATTACTTTTTGGAAGAGGATTTATTCTTTGGTTGAATGTGGATTGTTCTTTGATTTCTTTTGTTTCTTATCAGTATACTATGATTCTTTCACATGACTAGCCAACAATGCCTAAGATTTAGATGACTTGATGAGGCCCATCGATATAAGCTTTTGTTGCTCGTCTATTAACATCTCAGAAAATGATGCAAATGAAGGTGTAGTATATGTAGACCTTATAGTCAACCTATGAGTATAAAATCTAGAAACCAAAGCACCCCAATCAAGACCAAGTTTGTTCAATGTATTACAAACCAACTAAATGTCCTTCTTATCAATTCCACATGCTTTGCATTGCTCTCTTAGATCATTAACCTTAGTGATGTAATCCTGGATGTTGTCAAAGTTCTTAGGATCAAGGCTCGCTAGTTCATTATCAATTTGATAGCTTCTTACTTCATTTGTAGTACCATACAATATTTTCATTTTTTCCCAAGCTTCATGATAATTCTTACATGATTCAATTTGAGATAACAAATCTTGAGAAACTAGTTTACGAAGACATCTAAGAGCTTTGGTATGTTCAATCATCCATTTTATCTTTTTCTCTGCATCTACAAGTTCAAGTACCTTATTTTCAACATATAGAGAATGGCCTTGAGTCGTTAGAGCACTCCATGCATGTTGATACCAATTTGAGTAGTTGTATGATGTTAGTAAAGGAACCTTATAATGATCCATGAAAAAGAAGAGCACAAGCAAACATATCAAAAAAATGCACCAAGAGACCTCCCCCAAAATCATTCAATCAAGAAACCCCCTAACAATATATGATTTGGCACTTTATATTTAGTGTAATTACAGTTTCCACTAGCCAAAAAAACAAAGTGGACTCAATCTTAGTTCTTATAGATGCCAAAATTGGCCACAAGCTCAAGTATAATTTTTTTTACAGAATGAGATCAATCTAATCACACCACTGGAGAGTACATAAAAAATTATTCACTTAAAAAAAACTACACCCAAAAATAGTATCGTAGGAGTGAGGACAAATCCCTTAAAGTTCCCAAAATGAGAATAGCTCATCAACACCTATGAGAATCTGAAATTGATGGAAAACCAGACACCAAAATCAAAATTTAACTACAGAACTGCGAAGAGCACAAAATTATGCCCTAAATAAAAAAAATTGCTTGAAAAATGGAGGTTAGATGATTGAGTTACAACCTTTTGAAGTTGGACTGTTAAATCAAAAAATGCAACCATGAGGGGGCCAAAAATTTCAAAAGGGTGTTGATGCAGCACTGACGTCAACAATCTACTATGTTAAATTTGATGGTCGGGAGGGTGTCAGGCTAGAATATGCCTTTGGTCACCTGAAATATTCTATGATTTTTGGCTTAAATTTTATGTCCTTGTGAATGTCACCAATATCAGTTGATGTTGGAATATTCAGTGAATATTATGAGAATATGTTTTGTGGCCAAGTAGAATATTCTCTCACGATAGGTGGTGGAATCTTTAAAAAATGCTCCAAAATATTCTTTGAGTTGTTGTTGGTTTAATAAACGACAATTATTCAACTGGTCACCTATCAGTGGAGATTAGTGGTGGGGCCGCCAATATTATGTGGCATGTGATGGTGCTTGCATACCCCTACCTCTATGCAGGTACAACAATATCTACATATGTAGGTGATTTTTTATTTTATTTTTGCATTTCAATTAAAATTTTTATGAAAAAATTAAATAAAAAAACTATATGATTTTTTTGAGATTTTCAGAAAAATTAAATTAAAATAGAATATATATTTATTTTTTAAAATTGTGCCAACTGTCATAATGGCGACCATACGACCAACCAAATTGGGAAGACTTTTTCTCTAATGGCCTTAAGAAAATTTGTCTGATTTTGATGAATTGACAATCAATATTAGGATTTTTGGCCCTTTTGAACGTAATGGCAGGGTCAAAATTTGACCCAAAATGCTCCAAAATTTAATCTACCTTTTGGATCTGGTAACCACTCTTCAACTTTAAACCATCATATATCTGGCCTCATATGTCTGATTTGGATGAAACAGAAGGCAAAACCGACTTTCTCAAACACCCTAAGCTCAATGGTGAGCTCAAATTTGCACCAACAAGCTCCAATTTGAACCTACAATACAAAGCCGCAAAGAGAAACCCCCCAAATCTGGTATTTCTATCAAGTATTTTGATTCTCTAGATCATCATACAATGCAAGAGAAAAGCATACTCAAATTTTCAAGATCCTAAAAAATGACTAACCAATGGCACCCAACTTGCTTTGATACCATGTTAGAGTTGGTTATGGAAATAGACACCCAAGATCTAAAGGCCAAATGGAAAGCACAAAGAGATCAATATGCAATGCTCAAGTTTTCAATAGAATTAAATATCCAAGAATTCAATAAACAATGTATGAGAACCCCTTGGTTATATAGCCAAGGTGAGACATAGGATTAGACAAGATCATGATAAGTGTCTTAATCTTATGAAATGAGACAACTAACTCGACATAAAAGTCAAAAAGATAAAATCTAGACATGACAACTAAGTCTTCTAGAAATAATATTAGGACCTAAGTAAACTTAACATGTGAATAAGTCCCCTAGTAAGAATTAACTAGGTTCGAGACTTTTATTCACACCAACAAAAACAATAAAAGAGTGCCCAAAACTTTAAAATATCAAAGGTTTGAGAGGATTTTTAGGTCTAATAAGACACTAAAGAATATTTATTTGTAACTATGCTCATATAGAAACACCCTTAACAACATTATTAAAGTAGGATTATTTTTCATGGTTAGAGCTAGTCATCCAAGCATTTCAAAAATTGAGAAAAGATCTTATTTCCACATCTATGGTAGCTACTCTAGACTTCTATAAGACATTTGTAGTTGAATGGGATGCTTCTAAACATAGTATTGGGGCATCCCTTAGCATTTGAGAGTTGACAACTCAAAGGAAATAACTTGGTAAGGACAACATATGAAAAATAAATTTTAGCTATTATTCATGCAATTGAATGATGATGTTGATATTTGATGGTACATCATTGCATATTCAAGATAGATTATGAGTCTTCTTTTTTTTTCGAGAAATGATTATCTTTAGAAGAGCAACAAAAATGGGTTACTAATACGCTAGAGTATGACTTTGAAATTATTCACAAAAAAGACAACAAAAATATTGTAGTCGATGCCCTTTCTCAATAAGTAGAGGAAGAAAAGATTTATGTAATTTATTTATTACAGCATGAATGGCTAGAAGTTGTATGAGGATAATGGTAGCATGATCCTCTAATAAATATGCTCATTCAAAAACTTCAACATGAACCATTTTCCTTAGATAAGTGTTTGGAGAGGATATTCATAATGGTCCAAAGATAAAAAAAATTGTGTAAAAAATATCAGTTGAAAGTTATCATATTGTCTCAAATGCTCGATTGGAAAATGGGAGGACATTTAGGTTTTTTTAAGACCCACCATCATATAAATAAATATTTCTAATGGGAAGGTCTTAAGGTGGATTTAAGAAAATTTGTGGTTGAATGATTTTTGTGCCAACAAAATAAAGGCAAAACGATAAAGACTTTGGACCTCTTACAATATTAGACATTCCAACATAACATTGAGAGGAAATATGAATGGAATTCATTACAAAATTGCAAAATTCAAATAATCTTGATGTAATTTTGGTTGTTGTGGACACACTCACTAAGTATGCACATTTTTGTGGGCTCTCTCATCCATTTTATGCTAGTACTATGGTAAAATTATTCATAGAAGATGTTCAAAAACTTCATGGAATTTCCAAAATCATTATGAGTGATTATGACCCTATCTTCAGTAGCATCTTTTAGATAAACTTGTAGACACCTGAAAATGTCCTAATCGTATCACACACTGAGATTTCACATATTAACACCATTTCTCTCCTAGTTCACCTATTTCATCTATTTAATTAAATAATGCCAAATGTTTAATTAAATTCATTATTTTCCCCTATTAATCAAATAATTAATTTTATTTGATTAATTCATCACCTTCACACCAATTTTCCTTTTTTTATTAATAATGCAAATTATTCAATTAAATGTCATAAATCCACTTTGATTAAATATTGTTAATTATTTAATTAAAGTTCTTTAATTTCCTCCACTTGCACAATTAAATAATTTCTAAATTGTTTTATTGACTAATATTTTCCTCCAATTATTTAAATAATTTTCTCATGGAATATCCCTTTTTCAAATTCAAACATTTCCCTCCACATGGAAACATCTTCCACGTGCTCCTTAAATTAAGGGATTTGCTATTGTCTCAAGCAATTTGGACCTTTGATTAAAATCCTTGATCCATGTCATTTGGCATTATCAACCCTTGATTTAATCTTTGATCCATGTCATATTATTTCCATCAATTCATTCTAAAAAACTATAAATAGCCTTCATTTTACATGAATTCTCATTCACAAGCATTCAAGTAACCAAGCTATACCAAAGTTTACACACCTTTGAGATCAATTTATGAATCAACCTCACCATTATCAACCTTTATCAAAGATTTTACATAATCGCCATGGATTAGGCTTGAAGCCAATCACTCCACATTAAATTCAACACTAATTCCCCAATGGGATTGAGATTTGCATTTGCTAATTAGGTTCTAAATTGAATTACTTTGATATTTCATGTTTTCATTAAGCTTTGTTAGTAATTGTGAAGAATTTCATTGAAATATGGCTTAACTTGATCATTTTTTTGTTTTCTTGGTTAATTTCAATTGCATTTGATCTTTTTATCTTTCCATGTTTACAAAAATTAATTACAAAATGGGGTACAAAACTAGAACATAGTTCATTTTATCATTTTCTATTAGATGACTAAACATAGACAGTGAATACATGTTGGGAAGGATATTTACATTATTTTTCCTCTGACAAATAAACATAATGGTTCAAATGGATACATTGGCAGAGTGGTGGTATAACACATAATTTCATACATCAACAAAAATGGTTCCATTTGAAGTTATTTATGGATACCCCTCGCCATCTACTACTAATTTACAATCTCATTCCAAATCTCATGCAATAGAGGATCATATTCAACACCAACATGAAATGTTACAAACCCTTAAGGAGAATTCAATTATGGCTCAAAATAGGATCAAACAAGTAAATCAACATCATAGTGAGATGAATTTTGAGGAGGGAGATTGGTTATTTCTCAATTGCAACCTTATAAACAAATGTCACTTAAGCAACATAAGAACATCAAAATTTCACCCAAATTTAATGGTCCCTACATGTTCCTTCGTCGAATAGGAAGTGTATATTATAAGTTATAACTTTCACCCTCTTCTAGAATTTGGCATATCTTCCATGTCTCTTGCTTGAAGAAAGTAATAGATAACAATCCAATCCAATTAGAATTTTCTAAGATAAAAGGGAATATTATTTTGGAATCTCAAGAAATAATTAAGAAATGAGTGAAATAGAACCATATAAAAATTCCTAATCGAATGGATAATTCATCAATTAAATATGCAAAATGGGAAGATGAATAATCCATTCATAAGCATTCAAAGGCTAAGATTTGAGAAAAATGATTTTCCAAAGGGGGTGGCATGTTAGGTCCCTAATATTCTCTTTCTAAATATAATAAGGTGAAGATTTTTTTTGAGGATCATCTGAAATGGTATGACTCAAAATACTAACACCCGATGTTTGTGCATGAGTGCAATAGGAGTCTAAAGAATCACCTGCCAAAGGTCCAACTAAATCAATAGTATTACGGGCCCACTTGGGTAAAGGTTGAATATCTAGAGGTGGTGGTATAGTTGGAGCGTCATCCTCATCCTCATCCTCAAGAGATGAGTAATCCTTAAGATATGAGGAGTGAGTACGAGGAGATGAGGGAGAATCTGGGGATGGAAAATCCATTAGAGGAAAGCACTCATCAAACTGGACATCTCATTGAAACAAGACCTATCTAGAATCAAGATCAAACAACTTGTACAACTTAACATCCTCATAGTAGGCAACAAATATGAGTGGTCGACTCTTCCTCTCCATGGATTTTCTCCAAGCTTCGGGAATGAATGCCCAAGCCTCACTACCAAAGACTCTAAATGAAGATACATCGGGCTTGACATGGGACTAAGCCTCCTCAGGATTCATATGTTGCAATGCCTTGTGAGGCATATGATTCTGAATATAATTAGCACAATTAATTGCCTCATCCCAAAATGAAGAATGTATATCTCGTAACTAAATCATATAGTTTGCTATCTCCCGTAAAGTTTTGTTCTTTCACTCAACAAAACCATTATATTGAGGGTATATGGAACTATAAGTTGATGCTACAAACCATGCTTAGTACAAAAGTCCCTAAAATTATGATTAACATACTCCCCCCATTATTTGTGCATATCCATCTGATAGAAAGACCAAATTGCTTCTCCACAAATTCCTAAAGATCCTGAAAGAATTAAAGGCATCACTCTTGTACTTAAAAAAGTGCACCCATGTATGCATGGAGAATTCATAAAAAAATGTGAGCACATATTTGGCTCCTAAAAATGAAACAATTGGAAATGACATGAGGTCATTGTGTACCAAATCTAAGGTGTCGTAGCATGTGTGGCTTTAGTTGTAGGAAAATAATCCCAGTGATGTTTTCCAAGAACACATCCTTGACAAACACCATTAGTACAAGAAATCTTAGGGAGCCCAGACACTAATGTTTGTGTACTCATTTACTGGAGATATTTGTAATCGACATGACCAAGATGTTCTTGCCACAACATGCTCACAGTGTTTGCATGTGTTATGAAGGATGAACTTGAACCAACTAAACTATCATAACCATCAAATCAATATAAATGATAAGTATCAACACTCCCAGTAGCCACACTAATATTAGGATAATGAAGGTCACAAATAACTACATCATGTGGGGTAAACTCGACTATCCTACCAGTACCCATTCATGCTTTCTTTGCTTTTTATGCATTGTTTTTTAGATTTTTTTAGCTACTCCCTAAGTTACACTTAAGGGGAGGTGTTAGAGTTATCATGCATTAGAGAATAATTAAGTAATCTTTAATTAATTATTATTCTAATTCTCATGAACTTAAGATAAAATTAGGATTTCTTTATTAGTTAACTCAATGCTTTATTTATGTTAACTATGGAGCTAATATTAGATCATTTAATCTCATCACACAAAATGTTGACACTTTTCATGAACTATTCCTTTTATCATTAGGGTTTCTCTTAGAAATAATTCATTCTCTCTTGTATTATTCATTCTGTAAGTATTTTATTTTTGAGGAATAACAAATCTTTGTTTTGCAGAGCTCTTGGGTGGAAGGTGTTTTGTTCATTGTTTGATCCAGTGTCTCATGTAATTCAAAAATCTAACACTTGCGACATGCTTAACCTCAACATTGATTTTAGTTACTACCTTAAGCTCTATTAATTAGGATGAGGGTGTGCTTTCCTACAAAATTAATCCTATAAATACGAAAGATAAGTCTCTCCCAAATCATCATAACTTCAAAATACTAAATTCATATATTAATTTCTAATTATTGGAGGCCACCCCCTTGAAATGGTCTATAACTTTGTTTAATTTTGTATTTATTTCTAGATAGTCCCTCATCTACATCCTTTGACATCTACATGCATATACCTAGTCATTCATTGTCTATTTGTCAATGGGTTTCGCATATGTCATAGATAAGGGGTTTACTACTTTTTTAATAGAATACCCTCCCATTTTAGGATATTTAAAATAAATTCAGCACATGTTTCCTAAAACCCATATGGAGCTTATCAAAAGATCAATTTTTTGACCCATTTTAACCTTGTTCATTAGGCAAGAAACTCATTTATTATTTGACTCAAGATTTGTTAGAATTTTTTAGCAGAAAATGAATAAGAAAAGGGTAGAGAGAAAACAACTTTTAAATTATTAATTAAAACTAATAACATGGTTCATAGAATAAACCTCTTTCAAATAGTAATAACTTTTCTCAAAACCATTTGGAATGGTGTCAAGTAAGTTAATATCTTCCCAATTTTTAATCTAGATCTAGCATCTAAGACCACTTTGTTAAAATAAATCTTAGGACATTTACAAGAATTAATAAATACACATTAAAATGTCTTTCCTCACAATTTATATCATAGAGACACACATTTTCCTCAAAATGATCACGCTTTGATTAAAACAATCAAATTTAAAAGGATGCTAAAAAATCATGTCTATACTTTGAATTCCATGACTTTCAACCTCTTTTATAGATTTGGCATCCTATTTCATAATCGTCTCTAAAGTATATTTAGTTATATATCCATATTTTTCTTCTCAAGCTATTGACTTCAGTTATAAGATTAACTACAAACTTTGTGTCTTTTGGTTTTAAGGAAGCAAGGAAACAACTTCCTACACTAATCTTGAAGGAAGTGGTATACACAAAAATTCAAATATAATCCAAAACTATTACAAAAAATAGAGAACACATTCATAAATAAAATAATTATACCATAACACAATGATTTATGTGAGGAAAAAAAAATTATGGAGAAAAACCCCACACTCCAAAACTTACACATTGTATTATCAAATGTAAAAGATATTAAAACACACATGAAATTCAAGTCTTTATAAGAGTATTTCACTAGCTTTCAAATATGGAAACAAATTTATAGCATTCCAATAGAATCTATGTACCTACAAATTCTGATATAGATAACTCCTCAAGCACCAACACATAGACTTCTTGCAACCTAAAAACCATTAGTGGTTTTATAAATCATGATAAAATACCCCCAAGAGGTATGGCACCCAACCTAGACCCAATTTATAATGACCCCAAGAGAATATATCATACAAACTAATAATATGTTCTTATAGTTGTAACAATTGACCAAAAATATCCACCCAACATGGGTGCTCAAGTTTGAAAATTCTAGTCCCAAAATAGGATCTTATGAAAAATAAATAACTTTTCATGATAGCTGGTCAAAATTCCCAATATCTCCCTTTATTTTTGGCTCTTACACATCATAAGATTCCATCATATATTGTCATAGGATCCCACTAAAGTAGGAAACCTAAATTCATTATAGATAAACATTTTAAATACATCTTATGACATGCCACAAAGTGTTGACATGTGGCATATGATGTCAACTTAAAATACCATGCCTCATTTTTGTGGAGCACAATTAAATAATAATAATAAATTATGCTTACAAGAAAATACCAAATAATTAATAAATAAAATAAATAAATTCCAAGGTTAATACATCTTAATTCTCAACATTCTACCACTAGTTAAATGTATTTCAAGAACCAAAATGGAAATCCACCGCCAGTAGTATCTAACTACTAGGGGTCGAGAGACCCATAGACTATAAACACCATCTAATATTCTTTATGCTCACATGCTTAGTTAATGCATTTGTAACTCTCATCAAATTCTCTACCTTTTCTAGCTTCACCCTACTATCCTTGACCATATATCTCATTAAATAATATTGAATGTCTATATTCTTAGTATTAACATGAAGATTCAAGTTCTTTGTTAGGAAAATCACACTTTGACTATCACAATAAATTATAATTGCCCCTTTTTAACCCAATGTTTGAACACAGTATCTTAAGCTAAATGACTTATTTATATGCATGAGTTGCTACCATATTGATAGGGTAGGGTTGGATGGAACAATCACTATTCCATGCTCTGGATCCTACTTGGAAGACACTTATGGTGTCATACTCCAACACCTTAACCTATAGGACCTATTGCTTGTTTAGGTTCCCCTGGTTCACCTGGATAACCCAGCTATCATGACAAATCCTACGTACCAAGCCAACCTTGGTACCATGCTTCAACTCTTCCCTTAGCCCTTAATCCACCCTAAAGGCTAACCTATTCCCAACACTCAATTTTATCTTTGTAGGGGTGTGGAGATGCTTCCAACAGGTTCACACCATCACAACATGGTTCTGGAGAATCCACCTTACTTCCTTTGGCCACCACTTTCACCAAACCCTCATTTAGGGTTTAAAAGGCTACTAGCCCAAGAGCCCCAATTAGGTCTCCAACTTCGAGAAAACAGTCTTATTCTTCTAGGTTCTCCAAAGAACACCCAATATTTCCTTGAGGTTCTTGGTGTCTATTCCCACCTCTCAATGATTTTTGGGGTCTTAAACCTCCATTGTCCGTACAGTACCCCAAACTAGAAATGAGCAAAAACTTAGGTTTTTGCAGGTCTTTTATGGCTTCCCTGCAAATTGTTAAGAATTCCTCTCATCAAAAGAATTGATGGAGCTTATTCCTTCTTGCTATGCCTTGGCAAGGCATACACCTGCTCTCTCCACATTGTGATTTGCCAGGAGATGGACACCCCTGCAAGTCAAGCGCTCTGCACTTCTCGTCTTTCCGAGCCGGGCACTGTCAGGCTCACCTAGGGGAAGACTTCCACAGTGATTTCCTGACTCCTAACCACTCCTAACCCTATCCTATTTACAGACATGGAGCCTAGTCACAATTCCCAAAGGCTCGTACACTAAGTACAGTGGGAATGTGAACTAAACCTCCATTCTTCACAAACTGTCTGTCAGGACAACAACTAAGAGAAACGAACTAATCTACAAAGCAACGCTTGGAAATTGAACACACTAACTAAATACTGCCACACAAAGCTTCAAACACAACTACACTACATTCTACATCAACTCATAGTGCCATGATCTCTCCTTCAACACACAAATTCAAAATAAAACACAGAAAATTACACAACCTTATCACTGTCCTCACTTGTATTCATGAATTTTTAATAGTGCAAAAGATTCCAACCTTACGTTTAGGTCGAGGCACACCATACATAGGTTCTCTAATTCATTTAAGCTCGATCCTAACTACTCCATGGCCGCTTGTGATTTCCAATAGGCCTTATTTGCAAAATTTTAGAGAAACTAACACCTAGAAAAGTGTACAAAGGTCTTAAACCATCCTTATAGCCAAACCTCAATCTATCAAATGGTCAGCATGATCTTTACTAACACAATACATGTTCTCAAATGCCTCTAAGGCACAAAATCAAAGAAATAGAAAGAGAATGCTACATTTGGCCTAAACAAATTGCCAATTCACAACCTTCTAGTCAACTTTCCTAGATGAACTTTGGGGTCCTCCTGCACCATTCTCCCCCTTTGCACAGACATTAAGGAATGTGGGGAGAGATCAGAGATGGGTAATTATTGAACTAAGCTTCATCTACCCATGTAGCTTCAGATTCATGTTTGTTCTTCCATTTGATAAGATGCTCAATGTACACCCTATGCCTTGTAGACTTCTTTACTCTTGACTCCAAGATCCTCTATGCTTGTAGCTTGTCTTGAGTAGGTAAGGCTATGTTTCTTACATCCTTGAAGATATCCCTACTATTCTGATCCATATCATTGACTATTCCCTTATATCTGATCAGATCAACTACATTGAACATTGGTGAAATCCCTAAATCTGCAAGTAACTCCACCTTGTATGCATTCTTCCCATATTTGGCTAACACCTTGCATGGTCCCACTCTTTTCATCTGAAATTTGGTTGATGTTCCCTTCTACAATTTCTATTTTTTGAGGTGGACCATGACATAGTCTCCTACTGCAAATTGCAAATCTTTTCTAGACATATCTACCTTATCTTTCAACTTTTGAGTAGCCTCGGTGACTGTCTTCTTCACCTGCTCTTGAATCTCTTTCATGGTTTGAGTGAAATATTCTGCATGTCCACTCCTATGCTCCATAGCTCCTAGATCCCTAAGCTCACATATACCTCTTGGGTGCATTCTATACACAATTTCAAAAGGACTCTTCCCTGTGGTCCGGTTCACACTATCATTATATGCATACTCAGCCTATGATATAACCATGTCCCATGTCTATCCATACTCTTTGGTTAGGCATCTTAGAAGATTACCTAACACCCTATTAACCACCTCTATTTTTCCATTGGTTTGAGGATGGTAATCTGATCTAAAAGACAGGTTGGTACCTAATCTGCTCCATAGAGTCTTCCAAAAGTGACTCATGAACTTCACATCCCTGTCTGAAGCAATGCTCAAAGGAAATCCATGGATCCTTACAATTTCCTTGAAGAAAAGGTGAGTAATATATCTAGCATCATGAGTGGTTTTACAAGGGATAAAGTGACTCATCTTACTGAATCTATCTACCACCACATAGACACTATCAAACCTTGTCTTGGTCTTAGGCAATCCTACCACAAAGTCCATGCTAACACACTCCCATGGTCTATTAGGGATGGGTAGGGGTTGATATAAACCTGCATTACTAGCTCCTCCCTTGGCTTTCATACACACTACACACTACTCCACATACCTCCTCACATCCCTTGAAAACTTAGGCCAATACTAGAACCTTTGCACTAGTTCCATTATTTTGTTGATGCCAAAATGTCCACTAAGACTACCATTGTGCTTCTCCTGGATGAGGTTCTCTCTCACTGATCCTGTTGGAACACATAACCAATTCCCCTTGAATAAAAATCCACTTTGCAATGTGTACTCTGAGTATTGACTATGAAAATGATTCTCAAAGTCAGAACATACCTTGTAGGCCTCCGAAAATTCTTCATCTTCCCCATAGAGATCCTTGAAACTCTCTATTCCAATGCTCTTGATCTGTATCTCTTGTACTATCTGCAATCTCCTGCTTAGTGCATCTGCTACCTTGTTCAACTGTCCCTTCTTGTGCTTGATGGTGAAATTAAAAGCTTGGATGTAATCCATCCATTTCAAATGTTTATTTCTCAACTTCTCTTGGGTGTTGATATAGCTAAGTGCTTGATTTTCAATAAAGACCACAAACTCCTTGGGTAGAAGGTAATGCCTCCACTTCCTAAGTGACTAAACTAAAGCATAAAGTTCTAGGTCATAGGTATAATACTTCTTCTTAGCTTCATTGAGCTTTTCACTAAAGCAAGCTATAGGCCTGCCTTCTTGACTTATCACTCCTCCTACTGCAACTCCACTAGCATCACATTCCATAGTATACAACTTGTCAAAGCTAGGTAATAAAAGTATAGGTTGAGTTGCCGCTTCTTGTTTCAGTTTCTCAAAACCTTTCTCAGCTTCTTGAGTCCACTTAAACTTAGTCTTTAAACCACCTTTGATTGTATCTAGGATAGGTGCACATATGCCACTCAATTTCCTTATGAATTTTCTATAAAATTGAGCCAATCCATGGAAACTTCTTACCTCTGTCCCTGTGCTTGGTGTAGGCCAATTTAGGATAGCTTCCACCTTGCTTGGATCCATCTTCAATGATCCTTGGGATACTACAAACCCCAAATACACAAGCTCTTGTTTAAATAACTCACACTTCTCTAGGTTGATGGCCAACTTCTCTTCTTGCAATCTTCTAAGAACCAACTCCACATGCTTCAGGTGTTCTTCTACTGTCTTGCTAAAAATGAGTATATCATCAAGATATACCACCGCAAATATCCCTGTAAAGTCTTTGAACACTTCATTCATGAGCCTCATGAATGTGCTAGGGGCATTAGAGAGGCCAAATGGCATAACTATCCACTCATACAACCCATCAATTGTCTTAAAGGTTGTCTTCCACTCATCTCTATCCTTGATTCTGATTTGATGGTATCCACTTTTGAGATCCAACTTGGTAAAGTATTGAGCTCCTCCAAGACAATCCATCAAGTCCTCAATCCTAGGAATAAGGAACCTATACCTAATTGTGATTCTATTTATAGCTCTAGAATCAGTGCATAATCTCCACTTGCCTCCTTTCTTGGTTGCTAAGACCACTGGTATTGCACATGGGTTGATGGTCTTCCTAATTAACCCTTGATCCAATAACTCTTGCACTTGTCTAGCTACCTCTAGATTTTGATCCGGTGTAAGATTATAAGCTGCTTTATTTGGCAATGAAGCTCCTGGTATGAAATCAATCTGATGACTAACGGCTCTCTTTGGAGGTAAAGTTGCAGGTGTTCCATCGCTCACAATGTCCTTGAATTGTTCTAACAATTTTTGGACTGCTTCCGGTATGACTGTTTCCTTAGCCTTGTCTTCTTCCTTAGGTTGCAACATGACCACATATCCTTCACCCCCTTGATGTAGGTTGTTAAAGAAATCTTTACCACTTCTTAACAAGACACTATGTGCCTTTGACTGTCCTTCCTCCTCATCTGACAGTGACTGTAATTTAAATGTCTTCCCATCCTTTTTTAAAGAAATGGTGTTCTCTTTCCCATCATACATGGCACTTCTGTCATATTGCCATGGTCTTCCCAATAGAAGATGGCATGCATCCATGGGTAACACATCACATAACAGCTTATCCTTGTACCCTCCAATGGAGAACTCCACCATTGTTTGCTCATTGAAAAGAACACTCTGCCCTTTGTTCAACCATGTTACTTTGTAGGGGTTAGTGTGGGGTACCTTCTCCAATTTCAACTTCCTTACTGCCTCTTTTGAGATTATGTTATCAGTAGACCCTGAGTCCACTATAACCTTACACACCTTTCCAAGGATTTTGCACCTTATCCTGAATAAGGGTCTCCTTTGCTTTGGCTCTTCCTTGACCAGTTGTCAGATCAAAACTCTCCTAAACATCAGATTCTCCCCCATTTCTAATTCAATGTGACTGACCTCTGGTGATTTGGTACTCATGGTGTCCTCTTGAGCATATGCCTCTCTCTTCTCATTATTTGATGAAGATGCTTTCTCCAGGCACCTATATACTGGATGTCCTACTTGACCACAATGATAACACTTCATATTAGAAAAGTATGAATTGCTCCTGCCTGCTCCTCTTCCTATATTTGATCCCCCTTGAGATCCTCTACCTCTTCCATAACCTCCTCTAGAAGGTGTTTCAGTTCCATGCTCAGTGAGTTTAGACTCTCCTTGGTTTCTTTGCTCAGGTCCTCTACCTTGGTAGCCACCTCTATGTCATCTTTGATCTCTACCTTTGCCTCTACTCTTAGAAGCCTGGTCTTGTTTCCTCTTGCTTCTTTCCTCAATCTTAATAGCTAATTAGTAACATTGGTGTACTATCTTAGGACTTAGAAGAGTCATCTCCTCTTGAATGTTCCACTTCAAGCCGTTAAGATACCTAGCCACCTTGAGACTTTCATCTTCTGAAACATTAGACCTCATACAAACTTTTTGAAACTCCTCGGTGTAAGTGTTCACATCTTGGTGTCTTTGTCTCTTCTTGTGTAACTGAATCTCATAATCATTTGGTATGTATGCCTCTCTCACTTTTTCAACCATACCCTTCCAAGTTGAAATAGGCTTCTTGCCTTCCTTTTCCTTCTATGTCTGAATGAATTTCCACCATGTCAAGGTAGATCCTTTCAATCTTGATTTTTCCACCTTCACCTTCTATGCTTTAGTGACTCCATCACACTCAAAATGGTTTTCCATGCCTTCTATCCAATCCATGACTAGATCCACTTCCAATTTGCCACTGAAAAGTGGTATTCCTTCAAGTGCTTTCCCACTCAAAGCTTTCAATGCCTTCAAGAAAGGCTCCTCTTGCAGAACAGGGTTAGGTTCAGGGGTCTTGTCTTCCTCTACAACCTCTTCACTCTTTGGTACCCTGCCCTCCAATCTATCACTGACCTCATCGGCCTTGATCTGCACATTGCTCAATGCTTTCTCAAGTTGAGCTAGTCTTTCTCTCAATCTCCTATTGTCTTCCTCCTGATCTTCGACCTTCTTTGCCAACTCAATGTTTGTCACCATGATTGTGGAACCACTGGATTCAAGGTCTGACATACAAGATTCTATCCCAAAACTTTAACTTGCTCTGATACCAATCTGATAGGGTAGGGTTGGATGGAACAATCACTATTCCATGCTCTGGATCCTACTTGGAAGACCCTTATGGTGTCATAATCCAACACCTTAACCTATAGGACCTATTGATTTTTTAGGTTCCCTTGGTTCACCTGGCCAACCCAACTATCATGACAAATCCTACCTACCAAGCCAACCTTGGTATCATGCTTCAACTCTTCCCTTAGCCCTTAAACAACCCTAAAGGCTAACCTATTCCCAAAACTCAATTTTAGAAGGGGTGTGGAGATGGTTCCAACAGGTTCACACCATCACAACATGGTTCTGGAGAATCCACCTTACTTCCTTTGGCCATCGCTTTCACCAAACCCTCATTTAGGGCTTAAAAGGCTACTAGCCCAAGAGCCCCAATTAGGTCTCCAACTTCGAGAAAATAGGCTTATTCTTCTAAGTTCTCCAAAGAATACCCAATCTTTCCTTGAGGTTCTTGGTGTCTATTCCCACCTCTCAATGATTTTTGGGGTCTTAAACCTCCACTATCCGTACAGTACCCGAAATTGGAAATGAGCAAAAACTTAGGTTTTCGTAGGTCTTTTCTGGCTTCCCTGCAAATTGTTAAGAATCCCTCTCATCAAACGAGTTGATGTAGCTTCTTCCTTCTTGCTATGCCTTGACAAGGCATACACCTGCTCTCTCCACACCGTGATTTTCCAGGAGATGGACACCCCTGCAAGTCAAGTGCTCTGCACTTCTTGTCTTTCCTAGTCAGGCACTGTCAGGCTCGCCTAGGGGAAGACTTCCACAGTGATTTCCTAACTCCTAACCACTCCTAACCCTATCCTATTTACAAACATGGAGCCTAGTCACAATTACCAAAGGCCCATACACTAAATATAGTGGGAATGTGAACTAAACCTCCATTCTTCACAGATTGTCTGTTAGGACAACAACTAAGAGAAACAAACTAATCTACAAAGCAATGCTTGGAAATTGAACACATTAACTAAATATTGCCACACAAAGCTTCAAACACAACTACACTACATTCTACATCAACTCACAGTGCCATGATCACTCCTTCAATACACAAATTCAAAACAAAACACAAAAAATTACACAACCTTATCACTGTCCTCACTTGTATTCATGAATTTTTAATAGTGCAAAAGCTTCCAACCTTACTTTCAGGTCGAGGCACACTATATATAGGTTCTCTAATTTAGTTAAGCTCTATCCTAACTACTCCATGGCCGCTTGTGATTTCCAATAGGCCTTATTTGCAAAATTTTAGAGAAACTAACACCTAGAAAGGTCTACAAAGGTCTTAAACCATCCTTGTAGCCAAACCTCAATCTATCAAATGGTCAGCATGACCTTTACTAACACAATACATGTTCTCAAATCCCTCTAAGGCACAAACTCAAAGAAATAGAAAGAGATTGCTACATTTGGCCTAAATAGCTTGCCAATTCATAACCTTCTAGTCAACTTTCCTAGATGAACTTTGGGGTGCTCTTGCACCACATATATTCTATCTTTGTAGTGCACAAAGCAACCACACCATGTCACTTGTTCATCCAACTTATAATATCATTGAATAAAGTAAAATATATGCATTGGTGGATCTTCTATTATCAACAAAACCTACTTATTGTGAATCCATGTAGCTACGAACATACATGGAATTATTGTTTCTTATACCATGGAAACACAAATAATAATCTAAGATAACCCACAAATATCTACAGACTCTTTTAAGTGCATCACAATGAACTCTTCTAGGATTAAACATATATTTGCTAAGAACTCCCACTACTTGCGCAATGTTTGGTCTAGTACACACCATAGTATACATTAATATTATAACCACACTCTTTTAAATCACTCTAGTCATGCCTTCCATCTTTGAAGGGGGTGTAGGGTAATGTGTAATAGATAAATTGATTCCCATTACTATATGAACACATATTGGTTTGCAATCCTACATGTTAAACCTCTGTAAAACTTAATTGACACATTTAATTTGGCCAAGAAATAAATTTCTATTTTTTTCTCTCTGTAATCTTCATCCTAAGAATGTGTTTAGCCACACCAATATCTTTCAATTTAAACTTTGTTGAGAGCTAATATTTTAATTATGAAATAAAACCTTTCCCCTTTCTAATAAAAAATATATCATCAATGTATAAAGTAATAATCAAGAAATGATCACCCTCAAATTTAAAAATAAATATATTGATTATATTTAGAATGCTTAAATTCCAAACTCAACACACATGTATCAAATTTCTAGTATCACATCCTAGGACTTTTTTTTAGTTCATACTAGGATTTTTTCAATTTATAAACCAAATTAATTTTACCTTTAAACATGTGGTTCTTTGGTTGTATCATATGAATATCCTCCTCCAAACCACCATGAAGGGTTATCATTTTCACATCCATTTTCTCGACTTCTAACTCATAATCTATAGTAATAGATAATAGTAATATAATAAATGTCTTTTTTGTAATAGGAGAAAAAATATGACCATAATCAACTGAATCAACTTGGAAGAAGTTTTCATAACCAATCAAACTTTGTATTTCTCAATATTTCCATTTGACTAATTTTCTTTTTAAAACATCCATTTGTAACCAGTAGGTTTACGTCCTTCAAGCAATGGTATTGGGTCTCACATATCATTATTTGTTAGTGGTGTCATTTCTTCATTCATGGATATCTTCCAAGACTCTATATTAGTCATACCAAATTCCTCTTGTACAAATTAGAGGTCATCAATGTTAGTATTCAAAGCAAATAGAGATCTTGAATTACAAAGTCAATACCTTTCTAGTGGCTATCTATTCCTTGTAGACCTTTGAATTAGTTGAGGTGGATATTTTTGTATCTTCTTCTAATGATTTTGAGCTTGATGAGCTCTCCCCAAATTCTTGTATAGCTAAGGGTCTCTATTCAACTTTCTTAGATATAGAATGAAGCTAAATCACATCTTTATTTTTTGTTTCAAACTACAAGACAACATAAGAAGGTTTAGTTTATCTAAAAATCACACTTCTATTGAATGTTATCTTTTATATAAAAAATACCAAATCTTGTGTCCTTTCACACCATAAATATAACTAATGAAGATATATTTAATATTCGTATTCTTTAACTTGATTCACTTCTCCCTTAGCACGTATACATATGTATCACAACCAAAAACTTTGATATGTATCAATGAAAGCTAGTGACCCAACCATGCGTCCATGGATGTATTATCAATTATAAGAGATGATGTAGGAGACCTATTAATCAAGTAGCAAGTACTAGCTATAAATTCACCCCAAAGCCTTGTTCCAAGCTAGCTCCATTGAGCATACTCCCGCTCTTTTATTTTAGTGTCTTATTCATTCTTTATGTAACTCCATTTTACTATGAAAAATATAGAATCACCTTTTGTCTCTAAATGCCACAACTTTTATATAATTTATCAAAATCTATAGAGAAAAATTCATTTCCATTTTTAATCCTTGAACATTTAATTCTCTTGCTAATCAACAACTCAACTATTGCTTTAAATTATTTAAAATGACTAAAAAATTTAGATCTAATCTTTAAATAAACCCACGTCCTTCTACTATAATCTATTGGCTCTTAGTTGTTTTTGGTTGTCCTTGATGTCAAATGTGCTTTACTGATATGAGGATATGTATGATATGTTGTTCCATTGGTTGGTATTCTGATATGTAGTTGTAGGTTTTTGTATTTATATATGATGAGGTTTTGACAGGATGATTAGTTGCGGGTTTTTGGATTTATATATGACGAGGTTTTGACAGGATGATTAGGATCATTGGCATTGGTTTTGGTGACAATTTACATGATATTGGTGGCACATGATGATTACAGTTGATTTGCATGGTCTTTGCATATGGTTCATGGCATGCAATTACAAGTTTCAGATACATGTTGGTTACTGATATTGTTTATCATTTTGATAGGATACAGGATGATTTTTGGTTCAGTATTGGCATTTGGACATCTTTGTGGTCATTGCACTTGACAGGTTTTAGATTGATCAGATGAGGTGACAAAGGTTGTTATATTCATTTTGTTCATAAGCTTCCTTGTTCATTCAAATGTGTTGGCATTGTCAATACACATGTTTCATTATTTTCTATTGGTATCTTATGTGGTAATGAGATCCTTGGTTTACAATATGGTTTATAATGCATAAGTTGTGGCATTTCTATTCCCATCAACATGACATATTGTCTTGACAATACTTATGGGAAGTTGGTTGACTCTTGTGGCTTTACTATTGGTACTTGGTATGATTTCAAGAAATATGGTTCATTTTTTATATGTTATATTGCTAGCAATTACCTTGAAAAAGGTATCAATTTTTTAGTTTGCTAGAAATCCATGTTTTTTGTTAAATGTCATCATATTGATCATATCGGGTTTTTGACTTTGTTTGAAAGTCACATGGCAGTGACAAGGTAATAATGTTTGGGCATTATAAGGTATCAGGTATTATCGATAAAATTGTCGACTTCTATTTGTAATGTGGTGACTTGGCACCGACAACCATCATTGGCAATGCATGCACATGTAGCAATGATTTAATTCCATTATGTAAAGTCTTGGACAACGGATTCTAAAGGAATTATGATTTTTGTTTTATCATGCAAATTTCAAATGATTATGTTTTGTGAAAAGTCTTCGAAGAGACTTGAAGTTTTTTTTGACAAAATATTTTCATTATGTTGTGAATAGGGTTTGGAACCCTAGCCGCCATGGTCTCTATGGTCTGCACATTCATTAGGCTTTCACAACCGACATGCTATTGTTATGAAAATGAGCTCATTGTATGAGCTTGGCCGGCACATGGAATGACTTTGTGTTTGAAAATAGGTGTGGCTGAGATGGTGTTGACTTGAAGTGACAAAGCTTAGTTGTAAAGAGAAGCGACATAGCTTGTCTATGGAGGTCTTCAGCTGGGTAGTTATGGATTTTGTAAACCAGTTCTTCTGGTATTTGTTTGATTATCTTCCTCCATAAATAGGTATTAAAGTAAAATCTTTTTTTACAGGGTTTGAGACATTTGGCTTTAAGAAATTTTGTTAAGGCAATAATTTTACAAATTCAGAGGTTAATGACATTGTTTTACTTCGAAACCCTTGACTATTTTTTTGCAAATGGGTAAAGAGTTAATATGATTTTTTGAGTAGTCTACCTATCATTGCATTTAGGTATCTTGAAATAAAATAGTTATTGCAATCAGTTTTATCTAAAATTTCAATGAAGATACGTGGCAACATATGTGTATTTTTGTATACCTATAAAAACAATGGTTGATCATTGTTTTAAGTTCGGGTTTTTAATAGAGTTATCATGTTGAATGTGTACACAAAATTCTGTAATTGAATTTTTGAAAGTATGATGCAAAATAGAGTATATAGCTAATATATTTGGTATTTTAGAGATTTCAGAATGAATCTTTAAGATATTGAATGTATTAGAATGAAAGTAATATGTGAATTGAATGAAACAGAATAACCCTTTGATATATTATTGTTATGAGTTTTGGTATAGGGGTTGGTGCTCCTTGGAATGTGTGTTCCTAAATGTATAAGGGGTTGGTGCTCCCAAAGGTTGTAAGGGGTTGGTGCTCCTAGAGTGGGTGCTCTGAATTTTGCTAGTGAGGCATTGTAAACAATGAGTTTTGAGGTTAAGCCAGTGAGGCATATTTTTCGAGTGGTTTTTATTCCCCAAGAGGGTTTTACACTCAGGACATATAATGTGTTATGTGATGAGTCTTTGTGTGATTATTTTCATGTCTATCCATTTTTCATAAGTTATCAAATGCACTAATATCTATTATCAGTTCTTATTTTTGCAATGTTAATGTATTTTGTTGTTACATGTACTTTCACAGTCATATGTTGCAAACTGGTTTAAAAGCTCTATTTAACCAAACATGTTTTGCATGTTGTGTTGAAAATCATTTAGTCTATCACATCACATGTTCTTTCATTGGTTCATAGTTCAAGATTGTTAGGTTTCAATATGTCATAATGAACTAAATCTCTCTATAGTTTTAATGCTTATCATATGTCATTCAGTTGCACAGTTGATGCAGTGTCTCATAAAGTTGCATTGAAATTTGATGGTCTTGAAGTGATTCAATGATGTTGGTCTTCATGTACATAGTCTTATGAGTTGCACATGTTTTGTCTTCATGCCCTGATTGTTAAGCAATGTCAGTCACATCTTTCACAAGTGCAAAATATCTCACACAAGCTATATTGGCATAAGTTGTCAAAATGAACTGAGTTAATGTTGTCAAATCTTTGTTTACCTCTTTTTATGAATGCTCTCAAATTAATCACTCTGCTCTGTTATCAATAAAAAGGATATCTGAACTAAAAGTCTTTGTTAAAGTTTAAAAGGTCTAAATTTTAGGTCTTTCTATCAGACACTGATTCACCCCCCCCTCTCAGTGTTTGTCCATACTCCAACATAATCATCAATACATGAAATATAATAAGTGGAATTCATAAACAAAGGAACACCAACTGTAGTGCCTCTAGGAATTTTCTCTCGGTTACTTTATTTTGGCATCTGTATTTTGAGGGTTTATTATAGGATGCATGTGATACTCTCACGTTAAATCAGGTGATTTTATATTTATCTTTATCTTTGTGGAAACATGTTTATATATATGTGTATGAATGGATATTATTATCAATGTGTTGAAATTTTTTATGTTTACTAATTATCATGTTATATATTTTGATATACATATGTTATGATTTCTATGGACAGATAATCACAGTGCTTTATTCCCTTGCTATCCTTATACGTATTGGGATTATGGATGTGATTGCTAAATGGTCTTAGTATTATCTATTTTAATAAATGATTATATTATTTTTGGATGGGATGATTATATGATTTATGTGATGTACCCCATTGGGTGATTTTACATTGCTTCAACTATTATACATATAGAGCATATATGTTGATGCATGAATTGAGTTTGTAGGTACAAGGTTATCTTCCTACGTAAATATGTAGGTTAGACTTATTTCACCAATAGTGGTTATATTAGATATGTTGCATTGGGATTAATTTGTTTACTAACTCCTAAATACTCAAATTGACCACAAGATGTGTCATATGAGACCCCGTGTAAACCTAGATCTGAATGATGACAATTCTGAGTCTATTTGTGTTATAGTTAAATCGTATATATGTGTGTATTTTGGTCATGTTTTCATATTCCCTCGTGGCATATGTTTAGTGAATGAATCTTGCATGGTAATGTTGTATGATACATTTGGGAATTGAAAAGTAAATAGAAAGGAAATTACTAGTAGTACATTTAAAAGATATTTAAATTATATACAATTATTCTAATTAGTTGAATAATATTATATAATTCAATTCAATTTTTTTTTCCTTAATTAAGAAAATTATTTTTATTACTAAGTCAAATCATATTAATGTTGTTTGGTAAATGAATGGGAAAATAATAAAAATCTTCAAATTGCAAGGAGGCATAAGAGAAGGGAAAGAATATTGAATATGGGGGGGAAGAGGATAATTCATTATTGGTGGTGATGGTAGAGAAGAAAGGACACAACATGTAAGTCAATTTTTTTAATGGATGTAGGGAAAAGAAAAAAAGACTAATGGGTGATAGTGTGTTAGGATGATGGGAATTTAGACTATAAAGGAAACCATTGGTGATGTAACCGATCCTATTTCAAACTACTTCTCCAATTGGAGTTTGAAGAATTGGTATATTATGAGCTTTGTATAGATGGTTTTTTCGATCATTATCCTTTCTTCGTATGTCCTCTCATTTCATGTGTACATTTGACTTCAATTGTAGAATGAGTTATTTTCACTAGTATTATGTTGAACTATGCTATTTATAATTTTAGAAAGCTTAAATTGTATGTCATGGTTGTGGTAAAACTTCAAGGAAATCAAGAATGTGAAAGTTTACCCAATAAATTGTTGTGGATATTTGAGGTAAAATGGTATGTGTAGCTTGTTAGAAATTTTCATTTATATAAAGTTAAATTTTAAGCATTCATCAATGGAGAAATTGGTTGTTTGTTGTTTGTCTTCCTATGTAATGTCCAAATGGCTATTTGGAACATGTAAAACCTAGGATTGAGGTGTAGGGGTAGGAAGGAGTGCCTTTATGTTTTGTCCCAAATTAAAAAGTGATTTCGAGGCTACAATGGGTATAGAGTTACTAATCAAGTGATAACTAGAGGAATTCATGGGATAATTGAAATGAACCAAGATATTAGTTAGAAAAATACTTAGAGTGAGCTTGAATAGGATTTGATTATCTATCAAGGACATACCAAACCTAGGGTAGGGTGGTGGATATTTCTTTAGCATTCCTCACCTTGCAATGTGTATACGTTCCCGAGTCCACAAAGCCAACAACTCATGCTAAATTTCAATGACACTCCTTGTCCCCCTCTAGAATCCTCATCCGTACTGCAATTGTAAGTTGTATACAATGTGAGACCCATCTCTATCCATATTTATGATTAGATGAGAATTTGGTTGTTTACATTCCCATGTATGTTTGTATGCACATTGTTTGGTGCGAGTGTGTGATTTACTCCCTTGTCTTGTGTAGTGTGTTTGTTAATCATGTGACTATCTCATAGCATGATGGGTTGGACCTATGAGTATCACATGGTTGGGTGATGCAAAAATATTATTGGGGACTTACAAATCTATGGGAGTGGCCCGATCATGCTTAAGATGGAAGAAGACTTATATTTTCATTTATTATATTTCATTGTATCATGTATATAATTTAGGATATTTGAGTCCCTTTCCATAATTGTAACTTTATTTTGAGAATTTTAATATGGAAGGAATGTAAACCACCCACATGGGTGTTGTCACCATGCTTATTAATTTTACTATGTATCAAATTTAGAGCCAAGTATGAATGTTGTTATATATTCATTTCATCATTATTGTCATCCCCAGAAAATGAATTATGTGCTTGTTATGATTTCTACTATGTTTGTAAAATAAATAAATCAATGCATGTTTCTAGATTTGGGTAAATAATTTAGAATTTAATTATCTAATATTTCCTCATCAGAGTATCAAAGTTCCTAAACTTGGACCAATTGAACTTCTTCCTAGTATTTTCTCGGTATATTGAGATAGACTTCAACTTTTATTCTCACTTTATATAGCCTTCTCAAAAACGTGGTCCATGGTTGTTGGGCCATGAACATCAACTTCACCCCCTATTTGAGCATTTAGCCCCGTGATAAATTTTCTTATCTCAAACCTCTCATCCTTTTGGTAGTGACGAACATACTTTAGTAACTTGGTGAATTTCTCCTAGTATTTTGTTACTAACATATCACCCTATTGTAGGTTCTGAAATTCAATCAACTATTGGTCAAAGTGGAGTTGAGATAACCACCTTTGTCTAAAAATGACAATGAACTGATCCCAATTTAGAGCTAGAGAAGTCAATATTGATTCCATTTTCTTATTCATCCACCAAGTGGATGCTTATCTTGCCAATTGGTATGCTCCCCAAAACACTTCAGTTATTGCCGAATATTCCTTATTTCAAAATAGTTTTCCATCTCGATTAACCATGCTTCAACTCCATCTCCTATCATGGTTCCATAAAACTTGGGTGGAGTAACCTTTTTCATATCCCTTGCCAACTTATTGGTCAAGCATGTTATTAAATCTCCTTGACCTTCTTGGTCTTGATCATATTCCATTTTTTCTTCATTGGTATTTTGCTCATGTTCATCACTTTCACCATTTTCTTGGCTTTGCTCATTTTCATTCTCATGTCTACCTACCCCTCTTACTTCTTGCCCCAAATATCCTAATATCTCTCTTGTTTCATTTAAAATGTTCAGAATCTAATCCAAATTTTCTATCAAACTCTTTGATGGTTGACTTGAACCATCATTACTACCACCAAAATTTACCCTTGTTCACACCATGATTTCACTTGGTAGGTCTCATGGTCTTATCATTTTCTCAAAAAATAATAATCTAGGTTTATTAGATTTACAAAAAAATAGTTAAAGTCTAAAATTTGAGCAAGATAACTTATAATTTGCACTCATAACCCAATGATTAAGCAAACACATAATTTTTTTATTCATAATGATGGATTTATATATCCTTATTTATATAAGTTTTTTCTCACTTTAAACATCACTATTTGAGAGAGGAATTTCTTTTGGTTCTTCCTCACCTTCGAAATCTAACAATACAAATTTGGAAGGTGGATGTACTCAGAAGTACTCCTCAATCACTTCATTTCCTAATATTGACACATTGTGTCTACACCCAAAATACATGTCACAACTATCAAAGGTTTCCTAGGTTTAATAGGGATAACATTTGATTTTTCAATTAAATTTTCCATTTCTAGATTAATACACTTAAGAGAATCAACAAGAGTCTTATAATTAAAGAGTCAAGCTTCTCCTATATAGCTCGCATCCTTCTCAATTTTAACTTTTAGTTGAGTTTTCTTCACTTTCTTAGTCTTTCCTTTCTTTCTTTTGGCCTTTGATCCACCCATTTCTATGTTCAAGACACAAAAAGAGTTATATCTTGATACTTATACATATCAGGCTCATAGGCCCTAGTGTTTGAACCATGCTCTAATACCATGTGTAATGACCACTTTGGTTCATTAAGTAAAAAAACAAGATATTTTTTTGATATTGAATGAATTACACAATTGAATTCTTTAAATTACTATAATGAAGATAATTAGAAGTCATATCTATAATGATATTCATATTCACTATAATTTAATTCCATTGAATTTTTTTGTTAAAAATGAAAATAGATAATATTGAGTATATTATCTTACAATGATACTTGAGTATACCATAGTTCAATACATAGCTTCAAGAATATAATATATATTCAACTTCTCTTTGAGGATGTGATGTACAATGTTAACAATAATAGAACTAGCTATCTAAAATCAATAGTTTTGTCATTGATAAACCAAATTTTTGGTATCTCAATTGCAAGAGGGAGAGCATCAGTCGAGTGCTTTTCCTCCAACCACAAACCAATAGTCCCCTGCACACCTTCTTATAGGAAGTGGCCCTACCCTTCACGAGAGTAGAAGATCCAAGAGACTCCATTTATCACCATGTCAATTGATAACTTTTGTTGTGTACTAATATAAATAATCCATCACACCATTCTAGATACCCTCTAGGTAAGTATGATAGATCTAATTAATTTGGAGATCTAGTCATAGTGAATCGACAATGCAATAAATGATTTTGTATTACTTTGACAAAATAATTATAAATAAATAAACATGTTTCATAACAAAATACATGTGTCATATGTTTGAACATACACATCTTTCTCAAACTGGTTATCAACAACAATTGTATCAAAAAGAAAGTCAACACACATTTCCAATTTAATTAACATTTAATCATACTTTGAGAGTCACATGTTTTCAAATTTCACTCAAAACATACCTATTATTTAGCATTCATACAAATCAAATTGTATTCATACACTTATATGTATATGAATATATGCATATATATAAATAGTACCTCAACTATGAACACTCAAGCTTTGGGTGCAACTAAGTATACAAGTATATTACAAATATCGATATACATATACTTGTTGCACCCAAAGCTTATGAGTGTTCATAGTTGAGGTACTATTTTTTCGGAACAAATAACATAAAATTACTTGTCATTCTCTTTTCTAGTTTGATGTAATTTCACATAAATAAGAAGGTTATTCAATCATTAGAAATATATAATTATTCTCAATAAAAATCACAACCATATAACTATTTCAATAAAAATTCCATGCAAAATTAACTTAAATTATAACATCTTCTCGAAATATAATTAACCTTATATGTATATATATAAATACATATATATATATATATATATAGACATACATACATAGACACACATATGTGTATATATATTTGTATATGTATATATATGTATATGTATGTATATATACATATACATACACACACACATATATGCATGTATATATGTATATATACATATATAATGAGACATCCAATCTTACTATCATGTTTAACAAACTTTATTTATTTTCATGTTCAATATATATATATATATATACATCCAATTTTACTGTCATGTTTAACAAACTTTATTCATATTCTTGTTCACTTTTAATTAAGAAATCTCACCCATTTAAAACCATGTGACTTATCTATTTGATCTTCATAATACTAGATATAACATAGACCCTATATCGACATTATTTCCTATGTCATAATAATGGTCAAATTGACCCATTAAAAACTGTCACAAAATGACCACCAACTAATAAACCCACTAATAGGTTTTTAACAAAGGTCTAAATGACCTTAAATAATATCATATAAGGGTATTATCAAATCATCCTAACCATGATATAGTTGTAGTCTAATCAACCATCAAAATATTGATAATATAATACTCTATGATTATCGTATAATGATGTCATAATACTGGTATATCCAGTCCATAAAAAAATAGCATTAATATGTTTCATAAATAGTTGTCATTGCACCAAAAGATCGACCTATTAATGCTTGATACAATCACCAGAGTTAATGAATCCATGGGAGGCAGTTAAGCCATGTCACAAACTCGAGTGTTGCACTACACAACACAAGGAGACCAAGGGCACACACCCTGCAACAATCCCCCCTAGCACAAGCGAGGGGTTCAAACCCGTGACCCAAGCTATGATACCAATTATTGCATAGATGATTGTCATTGCACCAAAATATTGACTTGTTAAAGCTCGATGCAATCGCTAGTGCTAATGAATCCATGAGAGGCGGTTAATCCATGTCATGAACTCAAGCATTTTACTGCACAACACAAGGAGACCAAGGGTGCACACCTTGCAACATAATATGCTACAACAATGGCTTTAACATTAACATTAAAATGCTACAACAATGGCTTATTTGGTCCATAATAGATTAACATTATATATGTTATAGCAGTGCCCTATTCATCCCACACATTTACCATAGACAAACGATAACAAAATAACCTAAAGGTTAACAATTACCTTGTAGTAACATACTTTCAAAAGTGACCTATTTGACCCACAAAATTATCACAAAAGATCTTAGTAAGATAAATCCCTATGGTTAACAAAAATATGACAAAAATATACTTTTATAGAGGTCTAAATGACCCAAAACTTATCTCAAAGGAACCATAACAGAGCAACCTATTTGGTTATCAAATGTTTCCTAAAAACACATTTTGATAATGGTCTCAGATTTTTCATTGACAAAATAACCTATATTTTCACATATTTCACAATGAAGAGTTTGGTAGAGGTATCATCAAATTCTTATTGATAGAATATCCTATATTTTCACATATTTCACAATGAAGTGTTTGACAAAGGTTTCTTCAAATTCTCATTAAGATATATAAAAGATGAATAATAACATCGTACCCTAATGGTTACATAGAAATGAATAACAAAGTGTTGTAATGGCTTCGGGCATTAGAACAAAAAAGGATAAACTTTAAATAGCCCATTGAGCCCATAATATTTTCACAGAGTTTCTTTTATATTATTCAACATGCATACAAAACAATTTCAAAGTATCAACTTTATTGTATACCTCAATACTCAAGCAAAATGATGTCCTATATATGTGTGTGTGTGTGTGTGTGTGTGTGTGTGTGTGTGTGTACTATATATATATATTATTTGTAAAATATATGCACTTAAATATATATTTATATATATAAATGATTATCATTTTAAGTTATAACCAATCTATCACAAATAAATGATTTGTTTCTGCACTTTTAATTCTATAGGGTCAAGCACAAAATTCATAATTTAACACTTATACAGTAAAAATAATATACCTGCCACCTTTTAATTATAAACAACATGATGACGATGAACATATGGACATCAATCAAAATGATTAGAAAATACAATAAGACAAGAGACATAAAATATTTTTCTATCATAATACTTTGCACAACTACCATATTCTATGTCTATGAAAATATAATAACATGAAGTTGAGTGTTTCATACAATCATTAGTAAAATGAATAATTCATAGACTTTGCAAAATCTTGCAATACTAAATATTAACAAATGAATGAAGAATTCAAACAGTTTCAATAAACATTCACAATTAAGAAAACATGCAATGCATGTTATGAGTGTGTGTGAGTTCTCAATTTTTATTTTGATCTTGGTTCTCTTCCCAAATCTATAACTCTCTCTTTGATGATACTATTCCTCTCAATATTGGAGGGGAAAAATATCTTTTATACACCTCATCAAGTTGAAAAGGTAGTTAGTTCGATAATATATCAAAGCATCAAAATAAGCTATTAAACATGATTAATATTCCTTATCATTTCTGTGAAATTAATTTATATTAACTATAGACACTGAAAATTATCTTGAGCATGCGACAACATTTTCTTATTAATTTTTGTCTAACCCTAATTTTGTTCTTCTTCACATCCTTATAATTAAATAATTATTATTTAATTATTCTAATTTTATTCTAGGGATTAATTAAATAATTTAATTAATCCTCTTTCTCTTCATTTCTTCATTAATTAAATAATTTTAATTATTTAATTAATTCGACCTCTTTTGATTAAATAATTATATTTAATTATTTAATCTCCAGCTTAACTTTGCTTACAATTAAATAAATGTCTTTATTTAATTATCTAATCTATAAGTTCTTCTATAATCAATTAAATGATTTTATTTAATTTATTATTCACATGCGATTGAATATAAATAATTGTTTATTTATTTATTTTAATTTCACTTGCCATATTTCTTTCTTCACTTTCCATATTTTCTCTCTTCATTTAACTCTTCCTTTCTTTCAATTAACTCTTCCATTTCCCATGATTCTCTCCACTTAACTCTTCCACCTTCCACCTTTCTCTCAACTTGACTCTTACATTTTTCTATTTCATCCTCCACTTATCTCTTCCATTTTTCCATTTTTGAAATGAGCAACTTTCTCTTACACATCCTCTCATTTAATCTTGTATGTCAATCATCTATCAAATCTAGGCTATTGATCATGCCAACATCCCCTATAAATTTGGTTGTCAGCCTCTTCACAATTCAACCATAATCTTTGAAATCTTGTCATCATTATTGTCTTGAGCATAGCGTATTTGTGCACATAGAAATGTGAGAGCTACATTCCTAAATTATAAAGTTAGATGGAGAAGGACAATGGATGTGAAGCAATGGTGATATGAGAAGGTATAATAGCATTGTTTTAATTTACATTTCTTATGTCATTTTGTGCTCCATTGATAGATTAGTTTGGTTTACTTAAATCTAGAAAATTTGTGTGATTGCTATTCAGGAATTAACCCTTACATCTAATTTCTAATATTACATTTTTGGTGAACCCAATGTGAACACTAGCCTTTTATGACTAACCTTGTTGTTTGTGAGTTTTTGGTGTTTTCTTTGTCTTGTAAGTTGTAGGTACTTTCAAGAGGTTTTGATAATAGACATTTTTATGAGCTTTTGGAGCATAAAAAATATCATAGTTTTGTCTAAAAGGATCGAGAAACAAATTCTCATATATAATAGTCCATATTTTAGTGTTGAATAACATTTTAAACTCAAACAACACATCTTTCAAGCACTTTCTTTGTTAATCCATACATTTGTATGAATTTCTAATTTTGGACTGCAATTTTATTGCTGCACATTTTTAAATTTTATTGGTAATTAATTATGTTTCATTTTTCAATTAGAAAATTAATTCATAGAGGTTTAATCACTTGGTGAGACTTCTTACTCCTCTTCACAATTTTTTAAAAATAACAACTAGTAGTAAAACATACATAACTTTGGGGTGGTGGGCCTAGCTCGATTGGCTAAAGCATCTTGTTGCAGGAAAGAGGTCACGAGGTCTAGTCTCCCCACTATCCCCATGGTATCGGAGGGCATGTCACGCCAATGCCACCAACCATGTGAATTTTTTTTACCAAGCACACTACAGTTTATAGGAGGACGGATACCCGACCGATTCCTACAGTCTAAAAAAAAACATACATAACTTTCAAACCGCTAATCAAATTGTCAATTTTTTGTAGGTGTTGGAAAGCTTGTTCTGATGTGCATGATGTGAATCAAGTTATTTCTTCAAATAAAAAACCAAAAATCAAGTATAATAAGTCAAAATGAAGGTTTTAGTTTCAAACTTCAAACAAGCACATGCATGAACTTGTTTTTTGATGATTTTTAAAATTTCATATAAAATTCACAAGCATTCTAATGGTGTACTTAGTTTTTTTATTTGAATTATTTTGTATGTTTTTTCATTAATCATTTGATGCAACACTTTTCCACCATGAAAGAGAAAACATGTAAACAATCCTTTTTCACAAGCCAAAGAGAAAAACATAAACTTCTAAAGAAATTGTTTTTGTAGGATGGTATTAAGAAGACAAGTTTATAGACCATTTTATTTTTTGTGTGCCTTTCTTATTTTGTGTTTCTTTTCAAACAATTGTTTTGTGGAATTAAAAAGAATAATTCATATTTTTATTTGGTTAATTAGAACAAGTTTATTTTAATCCTGAAAGAGTGTGTGCATATGCTCTTCTCTTGCACTCTTGCATGATCTTGAGAATCAAAAGCACCATGTTTTCATTTTCTTTTTAGGGGGGTTATCTAGGGATTTCATCACCCCAGAGGATGACCTCAAATCTAGTGTTCTAATAGAGTATAAATAGCAAGGGGTGAATCAAAAGACACACCTCTTGGAAATTGTGAGTTTTTCATTTGAGCTAAGCCCCCAAGAACTTTATACCTTGGGGAAGTGAAGGATAAGGGTGGGTTACCCTTTTCCCTTAGTTTTTGTAAAGCGTGAAAAACTTAAATTCTAAATAATCAAAAAATACTTTAAATAAGATCCATTATATTCAAAATAAAGTCATCATTCCATTCATTTAGACATCATAGAACTAGTCGATTACATGACAACGACATAAAAGTAGAAAAGATAATTTCATTACAATTCAGTCTAAATCTGACAAGTGTCGAATTACACAATTTTAGTTATAAATACAATGAATAACAATTATATCAGTTACAACTCGATACTTAGGCATTCATTTGCCAAAAGCTCGTCAGTACATATATCAATTAAAATAAAGCATAAAAGAAGATGTAGTTCGTCGATCTTCCATCCAAAAGAAAATCTTCAACAAGAAGACGAGAACAAGGTTCAGGCGCTTTTTCCGCCCAACCTCGAAATTTCTTAGTCAATCAAGAAATACCCGACCCTACACGAGTTGCTTAGCAAAAAACAGTCTACGAGCAAGATGGAATCTGGTGCATGCCTAGTACTACTAGTAAACCACACACATTTTTATTTTTCTAATTCATTTAAGAAATAAGCAAGTTCGGTACTAGGATATGGTAGAGAGTTCAATAATCCATTTGTTTCAATGGTACAAAAATTACTGGCCAAGTAAAATGTCATGCATGACAAATAAAAGCAGTTTTGGAAAAGAAAAACTACACTCTCTATTTACCCATATTCGGCAACCGTCCCGGAAGGTAACTTTCTCAAAAACATAACATGCAAAATTATCTATCATTCATGCATGGTCTAAACAGTCAAATACAATTTTTTGCAATCTTTCAAAACATCAAACTGGAAACATGGTTTAAACGAAACAGTATAAAAAGAGCTTCTTTTCATTGTTCAAATTTATAAAAGTCATAAAGTCAATATTTTAAATTGAGTATTAAATAATCAATAAAGTTTTAATGAAGGTGTAACTCCAGTATGTTAAAATAAATACATATAAAAACATAAATTAAAAGAGTACACATTCATTTTTTCATACTCTCATTAATTAATGTTGTTTGAATGTCGTTCTGAATGTTTTCAAAATGAATCAAATCTCAAGTTTAAACGTTCTACTTTCAGTTTATCCTATTTTCAGAGAATAAATTATAATCGTTTATCAAAATAACTAATTTAATAGTTTCAGTTTTGACAGTTTCGTTTAAAGGTGAAATTTTTAAGTTTTCAATAATCTCTGTTTCAAATAGTGTGAAAATTCGAAGTTGTATCTATTAAAGATTTTATGTCAGAGTTTATTTGTCAAATTAAATTCAGTTAAACAATTCTCTGTCAGTAAAAATAATAAAGTTTCAGTTCAAGATCGTTTTGTTTCTAAAATGATAAATACTGTCTAATTTTTCTAAAATTTGTTTCAATTCAATGTAAACATAAATACTTTTACTAGATTCAAAGAAATCAGAATAAGAAAATTGTTTATCCCATTTGAATTCACCATTTTCATGATTTTGTTTAGTAATTTCCAATCGATCCTACCTGGTAAACTGGAAATGGTTATTCTGTTGCTTGGGTGATATGTAGTTAACACTCCCTAAAATGTTCTTTCCTTCCCTAACCCTCCTTCTATCTTCTTGTTTGCCACTCCTTCCTTTTTAACTAGTCCCTGCCTTCTCCCTGTCTTCTCCTTGTCTTCTTGGCCGCATTCACTGTGTTCACCAGTGCATGGTGAAGGAGCATGCGAAGGGAGTCATTCCCTTGGACCACGTGGGTTGGAGAGTCTTCTCCCTGCCGCGTTGAATGTGGGGAGTGAAGATCCTAGCCATGTCGTTCCTCTCTTACCTGTTGCTAGGCTGCGTGGAGAATTCTTGCAAATTTGCGTGGGGTGTGGGAAAGTGTGTGACCTGCACACCTTCCTACAGGCCACCCTTTCTGCTTCCCTTAGTGCATGGGTCCTTACCCTACCGCATGGAGTGGAGTGTTAGGTGAGGACTGGCCGAATGTTATACCAAACCATGCGCCCTCTTTAATCCTGCGCAAGCCTCCAATCCAACCGCGCCCTCACTACTTGTCACTGCATGGGGAGTGGAGGAAGTGGAAGGTTGTGCGTAGGTTGCCTGTAGTTATGTAGATTGGTAAATATTTACCACTATATTCAACAAATTTCGGATGAGATCCAAACAATTAACCTCACAAAACATGAATTCCCCCTCAATAACACTCTTTGTCCATTTTTTTTTTGCTCAAGAACACATAAAAATGAATTTTTCTGTGTGTCCCCCAAAATTTTGAATTCCTCCCTTCTCTTTCTCTTCTTCCATGCATTGATTAAATCAAGAAAATGAGATCCACAATATATGATTGATCTCCAGTTCCATCTTTGAACTCCCAGTTCCAGATTATTGATTGCTTCTCCTCTAGTTTGAAGATATTTCTTCAACTTGTTAACTAAATTTTGAATTGAATGCCAAGTTCAATTTGCACTAATTTGTATTTAATTTGTTTCCAATAACTCCATTTTAAAATTTTATTCAATTTCAATTGGTTAAATCTTTTATCCTTTTATATTTTCAAATAAAAACATTTAAATTTATAAAACATATTATTCATTTAAATCTTATTAAATTTCGAATTAAAAGCCAATTCCATTTAAATTTTGAAATAAATGCATATTATTTCAAACAATAATAAAAAAAAAATTAAACAAGAAATTCAATCACTTAATTTTATTCAATTTCATCAAATTTAACCAAATCATCATTTTTAAATCAACATGCATTTTTCACAATTTTGAGAAATTAAATTAAAACTAGATTTAAAACTTGCATACACAGTCATAACAAAATGCATTAAAATATTATCTGAGTGAGTGTGTGAGATTTCATCTTACTTATAAACGTCAATCGGCTAAACAACTCTACTTGATCGTTGTTCTCGCCTTGCATCTCGTTCACCTATTCCTGCATTCACTTGCACTCGATTTATCATCAGTAATGACAAACCCTGAAATTAAATATAAATGCATTTCAAATTATGGTAAATGCATTTCAATTTCAATTTCAGTTCAATTTGAATTTGAATTTTAAATTCATCAAAATAATCATTTAATTTCAATTTAAATAGCGACATCATGATTAATAATTGCATTTAATTAATCGAATGAAATCTATACGTAACAGTTGTTTGATTTTCTTTCACTTTCAAATTCATGGATTAGGCTTCATGTGCCCTTGTGGCATATATAGGACTCCCCTAGAAAGCTTGTATAGCCTACTTTAAGACCCTTCAATTGTTGCTTAGTGTATTACAAGTTACAATATCATGCTCAAAGATACTCACCACATATCCCCTTGAGTACAAATATAAATTCTATGGTTTGGCTTCTCTAGCCTCTTGGGGAGAGAGGAAAGGTGAGCCTATTGCTATATTGGGCTTGTGCCATTGGGCCTCTAGCTACCCTCTTTCAAAATAAAGGTGTCTCACACCAATCTTGGGATATTAGTGCTTGTTTGGTGATCCTACACTTAGCTAACACTCCCACTTGATTAATTTAGGCTTGTCCATTTGTTTTTTGTGTAAAACCTCCCAATCTAAAACCCAACGGGGACTTTATCCTTCTTGAGCCTTAGATTTTTTAATCTTCTATCTTTTTACTAGTATAGGCTTTCAAAACTTAAAAATTCTCAAAAAAGATGAAAAACCCCAAAAATCTAAAAAAAAATCAAAACCCCAAAATCCAAAAATCGTGAAAACCAAAAATCCAAAAACATTTGAAAAATCCCAAAATCCCAAAATATTTGAAAAACCAAAAATCCAAAAAAAATTTAAAAAACCAAAAACCAAAAAAATATTTGACTGCTTATCTTTACCTTGCACTAGAGTTTATAATCCGACCATTATCCACCAACTTATCCATCCAAACCATCCCATTGTCATCATAATCCAAATTCATGACTATGCCATCATCTTACCTTAATAGTCTCCTTAGTCAAACTAAAAACCTCATAAGCATGTTTCATCAATACCAACAAACCATAATACCTAGTGACATATCCATTAATCATCAATACCAATCACCCACAATCCATAGTCACCCACCTATCTACCCTTCATACCAACAAACCACAATCACTAGTCAACCATCTAACTACCCTTCATAGCAATCAGCCACAATCCATAGTAACACATCCATCTCTCTTCCATACCAAAAAGCCCCTATATTCCAACCTACTTACCAACAACTTGCAAGCTCTAATAACTCATCCATCAATCCTTAGTACCAATCAACCACAATCCCTTGTAACCCATCCATCTCTCATCCATACCAATAACCCCCAAAATCTAACCTACTTACCAACAACCTATAAGCTCTAGTCATCCATCCATCTACCTTCAATATCAAAAACCAATTAACACAATCCCTACCATTAACCCAAAAAAAATTCCATTAGTCATCATTAGCCTAACCTTGATGAGGGAAACCAATCTTCCATCCAAAGCATTCCTCAACACCAAACCATATTGTAAATCCCTATCTCCCACACATATCCTAAATTGTCATCCCCATCACCAAACCACTAAATTATTATAGCCTCCACCTCCTCTCACAATCCTTCATATACTAAACTATTACAATCCACAAATCCATCCAATAAAATACATAGTTATCAACATTCCAATAGGAATAATAGAAAAGAATTGTCAACTTGGATATGAAATAAATTTAGACAATCCCATCATATCGAGAATCCTACACCATCCAACCATCTTCCACCATCATTCCCTCCATCACCTATCAAGCCAACTCAAGAGCTTCCTATCCAAAATATTGAGTCCAATCTAAAAAATCCTATCATTGTTCAGAATCACATTCCATTACCTAAACCATTGGATCCATATCAAGAGAAAGGTCCAAATCATGATGAAATAAAACCCAAGATAAATCAAGATCAATTTACCCAAGAAATCCCAATATATGGTCATGATATACAAGATAATATAATCCTTGATTGAAATCCTATTTATAGCACCCATGATAATCTAATCCTCGAGTTTATCCCAAAAACCACTCTTGATGATCATGATATCCAAGTTAATCTAATCCTTGATCAATATCCCATCTATAATCATGACATCCAAGATGAGCCTATCCTTGATCAAGATCATACCATTGATCATGACATCCAAGAAAATCCCCCATCCACCTCTATACCATCCATGATTAGGAAATTGAACTTGATCCTATCAACCACCTCCATTTCCCAAGATGAGACACTTGCCTCCCTTGGACACATAGATAATCAAACAAACAACATGGATCATAATAGACAAGAACATAAAGAAGCTACTATGAATCAAATAAAAAAAGAAGATACAAAAGCTACCATGGATCAAATCAACATCCCAAATGATCAAGAAGAAACAAGCATGACAAAGGAGAAAGCTTCAATATCCTAACAACTAGGATCATCCACTTTTGTCAAATTAGGCTTTCTTGTAGATGAGAAAATGCCAAACATTAATGACTTACATCTACACAATGATGGGTTAGCATATTGCTTCTAAAACAACAAATACCCCATCACAAATAGAGTTTGTCCAAGTATGTGGTATCAAGGAAGAGGATTTGGCCTACATGAGCAAGGCATTCTAGAATCAGTAGAGTTTCATAAAAATATTCGAGATCAAGGTCTTGGTTATTCTTCAATCAAAAAATCAAATGATGTTAGTGATACCTCCATGATATTGGGGGAAAATTTATCCAATACAAACATCAAAATGGGGGCCATGAGTAGTCCTTACCATAAGGTTGTTTCCAACACTCCTTCCATCCATACCATAAACCATCATTCCTAATTAATTAAACCCATCAATTGGAACAAAAGAAAAAACTTACAAATCTAAAGTCCAAAATCAAATGTCAAGGGCCATCAAATCAAACAAAAATCCCAATGGAGAAATGAAGTTAAAATGGATCCCAAAGAAAAATGGATCAAGTAAAGAAAAGAGTCCAAATCTAATAGTCAATAATGTGGAGCCACAAGAAAAGAGGTCTCCTACATATAATAATTGTTCACCTCCTTCAAAATGGTCATCACACAATGCATATAAAAGTGTTGGTTCCAAACATAATCCTAATTAAAAGTATAAAAGTAATTATCCATCATCCCAAGTTTGGAAAATAAAAGTCGCTACATCTAAACTTCCAAATAATCCATCCACATCTACCATCATCTATCACAATCCAAAATCTCACCTAAATTCTAAAATTCCTACACCACAAATCCGTCACATCTTGGCATCAACATTTTATCATAAGGTCTCTCATGGAGCTCTATCACGATGTGTGTATTTTGATAAGGCCAATCCTAGTATCAACAAGGATCACAATGACATCCATCAGTTGTATGCAAGTGCCATGATCCTGACAAGGAAAATTCTCCATACAGGTCACTATCAGTATATCATGACACCAACATCTAAATAAACACAAAAAAATGATTCAATACAATCAATGATCTAAAACATCAAGGCCATCTAGAAAATACCAAAAAATGAAAAATTGAGAAATACAAAAAATAAGTAAAGATAAATAATTCATCCAATAGTGAAAAACCATTTTTTATGGCGCTTTGGACAAAAATTGTCTCATCTTTCATACCTTTCTCATGGCATTTCCTTCTATCCAATCCATATCGTCTACATCCATCTTCCCTACCTACCTTGATCTTGATAAGGACTAGGGAACAAACATAAATCATGCTTCGAAAAACTCTTGACATGTCAATCCTTTGTCCATGCACCATAAAACATCAATCTAATTCATATATAGCATTATCAAACCCATATCTTGGAGAAAATCCATTATTCCTATGTGGCATAGTCCTTCGAGATCATATCCTAAATCCTCCATCCAATAATCCCCATGTCTCCTATTCTTTACCTAAGAAATCCATTATCCATTTACCCTTATCACAAGACTTAGTTTTTTCCCTTGTCATTGGTTTTAAGCTTCCAATCCACTTATCCAACACCCCTCCATAATCCCATCCAATCCTAAAATAAGTCATCCCAAATACAACAATCCTAATCCATACAAAATTTCTATGCAATCTAGCATGTCATCCAAAACATTCCCTGGTTTTGTTCCCATCCTTGTTACAATCCTTGATCCTTTAGTCATATTATCATCATCATGTCTTTCCCAGTCCTCACATTGTTTTTGGGATGTGTCCTTCCCATATCAACAATGCTATCATCATCATCATCATCACCAATCAATTGGTTTTTAGCTTGACTAGGGGCACGATCATGTTTATCTTTGTATCGTTGTGCTTGCTTGCTTGTGTGTATTTTTAATAATATGCATTTGCCATAGTCCTTATATTATACCAACCTTAACATACCAATCCATCAATAAACACAAGAAAACATCCAAACATAAATATGTGCTTCAAACCATCAAACAACACACTTGAAACATGTGCTTTAATGTAAAATCTTAGAATTCGACATCAATCTAGATAACATGCAGTCAAAATAATCCTTTTCAATTGTGAAAATTTCCTTATTATCCATAAATTATCTTATATGAGATGTTTCCTTCTCAAAACCAAAAAATTATCTTATACAAGATGTTTCCTTCCTGAAACTAAACATGATCCAAATCCATCCTTCATTCCTTTCCACGCCTTGGTAGGAGATAACATTGTGTGTTTATTGATCATTTATTTCCTTTTTCTTTGGTTTATTTTTTGATCTTGTAATCTTTATTTTGATTTATCTTTTGAACCATATTATTCCTACTCAATGTCTCCATTGATCATTTCATATCATGGTGTTCTTTTATATGGAATAAACTAGGGAAAGGTCTATTGTTTCTATGTGTCATGTTTGATGGTTGTCTCATCACAAATCCACCAAGAGTGTCATACACCTTATGAGTGTTGGGGAATCCTATTGTTTGTTGTTTATTTTCTTGAGAGTTAGTCCATGCATTGGATACATTGTCACCTTGGTATTGTATAACCTGGTGTATAAAATCTATTGCTATACCAAATAAAGGTTGCTAATCTCAAAGTCAGCATAACACATTCATCATCATTCTATTCATAATCATTTTTCTTGCATCCATATTTTAACCCTTTTCATCCATAATTTTCTTCTTCTTTTCTTCTTTTCTTCTTTCAAGAGATCTATTAGAGTAAAGGTCTTAACTTAATTATGTTGATTAAGTTACCTTTATTCCCTTTTTAAGATTTCACGTTAGTTTGCATAAAATGACATTTCATAATTATATTAATTATTAAATGTTTTTCTATTAGGGTTTGCATGATCTCCTTTTTTATAAAGATTGATCCCTTTGTATTTCATATCAATTTATTCTCTCATTCTCTTTGATATATACATTTATAGTTTTCAGAGAACCCTTGCTTGTTTGTCTCCATCTCTTTTTTTGTGACAGATTATTTGCATGAACGTGATCTTCGGGGTTTGTGAAGTTGTATTTTCTCAACTCCTACATGGTATCAGAGTTCCACACCTAATGCTTCCCGTTCTTGTTTTGAAGATTTTTGGAGCTACAAGGGTTTGTTGCAAGGCATTTTTTATTGGAGTTGTCATCATTTTTGTTTCAAAAATTCTGTTTCACTCATTTGCAGGAAAAAGGATTTCTGGGTTTTGTAACTAGCGTTGATATCTAAACTGGGTATCTTTTAGATTTTGCATATCTTGCATAGATCTAGAGAAAATCACTATTGAAAAAATGGCGCGTGTCATTTTTCTCCTGGCTGAAAGTAAAAAAAATCATTTTCTTATATTCTGCTTGTTGGATCAAGAAACGATTTCTGGGTTTTGTTTCTAGCATCAAAATATTTTTGGGTTTTTATTTTTGTCTACAATCAGTGAGTAGATTTTCCAAAAATCAAGTTAGAAATAAACATTTTTTGCTAGAAAATTCGTTTCCTGCAAGCTAAATTTAGTTTTTTGAAAAATTCATAACTTTTGGCCACGGTGTCCATTTTTGGCAAATGAGATATTGACGGAAAGTTAGCTTTGAGCACTTCATAGTGGTGTAGGCCATTTTTTTCAGATTTGGTCATCTACACAAATTTGAGGTTATTTTTCATCATGGAGGCAGATGTGAACATTCATCAGTGAATGCACTATTTTCTTTTTTGTATGCATTAGATTTGTATTTTCATGTATTTTCAACTTTGTCTTTTTTGGACATTTTGAACATGATTTGTAAGCAATTTTTTATGTAAATGCACTGAGATAAAGTGCCACACTATTGTACATATATTTTTGGGGATTTTGCACATAAGGTTGTGCCATATTTTGTACTCACACTATTATTATAAAGTGCCATGAGGGGTTGTGTAGTTTGTCTTTATTTTTCCATCACATATTTGTCTGGTGAGTGTCTCTCCACGATGACAGTGAATCCATACCATGGGGGGTAGTGTAGTTTTCCTTTGTTTGCCATCACACCTTTGTTCGGTGAGTGTCCCTCCACGACGACCATGGATCCATATGATTCCAGCCTCATGCATGTGTGTTTTGTTTTGCACACCACTTTTTCAGTTGCAGGTGCTATCTTGCACACTTTCACATGATGTTTCTTCTCCTTCATGCACTACAAGGTGTTTCACATCATTTCAGTGGATCTGTCAGGCTCTCCCAGTTCAGCATTATGGGGGGGTTATTATATTGTTTATGCTAATTCTTCTTTGGTTTCGCCTTGGAAGGGATCTTCCATCTTCAGCGGAGGTTCTTCAGCACCATAGCAGTCATCTTTCGATAGTTGTTTGCAACTTCTTCTGCTTCAGTGATCTTCTTCTTCTTGGCTTTCTGTATCTCTTTTTGGAGTAGAGTTTTTTCCCATGAGGTTTTCTCTATTTCTCCTCTTTACAGAGATTTGGTTGTATTTGGGTACCTGATTTGGCTTGTCGGGACCCATGTTTGCCTTCTTGCATTGTAGTTACCTTTGCTTTCTTTCATTTGTTTGTAGTTGCACTGTTGCTCATCTTAAGGGGGGGTGTTAGAGTAAAGGTCTTAACTTAATTATGTTGATTAAGTTATCTTTATTCCTTTCTTAAGATTTCACGTTAGTTTGCATAAAGTGACATTTAATAATTATATTAATTATTAAATGTTTTCTTATTAGGGCTTCTATTAGGGTTTTTCCTATTAGGGTTCGCATGATCTCCTTTTTATAAGGATTGATCATTTTGTATTTCATATCAATTCATTCTCTTTAATATATACATTTTCAGTTTTTAGAGAACCCTTGCTTGTTTGTCTCCATCTCTTCTTTTGTGACAGGTTATTTATATGTAGGTGATCTTCAAAGTTTGTGAAGTTGTATTTTCTCAACTCCTACAAGATCACCCATGCAATTTATGCATAAATAATCTCTTGAGGGGGCATAAATCATCCCATCTTTTATAATTTTCCATTTCTCATCAAACTGGGGCAGTATCATCATCTTCATCTTCTAATTTTTCTTCTTGGCTACTTTTCTTTTCTTTGAAGCAATGTCAATTTGAACATTACTTTAAAGAAGGGAAAAATGTAGACACCTAAATTATTCCACATAGCCCTAATCATTGTCATATAACTCACCTATCATTAATCACATTAATTTCCAATAATCATCATTAATTTAATAGCATTTCCCATATATTATCATTTAATCATTTAATAATTTTCATTTATCATCTATCACCTAATTAATTAATAATCATTTATCACATCATATATTATTATTTATGAAATAATAATATTTCCCATTTAATCCCATTATCTATTTAATTAAATAATTTTTATTATTTAATTAAATGGAATATTTTTATCCACTTATCCTATCAAAAACAATTTATTAATTGATAATTCCTATTTATACATTTAATTAAATAATATTTGATTATTTAATTAAATGTGATCTAATTTCTATTTTTGAATAACTTCCATTTTCACTCATCACTTAACCCCTCTTTTTTCTTCAATCAACTATTCCTTCATGTTGGAAAATGGTCAATGCTCCCCTTGGGATTCATGACATGGACTAATCGCCTCCTGTGGATCCGTTAACTCTGGCGGTTGTATCGGACATTAACAAGTCAAAATTTTGTTGCAATGACAATTGTGGGGCCAACAATTGGTATCAAAGCCAAAGGTGCCAGGTTCAAATCCCCTTGGATTGTGCTGAGGGGGATATTGTTAGCAAATGACTAACACTCCCCTCAGGATTCATGACATGGACTAACTGCCTCCTATGGATCCATCAACTATGGTAGTTGTATCGAGCATTAATATGTCAACCTTTGGTGCAATGAAAATTATGGGGCCAACACTTCCATCATTAGTTAACTCCTCTTCATATTAGAAACTCAATATTCTCTCACAAGTTAACTCCATTTCATTTTAGAATCTTCATCTTCATCCACTAGTTAACTCAAACTTCAAATAGAAAGTTTGTATGGACATTTATCCATTAAATAAATGAATAATTCAATATTATCCTCCCATAACTTGAATTAGAAAATTTATATTTTTAGTTGAATTGACTCTATTGACTTTTTAGTTATCTCAATTCTTCATCCTCATCCTCATCTTCCATTTGATTTTTCCTCAAAAAATCTATAAATAAGATCATTCCTTCATCATTTGGGAATCTCACATCTTACACAAATCAACTCTGCCAAAATCATATCAATCACTCTTATGCAAGTCTACTATCAATTAGTCAATCATCAATCATATTGTTATGCTACTGAGATTTAGCATCCACATCCAAAGGAAAAGAAATATCACATCATTTACTTTTGAGGTTTGCATTGGGATCAGTAAAGTAGAGATTTAATTTGATTTCTTTATTCATGTTTTCATGTTATTTTAATTTCTAGTTTTCTAATTTCAATGCATACATTAACATTAATCAAACTATATCAATATGATATAATACTGACTATTCACATTTCTAATCCTTCGAGATCCAAGCTTTTAGGTTCATATTAAAAATAAAATGACATAGTCTAGAGGGTTCTAAAAAGTGTATGTAACACTCCTTGTAAACCTATGGTATCAAGAGGTTCAAACCAATAATGATTCACAAAGGGCCCTTGTTAGCAAGTTATCTATGTTTTTCTTGATTCTAATGATATATTGCAACATCTTAGTTCTCATTATTTTGCAACTTCGGATGGTATTCACACTATTGTGATGTTTGAGGTGCATTGTGCCCCTTATGCAACACATCATGGTGTGAAGAAGAAGGATGTTGACCTTCAATAATTATCTCAATGGGTAAGATGAAGTGCAACACTTTTAAGTTTATGGATAGATGCCTTGAATATCATAAGGTAAAGGTAGAACACCAACATCTTGTAGGACTCCTACAACCACATGAAATTTATAATTGGAAAAAAGATGATTTCTATGGAGTTTATTATTGGTTTGCCTCTTGTAATGGAGTGAATTTGCACCCATCACCTTAGAAAAATTACATCTAACAATGCATTTCCACTATATCCACTCGCTTTCCACCCACTTGGTGGATGTCTATAGTTTCAGTGGGGTAATTTTTTTCAGGGATACTAGTGTGACGCACAAACATCTGTGTGGTGCGTTGCCATCCTAATAGGATTCCCTCCTCTGGAATCTATAGAGGCGTTACAATTATCCATTAGTAATGAAGAGTAACACCCCTATTCCCTTGACTGACCTTGAATGACTCTTTTGGTCTGCTATTCACTTCAAAACAATTCATTCTTCACTCAATCCATACTCTTCTTGATCTTCTACACTCTACTTGTTGCTACACACTCCACTTTTCTCATCATTGTTGGAGCTCTAAAGCGTTACTCTGTTGAATTTTACTCTCATTTTTGTGGTGATGATTGCATCTTCAAGCTTGCGAGCTCGCATCTCCCTTCATGTGCTCAAGGGAACCTTGCTTGGGAGGTGATGTCCATTCATTTTAGCATTAGCATTCAATTTCATAGCATAGTGTTGTTATTACTGCTTGGTAGCACTTTCTTCCATTACTTTCTTTATCGTATTTTCTATCTCGTGGCTATTTTGGTTGTTCGTGGAGGTGGGAACATTGAAATGAGGGTTTGACTATAGCAAGCCTTGAAATAGCCCTTATATTTTTCCTCATTCTACTGTGTGTAGGTTTTGTGTTTTTGTGGAGCTTGCGAGAGGTTGGACCAATCGTAAGTTGTATTTCCACCACCTTTTACTCTTGTCAAATTCTAGTTATAACTTTAAAGCATACCTCTCATTATTATGTTATTTTATCACTTTCTACTTTCGTTATCGCATTAAAATTTCCTAGTTAAGTAGTTAGCTTGTTTCCCAAGGTCTTGCACTATATTTCACACTTTTTGTCTGTACAAATGCCAACACACCAATGAGATGCCAATGCGACGTGTTGTCATCCCTATTCTATGCTGGTGTCCTCTAGAAGAGAGCCATTTGAGATATAGTCTGAGATCCAAAAACTTGCTCTCCTAAACCCCCAAAACTTTTAGGTTAGTAGAAAGACAACAGTACTTAGAGTGCTCTTCTTTCTCTACCTTAAAACACTTCTTAAAACCTTTAAAAACTCTTAGCTTGAGGTAGATCAAGGAAGCTGATCATTCTAGACCCTCTTGTGACCTGAGGTCTTGAGCGTTCGATCCCCCTCCTCTACATTTTGGTGAACCCGACGTGAACCTTGTGATATCCATTTCTTTGTGTTGAGGTTGTCTTCCTTGTGTTTGCGTAGATTGTGAGCTTGTGCATTGTGAAGGTTTATGAGATTCACAACTTAGTCTACAACCTTTGGGTACGTAGTTAGAAGAAGTGCATGACATCGACACTTAGGAATGGAATTTACAAGGGTAACTTCGACTCTTGATTCTCAGGAGATAGTGTCAATGATAGAGGTGAGTTACTTCAATGAAATCACTCATGCCCCTACACCTCCCACTTCCCCTTTGCCTCTAACTCTAGATGAAGGTGAAGTCATCCCTATTCCTACAAAGCATCTCATGGCTCTAGATAGGGGGCTATTGAATCTTGAAAATCATTTAGAGAAAGATCAAAGCATGGATAGGCTAGCAAAGGTTGCGAATGAGATTAGGTATATGTTAGGAAAAGATCATACAGGCATACAATTTCTCCGTGGCATTACTGATTTAGTACAAGCATACCCCCCTCTTACAACCCTCAATCAAGAATTACCCGAGGTTACGAGCATGACACCTATGAAAAAAAAATTAGTGTCTCAATTCCTGTGATGTCAGTATACATGGATAAAATAGGCCCCTCCATTAACATCTCTACTCCTTATCCAACCCCTACTGTCAAAACAAGTAGGATACCTCTAGGATTTGAGTTTCTTCCTTCTAGAGAAACCCTACTTTTGGCAGTAGAATTTTTGGTGAAATGGGGGTTGGTGGTTCTGGTATGCATGGCAATGGCTCCAATGATGGCTCTGATGGTAGTCACAGTGGTGGCTCTAGTGAGGGCTATTCTGGTGGCCTTGGCAGTGGTTTCGACGATGGTCACAATGGTGGATCTGGAGGTGGTTCTAAGGGAGGTTCCATTTGTCCTTTTTCATCCTCTGACCCTATTTTGAATGCTCTCCTACAAAATATGGGTCAAATGCAAAACCAATTGGAAAATCTATCTCAGGCCTCTACCCAACCTATCTTTCAACCCTTTTTTGACATAGCCCATTGTCGGTGACAATTTTGAACACTCCCTTCCCTTAGGGGATGGAAATTCCTAAGTTTGAAAAGTATGGTGGTCAAGGATATCCCTAGACACACGTGCCAGATTTTAATGCAATGTGTATAGATTTATTTCACCACGATGCACTAATGGCAAAAATCTTTCCCTCAATCTCTCAAGGATATAACACTTGAGTGGTACTGTTCCTTGCCTAATAATTCTATATTTTCATTTGATCAAATTGTCAATAAATTTCTCTGGCAATCCTAGGCTAATATCAGTTCGAAGATGACCTTATCTGATCTCGTCCAATGTAAGCAGGGAGAGCACAAGGATCATTGATTTTATTATGTGATACCAAGTACTCTTTTTGAAAATCTCTTACTCACTACTTGATTCAGATGTACACAAGGTGTTAATAGGTAATCTACAACGATCTTGGAAAGATAAATTCACCTTGATGAAATATCCTTCTTTTGCACATCTATGTGCTACGTTGCGAGAGTACCAACAGACTATTGTTCAATTCAGGGGATCCTCCTCACACTCCCATTCCAAAGGAAGATCTATAGTATCAATTTTAGGGAAAGGAAAATTTGTTACGAGTGTAGTCCTTGTGACTAATGATCGAGGCCTCAAGCACAACAAATAGTTTACTAAACTATTAGAATCTTATTCTTTTATTTTGTAGAATTAGTTGAAGGATAAGATGATAACATTAGAAGATCTGAAACCTCTTAGAGAGCCTTACCCTAATTGTTATGATGGAAACAAGTTTTTCCAATACCATCATGTCCATGGGCATGATAATGAATGTTGTATGTGCTTGCATCATGAGATACAAGATCACATCAATGATGGTACCATCCGTATCGATGGAAAGAAGGAGAATGTGAATAAGTTGGTGGCTAAGGTGAATATCAAGTTGCTCATTTAAACGAACCTATTTCCATCTCACTCTACAAACTTAATTATTGATCCTTTTGATGCTTCTCCTAAGGCCTCAACATACGTAAATATGGTCTCGTTTACTCCTTATCTTCCTCGCCAACCTGCGACTGGTTTGCTAGATGTGACTTTTACATCATTGGATTTACCCATTAATAACAAAGCCTCTTCCCTATAAATTATCACTCACCTTAATGGAAACATTGTGACAAGAGTCCTAGTCGACCTTGCAAGTTGAGTGAATATTATTACAGAGGAGACCTTGTGGCTAAATTGATTGTAGAGGGAGGAATACAAGAAGATGAAAACTACTATACGTACTCATGACAGTCTTTCTCTTGTTCCATACGGTTCCATAACTCTTTCCATCCTAGTGGGACCTAGGGCTTTGGATACTACTTTTGATGTCATCCCATAATCTAATCTTTTTAGGGTGAAGCTAGACATCCCTTGGCTAGCTTCTATGAACAATATTGCTTCTGTAATTCATAAGTGTCTAAAATTCTCTCACGAGGGTGTCGTGCATGCTAGGTATCAACCATTGGTATCCTTTGGGTGTTACTCCTTGGATCATTTTTGGCCCGACCTGGTTGGTCCACTTCCTCCTATAACAAACCTAATTTATTGAAACTACACTAAGTACAAGACCGGTGACAAGGGACAACAAAAAATGATTCACCCTATAGTGCAACAGTAGGTTGTCTTTTCCTCCCGAAAGAGGAAGGGAAATCCTATCCACAGTCAAGGCCCTTCTTCTTAATCCTTTGTTGTCCCACTTGTTGCTTCCTCCTGCCTTTCTAGTAGCACCATTGACTTCTACTCCTATGCATTTGTTGGGGAGTCCAATGGTGCCCTCTTGGTGGAAATCCAAGCATCAAGTGTTTGAAATTCCCGTATTACCCACTATGCCTTGGACCCTTTTGTAGGGTAAGGGGAAGGGTCCCCATGGAGCATCTTCTGTGTCTCGACCTCCGCAACCTTCTACTAATCCTACCTCTAAGGTGGTGAATGGGAAGAGGCCTGTTGCTAAGGTGCTTGAGCCTACTCCTACCATTGTTGTTGTATCTACCTCTCCATCTCTTCCTCCTACTCCCATCTAGGAGTCACTCCCTTCACTGGAAATGGTTGTGATGGATACTCTGATGGTTGAACAAGAGTCTTCCATCCCTTCTCAGGCTGCAACCTCTAGCTCCTAGAGTTGTAGAAACTACCTTGCATGTGAGCACAAGTGTCGAAGGAAGGCTCTGTCCTCTAAGAAGGCTACCTTGAAAAATAAGGAAGAGGGACCAACAACTCCTGCTTCAACACCTTCTATTGTGTCCTCCTTTGCTCTTTCTACTTCAATTCTCTTCACCTTAGTCTTGCTTCTAGCTCTCCCTATGAGCATGAATGATCCTCACTTGAAGAGGGTGCAGGTATTCATTGCTCCTTTGGCCGAGCCTCCCATTTTGATGTCCCTTCCAAACATCCCACCCTTTTCAAAACATGTGGACATGCTAAATACCTCAGTTGTATCTATTGTATTTTTCTCCTCTTCCTCCTCGCTTATTGCTTCATTTGTGGGGATCTCGCATCCCCCAATGAAGCAAAAGAGGGAGGATGAAATTGCTTGCAATGGGGGTCAGAATAAGGGTTCACCTTATTCAAAGGTTGGTTTTGCATTGGCTTGCATTATCTTAGTGATAAATTAAGCATTGACATCCCCAAATTTCATCACTTCTCCCAAAATTTTCAATGAGGCTAGCAATGGATCTCAGGCGCTACATCCATCTCTTGCTAAGTTGACGCATGGCACTCCTATAAATTGCATGTTCAACTCTATAGACAATTTCCTAACCCTATCAACCATCTTTGCGAGATCCTTACATTCACCTCATAGGAACTAAGTGGAGAAGACCTTGAGGGGCCTTCTTCCTTGGCTCTTGTTGAAGAAGGGTCAAAGGGTACCCCCTTGATATTTCACCTTTGCAGGCTCGTTCTACCTCCCCTTATGATGATCTAGATTGGGAGAACAATGATCTCTTGGTTGATGAGGACTAAGGGGTACCTCTTCTTTATCTAAATATTAGATTTGTGTGTGTGTGTTATGTTCCCCATGCTTGTTTTATATGTTCCTGGATGAACCTTTCACCCTCGTAGGTGCTTGGATACAAGAGTGTTTTTGTGTTGTAAAAATTCTTCTATTTGTCACATCATTCTTCTTCTTTTTTGTGTATTTATTTTCAACAATTGAGGATGATGCAAAGTGTTTGGGGAATTTAGGCCTCCCTTCCATGTTGACAATTTTTTTATTTTCATTTTGTTTTCATGTGTCTTTCTTCACTTGGTCTAATATAGTAGGGGGTTGATGAAAATTCATTTATATATTATTATCTATTTATCTATATTTATGAGCAGATCTGACCCCAAAATATTAGATCCCCCTATCTCTCATTTGTTATGTGCTTGTTTTTCCTTTCTTTTTATCTTTCTCTCTTCTTTGTTTTCTTGGTGATGTTGCACTGCTCATGTGTTATCCCTCACATGTGTGACAACATTACCATGGTTACATCTCGTCATGTTCTATGGGCCACAAAATCACTTTCATTCTTGTTTTTCTATCCATAGGATTTCACATGCCTTTGTGTTCAACACATACCATCCTAAGGGGGATATCATACCGCTTGAATTTCCAAAAGATGCATTCGGTGGCCAATGAATCTCCTCTTGAAAATATCTATTTTTCAAAAATTGCATTCTTCAACATAGATATCTAGATGAATTTTTCTTTCATCTCTGATTTGTAAGATAGAATTTAGACTTGCCTTCACAAGGGAACATTCTTTCTTTCAAATTCCTTGATGAAATGAATCTTTCAGAAGGAATCCTTGATGCTAGAATCATTGGCAAAAAAATATATCTCTTTTCAAAAAAAATATTTCACTTTCAAACTGAGTGTCCCTTGAGTGGACCCCCTCTCTTTTGAAGGGCTCTCGAGGGAACCCTTTGAAAGCTCTTCCTTCAATTGTTGATTGTCTGTGAGACTATCTACTTTTCTACCTGCGTGACTTCTTTTCAATATCTAACATGTTTTTTTTGTGGATTAACATGTTGCTTTACAGGTGCGCCTATGAAGTTGCTTTTCAAATCAAACTTGTAGGATTGAGTACTTGTAAGGCCCCATCATACTTTATGGAGCCTCTCACGTCTGGCTTCCTTCAGGATAGAGTACCTGGGGGACACCTCCTTTGCAATTTTGAGGAATTGTGAAGTGCTTACATTCTGCGAGATATCTTTGTTCAACTCTGTAGCTATAAGGACCTATAGAGCCTTTTGTTCACTGTCTGTATGTTTACGGATTTGTGGCGCATATTTGTTCAAATCTCCTTGAACTTGAGGACCTGTAGAGCCAACTTCTCTTCCTATACTTTCAGGTGGGTCAAATTGTGATCTACTTCCTCGATTTAGGTATACATTTCTAAACTTTATCGATATACTTTACCTTGCATCTGGTAGCACATATGCTCGCTTAAGTGGGGAAAAATGTAATGGAGTGAATTTTCACCCCTTGTAAATTCCTCGTTTGCGTCCCATCACCTTAGAAAAATTAAATCTAATAATGCATTTCCACTTCATCCACTCACTTTCCACCCACTTGGCAGGTGTCTCTAGTGTTAGTGGGGGAATTTTTATCGAGGATGCTAGAGTGGCATGTGGACATCTACGCGGCGCGCTTCCATCCTAATAGGATTCCTACATCTAGAATTTGTAGAGGCGTTACACTTCTCCATTGGCAACAAAGAGCAATGCCCCTGCACCCTTGACCGACCTCAAATGAATCTTTTGGGCTTCTATTCACTTCAAAATAACTCATTCTTCACCCAATCCATCCTCTACACACTCTTCTTGATATTCTACACTCTGCTTCTTGCTACACACTCTAATTTTCTCATCATTGTTGGAGCTCTAAAGTGTTACTCTATTGGATTTTACTCTCATTGTTGTGGTGATGATTGCATCTTCAAGCTTACGATCTCGATCTCCCTTCACATGCTCGAGGGCATCTTCAAGCTTACGATCTCAATCTCCCTTCACGTGCTCGAGGGCACCTTGCTTGGGAGGTGATGTCCATTCATTTTAGCATTGTCATTTGATTTCATAGCATAGTGTTGTTATTACTGCTTGGTAGCACTTTCTTCCATTACTTTATTTATCATAATTTCTATCTCATGGCTATTCTAGCTATCCGTAGAGGTGGGAACATCGAAACGGGGGTTTGGCTACGACAAGCCCCAAAACAACCCCAACAATTTTCCTTGTTCTACTATGTGTAGGTTTTGCATTCGTGTGGAGCTTATGGGAGGCTGGACCACTCACAAGTTGTATTTACACCACCTTTCACTCTTGTCAAATTCTAGTTAGAACTTTAAAGAATACCTCTCGTTATTATGTTATTTTGTCACTTTCTAGTATTGGTACCATATTAAACTTTCCTAGTTAAGTAGTTAGATCGCTTCCCGAGGTCTTGCATTGTATTTCACACTTTCTATCCTTACGAATGCCAAATCACTAATGAGATGCTAGTGTGTCATGCTATCATCCCTATTCCGTGTTGTTGTCCTCAAGAAAAGAGTTGTCTAAGGTATAGTCTAAGATCCAAAAACCTGCTCTCTTAACCCCCTGAAACTTTTGGGTTAGTAGAAAGACAATAGTATTAAGAGTGCTCTTCTTTCTCTACCTTAAAACACTTCATAAACCCTTAAAAAACTCTTATATTGAGGTAGATCAAGGAAACTAATCATTCTAGACCCTCTTGTGACCCGAGGTCCTGAGCGTTCAGTCCCCCTCCTCTACACCTCTATCTACTCATTGTCATTATTCCACCATGGTGATAATGGAAAAGCTAACCAAAGTTGCCCATTTTTCACTTACATGAAGACCTCTTATAATGTCCTATTGATTGTGCATGTTTTAATAGATGATGTCATTTGATTACATAGAGTACCTTACACGATCATCTCAAATTTTGATTCTTTGTTTACCTCCTCATTGTGGACTTCTTTGTATCATGCGTTGGGCACTCAACTCAACTTTAGCTTAGCCTATCACCTAGAGATGAATGGTCAAAATAAAAGGGAGAACCAATTTCTTGAGGACATGATTCATATAAATGTCATGGACCAATAATCCAAGTAGGAGGACTATTTGTACCTAGTTGAGTTTTCTTTTAATAATGGGTATCATATTTCCCCTATCATGACATCATTTTAGCATCTTTTTATGGCCATTATTAACAAATTTCACTAAGTTGGGATAAAATTGAGGACCATGTATCTCTTTATCCTAAGATACTTCAAAATATGGAGCATAAGGGTGTTCAAATTAAAGAATAGTTGAAGACTACTTAATACAGGAAAAAATATGTCAATAGTAATAGATTAGATCAACACTTCTCAGTTCGCGATCATTTGTTCTTGAGAGTGTGACCACATAAGAGCCCAATCCATTATGGGAAGGCTCTAAGCTCACACTACATTTTTTTCGGAATTTTTTGAGATCCTTGAGAGGATTAGTCCAATTGCTTAGTAGCTTTCTTTTCCACCTTGTCTCTCACACATTCGTGTTGTTTCACATGTTTATGTTTTGAGGAATTATGTGCAAGATATGACCCATGTTCTTGATTGGGGTGCTTTGCAAATTGAGAAATGTAGGTAGTTTTCTTTAGAGCTCACTTATATTCTATAGAATTAGAGGCTAAGTCATCAAGGGAAAGACCTAGACCAAGTAAAGGTCTGGTGGGACTATCCTGGTAAATCAAAAACTATTTGGGAGGATGCTAAAAAACTGCAAATTATTTATCCCCACCTTTTTGTAGGCTTCTAGGAGTACACCTAGTTTTAGGGGAGGGGGATGTAAGGCCCCAAACATGTGTCCCTTTTTGTTGCTTATTTTGTATTTTGGATTTTAATAATGTATCACACTTGATGATGATGTTATTTTTATATTCCTTTTGAGGTGTATCAATAATGTATTTGGATTTATACATATGTGTGGATTTGTATATGTTTTAAATCATGTTGTTCTTTGGTACTACTATCATACTTGTTGATGATGTTCTTTTGTATTTCCTTTGAGGTATATGGATTATGTGCCTAGATTTATGTGTATGTGTGGATTTGATTATGCTTGGAATCAATAAAGTTTCAACTCCATATTTTTTACTATGATATTTGATTTTTTCTATGTTCAATGAATTCAACATTGTGATTATTTATCACATATTTGTATATACAACTCATGCTAGTGTTAGCTGATTTTTTTTTTTTTTTTTTGATATTATCTCATTAGTGGCTATATATACTACAATTTGGTTATTTTATATTGAGCAAGTATACTATGGTTTCCTTGAGTGCGTAGGCATAATCTTTCCTAACAATTATTGATTGTAGGTAGTTATCTTGGGTAAAAGCATTATGTTTTTCATATATCACTCTATGAGGTGTATCTTGTCTGGCCTTGTGAGCCTAAATCCAAACTAGTTGATTATGGATTCCCAAGTCATGTGGTGTGTTTTTCATAGGTTGTTCAACTCTTGTAATTAAGTGCATTATAATAATCATTTATTTTGTAATTTCTTATTGTTCGTGAAATAATTTTTATGATATTGTTAAGAAAAATTTATATTGTTTATATCTCATAATAGGTGCAATTTTATTGAGTGAAGTAAAACCTATATCATGTAAAAATTTATTTTAAAACTACGTAAGTGTTTAGGTATTTTTAATGCATTTCAATATGGTTTGATTCCCAATTTCCAAAGAAAATTTATAAAGGGAAGTGTTGTTGAAAAAATGTAAAAAATTCCTTGTTAATATAATAATTTATATTATTTATTTTTGGGGGTATTGGAAATTGGGGAAAAGGGGCATTTAGGTGTTGTAATTTGAAGGGCTCTTTTCTCCTCCTTTTCTCGCTCTTCTCCTCTTGGCTAGGCATGGGAAATTTGGGTTGTTGGTTTTGTTTCTTAGAATTATATTGAGGAAGGAAGGATTTATAGGCTATAGTAGGATATCAACAAGAAATCACCCATTTTTGCAAGCGTGCAATGGAGGTATCTCCCTTTTGTTTACTCCATATATATTGTGTTTTAAACTTTATGTTTTTCCATGTTCACCTTAAGTGGATGCATTTGAAATTCATTATTGTAGGAAAAATTGTATATGTAGATTATTAAATTAATTGGAATTAATTTAACATTCCACCCTTTTTTTGAGATTTTCTTATTTTATGCCAAAAACATGACATTTTTTTTGAAAAAATATTATAAAATGCAATAAGTGTGGATTTGAGACTTATTGCTTCAAAAGGGCATCTTGAAAATGCAAATTTTATGTTTAAAATTTGGTATTTATACCATTGAAATTGGTGTGTTTGAAAAGATTGAATGTAATGAAAAATAAAAAATTAGATTTTGTATTTATCAATGTTTTCTATTTTTTGGGAATAGAAACCTACCATTGAATCAAGAAGGCGAACCCTTTCAGAACTTATGGGTGCCATGCTTGGATCTCATTTTCCATGTAATGTATTTTTATGTCTATGTGACTATGTAGCCATAGGAGGTGAGGGCTCTAGGTTAGAGTGGGTTTGACTCTCACATCCATGTAGGTGAATGATAAGTGACGTTGAGGCAATGAGAGGGTAAGACAAGAAATTAATTAAAATGAATGGAGATTACACATTTGAATATTAAAAGAGTTAATGACAAGACACTTCAATATTCTTAGGAGAATACTATTAGGAAAGGTATCTCAACCTTTCTCCTAATGCTAAGATTACAAATATGTGGTTTTTAAACTATAAAATAAAAATAAAAACTCAATTTTTGGGCTATAAAGGTTGTTTTGGAAAAAATAAATACTTGGAGTTGTCTGGCATCATTTACTTGATGCATGGAACATAGATATCTTCAATCTCTACAATTAAAAAAACAATTCTAATCAATCTCTCAAATCAAAAGTTAGGTCTCCCACATTGGAAGGAGATGTAAGCGAGAATTACACTTGTTGACAAATTTATGATATTTATCATGACACATCATTAGACATTTTTAAATGGAGATAATGGGTCCAAAATGGAGCACCCAATTTGGTGAGTGGATTGTGATGAATTGATGTTAGATGAAAGGAATGCGTTATTTTTAATATATGGAATCATTTTGGGATTTAGGTGTTGAAAGAATGAAGAAGGTTGTCATTAATGAGTTTTCATTTATGACAACACCACATCAACACCGCATGATGAATGCCACATGTATACAAAAATGTACCACATCAACACCACATGATATGTATTGCAAGGTGTTCAACAAGTGGAAGAATGTTAGGAAATGTGTCTCAACCTTGCTCCTAATGTTTTTTATCAAATGGTAAATAGATTTTGATGGGCTCTTAAAACCCATTATAGAAAAACATTAGCAGAAAAATAGTTGACCAAGAAAAAACCAACTAGCAACATAAAAGGTCAAGGACCTTAAACAAGCAACGGCTAAAATTCAGTTGTAGCTAAGTTATTGCTTGAAAAAAAAAACCCAACTAACATTATTCTTGACCCCTTCCTTGCAATCTACACACCCTATAATCTAGGGATGGAATTTTGATATAGATTTAGCAAGACCTCTCTTCCTTATTTGAACAATCATCCAAGGGAAACCATTATCTATCTCCTCAAAGGGAGAGATTCATGAATTGAAACTTCAACTAAAGTCACCTCACATAATGAGGAAGCATGTCTAATTGAAGATGACACATGTTGCACAAGATTCACAAACTAAGTAGGAGCAACAATCCCCCTCGATCCACTGATTGGGAAATGAGAATTGATGCAAGAGAAGATTGAAAAAGTTTATAAGGTAGAGTCCTAAAAAGGATCAAAAAAATCACCTAAACCACACTATAACTAGGGGGAATTCAACTCAAGAGGAGCCTCCAAGATCACAAAATGATCCATCCACCAAAGAGCTAGAAACAACACAAACATCCACAATCAAATGATTAGGGGGGGAATATCTCCACCAAGTAGTAGATCCTACATGGTAATAGTAGGGAAAGTCAAAAGAAAGATGTTCAGTAACAAAGTATCTTTTGCAATGAAACATAAGTCTCTCAAAATTAAGTTGTTGAAACCATCACCTATCCTTAACCATCACTTGATAACATCCCCATGAAGCACCTTTGAATTGTCGATGTCCACCACAATATGGGAAAATGTAGTATGAATGATTTTGATATGGATGAGGTCACGTTCATAAAACAACCAATAGTGTTTCCCATATCCTCAAAGTAGGAATTTTCCCAAAATTAGAGAGGGAAATTAGGTAGCCTCATCCAAAATGGCATAATATTGAGAGATTTAGTCATAGGGTTGAAAGAAGAGAACTATAGTTTTAGAAAGAGGGAATAATTTCCCACATCCATACCTTCCCATCTCGTACCATCTCCAAGTCCACAAAATTTTGAAATCCTTCTATAGAGAAATCCTTGGCACATAAAAAATACTTGATTGTATCATCAATGATAGGCCTCCAAGATTGCAAACCCCACTTATGTCGGTTTGGAAGAGAAGGCTAAAAGTAGTTAAATGTGAATATTAGAATTTAATAGGTGTGATAAGATGTTTTATCACTAACATCCTACCCATAAACCACATAAAGAGAGGTTTGTGAATAAAGAAGGGGCCAAACTTTACCACATGGAGGAGGGCACACAAAATCCACAAGCATCCTCATACTAGCCATGACCATAAAAGATGCTCTATAAATCACACCATTAACGTACATACACATTGGTAACAACTAGGAGAAGATGCATGGATTTATCCATTACTACCCCCAAAAATGGTTGTTTGGTCCATGCATAATAGATCCCATTGCAACAACAAAAAAGGCTGGAACATCACCAAGATGATTTCTAATAGTGGGTGTTGCAAAAAAATTAACGTCTTCTAAAGGCCCATGCTAGAGAGAGACCTATGTTTGATAAAAATGGTAGTGTTTTAGAGGTGGTGAGAGTTACATATTCATAATGTTTTATCTTCCATAGCAATAATTTGATTCCTAATGTTAAGATTACAAAAATATGCTTTTCTAGCAATAAAATTAATAGAAAAACTTATTTTTTAGGCTATAAAGGTTATTTTTGGCTAAAATAAATATTTTGGGTTATTTAGCATTAGCTCCTTGATGTGTAATACATAAATCTCTTTGAGATCTACAATTTAAAAAATGGGCCCAATTTGCCCCTCGAATCAAAAGTTATAGCCTCCAAAATTTTGTCCCACATTGGAAACATAAAAATAGCTATGACACATAAAATATTTATAAGGATTTATACGTGTTGACCAACTTATGATGTGTATTATGATAGATCATAAAGAATCTCTTAATAGAGATAGTAGAGCCAAAATGGAGCACCCAAGTTGGTGAGTGGATAATGACAAAATTATCATTTGTGGAAAGAAAGTTATTTTTAGCTTGTTGACTCATCTTGGGATTTAGTGTTGGATTTTTGACTAAGGATTTGCATGCAACATTTTAGGTGGTTTTAGCTCATGGTTTTTTAATTACCATTTGATTCTTTTGTGTATAACTTCTATCTATCAGATGCTTGAGATAGAGGTTTAAATAAAGATTTTTGTAGGTACTATTATGTTGCCAAAATTACTCCAAATCTCTAGTTGGTGATACTCCTATAAATTCCTAGACTCTAGAAGTATACTGTAACCCTGGATGACTGAATAATATATTGAGTTACTTTGTAGTGGGGTTTTTCTCCCAAAAGGGTTTTCCCATATAAATCATTGTGTTATGGTATATATTTTTTTGTTTATTTTGTTGTAATCATATGATTAGTTTTATTTTTTCTCATACTTCCTCTCATAGATTAATGTAAGAAGTGTATTCTAGACTTCTTCTTCCTTTTAGATACATGGAAAGGACCATGAAGAACATGAAAAATATTTTGATATTTATGAGTATATGTATTAGGAAGAGCTTACATTCTAATACCAATGTTGTTGAGGACCTCCATGGGATGAAGCCATGCTCCTCAAGCCCCATGTGGTTGATACCCATAATGACACTAGATTATATTGCATATCCAATGAGTGCTTGTGGTTTCATAGCATATACCAACTAGTGTGTTCGTCCCAATATCGCGCATGGTTTTCTATTGCACAATGTGTTATTATCCCATGTGCATGCATTGATAGTGTCGGTAGAATCCTCAAGGGTACTTGACATTCTATATGTAATGAGATTAGCATGTGTATGCATTTATTGGTGACTATTTAACCCTAATGTATGATTTTCTTGGAGAAGTTATGTATGTGATGTGAATACATGTGTATGATAATCCCTTGTGTTTTTCATGTGTTGTTGAACTATCCAATCAGTTGTCTCCTAGTTCAATGGGGTGGGCCTAAGGGTTCCACATGGTTGGTGGTGTTGAACCACCATTGGAGATCATGGATTCCTTCAATCAACTTGGAGTGCATGCAAAGATTCCTCTACCTCATAATATGATATTTGTCATTTTGTACTCTTGTGGAAAAATATATATTTCAAAACCTTTGATGTCCGTGTATGTAATTTGTACAAATTGATTATGAACAACAATTTTATGTATAGTAACCCACCCCATGTAGGCTATGTTAACCTTATTAATGTGTAATATTTCTCAATTCACAGTCTAACATAAATTATTTTTGTAATGGTTTTCCCATGATGGTTTAATTCTAAAAATATAGTTGGCAAGAATGAATTATGCCTCATGGTATAAGCATGTAATTAGTGTAATTTGAAATCATTCCCTTGGTATAAATTTTTATGTTATAGTTAATTTATTAATGTGCGCATTCAAAAGTTATTTGATCTCCTTTAATGTGTTATTGCTTCCATAGCATGAGTAGACCCATGTGGATGCCGAAATTGTGCCATGGGGTTTATGCACATTTTGAGGTTTTCAAGTTTTCTTGCTTGGTTAATGAAGGGCCCATGTGTGCCCATGTGCTTAGCCTTCTATATAATGTGTAAAATAAGGAAACCATGCTTTGATTTTTTTGAAATCAAGAGTTTTTATCCTAGACATACTTTTGAGAAAATTTGCAGGATGTAATTTGGACCCCAAATTTTAAAATGTAAGTTTATGAGTGTTTGGTCTTTAAATTGAAATTTGAATGTTGTTTGATGCAGATTAGACTCCAAAGTCTTAAATTCATGATTTAAAATTTCCTCCAATATTCAAAGTGAGAGCACATCAAAGATTGGACTTGGTGCTATAATTCTCATGTTATGTGTTATCCTCGAATTTTGCTTGCTCAATTTGTGGGATAACCCCTATGAAACTTGTATGTATCCTAGCCCACATCCTCTAAGCATATATATCGAGACAAATTTAGATTTATCTCATGCGTAGTATGACCCCTTGAAAAGTCTTTTCATTTGGGTCATCTTTTCACCTTTTCAAAATTTGTAAAAGTCAGATTTTTAAATGTTAGTGATTTTTCTAAACATGCATTGCTGAATTTCAATGCAAATATATTTTTTCATGAACCACATCCTAGGATGTAGTTGTGGAGAAATTCTCCGCAACTACACTCATGCTCCCACACATGCAACCATTAATGTCAGTTTTAATGCTGGTTTATAATTGTTTTAACCTAGTTTTAATCTCATTTCACCTTTGTTTCTCTATCATATGTGTGTCTCCTACTTCTGGTTTGCTCCTCACAATGCTTGTGCTAAATTCTCACAAAGTTGTGGTCAATTTTCTACCATTGTTGATGGTTTGTAGGTATGTTAAGCATTGTTTCATTTTTGCATTATTTACTCATGTTTTATTTTATTATTTTTTGCAAGTATTGTATAGGTTTCTGCTAGATTTATTTAGGGTTTTTGTTTACTAATGTTTTTGTTCAGGTTTTATTTACGCATTACCTCTGTTTCAATTTTTTACGTCCTTTCTAGGTTTTAGTTTTCATTGTTTCCTAGTAAAGATGTTGTTCGAAGAATTAACTCCAAGAAACATCATTTGCAAACCCTTCATCATCCTCCAACTGTTGTTTTCCTTAAAACCTAGAACTTCCTTTTTTTTTCACCCTAAATGAGCTTGTGTTGTTCGAAGATTTTCTTCCAAACAACATCATCTCACACCCGTCCTTGCTTGTGTTTCTCAAGAAAATTTTCACACACAACATTATCTCATATTTCAAGCAAATAATTTTCTTCGCTTAACACTCATAGCCACAGATCACCAAACATGTGTTGTTCGAGAAAAATTCCTTGAACATCTTTACACCACACATGAAATCCTTATGCACTTTGGAGAAAATTCTCTGAAATGCATGAAGATGATCTACCCCTATGTACTTTAGAGAATTTTCCCTGACTTGCACCAAGTCATCTTACCCAACACATATAGATCAAAGAAAATTCTCCGACTTGCACTTGTCCATTGACCTATCCTAAATGTAGTTTGGGGAAAATTCTTCGAACTACACTAGTATACTTACCCTCATGCAAAGGTGGAGATTTTTTCCAACTTTGCACTAAGAATAAAATTCTCATGTTGTTTGAAGAATTTTCTCTAAACTACACACCAACACACCAGAGATGTAGAAGTGCAAATTTTTTCTGCAACTACACTATACTTGAAAATTTTCCTAACATTGGAGAATTTTAAAATTGAATTTTGTAGTCTCTTCACAAGTGTTTGATCCTTCTCTGAAGAAGAATAAAATGAAGTACAAGTATCAAGGGGTTTTCCCAATGACTTCTAGGGAATCTACTGTGGATCACATTAGAGACATGGAGATCAAACATGTGGATATGTTCAAATTCTTGGAAAGAGTGAACCAATAACCTATTGCCTCAAGCATGTAGTGTCTTCTTAAGAATGGTATTCATTTGGTTTCTTCCTTTCTTGTATCAGCTCATAATCCAAAATTTGTCTTAGCAGTAATTGCCCATTTCAGTAAGGAGAGTAAGAATATCATAGGTGCCAATGGGAAAGTGGTCATAAGGTTAGATGAAGAGTTCTTTGACAAGATTTTCATGTGCCCTGATATTGATGACTATGTTGATATTACCATGGAGGCATCACAAAACCATTATGACAATAATTCAAATAAGTGCAAGAAAATTATCAGCACTCGGTGGCTCAAAACTTCTAGGCCTACAATTGCAAGATGGCCAAAAATCATCTACTGCAGTGAGTTCATCGAGGAAGTTGGTGTTTTGAAAACTCTTCTCAACAGAGTTAAAGGACTTTCAACATCCAACACTTTTCAAGAATGGATGTACCAATATATATGTGTCATAAGGAAAGGTAATCAAAAAATCTTTTGGGAAAAGTAGATCAGTGATGCAATTTGTGGATAGCTTTCCAAAGTATCAACCTCTTTGAGGTTTTACATGACTTCATATCTGGTATATGTTGTTGCCTCTATGAGGCATTTTCCATGCTTGTCTTCAAAAGATGATAAAATAAAGGTTCTTGTATATGAATATTATACGCAAATAAATTTGAAACAAAGCATCAAATATTTCAAAAGAGTAAATGATGCTTTCTTCTATTCTTTCATCTACATGTTTGACAAGGAACTTGAGAAGAAAAGGGTTTCATATAAAGCTTAGGAGCTAGTAAGAAAGTTTGGATGTATGTTCCTACAATTTCCCACTTTCACATACATCAGGGTTGGCTATTTTGATGGATATCTGAGCCTTTTCAGGAATGAATGTACCAATATATATATGTCATAAGGAAAGGTAATCAAAAAATATTTTGGGAAAAGTAGATTAGTGATGCAATTTATGGATAGCTTTCCAAAGTATCAACCTCTTTGAGGTTTTACATGACTTCATATCTGGTATATGTTGTTGCCTCTATGAGGCATTTTCCAGGTTTGTCTTCAAAAGGTGATAAAATAAAGGTTCTCGTATATGAATATTATACGCAAATAACTTTAAAACAGAGCATCAAATATTTCAGAAGAGTAAATGATGCTTTCTTCTATTCTTTCATCTGCATGTTTGACAAGGAAATTGAGAAGAAAAGGGTTTCATATGAAGCTTGGGAGCTAGTAAGAAAGTTTGGATGTATGTTCCTACAATTTCCAAATTTCACATACATCAGGGTTGGCTATTTTGATGGATATCCATACATGCTACCAATATATCTGAGCCTTTTCAGGAACGCATGTACCAATATATATATGTCATAAGGAAAGGTAATCAAAAAATATTTTGGGAAAAGTAGATCATTGATGAAATCTGTGGATAGCTTTCCAAAGTATCAACCTCTTTGAGGTTTTACATGACTTCATATCTGGTATATGTTGTTGCCTCTATGAGGCATTTTCTAGGCTTGTCTTCAAATGGTGATAAAATAAAGGTTCTTGTATATTAATATTATACACAACTAACTTTGAAACAAAGCATCAAATATTTCAGAAGAGTAAATGATGCTTTCTTCTATTCTTTCATCTGCATGTTTGACAAGGAACTTGAGAAGAAAAGGGTTTCATATGAAGCTTGGGAGCTAGTAAGAAAGTTTGGATGTATGTTCCTACAATTTCCCACTTTCACATACATCAAGGTTGGATATTTTGATGGATATCCATACATGCTGCCAAGATATCTGAGCAATAAAATTGTACTAATAGAGTTATATAGGTAGATTATGGTTGTACATAGCAAGCAGGCAAAATCACTAGGTATTTTATAACTACTTCTTCGAGAGCCAAAGTCATGGAAACATAAATGCAATGGGTAACCATGAAGAAATATAAGAGAAGGAATGATTTGACTACTATGGGATGAAAGATAAGCTTAAAAGGAGCTACACTCATGTGCACAAAATTGAGGACATATGGATTGAATGTAGGTGTGATGAAGCTATAAGGAAGATAGACTTTAGTTGACTTACCTTGGAAAAAATTAGGAACCTGGAACTTTTTGATATTCCTAAGGATATGGAGGATGAAGATGAAATTGTAGTTCATGCATATGAGGACAACAAAATTGTTGATACTCCCCTTCCTCTAATCCAATGGTCACAAAAGGAGATGATTTCCGCAAGGGAAAGGTTCCAACATACTCTATCTAACACTAATGTTTGGTTGGAAGATAGGGATAAAATTGAAGTTATTCAGAATAGGATCGTAGGAAGAGGATACTAAAGGGCCTACGAGGAAAAAGGGAGAATTGAGAACAAAAAATAAAGAAGATGCTCCTAGTACCAGTAAGAATCCTAAATTTATGTTCAAAATCAAAAGGACTAAAGATAAGGATAAAGAGGAGGCATCAACTTAGGTGGAAGAACAAGAAGAAGTTGCAGTCGAAGAATCACAAGAATCTCCTGTTACTTCTCAATCGGAGTCACCTCATGAAAAATCTCCTTCCTCTTCTCCTATAGTTTCTATAATGCAAACTCATACTCCTATTGTTTCAAATGTATAATCTTTACCTGTTGTTTCTACTATTCCTATTACTCCTGTCATGTCTATACAATCTATTCATTTATCACCCACTAGTGGGTCAACATTTGAAAATCCTTGTGGCAATATCGAGAATGTGTTTGGTCCAATTTCTTCTTTTCCTAGTTTGTCCGATGTAACTTCGCCAATTCTTGACACATTCACCCAAATAGACTTTGATAAGTTCATGTCTACTTCTGTGCCTCGAGTGTCAAGTGTAGAAATTCTTATTGCAATGTTGACCCAAACTCCAATTTTGACTACCACTATCATAGGGCCAACCCCATCCTCAAAAACTTTGGTAACAAGAATCAGAGGTTTTTCCACTCTTCCTCCTTGGTTGACATCACATACACCAAAAAGGAAGAAACAAGTCATCTCTCCATATGACTTTGATTTTGGCCAACTTGTTCCAAGGAAGACCAAGACAATGAAGAAGGCCAAGACACTTTCCAAGGTACTTATTGACAAGTCGAGTAACAAGTATACCAAAGTAGCACCACGATAAAAATAATTATTGAAGAAATATAGGGTTCAGATTATGTAATTACAAGGATTGAACTTGGTAACCAAACACATAAAAGTGCCAAGGAGGACTTGCAAGCAACATTGGCTTCATTGATTGAGAGATATGACAAGGATAAGATTATCAAGGATCAACTCAAGCTAAAGGTGGAACAACTCACTTCTGTCATGTTCAAGACAATCCAATCTTCTGAGTCCATTGAACCTTTTACTACATGTGTGGATGATGTTGCAATCCAAAAGGTTGAAAGGATTGGAGCACAAGGAAAAACTGTTAGTGCATGAATATAAAAAATAATTGCACAAGGCACTAAACTATTGAAGTCTTCCATTGATTTGATCAACAATATGGATAATGTTAAGTCAGAATCGAATCAAACTTTGATGTGTTGTCTCAAAATTTGCAGGTAGTAGAGAAGGATATTGAGGCTTGGACCAAGTTGAGAGATTTCAAGTTGGAAGTGTTGGTTGAAAATAAGGTGATCCCCACAAGAAATATGTTCATTGAATACCGGGAAGCAATGAAACATAGGAGAGATGTCATCAATGAATTGATTAAAGATCCCCAAGAAGCCTAGGAGACAAGCATTGGCAGATGATCAAATATCATCATCAAGATAGGGGATCTTCCATGCTAGATATTGGAAGACAATAAAAAACTCTTCTCGTGGATGCAGTTGTACAAGAATTCACTTCACTAATTTGTACTGAGATTGAATTAGAATATTTTTCATTAGCTTCCATTGATAAGTTAGTGGATTTTGAAGCGATTCTGGACGATTTGAAAATGATATTGGATAAGAACATAAAATTGTGTATTATAGAGGACTCCATCACATGAGTTCTAGCTATCTCGAGTCATACATCAGGGCCAAATGACACTTAAGTTCTGGCCACTTTGAAGATATATAAATATTTTATGGAGAAGAATATTGAAGAAGAGAAAATGCTTGTAAATACTTGGTTTATTTTTCAGGTTTTCTTTTATGTATTATGTAGTTTGTAAATGGCATTTTACATGTCTTTTTGTAATATGCAATTACATGTAAAAACAACACAATCCCAAATCAAATTGGACTCTGTTTGTGAATAAGTCAAAGTAGTAGATTTCCTATTTTCGCTCTTGGCTTCTCTCTATAAATAAGAGGGAGCTCTTTTGTAATTTTTATGTTTTAGCTAATGAAGTGAAACATTGCCGAATTGAGGAGTGCATTGAAACTTTGTTTTCAAAGTGAAAATCAAAATTCAATCAATAAAAAGAAGCAAGTTGGTGCCCAATCTTTGTCTTGGATCAAGCTTGTGGTGTGTTGGGATTGTTCTTACATCTTTCCTATTGCATTCTTGTATATGATTGAATCGTGGTGCGGAATCGAGTGTTATAAGAGGTACTCTAAATCTGATTTTGTAGTCTTTGAGTTGTGTTATCATCTTTGGAAATTGTGTTTATGTTCATGTTTGGAAACAACTTGAAGACTTTGGGCTACGAGTTATTATCTACATTTATTTGATCCTATTGTGGCATATATTGAATACTTTGGGTTGCATCATATACCACACTTTTTCCTTTCAAATCGACATAAGAAGCAACAAAAGAAATTGTGCTTCTATGGGTTTTCTTGCCATTAACACTTGTTGGTATCATTCTAGTTATTCTTTCGTTTAACTGAATTGGATATTGGTTATTATTGCTCCAACTAGTATTTTGTGGTTTGTTACATACTATAAGCATCATGAGATTGATATTGTAAAGTTTGTAAGAGAAAACATCTATTCTGAAAGAAGAGAATTAGATAATATGAAAACACCCCATGGATAGTTTTAGTGTAAATAAACTTAGTTAATTACTGGTTGAATTTAGTTAGCAATAAGAAGGAAGCCTCCCCTTTCTGAGGGGAGAGATTTAATCTTATCATACTATGGCATATATGACCATTTTGTCATTAGTTAGTTGATAACAAAATGTTCACCCAACATTATACAAATTGCAAAATAGACCCCAAAGTCAAAATACAAACTACAAATCAAACTCTAAAGTCTAAAGTGATCAACCATGAGGTTGGTATCACAATTATCTTTTTGCAAGTTATTTATTGATATCCAAAGCCCAAAACACTTATTGGAGTTTAGAGTTGAACAAGTTTGCACAACTTAGTTGCACAACCAACTCTAAAGTCCAATTTCTCTAAGAAGTGCATATTAAACCTCTAATTTCATGATTGTGCACATTGAACCCCAAAATTTGAGATTTTTGGTTTATCCACACGACCTTGAAATTTGAGCTTATGTAAATTAGACAATGGATTCCAAGGTAGTAAGTGTGCAATTGAACCCCAATATTTAAATTGGTGCAAATTTTCTCTAGCTTCCTTGAATCTTGAAATGCCAAGAAAATGTATGGCAAATAAATTGCAAGGTTTGCAAGTAGGTATGGGAACTTCAAATTTCCACCAAACCTCATTTTTCATTCTTGTCATGATGATCTTACATGTATTTGAGTGACTCTTCCACTTATGTCGCCATGTTTAATGCATTGGTGTCTGTGTCAAGTGTGTTGCCTCATTGTGTTACAACATCTTGAGCACATAGGTGTGCAATGTGGCAAGTTTAGTATCACATTGTATTGCAAAAAAATTGCATTGAATTTTGTTCATTAATGTTGTAGATGAAAGTTTAGCCCATTACAATTTCCATATCTACTCATATCTCCCCTACTAATCTCTTCATAATAAAATATCAAATTATATGATCATATATCAAAACCACTTATTTTCCCACACAAAAATACAACCTCACTTTTTACTTTTCAAAATAATATAATAGAACTTATTTCTTCATAAATATAACAACATAAAGAATAATGGACTAAGGTTGCTCATTCAATTTTCCCATTCTTCCACTAGAACTAGCTCTCTACAAATGGAGGCTTCCTTCAATCCAACCTCTACTCCTTTTTGCACTTGTCAAAGCTTACATCTTGTGGGGAGGGTCTTGGCCAAAATGATTAACACATTACAAAAGAAACTATGTACTCTAAAACACAACATTCCTAAAATCACACAAACAACACATGCACACCCGCAATTATGGACGTAAACTTTCATTTTCTTTCTTTCCAAAATGTGAGAAAAAAATTAAGTGTGGAAGGAAGCAAAGGAGCTTCCCTCCCTCTTCAAGTTTTTCAATTGATGAAAATAAGAATTTTTCTCTTACAAACATTCTAAGATTCCAAACTACAAGAGAGCTCTCCAAAACTCCATTATGAAAATGTTAAAATAACAAGTTCATTTTCCAAAGCCAAAAGAAAAGAAAGAAAGAAAGAGTGTAATGTCACTCAACCAATTGGGATAGAGGCACATCTCATTCCAAAATCCCACACTCAAATATCTTACAAACATCTAAACTCAAACCTCTAACAACATTTAAGGTCCCCTTACACAAACAACCAAAGCAATTTAATTTAACAAAATAAATTGCATTTCATAACTCATTAAATCAACTATCTAGCATAAGTATAAATCTTGAATCATAATGTTAACATATATAAGTATCACAAAAGGTCAAATAATCAACTAGAAAAATTCAACCAAATAGCACCTTAGAACCGAAAAATAGATGTTGGATAATAAATCACTGTATAATGAGTGTGACAAAGATTGCAAAACATACATGTCTTACAAATTATATAAGCAACCCTTGATGTGCAACCATATGATAGATTATAAGCAAAACACGCCAATTTTATTTTATATAATTATTTGATCTTATTTTCTTGGAACCAAATCTTATCTCTTTTAGCTTATCTCTCAACTATCTACATGTGTGTTGAAGTCACTCTACAAACACAATATAATAGGTTTATATAATTAAACTTATGATCCATTAGCAACCTATTTACATTTCACCATTTAACTATGACATAATAACTATATTCTACTAATCTATATCATATAAATAATATACTATGTGTAATAATTCCTAATATGTACATTTCCAACATGGTTTGATTGCTATCAAGGAAGTCTATAGTGTTCCCTCAATCTATAATAGACCCTTAGATGTGCTTCTCAACAACAACCAAGTTTTAAATGTGGGTATAATTACAAGGGAGGAAATTTGTCAAATCAACAACAATAGAGGGAAAAACCACACCAAACATAGTAGGCTTTATTGATAACCTAGTCTCTAGAAAAAGTTCCAAGCATGGTTCCATCTCAAGTAACAACAATATCTTAGGATCATGATCTCTATTTGAAACCAGGTTTATGTTTCTAGCCTTTTGTCCCAATGTATTAGTTAGTTAGTCAAAATCAACATCACATCAAAATTCAAATATTCTCCCTTAGACTATTTCATTCCTCTCTCTCAATTACTTAGTTCTTAATTTGTTTTAATCTTTTAAGTTCTTAATTTGTTTTAATCTTTTTGCTTTTTTATCTAAGTTTAATTTGATTAAGGTTTAGACATAGATTCTTAGTGTAAGGAGGTGTATTTTATTTCCTTACAATAATCAATCTTGATTTCCTATTCTATTCAATCTTCAATAAATTATTTCTTCTAAGATATGAATTAGTGTCAATCTTAGTTTTGAGTGACTCAATATGAGTGAGTTGCCAATGCTTTGAATAATCTTTATGATATGAATGTTAGAAAAAGTTTGCAATAATATCGATTAAATAACTATCATTTTAAAATGATGTTTACTATTGTGTCAAATATGAATAACAAGAAATGGGCAAAGAAAACTTGTTAGGGCGATTCTCTAATTATGTTCAGCGAATGCCTAGGACAAAGAAATCGCTCTTGCATTTTCTTTCACCAGGGTGTGTACATAATTGAAATTTGTTATTTATAGTGACTCGGTCAAAATCTCAAAGGTGATTGTTAATAAAAAGCCATGCCGATGCAATTGCAATTTCTTTTATTTGAGATTTTTGAACATGTGCAAATGGTTTGAAAAGATATATATTATCAAGCTTTGAGACCTTATGTACAAAGCAAATTCTATTGGATAGTAAAATTCAGCTTCCAGGCATGCTCACAACATTCTAGATTCTTGGGTAACGTGGAAAATCATGCGGAATTACAAAGGGCCAATGAACCAAATCAGTATCTTCCATGGAAGGAAGCTAAGGACGATAGTTGAAAACGATAATCTGGATTGCACTTTGACTTTCACAGTTTGCTCTAATGTCAGAATCATAGGTCGTTCTGGTAATAGTCCACATTAAGTTCATGCAGCCCAAGTATAATCTACATAAAGTTCATGCCATCCAGTGATCGTGAGTAAATTTTCGATAGTTTACTTACATCAGATATACAACGTGCTTCACTGTTTTGTTTCCTTTTGCAGTTATACTTGCATAAAAGAAAAACCAAGAAATTTTATTTTATAGGAATTTAAGTCTGTAATTGTTACTTTAAAAATTCCAATGGCCAAAAGCCACAACAAATATACACGAAAGTAGATCTCCTCTAAATGGAAACTTTATAAGTTTCTCCCCTACATAATATTATATACATCTCTTGATCTTCAAACTTTTATTAACGAGGAATTAACAATCCTGTAACTGACCAACAATTATGGAATAATGTAGCCATATAATGATATTAGAATCCATGATGACTAGAACGAACTTTGAAGAAGGTATCCATAATGTGAAAGACACTGAAATTTTCAATAAGATATGTATTCTAATGATATGTACAAAGTAACAGCTTAAGCCTCGTTTGGACCCAATAGAGAATGTGAAGAATAAATTTATAGCCTCAAACCAATGCCTGCAATTTATTCGGTTAAAGAGAAATCTAGGAACATGCTTGTCAAGGGCTTTCACTAAACACCATTTCCTGGACCATGGTAGCAAAAAATGATTGTCAGTAACCGCTGAAAGAATAAAAAAGTGAAATTCTTCTAAATTTTGGAAAAGAACATGAAAGAGCAAAAGCAGGATATAAATTTTGGAATATAGCGTTAAATACTTTAATCCAAACAGGCACAACACATTAGATGAATAGTTCTTCCAACATCTATTGGAAGATAACACCTCCAGATGTTGCAAATTAAGGAAGACATGGTTAGTTGACCTTATGCAAGATCTTTGAACATTCTTACGTCATGAATATGGACATTTTAGGACTAAAAGAGAATAATGCTTCGATATTATACTAGTATAGAAAGCAAAGCCCCAGATTTTTTTCACTAAAATAGATCTATTCGGAATGTATATAGAGAAGAAAACATTCTGATCTTATTTCTAGCAAATAATGCTTAAAATCACCACAAAAGTAACCAGGAATCCTACTTACCGTTTTCCATCTTTTTCTCAAATCAAGACTTTGAAGTGAATAATCTCCATGAAAATATCTCAAACAGTAGCAAGGCAATACAAACCCACATATTGCACCAAAGAAAAATCTTTGGCCCAATTATTTCAATAGATTTATATTTCTTAAATAGCATTTAGACAAAACAAATATATAGATTAGCAATGCAAAAGAACACGATTAAATACTCATCATAAAAAAATAGAAAATAGAGTAATGGGTTATTAGAACTTCAATATTGTTAATCAATTACACTTCAATAACTTACTATATTTATCGAAAAATTCAACTAAAGCTAATCTGAGTTTTCATTCTAATATTATTCTAAATTTTATATTCCTTTATAACATTCGGAGCTTTCACTGTAAACCTTCAGTTTCATGGGGACATGTGGATTGGTCATCTATGTTGCTTGGAAAGCTGATATCGACTTAGAAGTTCTGCATTGAGAAAGATAACACATTTAACAACATGGATGTACGTTGGGAGTTAGCATATATTGCCTGACTGGATATTGGTCATCTTTGAAGTTAACAATTACTTACTTTAATTGCTTCTTTCAATCACTCAACACTACAGCCAAACTTTCTCACGTTGAAAATAATCTTAGGTCCACAATAACAATCTATTTCATCTTCTGTAATTATCCCACCCTTCAAATACAAGTATACCTCGTGATCATGTGCTCTAAAATTGTTATGGTACACAATTGTTGTCCTATTCAATTCTTAGTATGCAATTCCACAACTCAAGCAGAAACTTTGGACCTAACAAGTTATATGCCACCTACAAACCTAGAATCAGTGTATGCAAATTTTTACCAAATTAAAACAGCAGACAAGATTTAAGATCACACAAAAACATCACATAAAGAAGACACCAGATATACGTGGAAAACCCAATGAGGGAAAAAACCACGATGAGCATAGCTGCTGGGATCTACAGTCCTAATCCAGCCTTACAATAAAAGATATTACATATGTTTTGTAAGCACCACCTTACAGGGACATTGACACCCAAGACAATGTTTTGAGGCACTGGGTGTCAATGTTTTGAGGCACTAAACTCAAGGTACACTGCGCACCTAATTGAGCACCAACTCAATCTTTCTGAGGCACTCACCTCTACAACACTACAAGTTCATATATGTTGATACTGGTTCTTCAAGCTGAAATGCACCTTTTCAATTCATTAATTTGGACTCTCTTCCTCTTTTCTTCACTTCTCTCTTCTCACTCTTCCAAAAATCATCACCTTGATAGCTTTTTGTCTCTTCCTCTACTCTTCACCTCTCTTCTCACTCTCACAAAAATCATCACCTTGATAGCTTTTTGTCTCTCACCAAATACTCTGCCACACCTAAAAAACCATAAATTCAGTAACCTATGTGAATTCGAATGATCTGCATTTATGTCTCCACTATCCACATGAAATGACAGAGTTCTATATTCAACAACCACTCACACCACCTTTTGACCATGACAGTAACTATTTCCATAGTTACACAAACCCTAACTGTTTCACAGTCCCTTGAAACCATCACTATTATGATTTTTCAGAAATACATTTAAATTGGCTTCATCTCTATAACTTCCCATCAAATTTTGTCTTTAGGAAGTATCTGCTTGCACACTTTGAATATCGACCATTGATCTTGCCTTTGCTGCCACGATCTGATGGTCTCCGTTCAATATAGTTCATCTTAAAAATGCGACCATTCGATCAATTTCCCTTTGAATATTCACCATAGATCTGTCGAGTGAATATACTGCTTTGGACAGACTTAGACTGAGCTACATCATCATGGACACGTGTCAACATATTGAATTTTCACAGAGCCATCATAGGGACCTACTAATCCTCCTGCGAAGAAGCAGAAATATGACATTTGTCTCGCAGACATCATCTTAGACAGATGTCACCATTCTGTGTTTTTGCAAAGCTAAAATGGAGACCCACAATCCATTCCGTGGAGTAGCGAAAGTGAACCATCTGTCCTGCACATGTCATGTTATACACATGGAGCCATTTCGCACTGTCCCACTTTTCACCATTAATCTTCTTCCTGTCCATTACAGTTGTCGGTCTTTGCAAAGCTGAGAACTTTTGAACTCAATCCCCCTAGACACGTGACGAGATTCCATGTTTCCACAATCAAAGAGATTGGACCCACCAAAAGGCTTGCAGACATGCAAAAACCGCCTGATCTTCATCTTCAAAAGCGCACCATTGATCTTCATTGTATTACAGTTTGTTGTGTTGTCGTCACCGGAGACACGTGTAAGCATCCCGTGGACCCGCAAGTTCCATATAGGGACACACCACCTCCTCTACGGAGTAGCGAAAACCGTTCAATCTACCTAAAAAGATCTTGGCCGTTTATCTTGCTTGGACAAATATTAAGCCTACGGACTTAGGAAATATTAAAGTCTCTACACACTCTCTGAACTAGTAATCACAAGGACGAAGGGGCCGATAACACAACGGCCCGTAAGGCTTAAGTTATGACTTACCGCTAGTTTTCAATCAACACAAAAATAGAAATACCTATGAACGCCATGACTGAAACCCTTAGGGTTTTATTGAGAAACCCTCGTAATGGCCAAGAGCAAAGATAATTTAATTCTGAGCTCACTACTTATCATTTGTACCTTCAGATCATACTTCTGAAAAGAACTCGAAAAACCCATATCAAATCTGCTATTTGATTCCTCTATAACCACCGGAACTGTTTGTATCAAGACTGGGCAACATCTAAGAAACTTTTGCAATGTTGCTTGACAACATTTGCAACTTTTCAAGACCTGTACAAAGCAACTACAAACAATCTTCCTGGCTAGTCCACTGACATCAATGACCATCATGACTACCCTTTGACATCAAGGACAACAATTCCAACAGGGTCATCAGGGACTACCTTGTGAAATGGAAGAACCTATCGGTTGAAGATACTACTTGGGAGAATGAACAAATCTTGCAACATCCAGATTTGAAATTGCTTGGGGACAAGCAATTTTGGGGAGGAAGGACTGTAATGTCCCCTCTCAAAATATGACGGTAAATGTTTTAATGAAATTAACGCTTAAGTTCCTATGTCAAAATTAATATTTAATGTAGCGTTAATTTAATTGTGGCAAAAGGGAGTTATAAGGTGAGTATTTAAAGGTGAATAAATTATATTTTGTGGGTGAGCTTAAGTGAAATAAAATTAAATTCAAAAAGAATAATAAAAAAGGGAATTTCAAGAAAAGAGTTTCAGTTTCAGTTACTTCTGGCAAAGAAGGAAAAGCAAGGGAGTTTTCATTTTTTGGTCATGCTGGAGTTTTTTAACAGGAAAGGAGTTTTGCAGTTTGTGTTGAGAACTTATTGGAGATGAAAATCTCCATTAAGAATAACACCTTCAATGCTGAAAGATGTTACTTGGGTGTTGGATTATGATTTTCCAGAAGTTTAGTAATTTCCAGTGATGACTGTATACGGTCAGGTGTTGCCAGGAATTGCCATATTTCTGTGATTGAAGAAAAAGTTGGTCATCAATGATTTTAGATATTATTTAAATTTAAACTGGGCGATGCTTTTTTATCCATGTTCAAATAGAATTTGAGAACAGATGAAATTCATACTGGGGCCGTACTTGTCTTGGCTGTTCACCCAAGTTTGAGTTTGCAGTTGGAGATAGGAGCAACTAGGGGTTGTGGGTAGCGACTCAATAATTTTATTTTTGATGGACAATCACTTCAATGCTTAAAGAACAGAGTTTTTTTGTTAAGTTGGAATTACCTGAGTGAGCCGTACATTCTGGGAGCCGTACAGGAGCTGAATCATACACCTAAATTAATGCTGGTGATTTTTTTGGTGATCAGAAATGGTTCTCAGTTTATTTTCAGTGGCTGTTATCTGACTGGACAATAAAGTTTATGCATTGAAAGCTATTCAAACAAAGGCCGTTATTTAATTAAATGCATCCGTACATCATACCAGGCCGTACCACCGATAAGAAGTCATTCTGAGTTGTTGTTGTGGTTCAAATGTCATCTCCTTAACTGGGCGACTCTATTTGTAGCTATTTACTGGAGTTTTCTACCATATTCCATTTAAGACTGCAGCCATACAAATTCTGCCAGACGTACTTCTCATCAGGTGGTGTGTAGTGTACTGGGTGAAGCGCTAGTTTCTAATTGAAAGCATTGAATTGTTATTGAAAGGAGCGTTCAAATATCATCTTTGCAAGTGATATAAGAAGGGATAAATGCAGTTAGTTAACCTTGCAAGGTATAAGATACATGCACAGTTGAACAGTAGCAACTCATATTAGTTGTTTGTACTGTGGAGATTCTTGAAGGGAGTCGATTAGATACAATGACTGAAGTTGTGAATTGATAAAAACAGTCAGGATTTATGAATGCAATGAATACTTGTACCTTTAAGCTTGATTTACCCCTGCTGTAGCTGTATATGGTTGGCTGTAAGGGCTACTCAGTTGTCAGGAGAGTTGTGGACAGTACTCTGTATACTGGAGGTAATGGTTAATTAATATCTGAAGGTGTTTTCAAGTTTCAAATCAAGATAGGGTCTGTAATCTCTTCCCAGATTTGCTGCAATTTCCAACACTGGTCATTTGCTACCCGGACAGTATATTCCAATTTTCAAGGTATTCTATCTTTGACATGCTATGAAATCATCACTTAATCAAAGTGAAATGTAATTTCTGTTCAGAAATAATTACCAATAGAAAGTGTGTTTCTTTCCTTGCATTTTATATCTGCAATCCATGAGCAATGTTAGAATATATTTCAATCTGTTAAACCAGCAACAAACTGGAAGCAAACCATTGAATCGAAATCAGTGAAAACTATATGCAAGTGGGCTGTTTGACATAACTACTCAAGTGGTGAGTTTGCAAAAAATCTGAGCGAAATTGATAGGGGACGTTATATTATTAGAAAGTAATATTACATCATAGAACTATGCAAATAAAAATAATAATATGACATAATTATATTAATAATAACCATAGGAATGGTTATTCAGTTATCAATGGTTATTTTCTCGGTACATGGTTGAACCAACTATCTCTCTCAACATATTACTTCTAATGGTTATTCTCTACACCCTAAAGGCCAAGTAAGCTTGCTCAGTCGTGTGTTGACCTCCCCTACAGTTCCAAAGTCATATTGTGAAACCTTTATTTGTAGATTAAGGCTAATGAAATTATTATCACTTCTTCTCCACCATCTGGGGAAACAAAATCAACATAATTCCAAGGGTTGACATTATGCTCCTGCCCATCCAAAATGTTGCTTCGATGGTTTATATGCTATGGATCTTTCCCTCTTGCTGTTTCTCAAAGGATCAAATCTCTCTTTAAATCTTATCAACAAACTCAAGTAAATAAAATTTTTGGCTTGTCCTTGGTCACCAACTTTGAGTTTTCTTTTTGGAATACACAACTCTCAGCATGCTGGCAGTGGTGGAAAAAAATCAATTGAAGCTCTAATACCACTTGTTGTGTCTCTAAACAAAGCATAGTAAAAAAATGCTGAAAAATATTGTGCAGACAAATATGCAAAGATGGAAAGCACCTGCTCACCCAAGATGGACTACACCTGCAAATCTGATTGTAACACGATAGTATATATGTTGGCTTTCTAAATTGCATTAACAAAATAGTATTGAAAGAGATAAGAGATACATATTTTATGGCTTTCATTGAGTATATACTCAATGGGAAAGAAACCCTAATTAACACATGACTAAACCATCAATTAACTCTTCATTAATCCTAGGAAGTGAATTATTACTAAATAATAACACTATGATCAGGAACTAGGACTACATGCTAAAAACATATATAATAATATGTTGTGTGCAGGTACACAACATCACATTTTTTTCTAGATTGGCTTCAAAATATTTGTCATAACCCCTCAATACCTTGATAATTATTTTGCATGACCCCTAGCCTCGATGCAATTTGGACTAGGAGTGGAACTTCAAACTTAAATGTGTGGACATATATAAGTGTGTGGGTGCGTGTGTGTTAAAATGAATCTTGATGTTATTATTATTAAAAGTGATTATCAATCTTATTATGCTATTTTAATTTAATGCATTAAATATTTGGATTAACGTGGACTAGTGATTTGGTTGTAGTTGTGTGAGGTTTGTCGTTGGATGCAGGTACCAGGGGTGCAAAGTGAGGCGGATTATGTGGTTTCGTTGGTTGAGAGAAAGACAAACAGTATGTCATAGAGTTAGACCTTGCTTGTGGTTTTTGTCACCTCAAGGTTCATTCAACCTAGGATCTTGATATATATTATTGCCATAGTATATTTGTCCTGGCTAGGTAGAGGGATCAAGTCCACTTAAAATATTTCGGTTATTTGACAATGCTTAAATTGATAAATTTATTAGAGGTCTATGAACGAAAAGGCAAATTAAAAATAAATAAATACATAAAAGTAAAAAGATAAATAAAGTTAAATAAGAAAACAATAAATTATTAAAGGGATAGCTACAAATATTAAAATAAAAACAATTTAAGGCAAACAAGCAATAATAATTGCCATACACCTAAAATATAATAATAAAGGGCGATTAAAACAAGACTATACCAAACAAAGCAAGAAAATGAATCTGCCATTGAACAATCAAGGAAGTTTGTAAAAATGTGCTCACGGGAGAAGGATGAATGATGGAACGACTATAGAGGTAGAAATCTCAACCAAGGAGAGAAAGAAGCATAGCATGGATGAGGAAGCAAAGTCCAAGAGAACATCGAAGCTTTTAAAGAAGCATGATGACCCCCCCTGCAACTAGAGAAAATGGCAGGAAGAAACTTGAAGGGCATGCCATGGGAAACCTCGCCCATCCCTTCCTTATAACATCTGGCAACATCTCATTTTAAAGAGGAGAAATTTGTAAAAGTGAAGGAGAAGGGCAGCGGTTAAATCTAGAGGTGGACGGGATTTGGGAGTAGATTTGCGTTGGAGGCAGCTAGGGCATTCTCCAGTGTTTCTGCAACCCCTTACATTGGGAAATCTCAACTCAAGTTCTAAGCTCCTTTCTCTTTAAGCAGCTATTAATTTATAATATAGAACCCTAGTGAAGTTCTATTTTGGATCTTGGAATCATTTAAAAATTCTAGGAATGATCCCACAGTCTTAGAAGAATATTTGTGGGAATATTTTGTCTTTCATTTTTCTTTCTTTCTTTCTTTCTTTCTTCAGTAGACAAACTTTCAAGCCTACCTGAGAAGAACTGCAAGTAGCCACTGTTCAAGGACAAATTACTTGGCAGTTTGAATCATTTCTCTTCCCCTTACATTGTCTCCACTATGCTGTATGTGAAGTGTAAAAATAAAAGGTTGTACAGAAGTGATAACTGTGTTCTTTTACATCTGATTTATTTGTAGAACATAAAACATAGTAAAGAATTTTGTGAACTTGTTTTCAAGCCCATCAAAGACTTTGTTTTGGGCATTTTTAGGTGGGCAGCCTCTAACATCAAAGATAGCCACTTATAGTTCCACTACTTATAACAGCAATGTGGTAACATACTTCTCCCACAAGCTAAATTAATGATGTCTAGGTGTACTGTCCTACACTAAGGTTGCTTTATTTTGGTGCATAATGCCAACCACGTAACCTACACCAGGATGTTATGAAAATATTATGTTCTTGGTAGTGTGTCAGCTACTAAGAACGTAGTGTTTTCACAACATCAAGACATCAAGCACCAGATGTATAACATAAGCCCACCATACATATGGCTACTACAAATCTTGCTATTACATACATACTATTGATACATACATTGTTGCCACATACACTTGGTTGTACATACATATTGCTGTGACAAATCTTGATGTTACATACATACTGCTGATACATACATTGCTGTCACATAAACTTAGCTGTACATACATATTGCTGTGACAAATCTTGCTGTTACATACATACTGCTGATACATACATTGCTGTCACATACACTCGGCTGTACATACATATTGTTGTGACAAATCCTGCTGTTACATACATACTGCTGATACATACATTGCTGCCACATACACTCGGCTGTACATACATATTGCTGTGACAAGTTTTGTTGTTGCATACACTTGCTGTTATAGACTATTGTTGGTTTTGCTGCTGCATATCAAGGCTATATGTATAATTTGTTGCATGCAGTATACTATGTGACAGCTGGAAAAGCATGCATTTTGTTACAGACAATATTAGCTGGAAATGTATTATGAACAGCTATTATAGTTGCTGATTTGTGTAGTTTAAAAGTTCAAAGAAGGTTGTAAAAATTGGATTGAAAAATATACTTTATCTTTGGCACTCCAGGATTAGCCAGTAACAAGCAGATTGGTAAAGATAACATCTTGAAGTTATCTCAGATACATCTTTAAGACTGTAAAGTTCCACTATTCATTTCTAACTTTTCTTGAAATTAGATCCATCAGAAGCTATCAAACCCCCTTGAGTGTATATATATATATTCCATCATTGAATAACTCAATAATCCACTCTTGAATAATGTTTCCTTATTTGACTTGGTGAACTGATTTTCTCAAACAATGGTGCTGGTCAAGTCTGTGTGAATAAATGGAAAATATGTTAGATTCTGGCTTTAGGTAAATTTGCTCAATACCATTTGCTCAGTAGGTTGATAGGACAGCCATCCATCCGTGTGTTTATAGCTATTAGGATCAACTATTTGGTAGGGCGGTCTTCCTTAATTAACTGAATTCTTTGGTGGCTTTATGAGAATATAGCCCTTACAAGTCCATGTCTTAAAATTATTCCTGAAGGATATAATGAATTAGGACATTATTTACAATGGGATGAAGAGTTATTTTGCCTCTACCATAAGGAGTATAAGAGTATGTATTGTTTTTAATAAGATAACTAGAAGAGCCTTATATGGCTGCAATGGCTGCAATTGAGACGGGAACCTGCTGAATTTGAGTTGGGAACCTACCTCTGGTCCAGCACTAAGCCTGAGCTAAGGAATAGTACTTGCTCGAGATGGATGGTAGTCTAGAAGTACTAGGCTCGAGATGGACAAAAGACTAGGGGCAGTGCTATGCTTGAGATGGACAATAGTCTAGGGGTGGTGCTAAGCTTGAGATTGACAATAGTCTAGGGGTGGTGCTAAGCTTGAGATTGACGGTGGTCTAGGGGCGACATTAAGCTCGAGATGGACAATAGTCTAGGGCAGCACTATGCTTGAGATGGACAAGAGTCTAGAAGCGGTACTATGTTTGAGATGGTCATTAGTCTAGGAGCATTCCACGCCAACGATGGTTACACTTGGTTGCTTAGCCGACAAATGGACAGCAGGAAGGTGAATTCTCCAACAAACTCAAGTAGGTAGAACTAACTCCCTGTGTAACACTATAGCTATTAATGGAATTATAAGCTTACCATAGCTAGGTGTACCTTGGGAAGAGGGTCACTATGAAGACATTTTTGCTCATAAGCTTAAGGGTTGGAATGACAACTCTTTCTCTTACCATGGGCCACATAATCCGCTTGGAGGGGTGGATAGGGTTTAAATCCACTTTGGTTGGGATTAGTTTGCACGCAACCACGACCAGAACAAGCAGAGACTTGGAGATACAATGATTCGAAATCATGAAGGTATGTGCAATCCAGTTAGTAGCATTCTTTATCGATCAATACAGCAAGTTGTGCTAGTGGAATATGTAACTAATATGATATTATAATGCTTAAGTTGATCTCCATTATTGTTTATATGATTCTAACCTTCTATATGATCCTTCTTGCATGATGATGAAAAGAAGAAAAAAATTGTGCTATATTCTCTTCTTCATTGGGCTTGTTGTTACATTGATATAAGAGCCTAGAACTCGACACTAGGACCTAGCTGCTCTCTCTCTTTCGTTGTACTAATATGACTCTCTGCTATTGATAGTCATGGGTCATGGGAAGAAAGGAAAAGGGAAGAAGGTCTCGAGAAAACGTCCTCAACAAGAGAAACCAAAAGGATCCAAAACCCTTGTTGCCATAGGACCAAACACAACAACCAAAACAATGTCTAACACTGAGCCATTGGCTGAAATGATCAAACCAATTGAGATCCAAAATGGAAAGGGATTGGCTAAACCTGACAAGGATCATGAACTACCAAAGAAATGCCCTCAACCAACTCCTAAACCCAAGTCCTTTGCTATTCGGGATTTCCCATTTGGTCGTGGACGCAATGCTCCTATTCTCACTAAGGAAACGATTGCAAAATATAATCGTGTCCATGATAAAATGTCTGTAAACACGGGAACCTCAGATTAGGAAGAACCCAAAGAGGAGTAGACTCCTACTTGTAACCGAAGCTATGTACAAGATGATGAACTAGTATTAAATAAACATCGTCTCACTTTTTGTAAAAGATACTAACTATTAATGATATATATAGACTTATATATGCTTAAATTAAGGTGTTGTGGTGAATATGAGAAATAAGAATGGAATATTTAAATGTTGTGAATCTTATGTTGCGTATGAATTTCTCCATGATTCTAAATATGATATAAGACAAGATTTAAAACAAAATAACAAAGACACTTAAATAACACTCTTTTTCCTTGCAGAATCAATCTAATTCAATGAAGAGAACTTTAAGGAAGGGGACAAGCCCTAGCCTCGCTGAAATGCTACGTGCAAGCAGGGGTGCGTCGTCTCCACCTCCTACCATACCTGAAGAATTACAAGCTGAATTGTATGCTCTTCGTGCAAAAATAGCATCACAGGAGCAGCAAATTGGGGAACTAATGAGGCAAAAGGAGCAAGGCACTAACTACAACACTGGCCTAAGAACTAATCACAACACTGGCATTAGAACTAAAGAGCCAAATAGGGAGCACAATGTGAATATAAGTCAGGAACATGAGAGCAACTCTAGAATTCCCACCTACAGTCACTCCCAATAAGAGTCACGAGGAGTGGGAAAATACCCACTAATTTGATAATTGAAGAAAATGCAAGCCCCTAAGTTTGATGAGACTAGGGGTGGGGATGCTGCTAAAGCATGGCTCATAGGAATGAACAAGTATTTTGGGCTGATAGAATTAAGTGCTAATACTAAGGCTAGGATTGCCATATATCACCTAGAAAGAAAAGCCTCACTGTGGTGGGAACATTTGGCGGAAATAAAAAACTATGATATCAGTCAAATAACTTGGGACAAGTTCACCAAGCGATTTCGCAAGGAGTACCTGTCTGCTCATCATCGAGATTGAAAGATGACCGAACTCCATTCACTGCGTCAAGGGGGAATGTCAGTAGCCGAATACAAGTCCAAATTTATGAGTTTGCTCCGTCGTGTGCCTTATATGAAAGAAGAGGATCAGGTGAACAAGTTTATCTTGGGATTGAATAAGAATATTTTGTATGCAACCAAGCTCACTCGACCTAAAAGCTTAAACCAAGCAGTGGAGGTAGCTTTGGTCGTTGAAGAAAAGAATAAGAGCAAGCAAGAACGCAAACAAAAGCCATATTCCTCCAACCACTCTAATAATAAACAAAGGGGTAATCAAGAAGCTAAATCTAAAGGAAAGGATTCTCGACAAACTAGGAGGGGCCGAAATTATAGGGAAAATCGTGGGTCAAAAGGTCAAAAAGATAAAGAAGACAAAAGGCAAAAATCATTTAGGCATGAGGCACAAGGTGATTCCAAGAGAGGCAAGGAAGACCGAAAAGGACTAGTGAATGGATGTTGGACATGCGGAGGTGATCATTATATGAGTGAGTGTCCCAAGAATCCCAACAAAACCACTAAACACATCGCTAAAATTTATGCAACCGTGGATAATTGTCAAGCAGATCAACAAGCTCCATTAATAGAATTCAATCGACCCATTTCTATTCTAGTAGATTTAGGAGCCACAGACAATTTTATTTCCTCCCATGCTATTCAAAAATGTAAAATTGATCATAAGAGTCTTAGTAGAGAGGAGATGGAGGTTGAGTTTGGGTTGGGTGAGACACAAAAGATCAAATCTTGCTTGTGAGGAGCTGAAATTGACCTAGGGATTATAAGGACCAAGGTGGATCTATGGGTCACTCCGTTAGGGTCTTATGATTTAATCCTTGGGATGGATTGGTTCCAAAAGCACCAAGCCAAGTTGGATTGCTACAACAAGAAGAACGAATGTCTAGATGACCAAGGGAGGTTAGTGGTTCTTCAGGGTATTAGGAGACCAATGATGGTAAGAATGATTTCAGCCATGCAACTCAAAAGGGCAGTGAGAAAAGGGAGTACAAATTTTCTAGTAAAGGTAGAAGAGGGTAATGATGATCCCACACCTAGCATTGAAGACCATCCCATTCTCCAAGAGTATCGTGATGTCTTTCCTGAAGAATTACCAAGATTGCCTCCTAAGCGACAAATGGACTTCACAATAGATCTAGTTCTCAAAAGCCCCCTAGAAAATGAACACTGCAGAATTACAAGAGCTTAAGATGCAGTTGCAAGATCTAATGGAGAAAGGATTGATAGGGCCTAGTGTGTCTCCTTGGGGAGCCCTAGTGTTGTTCATTAAGGACAAAACTTTGAGGTTGTGCATAGACTATCAGATGTTGAACAAGGTAACCATTCGAAATATATATCCCCAACCTAGAATTGATGACTTATTTAATCAAATGAAGGGAGCTGCTATATTCTCCAAAATAGATTTAAGGTCAGGTTATCACCAATTAAGAATCAGGGAAGAAGATATTCCAAAGATTGCTTTTAGAACTAGGTATGGCCATTATGAATTTTTGGTGGTGCCTTTTGGCCTAACAAATGCCCCCTTTGCTTTCATGAGTCTCATGATCCATGTTTCCCATGACTACTTGGAAAAATTTGTACTAGTGTTTCTGGATGACATTCTAATCTACTCTAAAAATTCGCAAGAGCATGAGGAGCATTTAAGAATAGTCTTGGAATGGTTGAGAGATCATAAATTATATGGGAAATTCCAAATGTTCTTTCTTTCAGCCTAAAGTGCACTATCTAGGACATATTATATCGGCCCAAGGAATTGTAGTGGATCCAACCAAGGTACAAGCAATTGTAGAATGGCCTATTCCTAAAAATGTGACCGAAGGAAGAAGCTCCATGGGTTTGGCAGGATATTATTGATGGTTTGTAGAGCTTCTCCAAGATAGCTAACCCCATAACCTCCCTTCAATGAAAGGGAAAGAAGTTTGAATGGACAAAAAAATGTGACATTGCATTCCAAAAGTTAAAGGAAACTCTTACCATTGCACCAATTTTACAAGTGCCTGATCCAGATAAGGAATTTGTAGTTTGGACGGATGATTCATTGGATGGATTAGGTAGAGTGCTAATGCAAAATGGGCGAGTAATTTCCTTCGAGTCTAGGAAATTGAAGGATCATGAACTCAATTATCCCAACCATGATCTCGAGCTGGTGGCAATTGTGCATGCCTTAAAAGTATGGAAACACTATTTGGTAGGAAGACCCTTCAAGCTGAACACTGATCATAAAGGACTCCAATATCTGTTCACCCAACCAAATTCAAATGCTTGTTAGAGAAGGTGGTTGGAATTCTTAAGCAACTATGAGATAGATATCTCATATGTTAAAAGGAAAAGAAAACCATGTTGCAGATGCCTTAAGTCGAAGGGCTAAACTAGCTGCAATCTCATAGCTAAAGTTTGAACTGCCAAAAAAGATCAAGCAAATGTAGGAACTAGATCCCTTTTTTCAGCAAATGAGGTTAGAAGTACAACGAGGGATTAATCCAACTGAGTACCATGTGGGAAATGATGGAATTCTTCGTTATTTGAACCGAATTTATGTGTCGGAAGAGGGTGGTTTGAGATTGAAAATTCTCACAGAAGGCCATGATGTGCCTTATCAAGCACATCTAGGGGTGACTTAGATGTATGTGGACCTAAAAACTTGTTACTTTTGGCCAGGAATGAAAAAGGAAACAACTTGTTGTGTTGCCAAATGTCTTGAATGTCAGCAAGTTAAGTCGGAACACTGTCATCCTACGAGAACACTATATCCTCATGATTTACCACAACATAAGTGGTCGGTAATTTCCATGGATTTTGTGACGGGATTGCCTAGAACTTAGCATCAAAACGACAATATATTAGTGGTGGTTGATAAACTAACCAAGGTAGCAAACTTCATACTAGGCAATGGTAAGGATGATGCCCCACTTTTGGCTAAAAGATTCATAAAGGAATTCATTAGGCTACATGGGATGCCTGAGGTAATCATTTCGGATAGGGATAAGTTGTGTATTTCCAGGTTTTGGACCTCTCTTATGACCACATTAGGAACCAAACTCAATTTTAGTACTGCTTACCATCCTTAAACGAATGGCCAAACCGAAAGAGTTAACCAAGTTATGGAGGACATACTCAAAATGTATGCCATGGATCAACCCACTAAGTGGGAGGAGTATCTTCCATTAGTAGAATTTGCATATAACAATTCATACAATTCCTTAATCCAAATGGCACCGTTTGAAGCATTGTATGGTAGAAAGTGCAAAATGCCTATAAGTTGGGACAGTTTAAAAAATCGAGTAACTATTGGGCCAGAACTTCTTCAAGAATACGACACTCAGGTGAAAATTATAAGAGAAAGATTGACGGAGGCTTCAAATTGTCAAAAAAATTATGTTGATACTAAGCGAACACCAAGGGAATTTTTAGGAGACAAGGTGTTCCAACGTGTCAAACTGCATAAAAGCTCAATAAAGTTTGGCAAGGGTTGCTAAACTAGCTCCATGATACATAGGGCCTTTCAAGATACTTGAGAAAATCAGCCGTGTAGCTTATTGACTAGCTCTTCTACCATCTCTCTCTTGTATTCACAATGTATTCCATGTGTCCTTGCTTAAGAAATATATTGTTGACCCCTCACATGTAATTGACTAGCAGGCTCTACAGGTGGAAGACGCTAAGATATCCACTTCGAACAGCTCGCAATCATAGATAGGCGCAATTTGCAATTGCGCAACAAAACTATCCAACAAGTTAAGGTCCTATGGGACCAATATGGGGAACAAGGAGCTACTTGGGAAGATGAAAATGTAATGAAACTAGAATATCCATACTAGTTTAATTAAGCCGAGTCGGCTTAATCCTAAGGGGGCGAGTATGTCATAACCCCTCGATACCTTGATAATTATTTTGCATGACCCCTAGCCCCAATATAATTTGGACTAGGGGTGGAACTTCAAACTTTAATGTGCGGACATATATAAGTGTGTGTGTTAAATATGAACCTTGATGTTATTATTATTAAATGTCAGTATCAATCTTATTATGCTATTTTAATTTAATGCATTAAATGTTTGGATTAACGCAGACTAATAATTTGGTTGTTGTACTCGTGTGAGGTTTGTCGTTGGATGCAGGTACCAGGGGTGCAAAGTGAGACGGATTATGTGGTTCTATTGGTTGAGAGAAAGACAAACGGTATGTCATTCTAGAGTTAGACCTTGCTTGTGGTTTTCGCCACCCTGAGGTTCATTCAACCTAGGATCTTGATATATATTATTGCCATAGTATATTTGTCTTGGCTAGGTAGAGCCATTAGGTACACTTAAAATATTTTGGTTATTTGGCAATGCTTAAAGTGGTAAATTTATTAAAGGTCTATGAATGAAAAAGAAAATTAAAAAATAAATAAACACATAAAAGTAAAAAGATAAATAAGAAAATAATAAATTATTAAAGGGATAGCTACAAATATTAAAATAAAAACAATTTAAGGAAAACAAGTAATAATAATTGCCATACACCTAAAATATAATAATAAAGGGCGATTCAAACAAGACTATACCACACAAAGAAAGCAAATGAATCTGCCATTGAACCAAATAAGGAAGTTTGTAAAAATGGGCTCACGAGAGAAGGATGAACAATGGAATGACTGCAGAGGTAGAAATCTTGACCAAGGAGAGGAAGAAGCGCAACATGGGTGAGGAAGTAGAGTCCAAGAGGACATCAGTGCTTTTAAAGAAGCATGAAGATCCCCCCTGCAACTAGAGAAAATGGCAGGAAGAAACTTGAAGGGCATGCCATGGAAAACCTCGCCCATCCCTTCTTTATAACATCCGGCAACATCTCATTTTAAAGAGGAGAAATTTGTGAAAAGTGAAAGAGAAGGGCAGCGGTTAAATCTAGAGGTGTATGGGATTTGAGAGGAGATTTGCGTTGGAGACAGCTAGGGCATTCTCCAGTGTTTCTGCAACTCCTTACATTGGGAAATCTCAACTCAAGTTCTAAGCTCCTTTCTCTTTAAGCAGCTATTTATTTATAATATAGAACCTTAGTGAAGTTCTATTTTGGGTCTTGGAATCATTTAAAAATTCTAGAAATGATCCCATAGTCTTAGAAGAATATTTGTGGGGAAGTTTTGTCTTCCATTTTTCTTTCTTTCTTTTTTTAGTAGACAAACTTTCAGACCTACATGAGAAGAACTGCAAGTAGCCATGGTTCAAGGACAAATTACTTGGCAGTTTGAATCATTTATCTTCCCCTTACATCGTCTCCACTCTGTTGTATGTGAAGTGTAGAAATAAAAGGTTGTACAAAAGTGATCTGTGTTCTTTTACATCTGATTTATTTGTAGAACATAAAACCTAGTAAAGGATTTTGTGAACTTGTTTTCAAGCCCATCAAAGACTCTGTTTTAGGCATTTTTAGGTGGGCAGCCCCTAACATCAATATAGCCACTTATAGTTCCACTATTTATAACAACAATGTGGTAACATACTTCTCCCACAAGCTAAATTAATGATATCTAGGTGTACTGTCCTACACTAAGGTTGCTTTATTTTGGTGCATAATGCCAAACACATAACCTACACCAGGATGTTATGAAAATATTATGTTCTTGGTAGTGTGTCAGCTACTAAGAACGTAGTGTTTTCTCAACATCAAGACATCAAGCACCAAATGTATAACATAAGCCCACCATACATATGGCTACTACAAATCTTGTTGTTACATGCATACTGCTGATACATACATTTACATATTGCTGTGACAAATCTTGTTGTTACATACATTGCTGTCACATACACTCGGCTGTACATACATATTGCTGTGACAAATCTTGCTGTTACATACATACTGCTGATACATACATTGTTGCCACAAACACTCGGCTGTACATACATATTGTTGTGACAAATCTTGTTGTTACATGCATACTGATGATACATACATTGCTGTCACATACACTCAGCTGTACATACATATTGCTGTGACAAATTTTGCTGCTGCATACACTTGCTGTTATAGACTACTGTTGGTTTTGTTGCTACATATCAAGACTATATGTATAATTTGTTCCATGTAGTATACTATGTGTCATAGCTGGAAAAGCATGCATTTTTTACAGACAATATTAGCTGGAAATGTATTATGAACAGCTATTATAGTTGCTGATTTGTGTAGTTTAAAAATTCAAAGAAGGTTGTAAAAATTGGACTAGAAAATATACTTTATCTTTGGCACTCTAAGATTAGCCAGTAACAAGAAGATTGGCAAAGATAACATCATGAAGTTATCTCAGATACATCTTTAAGACTGCAAAGTTCCACTATTCATTTCTAACTTTTCTTGAAATTAGATCTATCAGAAGCTATCAAACTCCCTTGAGGATATATATATTCCATAATTATCGTCATTGAATAACTCAGTAATCCACTCTTGAATAATGTTTCTTTATTTGACTTGGTGAACTGATTTTCTCAAACAATGGTGCTGGTCAAGTCTGTGTGAATAAATGCAAAATATGCTAGATTTTGGCTTTAGGTAAATCTGCTCAATACCATTTTCTTAGTAGGCTGATAGGACAACCATCCATCCATGTGTATATAGCTATTAGGATTAGCTGTTTGGTAGGGCAGTCTTCCTTAATTAACTGAATTTTCCGATGGCATTATGAGAATGTAGCCCTTACAAGCCCATGTCTTAAAATTATTCCTGAAAGATAGAATGAATTAGGACATTATTTACAATGGGATGAAGAGTTATTTTGCCTCTACCGTAAGGAGTATAAGAGTATGTATTGCTCTTAATAAGATAACTAGAAGAGCCTTATATGGCTGCAACTAAGACATGAACCTACTAAGTTTGAGTTGGGAACCTATCTCTGGTCTAGCGCTAAACACGGGCTAAGGAATAGTACTTGCTTGAGATGGACAGTAGTCTAGGATAAGTACTAGGCTTGAGATGGACAAAAGACTAGGGGCAATACTATGCTTGAGATGGACAAAAGACTAGGGGCAATACTATGCTTGAGATGGACAATAGTCTAGGGGAGGTGCTAAGCTCGAGATGGATGGTGGTCTAGGGGCGACACTAAGCTCGAGATGGACAAGAGTCTAGAAGTAGTACTATGCTCGAGATGGTCATTAGTCTACAAGCATTCCATGCTAACAATGGTTACCCTTGGTTGCTTAGCCGATAGATGGACAACAAGAAGGTGAATTCTCCAGCAAGCTCAAGTAGGTAGAACTAACTCCCTGTGTAACCCTCTAGCTGTTAATGGAATTATAAGCTTACCATAGCTAGGTGCACCTTGGGAAGAGGGTCACTAGGAAGACATTTTTGCACATAACCTTAAGGGTTCTCTCACCACGGGCCACATAATCTGCTTGGAGGGGTGGGTAGGGTTTGAATCCACTTTGGCTGAGATCAGTTTGCACTCCACCACGATCAGAACAAGCAAGGGCTTGGAGATAAAACGATTCACAATCATGAAGGTATGTGCAATCCAATTAGTAGCATTCTTTATTGATTAATGCAGCAAGTTGTGCTAGTGGAATATGTAATTGACATGATATTATAATGCTTAAGCTGATCTCCGTTATTGTTTATATGATTCTAACCTTCTATGTGATCCTTCTTGCATGATGATGAAAAGAAAAAAAAAATTGTGCTGAATTCTCTTCTTTGTTGGGGCTGTTACAATATTTATAAAACCTTGCAACAGTGTGTCAATCAACACTTGATGTGTAACAAATACATAGTTACCTTGCTAAAAAAATCAGCAAGGTCTGCACATGGATTTCTCTAATAGCAACCAGTTATGGTATAGCAAAATGAAGCAAGTTTGGGAAAACCAACCCTCCCCTATGGAGCTCCCAATGGGGCTCGAGGCAATTCCAAAGATACACTCAAGAAGTTAGTAATGATGCCATAAGACCTCCGCTTATTTCATACTCCTAAGGATTTTACCAATAATCAAATCTTTCTAACACTTTAGATATTTTCCCTATTCTGTATAATCCAAATTCCCTAATCACACTGTCGTATTTGTATGTAGATGCACATACTATGGCCCATGCATAACAAGGCTCACATATACTATGAATTCCCTGAAAACTGACAAATCGTATACATATTTACAAACATAGAATTAAATGTACACATTTGTGTCACAATCAAAGGCACCAAACCACACTATGAGCTGCATCTCCTTTTATATTGTGAGAATTCTGAGTTGCATCCTTTTTATATAATGAAAATTCTGAGATGCATCTTAATATTTTTGTTTATCTTCAATTATTTTCTCTTGCATGAAAGCATATTATTTGAGCCTTGTAGACAAAGCTTATAACTATTGTTAAATGCACAATAGATCTTAGGCTTGATGAAAAGCATCTATCTTATGTTTTTTATACAGATTGAACATTCAGATAGCTTATCATGTTACCTGCATCAGTCAATTTATTAAGAAGAGAAGGAAAAACTGTCCACATAATGAGCATTTGTATTTTTCATGGATATCTATGTTTCTTGAATAAAAAGTTTAACTTTTTGAATCTCCTTAACCTTTAAAAACTTGAAACACAAATATTAAAACAATGCCCAAGCCAGAAAGATACCTTATCACAGACCGGACAGTTTTTACTTCTTTCCATCCATTCATATATGCAGCCGAGATGAAAATGATGCCCACATTGTGTGGGAATTTTTGGATTATCAATATTATAGCCTGCAAACAACATAATTTCATCAACTGTAAGTGCACAAACTATCATGTCCCCTTCCAAAAAGTAACTTTATGCTATATTTCATAAAAGACAACTTATTTTTTATTATTAAAGTTTCATTAAAGTGTCGCTAGGAATGGGTTCCAAAAGTAATGTCCATAAAAAGTCTTTCTAGACACTTCTTAATTTAAGTTTTGGAAAGAAAAAGAAAAAAGAGAAAATAGTATTAAATTCCCCTCAAAAGGTTATAAAAGGAGCTAGGTAAAGAGAAGGATCATCTATTGTTTGAGAACAAACCCCATTTATGAGATTGAACCCTATGTTCATTTTTTCTGCCCCCAGGACAAAAACCCTTTGGCAAATTGGATTTGAGGAAGAAAACTCTCCTATTCATTCAGTAATTTTATCCAAGGATTACTTGTGTGCTGCAGAAATTGGATTTGGGGATGAAAACCCTCAGCTCCATTGGAGTGATTTCATTCAAGGGCCACTCGTATGCTGAAAATATTGGAATTCTAGATTTGAAGGTTTAATTAGCTTTTATTATTTAATGTTTGCATTTTTCCAATGGAAGTTCAAGTAGTTGAATAAATATTTCTAGTCTTTATGGATTTTAGATTGATGAACTTATTGAATATTTACTTGCTTATAAACAATTGAATCAATGCTATGGTAGTATGAATAATATGACCACACCATTGTGAGAGGGCAATATACTTTATAGATTTGTATGTGGATCATTTGAGTAATCATTGAGGCATAGTCATTGGGCAAGCTATATTACTTTAGACTTTTTGACCCTGGCTGCCTATTATGAAATCAATTATTTGCATTTATCATTTAGTCGCTGCTCTTAATACAGGCCGTATATACTCCTTCAACCTGCTGCATGCATGGAATCACATCATTGGTACTAATATTTGCTACCAGATCATTCTTTACACTTGGTTGTGCCAATTTGGGAAGAAATTGCTGCACATTTGGTTGGGATTATGAGTTGTGGTACCGTCCATAGCATTTCTAATAAATATGATGCAGTTTGGCCCCATATTCTAGGTGTTGCTTTCAGCCGCACCATTTGTAGAAGAGGCCATACCTTTCTGGTTATAGCTGTTCAGCTTTTGCAGTATTTTCAGTGATATCTGGACAGCCATTTGAGTCTACAGATAGTGTTGTTTCAATGTGGCAGATTCTGTGCATTTTGTGCATCATTATCAGTATTTTGAGCAGCCACTTGAGGATTACAGTAGCAGGTATATCATACAGACCCTACATCATTTCATATCAGTTATACCAATTGGTTGGTTGCCATTTTGTCTCTACATCTGGAAATACATTTGTAATTGTCGTTTCTTTATACCATTGTTATTCAAAGCATTACCTTGGTTGTAGAATTAATATTTTCATTGTTTAGACGAGAATTTGTGTATATCATTTCAGTAGTGTATTGATTTCTTGTAAAAACTAGATGGTTCTCTATCATTTAGACTAGAGTTGTTTCAATCTGGGAAGCATAGCCGCCAAATAATATTTTACATTAATATTGTAAGTGGATTCTGGAAGGTTTACACCAAGATTCCTAATTAATATCTACACTGACATTGTAATGGAGAGTGGATGGAGTAGTTGCCAAGATACGCATTTCCTTATTTTGATTTGATACTTGCATGCTTGCTTTGGATGCCCTGCCACCAAAATCAACATATTTATCTTCCAGTTCTGCATAAATTATAAATTGTACAGCTTGCCACCAGTAACTGAAATATATTGCTTATTGTTTGAAGAGCACAAACGATTTACTGAGAGGGGGGGGGTGAATCAGTAAATCAATCACAAACTTTTATTTCTTAATCTTTTCAACTTTATTACAATCAACTTTTTGATATAAACCAATTTCCACAAGTTGACACAACTGTATTGAAGTAATTTTTTTTTTTTTAAGTAGGTACTAACCTACAAATTTTCAATAAGATGATTTAGTAGAATGAATTCCACAAGGAACACCTAGACCTCTCAAAATTTAGTAGACTCCTGCCTACAAGGAGCACCAACCCCTAATGCAAGGCACCAAACCTTGCCTTGATGGAAGTGAGACTGCCTTCAATCTGATCTGCACAAGCCCAACTCTCCAATCTGCTCTATGTGATCCAAGATATCACCTTCAGCCCACACAAGGAGGTAGGAATCTGACTGAACTGCTAGTCTACAATTGCACAACTACACAATTCAAACCTGAATGAATATCAAATATATACTTTGATCAAAGGTTGCATCCCTTGATGAAAGAACACAACTCTGTCTTTTCAAATCTCATTCATACTTCTTCATTAAGCTGTATTAATCTTAATCAACCTTCTTGACTTTATAGATTTTTCTGTTTTTTAACAAATGATCTTCTTCAGAATTTTACATTAGAACTCCTTTCTAAGGCATTTTATTGTTTTGCCAATCGCACCTTTTGGAAAATCAAGATTAACTAACCTTCATGGCTTTTCAAAACATATCACATCTATTGATTTTGTCTTTTCATAAAGCCCGTCTTTTGTGGAGGATAAGATACATCCTTTAGTTCGCATTTGCTCAGAAAGATTTTTTAAAAGACGTTATTAATCTCCATTCGCATCTCTTCAAGATACGTCCCTTTTTAAAAAATGATTATTTATTTTTTCTAAAGACATTTCTTCATAACACGTCTTTTGACAAAAACCTCCTTTTGTTTATTTGCATCTTTTGAAGATACATCCCTTAAGAAAATGATTATTATTTTCTTTAGACCATGTCTTTTTCAGAAAAAGACGTCTCTTCAAAAATGAAAATTAATTATTATCATTTCTTTTTAAATATGTCTTTTCAGATTTGCGTCTGTTCAAAGAGGAGAAAGACGTCCTTCTTTAGAAATCAAACTAGTTTATTTGAAGACGTCTTTTGACTTATTCGTGCCTTTTGGGAGATCTTTGACTTGTTTAATAGTCGTATCTTATCAGATTGTAGCCACCGCTTTGACTGATTGTGTCTTTTAGTCATGCTATTCTTCAAATCATATCTTATCATTGTGTCTTTTAGTCATGCTATTCTTCAAATCATATCTCCATACTTTATTTACTTTGACATCAATGACAATATTGTCAACATTGTTCACATCCCAGTTACCATATGCTCTCACCTTGCCCACACCGGGATCTTAGTGATCAGAAAGTGCTAGGGTTTGTATTTGATTTTGAAATTTTGGTAAACAAGCTGTATCCAGTTATGGACATTACAAACAAGAATTTTTCTATAATATCAATCTAACCACTTTCACCATATTCTCTCACCTTGCCCACATTAGAATCTTGGCGGTCAAAAAGTGTTAAGGTTGCATGCTTGATCATTGTGAAAGTGAAAATAAATAAAAAAATCAGTTTGAGACAGTAAATAAGTCTCAACTTTTTGCTCTAGGTGAATTCAAAAAGGCATACTTTTAACTTTATTTATCATGAACATTAATCACCCTAGAAAATAACTATAAAGATTGTGAATTGCAAGTCCACATTGTTCATAATAGGTTAATTTTTGTTTTATAGGGAGCTTCCCCTTCAAATTCAAAGAGCAATTCTCATGTATATCTATTTTGTTTTTGTGTTGCACCGAAAGGTACAAATTAAAAAGCTGACACTAGGTATTTTTTTTATTTTCTCTGCAAAGTCAACATTCAAAATTCCCTGTCTTTTAAAATCAAGGATTTCGATTGTTTTGCGCAAGGCCCTAGTTGTTGGTATGAGCAAAGAAATGGGGTAAAAGAAAATGGTTTACAATGGCTTGTGTCTCAAAGTGAGATCACAACATTATATAGATATAGAAATTCACTATTACAACTACCATATTTAATGTTACATCCACCTCATTAAATGACAATGCAATAGGCTCATTACAGATTTGCAACAACTACAACCTTATTAAATAACCATACTGAACTACTTAAATACAAATAAGTGTGTATACACAATATTACATTATTATTATTCTAATTACATTCTAACATATATACTAATACTAGTGGTCTTCACTTAAAGTCTAGATTCTATTTATTTTTAGTCTAGAAAATTTTAAAAGGGGGTTTTCAAATAGTTTTGAAGGGGTTGTGAGGGTGTCAACTTTTTTATCACATGTAAAAAATTCAGGGTCATTTTTCTAGGTTTGTTGAGTAAAATGCCCACTATTTAGAATTTAGTGTTGTCCAAGTCAAATAAATTAACAAGTTAAAACTATAAAATATGGAGTCACAAGATACCTGCTATCGCTAAGTATCGGGAATGCGACAACCTTGTTAGGCACAAAAACTAGGCCTATCAATATTTCAAGTGATTATGATAGGCATTATAGGGAAGCTTTGTTGATTCTCAAGTTGTCAATATTAGATATTTTAATCTTCAAAGCTTGAAATGTTACATCTGCACATGCACTATGGGATACTTTGAAAAATATCATCTCTGAATAAAGCAAAGATTTGTATTTGAAAGCTAATGTTTTCTACTAAATTGCATGATGGTGGATCTTTGTCAGAGCATCTTCTAAAAATCAAAGATCTTAGGAATCAACTCACCATGGTCAAGAAACCAGTGGATGAGGAAGATATGGTGGCCCTACTCATCAACAACTTGCCACCTCCTATGAGACTTTTGTGAAGTCTGAACTTGTAGGCAAAAAGCCAAGCTTTGATCTTTGACAAGGTTAATTCATACTTGTTGTAGAAGGAACAACAACAAAAGAAAATGAGTTAAATTTCTTCTAAAAGTTCAGAAAGTGCACATGCTACACAATCTTAGGTCTTAGGGTAAAAACCACAGTTCTTTTCCTTCTAGTTCACAATCATGAAGAAAGGTGCAATGCTTCTATTGCTAGAAATTTGGGCATGCTAAGAATGATAAAGAAAAAATAGTATGATTTATTCCACAATCAATTGAATGAAGCTAATGTGGCAGATACGGTTGAGGAAGAAAATGATGAGGAGTTTGAATTGATGAATTTTTTAGACACTACTAAAAGCAATTGTTAGTTCTTTGATTCTAGTGCATCCAAGCACTTCACGTGTCAAAAGGATTGGTATGTTAAGTTTACTATTGATGATAGTCATACGGATTTTGATTCACTTAGGGACAACAAGTCACATGCAAATAAAGGGATAGATGATGTTAGAATTGCACTCAATAATGGCATCAAACTTTTATTATGGAACGTTACATATGTCCCAAGATTGAAAACAAAATATTACAAAAAATCCTAATATTCTAGTTCAATTTTGTGGGATGGAGTGCATTGTTTATGATGTAAACCAAGATAAAGCAATTTCTCAAGGCATTAGACCAAGCGGTGTGTATGAAGGATTATACAAATTTCTTGATACTTTTTTGCATGCTACATTGAAGGAACCGTGGTCTGGTCATTAATCTAAGGAAGTCAAGATAGAAGCTTGTACATGGTACTATTGAATGATATACCTTCTATTTCATGGGGTGTTCCAATGTGTTAGTCTTTGGATGGCTCTTCTCCTCCTTTATATCAACAATGCAAAATTAAAGGTGTCTCCATCTCAATTGAGGGTCAACCCATATAGAATCTGTCTCCAATCGAGACTCTTTCTCACAACATTCATCTATTGTGCCTCTAAGGCACCACTAGTACTTCTAAGGTGAGCTCAATGATGACTTCGCCAAATTAGATATGTCCCCTCGAAGAATAGGCAAACCAACTGATACTCCATAGTAGAGCATATTTGTTATGTTCTTTTTGCATATCTTTTTCATGTGCCTGTTGTCATGAAAATTGCTTGTGTAGATGTTTCTTACTATTTTTGCACATCTTAGGAGCTATATTGTAATTTAATCACTAAACTTCCAAATCCTTTAGGTTTAGTAATTAAGGGGGGTATTAGGATATTATTAGAATATTAGAATACTATTAAATAATGTAATGTAACTCCTATTATACTTGTCACATACTAGGGTGATAGGAGTTACCAAATGATGATTGTTTGCTTCAACACATACACTTTGATAAAGATCTAAAGCTTCAAGATTTGGACCTAGATGGGTGACCAAATCAAAGATTCAATGAGAAAAAGTGAAGGGTTGCAATCCCAAGGTACAAAGCTAATATGAATTCTAAATTTGGAAAGTCATGAGTGAGTGATGGAAATTTTTCTTCATCATCTTCAACCTTGCCCATTTTCTTCACATCTTCAACCTTGCTTGAAGGATGATGCTTTAATTGAACCCAAAGTTGAATATGTCAAGCTCATGGGAGAAGGGAACCAAATCAACTATGTAAAGTGTTAGCGAATGAATTGGTCCCCTTTGATTAAAATGGTGATGATATAACTCCACTACCCGATAAGCACTAACACTTATTTGCTAACAACTCTAGAAAGGCCACAATTGCATTTGTGGCTTTCCTCTGAATTGAGAGATACAACTCCCTCATGCGAATTAAATAAATGATAAGTAGCTTTTAACTAGAAAGCAATAAGGCAATTGACATTAATACATAAAAATGTAATTAATGCGAAAGAGATCTTGAAAAATCACCAGTGGGACAACTCATAGACTGCACTTGACTAATGACGAAAGATAATCTAAGTATGAATGAGAGATTTCACAATTACAACATAGGAAATAAATGCAGTGAATAAACCTTACACATAAAATATATTCTATATTGTACTTGACTCACAAGCCAACACAATCTACATTACATCCTACTAATAACGCATAGATTATTAGTTATTGCATTCAGAAATGAGTTAACCGAAATCAAATCAAAGTGTTCATTCTTTCACTATAGCACCCTGTAATTTCAAGATCATACCCCTACCAAATGTTTTCTCTATCTAGATATAGGAACCAAATCCTTTTCTTGACGGTTACCGATTAGTTGCGACAAAATTTTCTTGCTGCATAATCGTCTATCTTGAAGACCAGTAGCTGGAAAATAATAAATAATTATCATGATTGCACTGCCACTAAAAAGACTGTGGACAGTTCCCGAGCATTTCTTGATCTAACTCCCACCTCGTGGCCATTGATCACAAACGGTTTGCATACCTCACCAATCGAGGATGAAACAACTCACACATGCATGCCGATCTACCATGAAATCAATTAGGAATGTAACTTAAATTCTCATCGTATCACCATTAATTCAGACTGCATCGCCATCCTATCATCTCATTTGTCCTTAATTAACATGTCTCGCCAATCCTCTATAAATCCAACAAGAACAACTTCACTTCACCATCCTGTTGTATCAAACATGGCTAGTGCTCAAAGTGACGGTGTGTCCATAAATGATTTCGTCACCATTGAAGAGATTGAGTGTAGTCCCCTTTTCAGGAGATTGACTGATCAGTTAAAGGAAGTCTTCACTGTTGAGAGTGAGATAGAGGAAGAAGTGCGATGCAACATATTGGGAGATACTTTCCTGAATCAATTCCATGTACACAATGCAACACTCCTAGCGCGTTTCGTGTACGTTGTAATCCGCACTTCCGACCGTCGTGATTGGGGAATGCAGGCAGTAAAGCACTTAGTGAGATCAGAGTTCCTTCACTGAGTGAATGTAGCTATCACCGGCCTTAGCAGTTATCCGCGAAGCGGACTGATAGGCGATGCTATTTGAATTGTTTCTATTCCTCAAAATGAAGCCCTGGAGGAAGTGGTGAATCTTTTGCATGCAGGACTTGTGAGAAACAATATGGAGTTGTTTGCTCAATTTCTACAAACCCACGAGAACCTGCTCTTGCTTGCTCAAATAGAGCATCTTCAAGTAGTCACAGAAGCCCTCAGTGTGCTGATGTTCACCCTTTGCGCCCGATAATAGAAATTTTTGTTTGCTACTATAGTTCCTCCGTCTCTATGTGATCGACAAAAAAATTGTATTTCCAATAGTATATCTATCATATATATATAATGAAATATAACGTTTAATACACCTGGTATCGATTTTTTGTTTCATGGCTCATTCTGTATTTGCCTCAGTTTCCAATTCTATTTTATGTGAACAAATCTTTCTTTATTTAAATCTGCATACAGACTTGCATTTACATTCTTGAATGATACTCTGCATCACAGTCATTTAATTTTATTTGAAAATGCATTCTGGCAATGAAGTGGGGACTTCATGAAACTAGGCAAATTGCCGCCACAGTTAGATGAAATGATTAGGTTCGCGCTTAGCTTTAAAATGGCTTGGAGAAGGCTTTTAGCAATCTTTTGGCAAGTTTGAGAACCCTAGGTATGAACTGACCAGACTTAGAAAACTAGATTTTGGGACATATGACGAGTTGTGACAACGTTACAAAGACCACCTGAACCAAAAGATAATAAAGGTGAGAATTGTGGCAATCTAGCGCAAGGTTAGACTAAGTAACCAAAACATCGCCTAGGTTAAAAACACTTATCTAAACCCCGCCCAACCATGCCTTAGCCAAATTTAGGCATAAAGATCATCATTTTCATAGTTATGCTATAGCTGCAAGAACTTGCTAGATTCCTTGAAAAGAAGGCACAATATCTTTACTTTCTCTAAAGGTTTTTCCTTGTGGAAAACGACCATCCAAGTCCAATGCACATCACTTAGTTTGTGTTAAATTTCTTACAACATGTTCATTCCTACCCACTTGAACCATGGATTTACACAAAATATTTGCAAAAATAAAAACAGGACTTGAACTGCCATAATTAAAGCCCCGACTTCAACGAAGAGGTAGTTACTTTCCTAGACCATTGGCAGTTTCATCTAGCCAATGTGCTTCATTTTTGTCCATAGGTATATAGGTAGATGTTGTCCCTATGTTCATGATGATATAATGTTCCCCTTTCATATAATCATTATGTTTTAAGTTAGACATTAGTATAGCCTTGACTCTATTCCCCATAGATAAGGAACCAGCCAAAGTTTTCTACAGATTATGAAGTTCTCCTATGGTCCAAGTTTGTCCCATGGTCTCCAAAAAGAGCCACTATTAGTACTGATATTAGTACCCCAACAAAACTTTGCCTTTGCCTACAACAGATTTGTAGCCTTAAACCACCAAGTTTTGCTTGTCATGTTATCAAAAGTCAACTAAATTTCTTCCTCATCAAATTGTAAAGTTGTCTTGACTCAATCTAGATTTTCAACAAATATTCTTGCAAGTTGTTTGAGTTTGCACCACATTGAGAAATGACAAATAAGTATTGAAGGCTTGAGCTTAATAAAGAAGAGAAAGGGATATCAGAGGCTTGAATCTTAAAACAAGGTTAGTAAATAGATAAATGGCTACTCCTACACTCAATTCAAATGACACATCAACACAAGAAAAATCAAGGACAGGTCTTGGAAGATCTCATCCTCAAAATAGTTGAGAGATTGGTTAATTCCACCAAGAAGGAAATCAAGCTGAAAATTTAAATGAAGCACAAGTTTTAAATGATAATATCATAAGGGAAAGGAACCTAAGGGTGGCAAGTGAGGCATAAAACCATGCCAACAACAATCAATTTATGTTGCACTTTTCCACTAGTTGTGCCAAAACAAAATCACCATAAGAATGGTAGGGATATTGTAAAACTGCAAGGAGAAAAAGCATTCAACCAAGTGAGGAAGTTGCAATGTAAAGCTGGTAATTCTAGTGTAAATAACTAATTCAAGTTGCTAACATCAAGTGAAAATGTGCCAAGTATGAAGATAAGTTAAAAACAAGAAGTGATCACACTTTTTCAATGGCAATAGCATTCTAAAAATGTGACTCAACTGACAAGTGATGACCAAAACCATGACTAGCATGAAGCCAAGTGAAGAACAAAAGAAAAGTTGCACTTTTTCATGGGCAATGCCATTCCAATATGGCAATTCAATTGACAGAGACAAGCTAACTCCAACAAAGAAAGAGCTTAAATAAAAATTAGCATTCATGTCACGATTTTTTAGTGGCATAGCCAAGAGAAAATGTGACAAGAATGGTGATTCCATAAGAAATGTGTGACTAGCAAGCCAACAAAAAAAGATTAGTGAAGTTTCACATACATTAAGTGGTTGAGCAAGTTTAAAAGGGTGACCAAAGTGGCAATCATGATATACAGCTGTGCCAATCACTTAAGTAAAAGAAAGACAACTTTTGGGTGCACTTTTCCAAGTCATAAACCACTAAAAATAACCAAGCACACTTTTTCTATGGCATGCTAGCTCAAAAGCACAAAAAAGTGGTGAATGCCTCATAAAAGCACACCAAACATGAGCGAAGATTTCTAGGTACAAGAAAATTGTACTTTTAGAGTGACAATGGCACTCAAAAGTTCAAACAAGAAGTTATAAAAGTGGAGAACATGTTACTAATCTGCGATAGCCTAAAGAAAGATCAAATTTAAGTGAATGTGACTTTTTCAATGCAATAGCCAAGGGAAAAACATGACAAAGATGAAAAATGGGTGAAGAAAATGCAACAAGTGTTTAAAGTGAAAGAAGATGAAGAAATCCCACTTTTTTGGTGGCATTACCGACACAAAGTACGATGAACATTTGAAGGGAAATAAACATGAACTGAATCGCAGTTTTTGGTTGGTATTGCTACCCAACAGCTCTCACAATTGCACTTCTTAGCTACTGTTGCCAAACAAAAGTTCCTACTAATGGCAAAGCAACCCAAGAGTTACTAGTAGTAGTTAGTAGACTACTAGAGGTGAGTTATCCTACATTGTTTTGAAGCCTGTGTGCCACCCATTGCCTACTAGAGGCGAGGTATCCTACATTGTTTTGAAGTTTATATTTTAAAAAACACTTTAAATAATGATAATTTTAGCTCCGTATAAAGTGACTTCATATTATTTTACTTTTGGCCCCATCTTTAGTCACTTTATAATATTACAATGTTCAACTTTACAAACATAATTAACTAAATAAAAGTTGACCATAAAATAATAATTTAACAAAACCTTATTTATTTAAGTAAATAATTCCCTCTCCAAACCCTGAATTAGTCTACAAGAATGAAATAGGCTAAAGGGTCCTCTCCGAACACATAGGTTGAAGAAAGGGACAATGTAGTCCTCCCTCCCCGAAATTGCTTGTCCCCAAGCAATTGCAGATTTGGATGTTGAAGAATCCACTCCCTTCCCATGTGGCATATTTTGGAGGCAAATCCTTCCAATGGACCATGTATTCTGGAATACTCCTATTTCTGATTTTCGTCTCCCTTGCATCAACGGTAGCCTCCAAAATCAATATCAATTTTCCTTCTTCGTCCAATGGCGGTAACTCTACAGAAGGTATAATGTGTTGTCCTAGAACCCTGTTAAGGCATGAAACATGAAACCCATTGTGAATCCTAATATGCTTTGGAAGCTCAAGCTTATAAGCAACTTCCCTAATCCTCAATATGATTATGTATGGTGAATAAAACCTTGGTTTTATCTTTTCTGCATCACTCCTCTTAATTGAGAAACCAAGTCTCCAACCTCAAATGTCCTCTTTGTCCTGTGCCTATCAATGTACATATTTTGTTGATTCTAAGCTTGTTGGATAATTTCCTTCAAAGCTTTCATAATATCCTTATTTTCCTGCATCCAATCTCTAGCTTATGATGCTCTGCTATCAGCAATAACCAAGTCCACAAAATTTGTGGCATCATATCCATACAATACCCTGAAAGGAGTCATGCCTATACTCATGTGATGAGTAGTGTTGTAGCAATGCTCCCCCAAATACATCCATCTACCCCAAGCAGTCCTTGTTTTCTTCAATAGTGACAATAGGAGTTCTTGGCAGAAGTTTGTTTAGTTGTGTGCTTCGATCGTGGGCATCTTCTTGTTACAGCTGCTGAAAATGTTGGAAAGCATGATCCTTGTGCCTTGAACAAAGTCTATGATTTAATCTGAGACAACATGAAGCTTAGTGATGGCATTGTAGCTCCTCCTTTCCTATGTTTCAGTCACAAAATTATGGTCTCCTTCAGTAAGCCATGTCATTCTAGATTTCAATGTCCAAAGGGATTCTTCCTTGTTGAGAAGAATAATTAAATGGTTTGAAATTTTTTGTTGCTGAACCATTAAAAGTCTTCACAAGGCCCTTCAAATCTAGAATTCTTATCATCCTTAGCATCATGATGCTTATGATTTGATTGAAGCCAACTTATTGTAGTTCTAGTATTCTGGGTTTTGTTCACCCAACGCTGACCAAGAAAAGATTGAAAACATGCTTCTTGCCAAGCTTGTCTGACAACCTATTCAATGCCCTCCTATTTAAGCCAAAGGAATGAATACTTAAAAGGAGTAGGACTTCAATTCATTCTTTGCTTAAATTGCAAACAAATTGGTTTGTGGTCAGAAGTTGGGTTGGGTAAAACATCGAAATGGGCAAAAGGATATGCATCCAAAAGCTCTCCAAAGATTTAAAAGTTAAAACTAGTCTAACCTGGCAGCAATATAGTCAGCTCCTGTCCTTTTGTTAGACCAAGTAAAGTTTTATTTTGCTTCTTTCCTAGTCCTTTTATATTCCAAGAAAGATATTTTACTGCTTACCTGCTTTGCAATGAGCTTTAAAGGCCAAACCTATTGTAAACTGTTTTCCTAGCTGTAATGTTCTCAGCTGCTTCTTTGGAGCGAACTTCCACATTTTTCTTCTTCCTTCTGATTTTTCGTTTGCAACAGGGGATGTTGGAATTTTTTCTTCATCCTAATCCTCGTCTTCTTGAATCAGGACATTTCTTTTTTCATATTGGGAAGAAGAGTTTTATGTGGCTTGGTTTTTTGTTGCACTAGAGCTTCAAAATGGTTTGAGGTGAAGCGACCTTTATTAGCTGGTCTTGTTTCTACATTTTCTCTATTGCTTTGTCAGCGGACTTGTTGATATATATCCTTTTGAGCTTCTTGTGGCATAGTTTCACTCTCTTTAAATGCCCATGTTCATGGCAAGGGTTTGACTTAAAGGGAATCTGCTCATAATCAATTTTTTGAGAGGACATCAAGTCATTCTTCTTGAGGTTTATGGCCTCTAGAAGACCCTTTAGGAGATCAACTTCCACACAGATGCGGGCTATAGAGTAGTTATTCTCCTTTGCTTTTGCCCATGTTTTATAAATCCCTTCATGCTACAGATGCAGAGACAGCAAGAGCAGCCTCACCCATACCGATGGAGCCTACTCTAGAGGGTCCAGAGTTGGGTCCAATTGTTCAAGTAAAGCCCACAGGAGCCAAGGAACCAGGAGCCATGTCATGTCCCTATAAAATTTCCAGCTGACCTAAAAGGTGTTTTTTAACACCATTATTTAATATATATAAATAAACAAATAAGTATTAATTTGTAGGTGCCTATTTTAATAAATAAATAAAATTAAATAATTATAGCTGGGCGCTGATTTTTTGAAATAAGTAAATTTGAATTTTTCATTTTGGCACCTCTTTTTGGAACTGCACATCTCTATTGGGGGCCTATTAATAGGAGACTAGGTGCTGAAGGAGGGTATCTGAAAATTGGCATGAATTCTGGAAGAAATTCCAAAGTGGTGTAGCTGGGACGAAACCCCTCGCTGCCCTCTAAGGTTAGGACAAAAACCCTAACCTTGTCTTGCTGATTTTCCTTTTGACAGTTTATTTTCATCAAAGCCTTGTTGACTGATCTTGCCAGAGAACTTAGCAGGTCTGCTCGCCATTGAGATTGGAGAGGGCTCGCCATTGAGATCGAAGAGGATTTGCACATCATCAAGGTTGCACGCCACTAAATTCGCCATCTAGGCAATAACTCAGGCACCCCCTCAGCATATTACTATGTAATGTCCCCATTTCAAGCCTGACTTTTTCAATGACCGTTAGCCTTTCTTTGGGAACCCGGAGGCTAGTCGGAAGTTAAAATTAGGGTTTCCTAATTTTGAGGAGATCATTGCTCAGAGATGATAGTTTTAATGGCGGATTCCTTCTGGGTTTTCAGAGGGCTTCGCAGTGGTATGATCGTCTCAGCATTCAGAGTACTTTTTGGAATTTACTATTTTTAGTAAATTCTATTTTTGGCAGTTTCCAGATGTGCTCAGGGTGGTTGATTCCTGGCTTCAGAATGATCAGTTGACTTCTTCAGTTTTGGCTTCAGGGTACTGTCGAAGAAATAAGTTAAGTCATTTAAATTAAAAAGTCACGTTTTAATTATTATAATTAAACGTTGACCCTTGGCTTAGACTTAATGACTTAATGTTGTGTTTAAAAGGTGGTTCCTTGAGGGTGGCGCCTTCATTGAGAAATGATTTAATATTTCCCTAAGTCAAAACAAGGTATGATGGGCGCCTTTATCAAAGTGTGATGTTTTAATTAAAATATCAATTATTAAGTATTGAAGGAGAAAGTACGCCCAATCTTGAGGAGGATGAAGTTTGACCTAAAAGCAGATTTTAGGGTTTTGCAAAGTCAATTGAAAGTTATAAAGAGGAGTCTTGGTGCATCATTGGGGTTATCTTGGAAATTACACCGTTATGCTGCCAGATTGATTCTGGATTGCTTCGAGGGATGAAGACCTCCTAGTTTGGGCATCGTTTCATGTTTGCAAGACAACATCTAGCGGTGAATCATTGTATTGCGAGTTTGCAATTTAGTTCATGCATTGTCTTTCAGATTATAGCATATTTAGATCTGATTTAGTAAATCATAGGTTTCAGCTTATTGCATTTTGTAGACAGCAGATTTCATGTTTTGCTCATAACTCAAGAAAAGACAAAAAAATAGTTCTGGGTATTGCATCATTTATTGAGTTTGTCTAAGGCGTCCATATTCTCCAGTTCTTAGGCTTTTTAGAGAAGTATTGAATTTTTGGGAAGAAATCGAATTTCTGTACTAGGCCGTACCTTTTCCTTGTATAGAAAATCGTGCATTAATCTCTGGGAATATTTGGATCTGTTTTCAGTATCTTAGTTTGATCGCCATCATTATTAGGTCATGTTGCATCAGGTCTCGTGTCAATCGGATGATTTTTAAGCAAGTTATGAACATTGTCTGGAAATTGTAAGTTGCTGGTTATTCTCTAAAAGTACAGATCTGACAGAAACAGCATACAGAAATCTGTATATTCTGATTGGTAATTGCACTGTAAATTTCATAAAGATTATAGCAGATTCATTGTTGAAAGCTCCCATTGAAAGCATCTGATATTTCGACATTGCAGGCAATCATTATATTTGTAAACTGGCAGTAGTACTGACCAGTGTTTGTAATATTGCTTGTCATTATTTGTAATTCTCGTTTTTGCTCTCAGTATTAGTTTGAAATAGTATAACTCCGCCCTATGGTAGCTACTGCCTACTATGGGTAGCAAGCACATTCTGGGTGTCGAGTAGTTTCATTTCTCAGCATTTATTCTTTCAGCAAGTACTTTGTTTTCACTCCGTCATATGGTCGCCCCTCACTCCGCCTTGGATTGGGTAGCACATACTTGACGTTGAGTTCTTTCTGCAAATTAGAATAGAAGACCCTCTGACCAATGCTCACCTTCAGCGGTGCCATTCTGGTTAGAGTTACAGCTTAAGCAATCTCTTTAGATCCTCTGACCAATGCTCGCCATCATCGGCGCCATTCTGGTTAGAGTTGTTTTCTTGCACGTTTCGGTTTATCTTCTAACCTTAACGGGTGCATTGTTGTAATTTGAAAAATTGGAAAAAAACGAAAAATTTGGCTCGGAATATTTCATACTAGTTGGCAGACACTGGAGGAAGGCATGGAACAAGAAGCCTAGGGCTGTTTGGGCCTAGAACAACGACGATCTGCAAGGCGACCAGGTGCAGTCTACAGCCGCCAAGATCCCAGCTTTGGAAACCTCAAGACAAGGAGAATCAAAGCAACAACAGGTCTGCAACAAAACCAGCTATCAGGTTGATCCCAAGGTTGAGGATTATCTGCTTCATGGGCGATTGGAATGAAGATCTGCCTAGATCAGATCCCACCCTGCTGACCTCTAAACCCAGCTCAAAGAGAAAGATATTGATCTCAGTTGGTGGCCCAGATCTGAGCACAGCGACAATATAGGGAGAGTTGTCTTTGTCTGGATCCACAAGCAATCACCCCCAGTCAGCTGAGTCACCATTATCAAGTTATTTACCAAAGGACTGCCATAAAAGCGCCCTAATGAGGTTTGTGTACCAGTAATTGCATCAGAAAGGTGTAAATCAGATTATTTTCGTAGTATTTTGAATTTTCTTTGCTGGGCAGTCAAACTTGTATTCCAGACCTGAACTCTAATTCAGAAATCTATATCAGTTTGTTTGCTGTACAAATTTGTCTTTATTGAGCGTGATATGGTGTTTGTCTCTCATCTTACTCACTGTGAGCTCTCTAAATTTCTGCTATTATGTTAGTAATCTGAATGAAGTTGAGAACAATAACCCTACTCCAGGAATTCTGAAAATTGCGAAAGAAACCCTAGAGTTTTTACAAGCCACTACAGAATATCAGATCATTTTCTTCTTTGCCAGAGAATGTAGCCACAAATAAACCCATCATGAAAGGGGATTTCAATGTCGCCCCTTACTTTTGTTCTCCATTCCCTGTCTACCCGGTGTTTCAACAATTTGGCAGATAGCCAGGGACCTGTAAAGTTGCCCACCAGCACCAGCTCTGTTAGATAAATTAGCATTTTTTTCTCATTTCATCTTGGAGGACGATTACTGTTAGCACATCCTTCCACCTTTGAACAATACAGAGATCAACTCTTTCCTTAGCTGGCTCCCTGTTAGGTTCAACTCCACAACTAATTGAGACAGAAGAGAGTTTTTCCCCTCTTCTATGAAAAGACATGTTGCAGAAATAGGGAAGACACTCCCACCAAATAGAGAGGGGGGCCAGCAGATTGAATTAGCAACAATTGAGTTTCTTCCAATGCTCCTTGCCAGTTCTCCTGTGCTTAGACCAGTTTCATATAGGAAGGATAGATATTGGATCAACATTCAGGCTATATGATCATTAACACTATGGTATACAGCTATTTCACCAGAAAACTTATGGAGGCTAAGGTTTTCCAATAATTTAATAGTTTTAACTTTTAAGAGATAGATTGCACATGGACTTGTGAGTGACATGCTTTATGATTTCTGTTGGTTGAGAGAGATTTATACCCTTCCTATTGAGTTGCTTGAGAAAATCTCAGTTCAATATATGTACTTCACAAACTTCTTAAAACTTAATCAACAGTGCTTAAATGCAACCACAGTTAAAGCTGCGTGCACCATTTCAATTTAAATTTATTAAACAGTAAAATGAAAGTCTCTTTAAAAATGAAACCAATCTCTTGTATAAAATTTCCCCTTAAAACAAAATAAAGAGAAATAAAGCTGTTTTCTATAACAGAATCAGTAATTGGGAAACCTTATAAGGAGCAATTAACCACACAAGTCAAGAAGAGGAGATTCTGTTTTCAGTCTCAATGAAGTTTGGCTGCCTCATTTCAACAATCAATTTGGAAGGGACTGGAAGGGGCTGTCCTTTTAGGATTAGGAGACCATTAAGGCCCTGGATGATATTGCTCAAAAAGATCATAACGTCCTGAAGGAACGGTGCAAGGCACTTGGAAGCATGACTGAAAGGCTCTTTTGTCTCTGATAAGCTCCTGAGCTCACCTAGTGAAGTTCAAGTGAAATTTTTTATGTAATAAGTTCTTATATTCATGGGGCTTGTGTTGTCAATATAGCTTCTATAGTCTATTGGGTCTATGCATTCATATCACAATGCTTCCATATTTGCTTCTTTTGAATCAGAGGGATCCTTAGTGTAGACCATCACCAGTCTATACTCTCAAGTCTCAAGTATCAAAAATTATTACTATTTAAGGGACTGGTTTTTGTTACTCTACCTCCTGCAATGCTAATTGCTCCAATGACTTTAAGACCAATTTTATACAATTAACAGCTCTTAAAAAAACTATCACTTTTCTGATTAAAAAAGAACATGTGAAAATTAGAGATCAAGTCAAAATCCAAAAGTGGTAGCTACTTCTGCATATATATCAATTCAATTGTTTAACTAGAACTACTAATAATAAAAGGATATAAAAGCAAAAAGTGTGAAATACCATCAAGACAAGTGGGGCAGACATCTTCATCTCCCAGGAGAGATAGGCTGGATTCAATTCTCATCATTGCTTTTAATGTCTGTCGTTTTCCAGGTGATTCAGGTTGATATCCTTGGCCTTGATCCTCATAATCCACCTCATTCCAACTCTGCAAGGTTGCCAATGGTTCACCATCTCCATCACCATTAGTTCGTCTAAGGGGCTCAGATTCTCCATGCAAATGGCTACCAGTCTTGTCACGTCGTGAAACCAAACCATCACGCTGTAAACGGAGATACCTGGGATCTGTATCATAGGGCAATGGCCTTGGAGGAGCCCGATATGTATCAGGTGGGGAACTGTCAGGTGAAGTGACACCTAGGAATCCAGCCGAAGATGAAGGGACTCCTTGAATAGATGAAGAAACACTATTACCTTCGACTCTATAAAAAACTGAAGAATACTGCAGAGAAACACATGAAAAAGAATAAACACACAAGTTAGCTGATGAAATATTTTCCTAACTAGCCAAACCTGCTTTAGCGCTGATTATCCAATCACATATAATCAAGGAATAAATTAACAAAACCATGCCAATCTCAAATCTAGGGGATTTAATCACCAGAATAAAAATATTTTTGCATACATTCACCAACAATCCTCTTAACATAGAAATATTATTTCACCTTTTTTTTTTGTGGGCGGGGGAATTTTCCACTGGCTAACAGTATGTTTATTTCTCAAATCATCACTATGATGATTATGATTACTATTTTTCACTAAGTAGTCATTTCTCTAGGACCTTTAAGTCCAGGACATGCATTGGTAAATAATCACAAGCTAGGGGAACTGAAAAAACATGTAAATATCTCTATGCATTTGTTAGTTAATGGATGATGACAGTTTTTTAAAAAATATTAAGAGATTCTTTTGTGCTTTGTGGTCCCCTTGCCTCCCTTGCCTTGTGAATATTCACATAGAGAATGACTAATCATGAGAAATCGTCATCCTGCTTTTGACATCAGTATTTACAAAATGCTCCCATAGAGTGACATCAGTATTTACTCTAGTTACTTGGAAAATTATTAAACTTAGTTGCTTAAGCCTTAATTTAATTATGTATTATAATTCTTCTTTAAAGTTTGTTTTTAATTTTTAATTTTTAAATTTTTGAATAGGTTGTTGAGACTAATTTCACCCCTAACACAATCATTTTGAGACTTGTGAAGCTTCGAGAGACACTTTTTATCATGGTCTGTTGGCCCCACAGTTGCCGTTGCACCAAAAGATCGACCTGTTAATGCCCGATACAACTGCCAAAGTTAATGGATCCACAGGAGGCGGTTAGTCCATGTCACGAATCTCGAGGGGAGCGCTGACCATTTGCCAACAAACACCCCCTCAACGTTACCCGAGGGGATTCGAACCCGGCGCCTTTGGCTTTGATACCAATTGTTGGCCCCACAGTTGTCGTTGCACCAAAAGATCGACTTGTTAATGCCCAATACAACTGCCAGAGTTAATGGATCCAAGGAAGGCGGTTAGTCCATGTCACGAATCCCAAGGGGAGTGCTGACCATCTGCCAACATGGTCATTACCCAAACTTGGTCCATATGGAGGCAATGGAACACTCGGAAAGCAACAAATACTAAGCAGGTGATCCTTAGTTTCACTGAGCTCGTTTTTAGTATAATTTGTTAGATTGGCATGGACAAGCCTTGGTTGAGAGAGATATATGATAGCATCGACTCAATGATTGAAAAAATGAAGACCATCATAAATGAGAAAGAGCAAGATCTTGAAGAAATTATGGAAATCTTTCTTCAAAAACCCCAACCTCTTCTTGATTTGAAAGTGGTTTGATTTCGGTGGACAATGGGGTTGGGGCTGCAAGTTCACCTCCAACAACTAATATTTCACCATAGAAAGGCTTAGTGGTGTTGCAAGTTCACCTACAACAAAGGCCACATGTGTTAAGATTGTTGCTAAGTGACCTACAACAACATGATAGAGATAGGCTTCCCTCTAGTCATCTTTTAGCACCAATTACCAACAAGAACACATTAATATCTCAACATTGGTACTTGCACTAATGTTGTTCGGCCCAAGACAATGATGCTACTTGCAGCAACTATTGAGTTGCATAGTTACCTAAACCAACACTGCAAATTGAAATCCATGAGTAAAGGGTGAACTATGGCTGCTAGTGATTGAGAATAGTTGGCATTGTCCAGTAGGGACATAATGACATGTGGAATGTGTAGTTGGTGGCAACAAGATTGAGGCAACGATTTCAAGGTGGTAGCTTACTTTCTATACAACCATTTGTATCTTGCCAAATGGAAAAAGAAGGGGCAGCAATTAACATTTTAGTGCAAGCAGTTTCAACAATTGTTTGGATAGTTGTTGTAGGCAATTATTTTGAAGGGCGTTTTGCATTCTACAGATGCACGTTCTCTTCCATTCCCATGCATGCTCATTTCTCTTCCTAGGGTGCACAAATCATCTTTCCAAGCAGCTAATGAAGGGCATGATACATCTTGCTAGGGGTCATTTCATTCCTGGTTGGCATCATACCTTTCCCAACAACTAGGTGCAATTGCATGTTGACAACAACAACTAGGGTAGTACCTATTATGTTTTGGGTAGTAACTCTAAAAGGGAAAAAGGTGAACAAATGGAAGGTGAAGACAAGGTAGAAGATGGATTGATTGGGAAGGAACAAAACACCCACTATTGTCTAGTCAAGGAAAACCACATGAGCAGAGGAGGTTGGCTATTGCATAGAGCTAGTTGTGTGACTAGTGTAGTCAATGTACAATGTCTATTATTATGTTTCAATAAAATTGGTTATTCGACTATGTATTAATTGGTTGTCACCTTCAGGTAGTTATAAGCATCAATTGGTTGATGGTTGTGTTCTTCTTGGCAACCATCGAGTCCTTTAAATAGATTGTGTATCATCAAAGAAAGTAGTATGATCTAGACGGATCAACTCTAATCCTTGGTTGACCATCTTTGATCTTTTTCTATAATAATTTCATGTGCGAATAAAGATATATTTTACTCATATATTTCATATGCATTGTCATCTCTATTATTAATTCATGTATTTATTTTATCAGATAGAGCAGTAAACTTTTGGCATCGTTACCTTAAAAGAAGTCGAGTCCAATATAAGAGATTAATACCCTTAGACCCCAATAAAGGCAGGAAGAGACCACAAGGTGGTCAAGACCAAGAGATCAAATGATCTTTAAGGATCGTAAAGCAAAGGGAATGAAGAAGAAGATTACGAGAAACACTTGAGGAAAATACAATCGTACAATTTCCAAGTCTAAGCACATCCTGATAACACAATCAAGTTGAAAATTCACGGCAACCTTCTCTAGACGAGGGAAGTTGGGAGACGAAGTCACATTCCTTCACAAAATTGTATGAGTAGCCTTGAAGGCATAGAAAGTTTGTCAATCAAAGGAGAAGAAGCCGAGCCAAGGGTGTATAAAAGAAAATTTGAAGGAAAAACAAGTGCGTGGAAGGCTGAAGCTGAGGGAAGAGTTGAGGATTCCTGTATGGTCGAGAGTGTGAGAGAAGCACCAAAATGTCCAAATCAAAACTCCCCGGCAAGAAGATTCCAAGCACTAAGTTTGCATTAGAATAAAATCATGGTAAGACCTAGTGGAGAAAAAAAAAAGTTGCCTAGGTTTATAAGCAATGGATCGTAGGATCCCATTAGGCACTCTAAGACTTGTGAAACAATCTAGATAACAAATGGGCAAGATGATAAAGCAATTTGGCTATGATTTTTCCCAGCCACCTTACAAGGTGTAGCGATTGACTGGTATACAAAAATTGACTAAGCCTCTCAAAGCACATGGGAGAGATAATTCGCCTTTGAAGAAGAGTTTATGCTGCTTCGTGACAATAATGAAATAGTAGCAAAAATTTACAACACAAAACAAGGTGAGCACAAAAACGTATGAGCTTATAATTGTAGAATTAAAGAATTGCTTGTAAAGTTAGAAATAGAACCAGTTGACGGTCTCAAAGAAAGATGGTTCATCAAAGGTCTACTTTTGTCACTAAGAAAAAAAATGAAGATGGTACCACCCTCTTCATATTCAAAAGCCTAGAATCAAGCAATGGACATAGAAAGTGAAGATAAAATGTCCTTGCGTTGTAAAAGAAAAACAAAGGAAGATGGAAGCTCGGATGACAATAGCAACAATGAATCGAGAACAATACACGCGCTTCGAAGGGACATGCTCTAAATGATGAAAGAATTGAAGGTAGAGAAAGAAACTAACAAACTATGGTGTAATGAGTGTAAAATTGAGGGGCACACAAAAGGTAACTATCCTAGAAAGATGTTTTGTGAAATTTGCCAAGTTATGGGTCAAACATTAAAGCAGTGCCCATACAATTTGAAGACTAGGAGTACACAAGTACTCTTTACGTAAGGAGAGGATTCCACTCCATTGAATCGAAAAAATGTGTCTTCAAGAAGTTATCAAAATCAAAGAGGACAAAGTCAAATATAGTACAGCCCCAAAGGACGCCCAATCATACAATGCCAACAATGCAGCAAATGGGGACACTTTGCAAGAGATTGCCAGAACAAGCAAGACAAAGTGCAATTATTGTGCAAATGGTGTGTACCTGAAGACCATGAAGACATTGGATGTCCGAAGCAAAAGACTAACCTCAACATGATTGATGTAAGGCATAATGAAGTATTGGTTGTTACTCGCACCCAAGCAAAGAAGGCTATATACTCAAACCCATGTATAGAAAAAGAAAGGCTTCGCAAAGAAAGGGATGAAGTGGAGAATGCTATGGATTGAATGTCGCCACTCAAATGCAAACACAAGTACAATAACAAATCAATTACATTCAAATAAAAATATTGCACAAAAAGTATTTCAAGCTACCGTACCAATTAAAGTAGTTGAATTTATTCCAAAGTATTCCTAAAATTTGAAATGCTATTGTATTGGGCGAGAATGAGATGGTGCATACTACAACCCAATTAGAATCTAGTGAGGATGAAGATCCAATAATCGAACCTCTGTTATCGGGTGACCAAGTGAATGATCCAATGCTAATGGTAGTTAACACGATAGAGAAACCAGCGATGCTGAATATGGAGATCCTTGAAAGGAATATCACTAATACAATTGTCAATGGCGAGCCTAGTGTTAACTTACTTTCAGAAGACTCTTGGAGAAATTTGAGGAAGCCAATCATTTGGCCCCCAAATTTTCAACTAGTGGGTGCAGATCAGCAAGGAATTAAGGTAATTGGAGTTTTAATGGGACAAAAGGTAATTATTGGAACCCAAGCATTTTTGTGGAACTTTGAGGTCATTTCATCAAGGAAGAAAGTATACAACGCATTGTTAGGTTGAGGTTGGCTGGTAGCAACCAAAGTTGATCACAATTGGAAAAAAATAATACAATCTCCATTGAAAACAAGGGTCAAAAGTATGCAATTAATTTAAAGAACCAAACCGTAAGTGAGGAAGTAGTTTCCTCCAATTCATCAGAGACAGACTCCGAAGAAGAATGGTCAAAGAAGCATGATTTGGGTTTGATAGAGCTAAATGACAAAGGAATCCTGGAAGTATAGTCATTCTCGGAGGATAAAACAAATTCTATTTGAGGCCCATTTCATTGGAAAATGGAAGACTATGACCTATTTCCATCAACTTGTAATTTTCTCGAAGCTACAACTCTTAGTGAAGAGCAACCAATGAAAAGTGACTTTGAAAAATTGATAGTTTATGTGTGCAAGATGCAATCCATGGTTGGACTTGGAAAAAGATGGCAACTGCAGCAAAGGTATCCGACTTTGCAAAAGAATGGAAAATTATGGCCTAGACAATCCTAATCGTACAACCTGAACACTTATGCATCATATGGCCTAAACACGTGTGCATCGTACGACCTGGGCATTCCTTCATCACATGGTTTGGGTATTCCTTCATCGGATGGCCTGAACATTCTTTCATTGTACAACACAAATAGCCAATTCTCCAACGTATGGTGAGACCAAAAAACAATGTATGGCGAGTTCGTTCATACTTCAATGTATGGCTTGCACAACTTGCAGAGTGGAGCTTCTCATATGACGTACAGCTGGCAAACTCCATAATGAGGCAATAGACATATGGCCAACGCTCAGTAAGCACATCATACAATGGGGGTTTACCATAGGCTATTTGTTTATTCTTTGCGCCATATGACCATCATCCATCATACGACAACTTCCTTCCTTGGTCACCATCATACGTTTGCTAAACACTCCAAAATATCTATTTTTTGGCTCTATCAGCATTTTTTTTTGCCTCTTAAAAATTCATGAAAATGATGTGTCCCGTGAAGTTCTGTGTGGTTTTGTAGGTCTAAAATTGGGCTTGATGGCGAGGGCTCCACTCCTCAACCCCACCCTATATCGCGATAGGGAGCACACTCATAGCTTTGTCCCTAGACCTTGTGAGGGGCACTACCCCTCAATCCCACTGGGGACATTGCCCCTTGATCCCATTAGGGGTGCTACCCCCAAACCCCCGCAAGGGGCACTGCTCCTTGACCCTACTAGGGTCGTTGCCACCAAACCTCCATCGTAGTCATTTGATTTCCAAGTACACTCCATGTCCAAGTTTGCAAAGTACACTTCTAAGTTTGTTTACAAGTCCTTGTCTACAATATCATCATCAGTTTGGAAAGTCTTCCCTAATGTTACTTAATGTTTACTTGTCATCTAGAAGACGACACTTTTTGGGTAATGTAGTCAGTATACAATGTCTATTATGTTTCGTTAAAATTGGTTATCTGACTATGTATTAATTGGTTGTGGGCTTCGAGTAGTTATAAGTGTCATTTGGTTGATGGTTGTGTTCTTCTTGGCAACCGCCAAGTCCTTTAAATAGATTATGTATCATCAAGAAAAGTAGTATGATCCAATTGGATCGACTCTAATCCTTGGCTTACCATCTCTGTTTTCTGTAACAATTTCATGTGCGAATAAAGATATATTTTACTCATGTATCTAATATGCATTGTCATCTCTACTATTAATTCATGTATTTATTTTATCAAATAGAGCAATAAACAACTAGTAGTGTGTTGAAGTCATGCAGAGTTAGTTGCATTTGATGGAACCATCTAGGGTTGGAGGGCAAAAAGTGATGTCTTTTAGGGCCATGGCTTAGTAGAGTTGTTGAGCATCCTATCAGTGCAAGGATCAATTGCATATAGGCTGTAAAAGCTATTGAGAAACCTTGATAGAGGTAGAAGTTGAGGGTAGATCAAAGCCATTATGTAAATTACTAGAAATTTGCAGAGCTGATTGGTCAGCAAAGAGTTGTGCCTCATGAATTATCAAATAGCTGAGTCTGGTTGGTAGAGAGGGTCTTGGAGAAAGGAGAAGCAAGGTGGTAAGTATGGAAAATAGCACCTTTCTAGCATTCCATTCAACAAAGGTTGCATGTGGAGTCACTTGGGACTATTGCAACGTATTTCTAGATTGCTGCAAGTGGACTGAAAAACCTGTGCATGGAGGTTTCATCCTTCATTCTCCACTATAGTGAGTAGACTTACAGGTCATGATCCATTTGGGTAATGTAAGTCCCATTTATGTAAAACCATTGTACATTGTGGATTGTGGCATGAGATACATTGTTGAATCTTTCAACAGTTTTCTTCTCATATGAGGGTTTCTCCAAAGTTCATTTTCATGTTGTATATTGTTTATTTGTGTGTGATGCAAGTTTTTATGTTCATGTGTGAAATGCTCTCTTATGCACATTTCAAACAGCCATTAGAGGTGGTTAATTCCACATAGTGGAAGTTGGAAGCATCTTGATTTTTAAATCCTTTTTTGATGTGCCGGAATGCAGCATAGCTGCCCCGAGTTTATGGATCACTTCCAAACAATGATGCTTTATCTAAGTTTATGGTCGAGTATGTTGAAGTAGCATGTGAAGAAGAACAGATTATATATTAAGTGGTCATCATTACTACAGATCTGCTACAACAAGATGATTTTGCAAGACATCTCCTGAAAGAAGCAGAGTACCTCCTCCACATGGAGTTAATTTTCAATGAAAGAGAATTTTCCTAAATTTAAGAAATTGGAAGACTTCATGCTTCAATTTTCTTTGCAAGATTGCTCTTATAATCCTAAACCAGCTATAGGTAGATGTGTTCCTTTTAGTAATGTGTTTCCATTTTCGTGATATGATTCCTTTTGTTGTCATTTTTGTGTTTAGATTAGGTTAGATGTTAAGTAAATAGGATTGACTCAATCGCCCATTGATCAAACTTTTCAGTAAATGAAGTTCTCCCATGACCAAAGTATGTTTCACAGTCCCCAAAAAGAGTAAATTGTTGGACCCATGCAAAATTTTCAAATGAAAAAGATGTTTATTTATTAGGACCAACCTAGCTTTTAGGGGTTACAATTGGACCGACCTAACCAAGTTTTGGCACTATATATATATATATTACTTGTCCTTTCTCCCACATGCACGAAAACAAAAAAGAGCAAAGATAACGGGAGGATATTAAAGCAATAGTGTAATGTCCCCTTCTCAGACCTAATCTGTTCAATGACCACTTAACCTATTTTCAGAGTTCTCATAGGCTAAGTGGTAAGGCAAGGGGAATCCAAGATTCTTGGAGGATGCAATGGTGTCAATTCATGGGTTCTTTTGTTGCCATTGAGCTCAGGGGATGATACTGGTCTGAATGACACTCTCCGCAGTGTTTTTGGACTATTGGGGTGTTCTCCAAACTTCTTGGAGAGCATGCCTATTTTTAGCAAGTCACCAAAATGACTTCATTCATTCATCCAGTGCCTCCATATCTCATTGATGCAATCAGAATTGTGTACTCGTAGGAGTTCTATGAAGGAAACCTTTATCAAGGAAAAACACAGTGAAAGATTAGCTGCTCATTTTTGTGTTGACAAGACAGTAGCATTGGTAAATGAGAGTTACTATTGGCTACAAATAATTACAGAAGTAAAGAAATATGTTCAAAGTTCTAGAATTTGTCAACTAGCTAAAATTGGAAGTCAAAATGTTACATTTGTCACAAACAGGCAGTTCATCATTGCATTGTCCATTTTGCTTTTACCAACGTTTTTCACCCAATTCCTTTGCCTTGACAGTATCTATAAGCTTACTTTCTAAATTCATGTATCCTGAAACTTGGGTGACTCAAGCTTACATTTAGTGAGGTACCCAAGTTTGGCCGTTTGATCTTCTAAGAAAAATGCCTCTTTGGAAGCCACTAGACATCAACATTGTTGATATGTCAAGATAAATTTGCACCCTCATTATATTTAAATATCTATTTTCTTCCATTTAGGTACTTCTTAGATGCCCTCACTCCCCCAACCTCCTGTTGAAGGATGTCATCAATACTAAGGTTTTTGTAGAGAATATATCATCTCTTTTACCATCAATACACCCTGCTTCCTACCTGACGATGAATGCTTTCTTGTATGCATTTGCACCTACTATAGCATTGTATTGAACATGCAAAAAAAGTATGCCACCATTTATGTGTTAATAAAGTACAGAAATATAGGGCTGCATTGTGTCCGTCAGTTGATATGGATATACTTGGGTACCCTGAACTATGATGTTATACAGATGAATCATGGTTTATGTTCAAAAAGTTTAGTTCATTCCATGGTAGATACACTTCAAGCTTGGTACCTCTTTGCATCATGGATTCACTATGCTCTTAACTCATGGGATTGATAATAACGAACTGTTTACAACAATTTAACCAAGTTTTCAACTTAAAACAAATGTTGATAAAAGAGCATAATAAAATAAATGTAAATATCAGCATACCATGTTGAGTAACCAGGGGACACAAAAGCTGAGACAATAACAATGTTGTAGCATACGTCCATTTGGATAAGCAGTGTATTCTTCAAAGTCTTCCTGATTTAAACAGCAACAGAATGCACCCATGCTTCACTTTTCCAGATGTAACAAGTCTCCAGTATAAGAAATGATTCAATGTTCACGTACTGCAGGTTGGCACCCTTTTCTGATAGCAGCAAAAGTACCAGCTACAGATTATATCACAAAGAACCAGACAATAAAACAAATTTCTCGGAGAGCAGAATTAACAAATACAGCTGCTAAATCATAAACAACTCTCCAAGGACCTTCCTGTCTTGGAGCAGATACAGGAATACAGCTTCAACTCTATAAAATCCGTCCGTTGTCACTAAATAAAGCAATGATACTCATTAATCCCAAAACCCAATAGAAGACCTAAACCAGAACTGTATTTTGGAGCTAGGACTTCCAAATCCACCTTTATCTGCCAAACAAAATTTGCTCAAAATTATTAATTATATAGTCTTTAATTGATAGCAATATTTTCATCTTAGAAAACCTATTAATAATAATTTTTTTACAAATGTACATTACTTTTCCTTTTGACAACGATTATATCCAAACAAAGTACCCACAGCCATCGCATATCCAAATTTTATGGACCAGACAACCAGAATTTTTCTAATGGGTTGTAAGTAGGAACTCTCAGAAGATCCTGAGCCCAATTTCTATCCTCTATCAATTAAATACTAAATAGACAATGTCCCATCCAACAGTGCACCTTGGTGTTAGATGGAGGAAGGGCTGATCAAAAGTTAGAAAAAAGGTGATTTATGCCACCACAATATATTCCTGAAAAACTTTGCAAACTCTTTATCATACAAAAACATATTTTAAACACAATATGTCCAATCCGAACTCAAGGATTTTGATCTCCTCACACAAAAAATACACTTTGCACTGAGCAAAATAGCATTAAAGGACATTGATGGTTACATTGAGCAATTGGAACAGAGAAAATTATACCTCTGTTAACCTAAAAACACGGGTGTCCTCTGGCATGGCTTAATAAAGCATATCCAAAGGAAAACAGATATATCTAGTGGGAAAAACATAGATAATTACACTAAAAATCTGAAAACAAGATTACATGACATCTTGTTTCATTGTATTTTGTTATGTCCAAAGGGTCTGTAATGGAATGTTAAATCTCTGAATTTCCTCTAATTCAGAAACTGCTTTCAAAATTTCTCTTGGATTTATATGCATACCTCTAAGTTGTCTTCAAAATGCATTTATGCTTTTCTCTTCTCCTGTCTTGATCAGCAAACATTTATTCAACCATGTCTGAAACAGATCATTTGAATCACATAAATATTGGCTTTTTGACAATGGTCGTGAGGGATGAAATCTTGTCAACCATTACTCAAGCAGCAAGTGTCAATGTGGATTTCCTGGAATCGACACAGCCGAACATTGGTTTTTCAGCTATTATGGAGAAAAGTCAAGTAAACCAGTCACATGTCAGACAATCACATGGAGATCATTGTTATAAGTGGAAAAATGACTACCATTCAGAACAAATACTGCATTTGCAAGAATTGTTTTTCTACTTGTCTGACCAAAGAATTACCTACAAATAAATAAAAAATGCAAATGGTTGTATCTGTTAAAACTATGCTGTCAGGTTTAGAGGTAATTTAAGAATGCCTACAATTTTTTAAAGTCACACAATATCAGCAGGTCATTTTTTCAATATTAAGTTATTATGATTGAAGTAGAAAATTTCTTCTATTGCCTTAAATATATATTGTTGATTAGTTTTTCTGAGCTTTAAAAATTGTTTGTTTTTATAAAGAAAAGTTCAATATATTGAAAAAGGTTGTAGATTACAAAAAACCTGTTGAAGCACATGGTTGGAGGGACGGATTACAACTACCAAGCCATAGGTGCTATCCAAGTACAAAACTATCAAAAACAGAGATACATTTCCAATTAAGAAAAATTGGAATTCACAAGCAGTTTGAAACTACCATAGGCTGATACATTATTGAAGTAATAAAGACTAAGATTCAAAAAGAACCAGAGCAAACTCACAGAGCCACATATCCTCAGCCATTGTTTCTGGTAGTGCTGCAGTCTCTCTTTGTTGTGTGAAGCCAGCAGGCATTTGACCCTCTGAGTGCCAACCATATCACTTTGCAGCGTCTTTTATGGTGTCCACTTTAGTTGGGACTTACACGGAGATTCAGTTGATGCTGCAACCTAATTGTTCAATTGATTGCCCTCCCATCCACCCAGTAGCCATACAAACAATATTAACAGGAATTTGGAATCAAATGTTTGTTCTTCTTGACAAGAATCGATGAGTCTTTGTCAAGGGAAATTGTAGTATTTCTTTGGTTCCCAAGAACAAAAGAATGTACGTGTGAATGCAGAGAGTGTATAGCAAATGAAACCAAATGCTCCCATGGGCAGATATAATTTTGAGTGAACCGTAGTTGGGGATTCTTCTACTCTCTTGAGAAACTATTTATTTCGAATATAACATTGGGAAATTATCAAAGGAAAAATAACTTTAGAGAGAGCAGAAACATCAGACAATTTAAATAAAATGCAGTCGATGGCAGAAGACTCAAAGACAGCAACATACTGCAAACAGTCACTCAAAAACAGAAATATGTTAGAGAAATTGAGGCCAATCTTTATTTTCAATTGTTCTCAAACTGCAAACCGTTTTTGGAAAAAAATTGGGAGAAGATTAAAAAAGCTAATTGGCAAATACAAGCCATCGAATTATCTGAATTATTTTAATACAAGTGGTCAAATTATGTGATGCTTTTTAGGGATTCAGCTGCATAATTTTGAGTCAGGCAACCGCTGCACAATTTAGGTTTGTGTGAACCACTCTCAATCTAGTTTTGAATGAACCACTATTCAAAAAATACAGGTAGATGCAGATTGACTCAAATATGCAGGTGAATCCAAAAACATCATCTCATAATTATCCCAGTGATTTTCTAAGAGAATGCTCAAAATATCAAGGCAATTGATGGATAAATTAACATAAATCAGCAAGAACTACAAAAATTGGACACCTAAAATTCTACAAGTTATACGTAAATAAACAAGGCTTCAAACAATGGATGGCTAAATTTAAAAAAATACATAAATGGACATGAATCCAGATGTTAACCTTTTTCTAGAACCGGCTAGAGTCGAACTTAGGACCTCCTGTTTATTGTTGGGGTGCTCTACCATTGAGCTACCATCCCATTTGGTGACTGGTTCATCTATGGTTCGGGTATAGCTCATTTTTGAACATCCCCCTTGTGCCACACTACAGGTGCTCATATGAGGCTCCTAAATTGACCTCGCTCTGCTGACCCAGCCATGATAGACTTTTTTATAGACCATTTAGGAGTTGAGCCTAAGACCACCCATTTGTTGCTGGGGTGCTCTATCACTGAGTTACCAGCCCACTTGGTGACTGGTCCATCTATGGTTCGGGTATAGCTCATTTTTCAACATCCCCCTTGTGCTACACTAAAGGTGCTCATATGAGACTCCTAACCTGGCCTCACTCTGCTGTAGCCATGATAAACTTAATTCGGATGTAGCTCATTTTCCAACACAATTGAACGCTAAATTAAAAATATATATAAATGGATAAGCAAGGATTCCACAATTGACCACTAAATTCTACAAACTATATATAAATGAACAAGAATTCAGACAATTGCAGTTGAATTCAATAATTTACACATAAACCAGCTAATGTTCAAGCAATCGACCACTAAATTCGACAAAATATACATGAATCAACAAGAAATGAAACAATCTACCTCAAAATTCTAACCAAATGCCCGACTTTTACCATTACCTTTAACCGCAGAATATATTTAACTGCATCAACGCTGCCCTCAATGCAATTCTAAATCTCTGCTATACACACCAATAATGTGTCAAATCAAATTCAAATTCCTCCGCATTGACGAACACCTCCAATTCCCGTCCTAAAATCATAATCAGCAATTGAAAAGGAGGGAAACGGGGCTTCAGAAGCCCACATTACGGCCAAAAAACATGCGATGAGGTCAAATTTGGCAGTAATTTGAAAGCTCCAAAGAAAATAATGGACGAATTTTCTAAACAGATAAAGAAGGCTTCTTCCAGGAAAATTGCCGCAGAATGTTAAGGAAACCCTGCAATAACGTAATTGTCACGATCTAGATTATAGGAAAATTAATATAGCACAGTAAATTGGCTCCTTCCCTGATCGCCGTAAAAATGAGAAAATTGGCAGTAAATTGCAAAAAACAGAGACCAGCTGTTCGCCATTGCCGAATTTCGCAGCAACGTCCGTGGACGCCAATGTTCTTGTGATTCAATTTAGTTTGACGTGGGGTTAATTTTTTCGTCGGGGCTTTTACATTGATGGATAAGTTGTAGCAAATTAATTGAATTTAAATTGTTTGGCCTGCACACTGGTGGGTCCCACGTGGAATTCTCTAAAGTGACTACAGCATTTAATTTTGCTATTGCTTTCGTGAAATAGTATAAATTATTTATTACAAAATTTATTGCATTTATTTGGAGGCAGCAATTTCAAGGCACCCGTGAAGTATATTATTATTTTTATAAGAGCTTATTAGTTTCGATTCCATTAATAACTTGTGAATGTATTTGGTATTAAAAGATTCTAAAATATAATAAAGAATATTACTAATAAAATTATTCTTAATACTTGTGAATGTATTTGGTATTAAAAGATTCTAAAATATAATAAAGAATATTAGTAATAAAATTAACTAAAAATAGTTAATTTTATAATGATTAAATTTTTATGTTTATGTTATTTTTTTTTGGGTTGTTTGGAGAAATATTTTAATCTATTTATATATTAATAAATAACAATTTTATGTGAAGTTGGACTTATTCATCTCACTTTTTATTTGTCATTTAATTTCTATTTTATCCTCACACATGCATTCGTTTTATCTTGTGTTTATCATGTTTATCATATTTATCCATACACCTATCATATTATAGTTGTTATCCACCTCGATCAAACCATTTTGTCTATTTCAAGTGATTTTTGTGGTTGTCCACTTGGCTTTTCTTCTTTTAAAATTCAAATTCAAGTTTTTGCCAACTAGAACCTTTTATTTTCCCACCTTAAGCTAATGAAATACGCATTTTGCGAAATTTGGTGCTATATGCTAGCATATAAAGGCATTCAATGCATTCATTTACACATCTCCTAATCATGGAAGAATCCAAGCATTATCAATCACACTTAAGGAAATGCTTTAGTTTGGTGCATTAAAAGGAATCTAGATATGCACGAGCATTCTAGGAGCATATGCATGTCTAAAGAGTTTTATTTTTTGATTATTTACACACATTTCCACATGCAGACATAGGAGAATGTGCCCCTTAACAACACAACGAAAACCCTACTAAGGTATTTATAAATATCATCATTTTTTAAATATTATAAAGGTGTGGATTGAGTGAAGAGCAAGTAGGTAGACTACAAAAGAGAGTCATACATCCTACAAGGTCAAGTTGGGATGTAGAGAACAAGTCGATGATCATGAATCCAACCCAAACCATTAGACTCAATCCTAGACAAAGCAAAGATGTAATGCAAAACCAAAGGTATTTCTCTAACAAAGAGATCGCATTTCCAGAGAAGAGACAAAGCACATTATAGAATGTTCACAAAAGAGCACTCACTCTTCGGCCATAGAGCTAAGTCCTCCTATCCACTACATCTTATTTTCTAGCCTAACATTCAAATTGTTCAAGTATTTAAGTCCCAACTAAATAATCAATTATTTTAGGTTAAGTATGCCTAAGTGTATGCATTTTATTGGATTATCCTAGACTAAGATTAAGGAAATTGAATTCTCCTTACATTTTGATGAACTCATCAAGTCTTACACAAAATAATTATCTCCCTAGGGTTTCTTATTGTCATTAGGGTATTCATATTTATATCTTCTTAATAATTTCATATTCAATATCCCTTTTCTCTCTATTGATCTATATATATTTTAGGTTTTTGTGTGTTTATGTATACTTCATATATATCACTCATCTTACCAGTCTTGCATTAGCCTTAGGGTTTATATTCTACACTTATTTCATATCATATCATATTATATATAGACCTAAGATTTCCACCTTACCATTTACACTATGTCATCAAGTCACCAAATTTGCTTCTTTTATAACTACACTATATGATGATATATCTTTTATGACCTGTGATAGTTACCTAGCTACCTCATATGTGTATGCACTTGATAGATTTTATTTTATATCAATGGAACCTCCTCTATATGCTTCTCTTGATTCATCTCTATTTAGTGACAAGGGTGTAAATGTCATCAAGGCACCCTCTACTATGCCTAGTGATACACATTGCTTTGGGATTGTTTATTTATAATGATTATCCTAGTGATGAACCTTACGTTTATTATCTTGCCTCTATCCCTGGTGGCATACCTATAGATTGATACACACATTAGAGAGGAACAAACGACATACATACAATTTCCATTAATATAAATAATGATACATCTCATGATATAGTTTCAACATATTATTCGTATGGCTTATTCTTCTCCATTTTTTATATCTCACACTAAGCCTAATTTTGTTCACACTTTCCATATCTTAGCTACACCGCTTACTCATTATACACTTAGGCATGCACACATGGGATATGATACATATGGTCATTCTTGTAGCACCCCAACTAAAGTCTCTCATTAGGATTCGGTATGTTCCTCAAAAAATATAAGAACATTTTAAAGGACATATTAGAATACATAATTGTATCTTATAATTGTTAGAATTGTGAAAAATACAAGCCACAAGATCAAACAATGAACAAAGACACCTTCCATGCAAGAGATTTGCAAACAAAGAATTGTTATATTCCTCAACAACAAAAAGCTATAGAATGCAAGAGACTATCAAATTGTGAAAGCTCAAGAGATAATAAAATGAGGGTTGAGTACTATATAGGAGCAACCCTAAATGGTAAAAGGATTAGATCATGACAAGTGTCAACATCTCATGCAATGAGATAAAATGATCTAATAATAGCTCTCTAGTTAACATAGTAAATCACTCCTAAGTTTAGCTTAATTGCATGAGAATAAATTAGACTAATAATTAATTAGAGATTAATTAATTATTAGCTAATGTATGATTACTCTAACACCCCCCCTTAAGTGAACTTAAAGAGTAGCTAAAAACCCTAAAAAGAATGCATGATGGGTCTCGACAAACAAGGCTTGGTGAGGTACCCATGTACAAACAAAATATCTCTCAAAATTGGAGAAAAGGGAGAAAACCACGGTGAGAGAAAACTCCTCTCCAAAAGAGAGAAAGGTAGATGAAGGACTAAAAATGCCTCTAAATCAAGGTGATAGAGTAAGAAGCCTCCAACCAAAACAATGTCCCAAGAAGAAAGGAACATGTAGAACATCGTTGAAGCACGAAGAAGCTGTAGACTATTGTCGAATGATGACTACTATAGTGCTTAAATGAAGAACCTCCAGAAATAGGAATGCAAGAGTGTCCATAAGGTAAATGATCAATCTCACTAAAATGCACGTAACCAGTCGTTGATGTACATTGCATCTAAAAGTACATAGGAACAAGAATTAGATACGTAGATCACTCAAACGTGAAACCAAGGAAGCATTAGCACCAATAGTAGAAACCCCCCCCCCCCATAATGTTGAAAAGGGAGAACCAAGATAGGTACACTAAAACTATGTGAAACCAAGAAGTGCATGTAGGAGAAAAAAACTTACAAATAAAAGGGTGTGCAAACTAAGGCACACATGCATGAGGAAAAAATCACTAGGATTCACTATTGTCGTGGAACAAACACTCACTTAACAAAGGTGTGATGGAAAACCAAGGAAAAAATCAACCCCCATGACACTTTATATCATAGTGCGAGTACAAAAGGCACAACAGGATGTGCAAAATCCCCAAAAAGTATACACCAGAATGACACTCTATCTTAGTGCATCTACAAAAGAGAATGTGCATGAAAGAGATGTCTACAATGCCCAAATAGGACTAAATATTGGAAATACATGTAGAAAATCCTAAAATGAGTCACCCCACACAAACAACAAGTTCCCAAGAGCTAAAAACATCCAAGTAATTCACCAAAGTGCGAAAACACTAAAAATCGAATAAAATATACTTGGAGAGAAATCTAGAAAAAGTACATGGATGGCTATGAAGAGCTCTAAAAGACCATTTGAATGCCACTGGAATCGCAAAAAATAAAGAAATGGGTCAAAAGTTATGAGCTCGGGATTGAAAAGAGCACCTTTGACTTCAACAGGCTATAGAATGCACCAATAGCAAAAGTAGGTGATGAAACCCACACCATTGGAAATTTGGCAGAACCAGCTTTTCAACGATATCTTGTTTGCCAAAAAATGACTTTGTATGCCAAGTTATGGCCAAATGAAAAAAACACCTCCTTTAGGGCACAAGGAGGGTTAAAAGGGGGCCAAGGTGGCAGGTGGTACCGCTGGCGTCAGCATGTCATCAATAGGAATATTCCTTCCTCACCAAAAAAATTCGGTGCTTGAGAAAAAATTTAGTCGTTGATAAATGCCAATTTCTACTAGTATATGTTGAAGAACCGCTGAAATATTCCATAGCAGTAGGGTTTTCGAGAAGTCTAAAAATCACCACAAAAGGCTGACGAAAAGCAAAAAAAATGGGCTAAATTTTTTTTAGCAGTGACTAGAAGTTTGTTAGAAGCTAGTGTCAATGGTACAATGGTTGTCGGTTGACACCAAAGTCGTTGGTCGACCTGACATGGACCTGCAATAAATAAATGCACACCATAAAATGCGACCCCCAAAAATTAATCTGCCACTGCTTTTTTAAATCTACATTTTTAAAAATATATATATTTAAAAAATTTCTAAATAAATTTTTTTAATAAAAAATGTTGACCGCTGATTTTTTCCCCAAGTTTTTTCTTTTTTTTTTTTGTGCCAAAGGGGTCGTACAAGAGTCGTATGACCCTTGAAGCAAAAAAAAATTGCACCAGAAACACCCGATGACGAAATAGGACAAATTTATAGTCAAAATTTGTGGAATCGACCCCCTGAACGTAATCTTGAGGCCCTTTTTGGCTCAAAATGCTTTGAAATTACAACTACCCTCTAGATCTGGAAAAAAACAACTACTTTGAACCCTTGTAGATCTAACCTCGGGAATCCAAATCAAGCCAAACAAAAGCCAAATCTGATGTTCTCAATAGCTCTGGATCCAATGGAAGACTCTATTTTGGTTCCAAATGCACCAAAAAAATTCCCACCTCCAAAATTTGCAAAAAAAAGCAAAGGGGATTCCAAATCTAAAGCTTGTAGTCCTTGTTGAAGAAAAACCTCATAAATCAAGAAGGGGTTCACTGAATCCATGCTCTGATACCATGTTAGAATTGTGAAAAACACGAACCACAAGATCAAACAGTGAACAACGACACCTTCCATGCAAGAGATCTGCAAACAAAGAATTGCTATATTCCTCAACAAGAAAAAGCTACAAAATGCAAGAGACTATCAAATGGTGAAACTCAAGAGATAATACAATGAGGGTTGAGTGCTATATAGGAGCAACCCTAAATGGTAAAGGGATTAGATCATGACAAGTGTCAACATCTCATGCAATGAGATTGAATGATCTAATAATATCCCTCTAGTTAACATACTAAATCACTCTTAAGTGTAGCTTAAATGCGTGAGAATAAATAATCTAATAATTAACTAAAGATTAATTAATTATTAGCTAATTCATGATTACTAATAATAATCTTACTCCTAATGGTTTATCCCTAATGTTCTAACTTCTACACACCTAAGATTGACCACATCCTAATGGCACATCTAACATCACCACTTTCACTAATTTTAACACTATATTAGGCCTATCACAACTACACTCACATTATCTTAACACTAATTAATTTAAAAAATATGTGTTTATTTATTTAGCTAGGACTTATCTTATAACAATCCCTTCATTATCCAATTAATTAAACAAATCAAATCTATTTAATTATGTTAACATCATACATTCACTTCTCCTAATTGATTAAATAATCAAATTATTTGATTAATTATCCTCAAAGCCCTAAATCTTACTCTAATCCCCCACTAACGAGATAATCATGTCACATCCATAATTTAAAATTAAAATAAATATAAATCACCAAATCTAAAATAAAGTCAACATTCAATCCTAGCCATCGATCAACCAAACTAATCTTAGTCACCCATCTCCAACCACATTCAATCCAAATTCAAACCAACTTTTAATATGAGCCATTCATCTAATCTCATCAATCCTAGCCCTCCTTCCACCAACCACTAGCATTTTATCTCTCCTCGCTCTCAAATTCAAATTTAATTTTATTCTGAAGAAATTTTATCCATCCATCCTAAATCAATATCTTCCCTTCATCTATCATTATCAAATCTATAATCAAATAATCCACAAGCCAAAAGGAATAAGATGGGATGCAACAAGGATATGCTACAAAATTGGGCAACCACACTCAACTTTAACTATCAACTATCACTTAGAGCATAACACTGAGATCATCAAAAGTTTGTATGGTAAGAGGTTTTATGCTTTTTGTCATCATTTGCAATCTTTTTGCTCTATTTGAGGTGCATGCTTGATATGGGGTAGGATTCACATTTTAATGTGTGTTTCCTATTTTGTTACCTTATATTTAGTGTTTAAATTTTAGCATGCATAGTGGAACCCCATCCCAAGCTAATCCTTGTCCTTTCTTAGCATTTTTAAAAGTATTTTTGTAGATTTTGTCATGAAATTCATGTCTTTTCTACTTTAGCATATATGTGTTATCAAATCACACATGCACTCTACCAAACAACATATATGCACTCATTTTTGGTGTATCCACACTCATAAGACCTAAAATCCTAAATCCCTACTTAGTGGTGCAACCACTCTATAAAGCGGCACAAATGCTCTAAAGAGTGGCACATTTACAACTTAGTGTAGCATTTATACACCAATTGGAATTTTTACACCAATTGGCATTTTATAAATTTTCGAGAACACCTACATACTGGAGTTTTTTTTGCACTTATTGACATTTCTACAATTCACCTATTGTGCCCACATCTTGGAGTGGTATTTATCACTAATTGGCATTTCTACAACTTTTATGGTCCAACTGCATCCTAGATTTGTATTTCTACATCTTGAGTGGTGTCTCTAAATCTTGAGTAGCATTTTTGTAATCTTAGTAATGCTTTTGCATTCTAGAATTTACACATGTTGTTTTCAACATATTTGCTATGTGAAATGGTATATACACTATGTGTAACAATATTGGAACTTCCAAATAATCATTTTCTCATGTTTTGAACTTGTCTTGCTAACACTCATCATTTGCAAGGGTCTTATTTATCTTTTATGTCATGTGATAACATTGTTTTAGGTTCATTTTTCAAAGACTATTTATCAAACTACTAACTTGTGTTGCAGGATCATTTGACTAAGGCATGATCTTGAACATCTTTTTGTGTTTTTATTGCTTTAACATATTTTGTTTTCTTAGGTTAGTGAACTTTAATGCTTTGTTCTTATAACTTAGGAATGTGTATGTCATTCCCTCACATCACATGGTAGGATTGGGAATCAAAAACATTCCTTGGTAAAAAAAAATCTTTTCTCTCAAAAGGTCAATCTATGTATGTTATTTTCTCAAACTACAAGGAAATTTTTGAAATTAAAAATAGTTGGCCCTTTTGCTTCTATTTCTTTTATAAAACCCATCTTGGATTTCATCACCAAGTCGTGACCTAAACCCACATGTTTTAATGAGATAAAAATTAGGAAGATAATCAAAAGAATATCCCTTAGGGGCACACTTGTCATTTTTTGATAATCTTGTGAAAAAATTTATAGCTTGCAAGTGATGGTGGATAGTGGTTACCATCTCATACCAGGCCATTAGATATACACTTCACTTCACATAATTGAGCCTCATGTACCTTTGGGTATAACATAGACATCCCTAGAATGCCTTGTGCAAGCCTCACACAATGAATCTATCAATCATTTGGTCTTTTCCTATGAATTTACTCACACTATACTTTCAAAAATAGAATAGAAGGTCATGTATCCTACTGTCATATCTGAGTGTGACCTCAAGGATATAAAAATGGTTAGTACCTTGAGATCAATAGGTCATGTTATTTATGACTAGCTAAAATTATATTTGTGGGCCTAGAAAAATTAATTTTCCTACTTGAATAGTTATGGTATTCATGTATCTTCATTGTCATCTTGTTTATATGTGAAATATTTACAAAATCCAATCCAATCAAAAGAAATAAATCAAGTCCCCATTTTTCAACCAATCCAACAACCCCTTTGACTTTGATGATGATAATAGCCAAGTATTAATCATGATAAGTATCATGAGGATGATAGTCTTGTGGATCAAGATGAATATACAAATGAACCTTTTGATGATATTATCTCAATAAATATTATCATAGCCAATTATATACCATCAAGAGTTCTTAGAATAAGAACATCCTAGCATTGCCTATCTTACAAACCTAATTTAAAACAATATTAGTCATCTCCATGACAAGGGAAACACTCCATTAGGTTATATTTTGTGACAAGAGAAAGATGTTGTGATTAGGTACCTTATAATCATAATATCCAAGCTTCCCCAAAGCTATAACCTTTAACACCTAAGTAGGGGAAACCTTCCAAACTAAAAACTAGACATGGCTAACCATCATCCCTCTAAAATATTGAATAAACTTTGTAGGTCACTATACACTATTCTCCATAAACCATAATGCCTTATGCAAACATACTAATCTTAATCCATTTATCCATATATATATTAATCCACCAACCGATGAACCTCCTAAAGAAAATGCCTCATTTGTCAACCTAAACTAAGAAGATATTGTTATAGTACAAGAGGCTCCTTCATGTCAAATCCAAAGCAAAAATCAAAATGTGCTTGACCAAATCTCTACCTCAAAGGAGAAAATGATGACCTTATCCCCTTGCATAAATCCTCCATTAAAAAACCTTCAATTCTTAAGCAAAAAATTGAGTAATACAACTAATCAATATAATCAACTCAACTTGGCTATGAAGGATTGTATCCTCAAAAGGCTACTATCAAGGAATCAAAACCATGAAGTTAAGGTGATATGTTGTATGGGCCTAACAATCATGAGTAGGTCAAAGCCATCCAAAATCCCCCTAGCATTGTTATTCCTACAAATCAATCCATGTATAGGGCCAAATGGAGGCAACCCATCCCCTTTCATACCACCTATGGATGATGAAAATTTGAATCAATATAGAATAGGAGTCATACAATGAAAGTACCAAATGCATACTCAATAATCACTCAATAAAGTTTGAGATCTATGCATAAAATGAAATAATATACAATTTTACCTTAGCAAAGACCTTGATTTGCTCCATTGTTTCTTTGATAGTAGCTTGAATGATTGATATGCGGGTTGCTCTTTAAAATATCATAACCATGATAGCATAATGATAGTATGATACCAATGATAATGATCAAAGATAGATAAATAGGGTAGTCAAGATGATAAAAGATGTTATAACAACTTGCCAAGATAATGATAGTGCTTGATCATGATAGCTTGCTTGTGATCTAGATAATGAGCTCTTGATAATGTACTCTAGGAGAGGATATGTGAATGAAGGGTTTGTGTTTATATGTTTCACTTGATATTTGATCAATGGTGGAGGTTAATTGGAAAGATCAATGGATAAGAAAAATTGAGATAGGGTAAAAGCTAAAATTTGAATTAATGAAGTGAAATAATTGAAAGAATTAAATTTATTTATTTAATTAATTCATAAGGATAATTGGAGAAATAAATAAAATATTAATTTCATTTATTTATTTTGGAGGGAAAGACAATTTAAATTTAAATAAATTATTTTAATTTATTTAATTATTAAGGAGTGCTAGCTAACTATATAATTTTTGAAAACTATTTAATTATAATGGACCAAATATAATTTGAATTTGATTTTGATTAATGTTGGAGGCAAAATGATAAATGATAAATTAATTAAAATTATTAAAAATTATTTAATTAATATGGATATGATAAAAGTATTAAGATAATTAAAAATTATTTAACTATTAAGGATAAAAAGAGGAGATATTAGCTTAATTAAATAACTGAAAATTATTTAATTAATATAAATAAAAGAATTGATGAGGATAATAATAAAATGGCAGATGAAAATTGTATTAGTCATTTTTAGGTGTCTACATTTTGCCCTTCTTTAAGACAATGTGTTTTACGACATTGTTTCAAAGAAATGATATTGGTGTAAAAGAATTTGCTAGAATGCGCCCCAATGAATTGAGGGGTGGCACTAGGATGCCCCTTGGAGAGATCGGCCAAAAAAAAATATTTTTTTGGTCAAGCTCATGAGAAGAAGATATGCTAGGTCTAGTGAAGAAATAGAGCTATGTGGTAGAGGAAATGAACTTAAAAAGGATAATGAGGTGAAAGATAATTGTATTCCTATGACAAGAATTGATGACTAATGCATTTTCATTTTCCAGTTTATAACTTGTGCAAGGTATTGTTAATCTAGCGGAGGTTTAAATTTTCCTGGAGGATTACTAAATTAGTAGAGAGATCAATTTGGTAGAGGTTATAAATTGTCTGGAAGTCATCTAATTTTGGCGAGCCACTAAGTTTGACCCCCTCTCCAATGTAGTTTTCATTTTGGTAGTTGAACTTTGAAGACTCACAAGTAGGGCTCACGACCTCCTTTTTCAAAGATTTTTTTTTTATTTGCGCCATCTTTTCATGCTCTTCATGCTAGTATAGATAGTTTCTAATTTTAATGCACATTTTTTTAGAAAATTCAATTTGTCATAGGTTTTTTTGAGCAATTCTCATTTTTGGAAATTTTGGATCTTCGTTTTGGCTCATACAAATTCCTTTTCAAGTGCATTTTTAGAAAAAAAAATTCTAACTTTTTGAGAAAATTTATAATGGTTTTATTTTTTAGTCATCATTATAATCAAAGTTGTACTTTTAGCATATAGTCTTATTTGGCACATTTTGGCAATTGCATTGCATAGATAACAATTTGATCTTTTGCATGTTGATCATAGTTTGATCTAGTCTTATTGTGGTAATTATAAGTATTGAAATCAAAAGACCACTTAGCTTATTCTTGCAGGTAGCAATTATAAGAGCACTAGGTATAAAGTGCCAAATCATTTACTTGGGGGGTTTCTTTGATTAAGTGAATTTGGATGGTTGTCTTGTTTGATTGTGCTTCGATTTATAATTTGTGCTCTTCAAATTTAAGTCATGGGTCATCCTAAATTCCCTCTTTTAACTCCACATAACTATGCAACATGGAAAATAAATGCATGGAGTAAACTAATGGGAAAAGGATTAATTCACTATATTTATGGATCCATTTCAAAACCAACTGATCCTAATTTAAAAAGTGAATGACTCATTGAAATTACTATGGCTATTGGAACTCTTAGGAAATATGTTTTTGTTGATCTTATCTTTCATATTGATAAGTATAAAATAACTAAAGATGTTTGGGATAAACTTGCTCTTTTGTATGGAAAAATTGATGAGATTAGGGAATACAAACTTGATACCGATCTCACTAATCTAGATCCAAAGAATTTTGATACAATACAAGAATATGTAACTAAGGCTAATGAACTAAGAGAACAACTCAAAGATTGTGGTATTGATAAGAAGGATGCACAATTGGCCTTCAATTTGTTGGACAAGTTTCCTTTAGAATATGCAACTTTTGTTTCCAATTTCTAAACTCATTGGTTGAATATGGGAAGTGCCTATACTACACCCTCATTTTATTAATTTATAGATATTTTGATGCTTGAACAAACTAAGTTGATCACCATGGTTATTATCAAGTCATCCAAGTCACAAGCTTTGGTGGTAGGTCATGGGACAATATCTAGCAAGAAACATAAGTAATCAAAGAACATTAAGCCACACAAAGATAGAGAACATTCTTCTTCTCCTCAACAAGGAGATTATACACCATCTTTCAAGAAGGGGAATTCACGGAAGGAAAAATCAACTTGTTTATATTACAAGAAAGTTGGTCATGATGAGTATCATTGTCATGCTAATAAAATTGATGAATTGACTAACATCCTAAAAAAGAATCACATCAATTTGACATCTTCCTACAAAAAGGAAGAATCTCATTCCACTACTTCACAATCAATGAAAGGGAAAGAACAAGAAATTGTTGTAGCCACATGATTTTCATAGCAATGGATACTTGACTCAAGTGCTACACATCACATGGGTTTTGATAGAGAACAATTTTCTTCATTTGAGCCTTATATAATACCACACAATCTTACAAGTGATGATACTTAGGTGGAAGTTGTAGGAAAAGGTTTGATCAATATGGATGATGGATCATTTGACAATATTCTTTGTGTTCCTGACTTGTGTGCCAACCTTCTTCCAGTCTACCAAATAACTCATTGTGGGAATGATAAGAAAGTTTAGTTTTCTCTTGATATAATTTTGATCAAAGATCTTGAGGATGATTCTTTGGTTGTAATGGGAAAGGTTGATCATGATTCTTGGCTATATGAATTATCCCACTTTGTATCATGATCTCCTTATACTAAATTACTCACTCATTTCAAATTCAATGGGTAAGCTATGTCATGAGTGGTTTGGCCATCTTAACTACCACTATATTTAGTAGCTCAGGGAAGTATTGTTGGCATTCAAAAATTCTTTAGTTGGTTCATAGTGATCTAGCAGGCCCATTTCTAGTTTTATCCTTCGACAAGGCTCGCTATGTAATCACATTCATTGATGACTACTCCATATTCACTTGGTTCTACTTTATTTTCCAAAATAATGATGTCTTTGACAAGCTTCAAGCTTTCAATTCTCATGCTAAGAAGAAATTTGGAAATTATGTCAAGATTCTTCACACTGACAATGGTTGAAAGAATATGTAAACCATAATCTTGTATAATTTTATACCCTTGAAGGGATAGATCTTCAACATTCAATTGCATACACACCACAACAAAATGGTGTTACTAAAAGGAAAAATAGGACCCTCAAGGAGATGGCTAGATACATGATTCATGCTCATTCTCTTGGTCTAGAATTTTGGGCTAAAGTCATTAATTTTCTACACACATTCAAATTTAGGTTCCTCAAAAAGAATTGAAAGACATGAATCCTTTTGAGTCTTGGTGTGGTAGGAAACCAATTGTGTGACATTTTTGAGTTTTTAGCTCTCTATCTTGGGCACATATTCCTCTAGAGAAACACAAGGCCTTGGAATCACAAAATTGGTCTTGCATCTTTGTTGGATATCTAGATGGTTTCAAAGGGTATCGATTCTTGGATCTAGAGACACATGATCTCTTGGTTGAGATGAGTGTTCACTTTGAGGAAATATCTCCTAGCTTAGCCTCTAATCCTCCTCATCCTTCCTCCACAGTGGACTCATATGATAGTGACTTGGATGGTTCTAGCTCACCTCCAACTCACAAGGTAATACCTTCATAGGTTTCACATTCTGAAGTTGAGGATTCTTGTCCTTCATCCCCATCTTCTTCACACCCTCATTGGGCTAAAAAACTCTTGAGTTAGTAGGCAATATTGTTGTGGATACTTCAAATGCTTGAAGGACTTGGTTACAACATCAACATCTTCCACATGTCTACATTGCCACTGCTTCAAATCCATAGTCATTTAAGAAAGCATTAGGAATTATGAAGTGGGATTTAACAATAGAGAAAGAGTATAGTTCCTTTATGAGGAACCACACATAGGACTTAGTATCTCTCCTTAAGGGAAGAAAAATAGTTTGATGTAAGTGGGTATATTGGATAAAATAATCAATGGATGGAATTGTACATAATTTCAAAGCACAACTTGTGGCCAAAGGTTTTTTATAGGTTTCTGGTGTTTATTACATGGAAAACTTTGCCCCTGTTGCTAATATTAACTTTATTTTATTGTTTTTTCCATCGTTGTAGCTCATGGATGGGTTGTACATTAGGTGGATGTGGAGTGCATTTCTTCACATAGATCTTGTAGAGGAGATTTACATGGAGTAGCCATAGGGATTTGTTCAAGATTCTTCTTTGGTTTGTAGGTTGAGGAAGTATATCTATGGCCTTAAGTAGACCCCTTAGACTTGGTATGCCAAGATGGACTCCATTCTTCTCTCAACATGATTCTTAGTGTGCCATTTGGATCTAAATTTATACATTTTGTGACAAGATGACTCTTATTTTCTTCATGTTTTCTCTGTTTATGACTTGATCATTACAGGGAGTTCATCATCCATCATTAGCAAAGTCAAATCTTCTTTGCATGAAAAAATTTCTATGACTAAATTGGGCACTTTGCACTACATTATTTGGATTGATATCTCTCAATCTTCTTTTGGGATAACTCTTTCTTAGCCCAAGTATGATCTTGATCTACTCGCTTGGTTCCACATGTCTGATTGTAAGTCTACATTGACTCCCTTTTCTATCTAGATTCAAGCTTGAATCCAAGTTTTCTACTCTAATAGTTGATGCCACTTTGTATCATCAACTTGTTGGGAGCCTCTATTGAACACACTAAAATGCTGAGAGGGGGGGGGGGTGAATCAACATATACTAAAACTTAAACAACTTCATTTGTAAATTCAAATTCAAATCACATTAACTACAAGAATAGAAATGAAAGCATGTACCACACAAGGACACAAATATTTTTACATGAAAAATCCAATGAGGGAAAAACCACGATGAGATTTAACTCACAAATATGAAGCTTGTTGCTTACAAAAATTACAATATTATTTAAGGCTTACTGCCTACGGACTTGCAAGTTAAGGTACACAACCTTAGGGAAAGATATACAGAATTGATGAAGAGGTTCACTTTCTGATTGAAGGATACATGAAAATTATAATGAAAACATCAACATGAATTGCTATTAAGGAAGCATCTAACATATATTGATGTTGTAGTCTCTTTTTCACACAATTACTCCATCATACTGACTTTGCACACTTCATATTCAACATACTGCACAATCTCTCAAATCAATACCTTCATAAAAAAAAATTATCTTCTATAAATATCCTCTACAACAACTCAAAACACCAAATAGGTCGGTTCCAAAAAGACCTATAACATGAAATGAGTGATACTACATAGGTCAGCTTCACACATATTTACCATGAAGAAACATGAGTTGCAAATCAACTCAAGGAATAACTGGGCCCAAAAACATCACAATACATTATCTAAAGAGAAATTAATTAATCAAGATCAACCACAAATGAAGGAAACCAGACTGTCGGCCTGAACAACATCAGCACCACCAAAAATGCCAACTATTCAACTTTACACCATCTGGGAGAAACCAAAAATATCATGTAAACCAAGACATGAACAATGTAGATTATCAAAAACATCCTTACAACCTTCTCTTAAAGTATTTGATCATTATGTGTTGGCGTGAGAAGAGAAACATATTGAACTGATAAAAATAGAACATTCCAAACAAACTATAACACTCCAATACTTAGGATATTGCATTGTTGTAAGCCAAATCATCTAAAACTTGCATGGATGAACCCTTAGGAATTTCTGATCATATCCCCAATTTTGCACTACCATATCTATCACTCTAGAGGAATGCAAAGAAATTTGGAGAACATCTGAGACACTTAAATCTATTATACTATAGTCTAGAGAACTGTCACATTTAACACTTGTTGTAGAAATGTTTATGACATGAAATCCTAGACATAACCTATTTTTTAACTGCCAAACTTAACTCTAGAACCACACAAATATATTGTGCAATGTGGTAGAGTGCAGACCAAGATACAGAGTCATCGACTTAGAAAAATATGCAGTCTATGCCTTAGATAACTTTTCCCAATTGCACAAGTATGAACACAAACACAATTAACATTCATCTAACTCCTTGAACATGTAGACATCATTCAATGTGAATTTACTTATTAGCCAAATCATGAACTAATGTGACACAAGCTTAATCATATACATATCATACTTCCAAATTGTCATATTACTATGAATACATTTGCTAGGTCTTCCAGATTGACTTGCCTCAAACATGGGTTGAACCCAAGTCTTAATCTATGTCAAACCATCTCTCCCAAATGTTGGTCTCATGTATCATCAATCTATTACTATACAAATATGACATTGTCATCAAGTTGACATCAACAAGGACAACACATATTGTCAGACATCAAGTTGACATCAAAGAAAACACATATTTCCAACAATCTCCATCTTTGCCATTAATGGTAACACATATTTACAATTCTTCTCTCTTCCTTTATCTGTACTCACTCCCCCTTTGACATCAAGGACAAAGGGAATAAAGTCTCCTTATGACAACCCAAAAAAATTAATTTTGCATATTACTCCCCCTGACTGTATGATTCCTATCAAAACTCTCACCTTGAGATTGAGATGCCCCAAAACTGATGCTATGTACAAAACATTTTTAACAAAAACCAAAAATGATATTGCAATCCTTCACAAAACTATACAAAGATAATATTGTCTTATCTACACCTTACAACTTCCTTAGAAGGTAGAATATTCTTGTAAATCAATTGAAGGTACACCAGAGTTGCATCCCAATTTGCTTTTGCTGAGGTAAGAATATAATTTTGGCATTTAAAATATATGAATAGATCCTTAGCTTCATCCATACTATTAGGAGCCTTCATTTTGTGATCAATCTACTTTGCTTCAATTAGCAACCTAGACAATGATGCAAGCCTCACATTAATTGCTTCTCTTCATAGGTTGAATTGTTTCTTTATCTAATCTCTTTGGTCTAGAAGCAATGACAATTGCAAATGAAGATATTTTATTTGTGCTCTAGTGGATCCATCCTTTTTTTTTTGGTAAAAGGCCCATGACCTATATATATATATATTAAAATAAAGTTTGTACATAGAGTTTAAATCAGCTGGAATAAAAGATGCAAAATTCAATATCAATTCCCAAACTACCTATGATATCATACTTTTTCTTACAATGTAGATGTGAATACAAAATTTAAACATATTTTTGCTAGTATTTTCCAAATTTGAAGGTAAAACAGAGCCTATGGATTGTTTCTGGGTAACCATCTTTAGTCCTTTCATTTTATCATTGTCCCCAAAACAAAAAATTCATGCAAAAAAACTCCCAAAAAAATTGCTTACTGACGACCAAAATGATACTCCTCCATACGTTCCACTTGGACTGAATTCTCATCTTGAGCCTCAATGTCCTTCTAAGCTTGTAAAACATGGGCAAACAGACCATATCCTGCAACTAGTTCATCCTGATCTTGCAAGCCACGAGCAAGCGGACCATAACCTGCAACTTGTTCATTTTCTATTTGAGCCCCCCGAGCCAAGCATGGGCGAGCTACAAGCCCATTCCCTATTATGTTAACATTTTTTGCACCATTACGAGCAACCCCAAACTCCGCTCGGTCTGCATTTGGACCAAAGGATGTCCCTCGAACTCTCAGCCCAACAAGAGAATCATTTAGAGGAGGATGAGGGGAATGTGTTTTAAGGAAGGAAATAGCATAATATTTCTCCTTAATAGCCATATCCATATTCACACAAATTGTCTAACAGTTCTTCCTTAGGGCATTCAACAATCTACTATCACTTTTATACTGTAGAGCCCGTTTGATAGAATCATAAATTTCTTCAATGCCATGACGATGCCTGATAAAATATCTAGGAAACAAACCTCCTATATCCCCATCCCCATTGAAAATATTAATGTAACCTTGGGCCACAACTAACAGAGCATTATTTTGTAGAAATTGGGGTTTGACAAATTGCTCTGCAATTAACATTAATTCTCGAGGAGATTAAAATAAATCCATGATGTTTGAAAGAAAAATAGAGAGCACCTGAGATGGGAAGATAATTCTTCTTGCACGTGGGCTCGTCACATCCACGCCAAGCACTGTGCGAACAACTTCCTCAACCCTAAGGCAATTCAGATTAAAAAACAAATTTAGGCAATCATGAGAAAGGTATTCCTCGAAAGGATGCTCCCAAGGCTGTACCTTCATGTTTACTCTAAGATTCCAAGGCTTAAAGGCCATCTTTCCACTTTCCACCACACATACAATTAGCACTCATAGAATGAGAGCCAAAAGAAGATCTTCAAATGAATACACCATAAACAATCACCTCCCTTTAAAGCCAATAAAAACATGTGCAAATCTACTTTGTTGTTGAAAAGGAATATTTTTTATTCATGAGAAGGAGAGCCCGTTTATTTCGCTGCAAATAAAGCTTGTAATAGCTCGTTTAAACAATGCATTCCCAATCTAGATTTGTGTGTCGCATTCCAAACCATCATAGCTTCCTATACCTTGAAAACAAAATAACTTAAATAAAACCTTATGCTATCTACACTCATCCATCTTTAGACACTGATGTCGTAAGCATATTTGAAGATGAGCTTATCAAATCCATCGGCAGGATGATGACACAAGCAATGCACCTACACCAAGGTGAGGTACCTTGTAAGGCATAATGTAATCATTATCCAACACTTCTTCCATTTGAGTGTACCAGTAGATTAAGGTCCATCAAATACCATTACCATCATCAAAGATGATTCAACATATCCCAATATAATTGTTAAGCCAGATTGGTAAGCTATGACACAAATATCATCCTCTTGCCCCATGACGACTCCCTGATCAAGTGCCTAATTAGTGTGATCACTTAAAGTTTCTTAATTTCCTTTGTCAACCATGAATTCTAGCAATTGAGGGTATTGTTTTACAATCTCTTCGTGTCCCACTACTTCAAGTTCTTGAACATCACACCCCATATTTGCAATCCTATTAGCTAGTTTGTTGCCCTTCCTATATGTATGTGTAGTTTGAATTTCATGAAAAGAATCCATCACCTTCTAAACTTTCTCCAACATGTATCCTAATCTCCAATTGTGTATTTTTCTTTACTTACAAGCATTAATAATAATAAGAGAATCACCTTCAACATGCAACTTATGAATGTCCATGGTTTTTGCTAATTGCAAGCCTTGAAGCAATGCTTGTACCTCTACAATATTATTAGTGCTATTTGGCAAGTGAACCATAGTTAACTTCTAACATAGATCCTTTCCAATCCTTGATAACTACTCCTGCTCCCGACAAGCCTGGGTTCCCCCTTGATGATCCATCAAAATTGAGCTTGGAAAAATCTTTTGAAGGAGGTTGCCATTGAACCTTACTTCTTTCAATCTTTGACTATGGAGCTATCATTTGAGCACCTTTGAAAGGTAAATATATAAACTCCCAATTTTGTAAAATCCAATTATCCCAAGCAGTAAACAATGAAAATACATTCTTATGGCTTTGAACATATGAGTTAACTACCTCTGAGATTGATTTTTCTATCTTATGCTTAATTTGCTGAATTGACTAGGTATGTTGTCTAAAAATTCGTTTATTTCTTTCCCACCCTAGACTCTAGATTACAAGAATTGGAGCAACTCTCCATATACAAGAGAAAAAATAAGATTTATCTAATACTGGCCAGGTAGTAAACAAGTCCCATAAAGACAAAGGCATTGGAAAATATATATGCAATTTGGATTTAATAAACTGCCAACACTCTTGTGCCACCTCACACCCCACAAATAAGTGATCTACTAATTCAATAACTTCTTGGAAAAGTACACACTTGGAAGTCTCAACAAAACCTAACTTACTCAGTCTATCACTTGTCAATACTCTTTTGCATAGAGAAAACCATGCAAAACTATCTGCCTTAGGAAAATTCATTGAATTCCAACAAAAAGAATATGCCCTATGAGAGTGATTTTGGGACACAGTTGTTGTGAGGGACTTGTAGTCTTACTTTACTATGTAATTACCATCCTTAGAAGGTACCAAAATTAAATTATCTAATCCTCTTGACTGGAACACAATCCTCTCCTGTAGAACTTTATGTAAGACATGTTTTTTTGATTAAGTGTTATGTCTGGATTCAACAAATCCTTCCAAACAACTTTCCTTGAAATAGGCTCAATACTATCAACATAATCCTTTAGTTTTCTGCCCCACATGTCTGTTAAAACTTGATCTAAAGGAAGTAACACCTGAATTGAAGTCAAAGGAGGGCACCCATTCCATGAGTCCTTCCAAAAGTGCACACTTTCCCCATTATGAACCTCCCAAGTCAGAAATGGAATAATAACCTCCCTGCAAGCTACTAAAAAATTTCCACATAATCGATCCACTTTGAGGATTTGATATAGTTAAAATTCTAGTTGGATTATCAACATCCAAATAATTAGCTTGCATTAGACTACACCATCTCAAATTTGGCTTTTGATACATTCGCCATACTATCTTTGCTCCAAGGGCTAAGTTTCTTGCGAATAGATTATGCATACCTACTCCACTATTTTTATTCACACATATTTTCCAAAGATACCAATGGAACCTTCTTTTTTTCATCCATATTTTCCCTCCACAAGAAATTCTTAATAAGCTTTTCAATTTGTTGCACAATGCCTTTTGGAGCCTTCAAAACAACCATAAAATAATTTGGAATAGCTGCTAATATTGACTTAACCAACAAGATGCGACCAAAGAAGGATAACCATCTAGCCTTCCAAGACACAATTTTGGATTTTATTATGTCTAGAACCTTATGCCAATAATAAAATTTATCTACCCCTAGAAATAAGGGAATACCTAGATATGCACAAGGAAGCTCTGCTGCTTGGAAACCCAACAAGTTTACCAACCTCTTTGAAATAGATGACTTTGTATTAAAAATGTAAATTTTGGACTAAGAGGCATTTACTTTTTGACCCGAAGCAGAGGAATATTTCTCAAGTACCTATTTGACTTGTTTTACCTCTAGCAAAGAGGATTTTCCAAATAAGAGGGTATCGTCTGCAAATAAAGAGTAAGTTGCTACAATCCTTGTATTTGGAATGGATACTCCTTGCCATAATCCTTGATTATGAACTTTTTTATCGTTCTGCTCAGCACCTTTTCCATTATGATAAATAGAACTGGAGATAGAGGATCTCCTTGCCTCACCCCTTGAGTAGAGCTAAAAAAACCAATTGGAGTCCCATTGATAATTACTAAAAATTTAGCCCCTGATAAGCACGAGCGAATCCATTTGCACCATTTAGAAGAAAAACCAAAATTTTGAAGAAACTGAATTAAAAAATCCCAGTCTACTTTGTCATATGCCTTCATCATATCCAGCTTAATTATCAAAGAAGACAAATTATTAGTTTTAATGGAATGCAACACTTCGTGGGCTATGAGTGCCCCTTCAGGAGTCTCTCTTCCAGGCACAAAACCTCCTATTCATGAGATATTACTTTTGATATTAGAGGTCAAATTATGAAATAGATAGCCTTACTAAAGATATTATATATGGTGTTACACAAGGATATTGGCCTAAAATTTGTAAAAGTTTTTGGCTCTTTTACTTTCGGAATAACTGCAATGTGAGTTGTGTTAAACTGCTTAAGCATAGTGCCTATTTTTTTGGATTCCTCTAGTGCTAGCAAAACATCAAAACCAACAAAATCCCAACATTTCTAAAAAAATAGGGCAGTAAACCCATCTGGTCCTAGGGCCTTATCAGGTGATAATTTGAATACAACCTTCTTGATTTCATCAAGGGTAAAAGGTCGCAATAACTGATCATTCTCCTCTTTTTGGATTAACTTAGGAATATTGTCAATCAGTTCCTCGCCATCCTTAATTGCAGTAGCTGACTTACTTTCTGGCGCCAATAATAACTTTGAACAGAATCTTACACCTTCTTCCTTTATTTCTTTCTCCTTTGATAACACTTCTCCTATTAATGAAGATTGATTGGAAAACACAAAATTTAATGACTTCTTTATCTGAGTTGAAACATGAAAGAATTTTGTGTTTTTATCCCCTTCTCTTAGCCACAATTCTTTGGATTTTTCCCTCCAATAAATTTCCTCTCTTGGTACTATCTCATCCCATTCTACTTGAAAAACCTTTTGTTGTTCATAAGTCATATCATCTAGCCCATTCTGTATTATAAGTTCATTAATCTCTGATAACTACTTAAAGACCCTTTCATTTTCTTGGAATATTTTTTTAAAAGCATGCTTCTTCCAATGCATAATTTGTGCCTTGATATGACTTAACTTTCTGCTTAATTGAAACATACACGAACCTCTTATAAAAGGTGCAATTATCCATCATTGATTCAACAAATCCAAAAAATGGGGGTGCCTGAACCAAATATTTTGAAACTTAAAAGCATATTTACCTTTAGCCTTTAAAATATCTCCTTCAATGCTAAGATCAATGGAAAAATGATTTGAACTTGAGAATGGTAGGATTTGAGAAGACAAAGTATGCTTATGAATAAACCAATTTGGTGAGGCTAAGGATATGCCCAGTCTTTCTGCAATTTGCAAAGACCCTTTTCTTCGATTTGTTCACGTAAAACTTTTTGTGGCATGATATCCATTAGAGCATTATCTTTAATGAATGTTGCAAAATCTTCCATTACCCTACAAGGTGGCCGAGAACCACACTTTTTCTCTTGTAAATTTGTAATAGCATTAAAGTCCCTTGCTAGTATGAATTTCTTATCTTTTAGCCTGTCCAACATGTTAGTAATGACCTCCCAAAGCTGCTTTTCCCCACTATAGCAGTTGGAGCGTATAGATTTACCAACCAGAACTGCAAATCAAAATGTATTTTCAAAAGTTTCCAGTTCCTTTCATTTTGAATCGGTTCTAATGCTTACTAATTTTGGGTTCCATAGCGTTATGAGTCCTCCTGAAGCACCTTGTGCAGGAGAATGTGCAGATTTCTAAAATTTCCATTTTTGAATTGATAGCTCATATACTGACTTTGAAGTCTTTGTTTCTTGCAATACTATCACATCCGCTCCACAAGCATCTATTTGTTGCTTGATTTGAGATTTTTTTAGGGGCATTGACACCCCTGAAATTCCATGAAATTATCTACATTGAGGCCAAGGAGAGAAGCATGCTCTCCTTGGGCGCTTGTTTGCAAACGACAATAGTTTAGTGTCTAAAGTGGTTTGCACACCAACAACTATTTCTTCCTTCATTTTAGTGACATACAATTTCCTTCCATGCTTTCCTAGAGTTTTAACCATCCCAGGTTTATTTCTTGGTGTCTGAGAGATATATAATTTTTGAGTGTAATCAAAACCATCAAGAGACTTGTTCTCTTCTACACTATCTATTTTCATGCTTTCTACATGTTGGCGTAACCATTAGCACCTTTGGAGTGTGAGTTGGTATGAACAGCTATGCACAGTGCGTAATGACTGCTCTTCAAATTAGGGGGGAAGTTCCCTCTTTCCTGATATGTGTAAAAGTAAAGTATTCTAAAATCATATATTTTTGACTCAGCTGGAAGAGGCACAAGGTTAAGGAAACCAAGAACGTTGCAGCTAAGGGTTTTCTCTGGTTTTGCAGATCTTAAGTACAACTAACTAAATGCTTTAATCTATCCTATTCCATCAAGAAAAATAGAGCAAGAGGAATTAGGAGTAGGAATGTTATATACGATAAACTTTACAATAGGATTTCCAAGGAGGAGGAACCCCTATCTGAGGCGTAGGCTGATATGAAGTTTATTAGGCATGACATCAAACAATAAGCTCAATCACTAAATTTCCAAGGAGGAGGAACCCCTATCTGAGGTGTAGATATGCAGCAAGCTTATTGAAAACAACACTTAAATGATAATTTTTCTTTACAAATTTCCAAGGAGGAGGAACCCTTATTTGAGGCGTAGATATGAAAGAACAACTATTAAACAAAACATAAGATAGCAAACTAGGACAACAAATTGAATTGGTGAGACATGCATACAATAAATGATCAAACTAGGAACTATATTTAACTAAGATGAACAAGTATCATGATAATAAAATTCAGGCAAGGTGGAACAACTATTTATTATCGCAGTAAAAGCTCATGAATAGATACAAAACAACAATATTTTAGGCAATGTGGTGCAACATATATTACTATCACGTGCAAAAGTTAATTAAAAATTAGAAAAGAGCTCTTATTATAGGCATCAAAGGTGTAGGGAACCCTAAAATCACCTTGAGTCAACTACAGTCTCGCAAGCATGTGAGATTTTATTGCTAAACCTAATTGTATGCAGCTATACAATTAACTAGAAAGCTACCATCAACTAATTGGAATAAACTAAAACAAATGGACGTCTGCAACACACAAGTCCTTATTGGTATGCATGTTAGTTGATAATTAACATCAGTTAATGGAGAATGAAAACTAAGTGAAAAATCCATCTGTACTGTTGTACCCCAAATTAAAAAATTTGCTACACTTAGGCATTTTGAAGAAATGAGTTAAAGTCTTGTCGAAATCTGTCAAAAAAGTTAAAATTGGGGTTTGTATGTCTTGCATGGGGGTTAAAAACTTGAAATTTTCAAAATCTGACAATCTAGGTCGACTCGGAACAATCAAACCAACAAACCCCAGATTTTAGTTTTGCGTCCCTAAATTTTAAGAAAATTTCTATTTTTAGCAGTTTTCTAAAAATAGAATCTTTTTTTGGATTTCTCAAGAAACAGATATTGGAAAATTTCTAAAAATAGAAAGTTTGGCCTCTAGGTTTGAGACTGATTTTGATTGGCTTAAAATGCTTCCTCATTAGGCTAGTGCAGTCAGAATCACGAAAGGATCGGTTTTACCTTGGTGAGTCTATTCTACTTTTTTAGAAGCTTTTTCTAGAGGACCAAGGTCATCAATGGAGGTCAGTTAGCTGCCAGGTGCTAGAATCAGACATTCAAGCATCAAATGGAAGCTGTCAATGATGAACGTGCATGAAGAACAAGGAATGAGGAACGAAGAAAGGAAGTTGAAGAAGTTGAAAAATGCAAAATTTTGACTAAGGTTGGTGAATCCAGGCGCTCGTGCTCAGTTTGGGCACCCAAACCTTCATGCCTTAGAAATTTCTCTGTTTCGACAGTCGAGCTCGAGGGAGGCACGTAAAATGAGGAAGGATTTTGAAAATTGCAAAAAAGTGGTTGTCTACCAGCCATGGGCGCCCCTTGAGAAGAAGGGCGCCCATCTTTCCAAAGGGCCAGATGATAGAGTCAGAGGTTCGCTCTCCCAGGCAGCATTGTTCAGTTTCTTGTTAGCTTTGCAGTGGGTGTGTTCGTTAGCTCATTTAATCACTCAGCCTCTGACAAACTCAGATCAAACAGGAGCCATGGTAAGAAGTGTTCAAACTTTGAAGGTGAAAATGATGAAAAATATTCTAAGTCTGGTGAATCTGAGTGCCCCTGGAGAAGAAGGGCGCCCAAGTTTTTAAGGTGTTAAACAAATGAATTTGCTGAAGGCACCTCCAACGTGACTTCGTCATATTTAATCAAGATTTCCAACGCAATCATTAGCACATTTGTCAGAGCTGGTAGTCGTCAGATATCAAAGGTTGAACAGAGGAGAAAAAGTGAGTAAAATGATAAAAGTCAAAAGCAACGGTGAAAAACTCAAAATAAAAACTAACTCTGGAGAAGTTAGGCACCTCCAGTCAAGAAGGGCACCTAGGGTTTTGAGGCTTCAACTGTCAGTTTTCAGAGATGCAGTGTCTAGGAGACCCCTTCCAGAATATTCTTAGCTATCCAGTGAACCTAACAGCCAGTCGATCTGATCAGTACAACACCCAAAATCATGAATTCATCTGAAGGTCAGAAGACAAGCAAAAAATTGAAGATCATTAAAATGGCTAACATTGGAGAAAGTGGGCGCCCCTAGAGGAGATAGGCACCCGACAATTTGAAGGGTCAAATGAAGTTTTTGTCAGAAGATGTCTCCAAAACAATGTTGTCAGATTCAATCAGGCTCTGTGGTGAGACATTTAGTTCATCCATCAGATTAATCTGGAAGCCGAGAGACAAGATCAAACTAGGGTTGAAAATTGAGGAGAAGTTGAAAACAGTGAAAAAATGGTTAAGTCTGGAGAGAATAGGCGCCTCAAGCCAAGAAGGGTGCCCAAATTCTCTCGCCTTAGTGAAATTTTTGAAAAATTCAAAATCTTGAAAGAAGAAAAAATGTCTAAGTTCATTGCACAAACTCAAATTAGGGTTTTGTGGAATTAGGGAAAAAGAAAGTTGTTTTTCTCAAGACAAAGCTTATTTAAGGCACCTTTGTGTTTCATTTTTCATTATTTTCTTGCAGGTGGCCTCCAAGGAGAAATAGAGCAGCAACTTCAAACTCTTATTTTCATGATTCAAGAACCTAAACTTGCTAGATTTTCAAAAGTTCTTATGAATTTTCAGATCAACACATGAGAAAACTTGATTCTTCATGCTTTTTTCATCCAGAACATCAATTCTTTGAAGAAGAAGGTTATTGTTTTCAATTTTTAGCAAGCTGGTTTATACTAGTTCTATCTTGTGGATAATTTTGAAGAATTCTCAAGGTTGTAACAACTGCTTTTTATTTTGCATGTCAGAGAAAACTTCAAAATTTACAACTTCCAATCTTTTGGGTCTATCTCAAATATTCTTCTGGACAAAACCCATATCACAACATTTTTCAGTGAAAATTCAAGTGGTTGCTTTTTTAGTGAAACTTCGAGGTTTTCAAAATCTAATCAAATGGGTTCATCCAGAATGTGCCTATGAACAATACCCAGATGCCAACTTTTTTTTCTTTTTTCAGAGAAAATTAGGGTTTGTTGCTTTTTCAGTCTACATTCAGAATTTTCAAAAATGAACAGTCTGGGTTTGCTTGTAACAAAATTCTAAACAAAACCCATATCTCAGAAAATTTTCCAAAAAATTCATCCGTTTGACGAAGTTAATAATTGTAATGAGTTGGCACTTTCTATTTTTGATGCTTTCTTAGGTGTTAGATGCTTATCTTCTTTAGGTTTAGAAATAAACCTTGGCAAGTATTAGTTGTAAAAGCAAGGAGATTTTAGGGTTCCCTACTCCTCTTCTTAGCTATAAATAAGAGCAGTGTTTGCTCATTTTTCTTTAACCGTGCTTGTGATAACAAATTGTTGAGCCTATGTCTTTAAGCTTGTTATCGATTAGTTTCAATTCACTTTGTGTTAAGAGCAAGTTTGCATGCCTCTTTTAGCAGCAAATCCTTGTTTAGTGCATGTGTTTTGTGTCAAGTGTTGATCTAGTTTGATTGCATGTTGCATGTATTTTGCTACAACTTGTTGTCCCGGAATTGTAATCTTGTGCCTGAAATTTGAGAAAATAAAGTCCTGAGCGTGCTTTTGCTGCCCCTATATAAAGTCCCTGATTTCTGTTTATTGTGTAATGCTTATATGATCTCCTTTTCAACTTGCATTGAAATTCAGTAAATGTATGTTGAGAAAAGTTTATTTGAGTATTTGTGTTAGAAAATCAATCTCGTTCTTTTCTAACTCTCTTGCTCTACGTTTACTTGAGAGGCTAGAAACGTATTTAGTGTAAGTTAGTTGTAGTTTTTAAGTTTCATTAAAGGGAAAACCTCAACAACAACATTTAGAGTTCTATAACCTTGTGTTCTCGCAGCTGAATCAAAAAGATAGGGAAATTACCTTTAGTTTACTTTCTTTATGCAAACTCAACAAAAGAGGGAGCTTCCCCTCTTAATTTGAAGAGCAGTTTACTACACATAGCTGTCTGTTTCCAAAATGCATTCCAGAGGTGCGATTTGAAACACCAACATGTACATAGGAAATTCCAAAATAGATGTGCATGAGATGTGGAACAACAAGTTAACTCGAAAAGAGGCATCGAGTTAACTGCTAGATATGATGTATATCCTGAAAAGGTGGGACATCTTGATCTGTAGTTCACTAGCCATGATCTCGAGCAAGTAACCCCTCCATGAGGTTGTTGACTGCATCACCATCTGGGGCACTGATACTTCTTTGCATCACACTGTATCTTCATAGAATCTCTTTACTACTTGTGATCTGACTCTAAAGTTCTCCTCTACTCTTAACCGCCTCATCAAATAATGTTGACATGACTGTAAGTTGATCTAACTTACAATCAATGGAATCTCCACTGAAAATACCATAGATGAGCACCTGCAATTCTAACTGAATGTCAATGAGCTCAATGTACTCACCACCCTCACGCTGATACTGGCAAGGAACTCGGGACACAAAATTTCTCAAGTATCGAAGTGCACTAGCCACGTGTTCTCTGCTCTCAGCCAACTCTCAAGCCATTGTCTCTTGTATTTTTTCCTTGAATATTAATTGTGTTCTCCAAGTAAAAATAGCTTCCTTATCTTCTTTGTCGGCAACCGAGTCATATTCCATCCTCAGATGAGAGATCATGATTTCATCTCTTGGTTTGTCAATCACCAAACCTCGCTTTGATTCTTGAATTTGTAGATAGAGTTCATGGGCATTATACCTCAACTAATACAATTTTGTAAGTACAAAGTGACCCCTTGTGATGAAATCCTCTTCCCAGTCTTTCAAGCGCTTCTTGTATACAATCAACTGATTAAGATGATTCTGCTTTGTTGGTAGCTCTATCATCTGTGGGAGCAAGGCGGTGGCATTCTCAATGTTATGTATAAGGTTGGAGATATATTGACGAAACTGCTGGATTTCAGCCTTGAGGGCTACTTTATCTTCTTCTTCCTTCATGACTCTATCCTTTATGCTATCCATTGCAACTTGAAGGAAATCAACCTCTATTTGGCGTGTGCTTTTAACAAGGTTGACCTTTATCATGTCAAAGTCTTCAACTTCTACCTCATTCAAGTTCTTGTCCTCTGGGGGTGCGACAGTCTCTATTATGATCTCCTTGTTAGCATTCCTCTCTACATGAACCTTTATTCTCTTATCTGGTATGTCCTGGTAGACATGATCAAAATTTGAGAAGTCTAGTTTGTAGGACGACTGCCTCCTCTTCCTGCCCAGCTGATTGTCAAGCCAAGACGAATCTCGACTAATCTCACTAGATCGGTACTAGTCATAGGAAAACCTGATGAATGGGAATGTGTAGAGGTATTGTTACGTGGTAGTGAGTCTAGGTCCAAGTCAATGTGAACCGGAACTGGAGACTATTGTGGTGTTGGCGATGGTAAAGGAGGTTGTACCTCTAGCTCTGGCATGCTCCGAACTGCATTTGTGGTTATCTCCACATGTGTTTTTGTAACAAGTGCCTTCCCTTTTGAATTATCAGACACTTTGTTTCCTTTAGGAGGTTTTCTCCTTTTATTTTGTTTTGGTTTTGACGAGGATGGCAATGAAGATTCCACCGGTGGTGGCTCTGTACTTGGCATGATTGCCCTCCTTATCTTCTTGCAATCCAAGTAGAGTATATTGTTCTGAATAACTCTGCTTGATCTCTCTTTGACAAATGTGTATTCCTTGGCAAACCAATCGATAGCTGGAAGTGACTGCATATCAACATGTTCTCTAAAGAATTGAGGAAGTGTATCCCCATCATCATTTGACAATCCTCCCACATCCTCTAACATGAAGACATATATCTATGAGAGGGTGAACCTTCTGTAACTGTGTTGACACACCTCAAACTCATCCTTGCAGTTGACCTAGTAATCCTCCATAGATGGCTTGTGGTAAGAGCGACCACCAAGGCGTGTTAAGTAATAACCCCAAGGGTCATATGAGTGTGTGTCAACAATGTACTTAAGATTAAGTCTCGCTAAATCATGTCCCACAACCTTGGCGTCAACTGCTATTTTTCACTTGTAGATTCCCATTTGCAATGGAAAATTGGCAGCTGGCTTGCACTTGTGGCGTAGATGTGAATGAACATCATGTAATTGCCTTAGAAATTCCATGAAAACTGTCTTATCCAAAGGATAACGAGGTAGCATGGCTGGAGATCTTGCATATCCGTAGACATGAATGTAGGTATAGGTAGGGAACTGAATGAACCAGTCCGCCCATTCTACCATTGCTTCTTTGGAAACTACTGAAATACAAACATGCAATTCCCGATCTAGGTTCCTTACTATGTACATCAAGAATGCTTCCTGCACACGCTTGAAATGTCGCTCAGACTTTGTGAACTCAAGCTGGTCATAATATTGATGAAATTTTTGTACACTGAGAATCCTCATTGTGTTTAACCCTCTAAACTAACCTTGATAAGCAATCAGGTATACAAGATACAAACACATGTGAAACTTGTGGGCAACCAGGAAACCGATAATCTGCTTGTGGAGAACATTGTTGATCAAAGAGGCCCAGTCATAATGCTCTCACCTAGGAATAATCTAAGTAATGATGTAGTACATCCAAGGCTAAAATTTGTGAGCATCTACGTGACCGAAAATACGATTAAGAAGAGTGATCAAAATCGCGTACTCATCCTTGAATTCTCCGTGTCCCACACTATTTGGAAATTTAAATTTCTTCTGTCTTAGCCACCTTTCTACCATTTTTCTTTGATACATGTCCTTATCAGCATTGAATTTCTTTTCACATTGATCCATAGTAATGACCAAACTGTTTGGATGCTAAGGAATACCAAAACACCTCTCAATGTCTTGTGGCTTAAGACTGCAAATCACCCATCCATCTGCCGATTATATTTCTCAGGCAGTAGAATTGTAATGCTTTACACAAGAAACCACAAATTCTATGCAATGAACTGAAATAGGGAGTGAAGCCGCCTCTTGCAACCCAGATTCTTCGATGCTTCGAAGTATATATGAACTTATTTTTGACCCTTTGAAGTCAACTTCGGGATTCACCTTATGCAAATCCGTGTTAGCCATTTCGATGAAGTCATGAATTAAGACCGACTTGGTCTTTAATTCGATTTGTGTGTACTGCATTCTAAAAAACTCGCCTGTTGACTATAAACATGACTATATTCTGACAAGTTTCTTTTGAAAGTCGAAAATTCTCTTGATGAGGCTAAAAATAGTTTGTCGAAGGGCAATTTTTATGAAAATTTTTGAGATGTGGGTTTTGTGCAAAAAATAATTCTAAGCAAACCCACAATGTTAGAAATCCGAAAAATGGCTTTTAGCTTGACATGCAAAAACTTTTCTAAAAAAAGCAACTGGGGGCAGTAGGGGCTGCAGGGCCAGATTTTTTCGAAAAAATCTAGAACATGGGTTTTGTGTAGAAGATGATTCTAAGCAAACCCAGATCCTCTATTTTGAAAAATACCGAATTTTACTCTACCATGCAAAAGAATTTCCGAAAAGAAAGCAGAGCTTCGAAAAATGAAGCTACGAGGCAATTTTTCCTGAAAATTCTAACACATGGGTTTTGTAGAGAAAGTCGTGCACAACAAACCCAGATGATCAAAATTGTCAAAAGTCGCCAAATTCTTGGACATACGAGAGAAAACCTAAGACAAGAATAGAATAATTTAAGACACAAGATATAAGTTTATGGTTTTGCTTCTGAAAAAGTCGCCATATTCTTGACTGAAGTCTGTTGATTAATTGCGACCTGTATTTGTAAGGGAATTCTGAAAAATAATACTTGTAGCACCTTCAAATACTGCTTGCACAAGAGAAAAATTATTTGCACTCAACCTGTTGTGACAGAAATGGATGCCTAAATGAAATATATGAAGAATTTTGAGGGTTTAGGTGCTAACTGCAAGTGAAAACCCTGATTTGGAAAGGAATTATCTGATTGGACCCCACTTTGTTCAACAAAAACTGACTTGGAGTTAGAAATAGGCACCACCTTTTAAAAGTTCAGTTTAACTCGACATGCACAACTAACATTGAGTCTCAAAATAGGCACCACTTTTAAAATATTGAAGAAATACACCTTGGTGAAACTGAAGATTTTAACATTATTTAATTGAGTTAACTGAATTCTACCTTTCTGGGTTGGCTTATAATTGCACACTGATTCCAAAAAGTCAAAGTTTGACTTTCTAGGCGCTCTTATTCAAAAGTTAAGATTTTTAGCTAAGTTCCTATTTTGTAGCTCATTGAAAACTGTCACCATAGGCTCTGTTGAAATTTGATTTTCGAGTGCCCGATTGATCTTGGAGCTGAGCTGACACATCCACTGCATAGTTAGAACAAATCTGATGAAATGTCTGTTGGGAGCTGCGAGTGCTGAAAACTAAGTCTGGCACCTCAAAAACAAGGGCACCTTTCTTTAAAAGAGTGCACACGACACCAGATGACCAATTTTATGTTTTTCCATTTCGTGCTTCAATCTGTCGTTGTCGGTGAATGATGACTCTCTTCGACTAGATGTTGGATCCATCGTGTAGCTAGAAGAATTTTGCAAAGAATGACTATATGTGCAGTGTATGAAAGTTAGTTTAAGGTCCTTAAATGCAAGGGCGCCCCTGACCTGCAGGGGAGCAAAATGCATTTTTGACTGATTTTACAAATTGTAACTTTCAACTGAACGATGCACTTTGACCCTCGCTATCGAGAGATGGATTACTCTGATACGCGTGCCATTGATCTTATTGCGAAGCTAGAATAACTTGGAAGAGATGTTCTTGGAAGTGATGAAGCGAGAAAACTACTTCTAAGACCTCTAGTAGAAGGGTGCCTTTTTCAAGGGAGTATGTAAATTCCACACTTAGCCATTTTCTGTCTATTTTCTTTCTTTAGTATTTTCTGCTGATTCTTCATCCATGAGCATTTGACAAACCTTGAGGACTGAGGGTTGGATTCACTGAATAGCTAGAAGGATTTTGCACAGGTCTCATGAAGACGATGACTGCTAAAAACCTCATCTAGTTGGCCAAAAGGCTAGGTGCCTCTGGCCTATAGAGGTATAGTTTGATATTTCCACTTATTTTCCCTTTGTTTTATGTGCTTGTTGGAACAACTGTCACGGTTACTCGGCACATTTGATGATCTCGCGATCATATGCATTGCAGAGTTGGGCTGAATTAGAAGAGATCCCCTGGAAACGAAATTTGCAAATTCATTCATTTGACATGCCTAATTCAAGGGCGCCCCTGGCCTACAGGGGCCCAAAAACTGCAAATTTGATTGTCTTTGTAATGTGTAAATTCTCTATAACTTCTGCTTCTGCCTTCGATTACCAGTGTTCCACAAATCAGATGGACTCGCTTGATAGCTTGTCGGAAAGATGACTAAAAGCAAGAGATAATGAATGTATTTGCAACCAGAAACAACTGAATTTGATCCTCCAAATTGAATGGCACCGTTGAGCTACAGGGGCGCAAATTTGCTCTAGACTTGATAATTTTCTCCATTTCACGCTCTACAAACATCGTGTTGCTTGCTGAGTTGATCACATAGAATAATTACTATTTCTAATGCGTGTGCCTGTATTTCGCCATTTTTACATGTACAAACACTACAAAGTTGACTTGCATGTTAATTGCGCAAGTGTCTCCCACATTACAAAGTGAAGTGTTTCCAAACAATTTTTTTTTCCAATTTTCACCATTTGAAAATCCCTCTATCGTGAAGCATCTTTTACATCATCTTTCTCCATAGAATCTTCTGCTTTGAGTTTCAGGCTTAGATTTTGACACCTGGTACTGGCCAACTACCATTGACGACCTTGGGGGTCCTAACTTTTCTCCTGAAAAAGTTAAAACTACCCACCAGGCTTAAACTGAATTTTAATTGAAATTGACTCTACCACTATGATCGTGATACAAAATAAGCCAATCAAAATTAATTTCAACCAATTCTAACAAGTTTCTGTTTTTAGGGTTTTTGACCTAAAAACAGGGGTCCGGAAACCCTAATTTTCAAAATTTTCAAATTTTCCAATATCTTCCTAACATCACACTGACCAAAAACCCATACTTGATTTTCCCAAAAACTGAGTTTTGACATCATTTTTACAAGGTTTAGACCATTTTAAGAAAAATGCCTTAATGAAGCAAAAAAATTGGTTTGGGTACAACACTACATTCTGTTGTTTATCCCCTTCTCCCTTCTGCAACAACATCTGCTCACTATCTATATCCATATTCTTAAGTGACCTCTCACTCTCCCCAAAGGAGTCTTCCAAAGACTAAAAATTGGTAATTCCCATTCGTGCAACATCTTCCCTTGCTGTTCTGGAGGTGAAACTATCCTCCTCATTTAGTACTTCTTCTATAATTTCTTCAATCAATTCGCAACTGACTAAATAGAGAATCGTGTTAACAAAATCTTCTAGCTCTTCAAAGTTGTCCAACTGGTCCTTTCCCTGAATGGAAACACATTCTTGATTCCTAGCCTCTAATCGGTAATGAACATCTTGTGAATCACTTGGAGGAAAATCTTCATATATCAGACGTTTTACTAAAAAATCCACTTGGAAAGATGAAGTAGCATGTGATGGAGGAGTGTATAGATTCAAACCATTCACAAAACTGTTACCCAGTGAAAACCACAATTTTTGCTTCATTGCCTCATTTACTGAGAGTGAAAACACTCCTTCAGGATGCTTACATAGTGAAATATCTTGAGTATCCAAAAGAGAAAAGAAGTTACCTTGTAGAACCGCATCAGTGAGAGTCTTCTTACTATCTCTCTTTGAAGAAAATAATTGATTGTACTTTTTCATGTGAGATATATCTTTAACAATTGCAATAAGAGAACCTTCCTTTTGCTGAAACACTTGAGAAGGCAACTCATTCAATTTTACAATATCATTTTCTCCTCTAAGTGTTGACAAAATCTGTTTATTTTCCCTATTCACCGACCTTTCTACCAATGAAGGCTCCAAATTAACATCTTCCACCAAGTGACAAGCAGAGCTTGAATGACCAAGATCATGACATTTAAAACATGCATTCTCTGGCGATTCAATTGTAATCTTTTGGATCCACTCCCCATATTTTGACTTTAGAATAATGTGATCTGGAATCTCCTTTGTAACATCTAATAGAACGCAAGCTCTAATAAGCTTTGAAGTATTTTTAAAAAATATTTATCATGTCTAAGGAAAATCCCTATCCTATTAGCCATGGCTTCAATCAACATTAACTCTCTGTATTCCAGTGCAAGATCCTTTAATTGAATCCACGAGGGAACAAATTTAACCTCTAGTTTTGGTTTAAAATTAGGAGTCCAAGGTTGCAAGAATAACCAAGACCCTTGATAAACCCATGATTTAACTTTATATATAGCATCTCTCTATATTTTCTTAAAAAATCACAATGAAAATTCCTCTCTCTATCAAGATAGAAAACTTTACTAACCCCTTCCCATTCATCAAAATCCAAATCCTGAAACTTATCTATTTTTAGGGAAAGATGCCAGAACTTACATATCAAGGCTCGATTTCACAGGTCCTAAATTTGTGGATCTAGCATATCTTCAGAGAAGGTAATCGACACAGACTTGTGTAACTGACTTCTTTCTGCTTATCTCCTTCTAGATCTTTTTTCCCCAACTCAAGTTCGTCCTCTTTACGCTTCCATTGCAAGGTCGATTTCTTTGCTTTCTTCTTGGCTTTTCTTTGTCTCTTTGAGTTGGTCTTGTCCTTTGGTGTTAACTGGCAATGGGTTTTTCAATATTCCTTTACAAACAAAGATTTTGTCCTTGTAACGCTTTGTTGCCACTAGAAATCCCCTTTTGCCCCTCAGATCCTTGATGCTTCCCCACATGTTCAACTGCTTGTTCTGCATGACCCATATGTTTAGCTACTTGCTTTGCATTTTGAGTTTCCCCCTTTTTCCCATTCGTTGCTTGAGATTCAAATTTTTGTAGCTCTAGGAAATTTCGTTGAGCTCTTTTAGCCTAATTTGCATTATCTTGCAGATTAGTAACCCTTGCATTACCATCTCCTATCTGTTGTGATTTATCATTTGGATTGAAGGGACCTTTCTTATTATTGCCATTGAATGCTTTGTTATTTTGATGATTAGAGACCACTTTTGCATACTGTCTCTGAGACTGTTGCCTTGTACGTTCAGATTGTTGCCTTACATGATTAGCTGACCTAAGATCAACCTTTGCTTCCTTATAACACCTATTTATAAATTGCAAAAATTCCTTATAGTAACATGACAAAACTCCTCTTCGCTCAGTTCTTTGCACATTATATGGTGTATCTTCTTTGCAGATGTCAAGATTTGGCTATTTCTCCCAAATAAAATGTCTTCGAGGATGAAATGGTGCCCAATTGGGCTTGTTGAATCTATGCTTGAAAAAATCTAAATGAGGGATTTTTTATTACGTATATCATATTGCATAGGCCCATTCAACCTAGACGTTTGTCTGCCATAGCTAGAGGGCCCACAGTAGCACATGTCTGTGTCAGGATAGTAACCGTTGGGCAACCATTTTTTTCCCATTGGAGAGCCATTAGCTTTTTTTAATATTTTATCTAACCTCAAGGAGGTTAGGGGAAAAGTCCATTCCTATACCCCAGGTCAGCAGAGCAGGAAATGACACATAATATAACCGACCCTTGCCTTTTCCCACTACGAAGTAGAGTCAAACTTGTGACATCAAGGAATGCAAACCCCAAGCCCCAACCAACTCTGCTACAAGTGGCGGCTAAATTTATCTAACCTCAAGGAGTTTAGGGGAAAATTCCATTCCTATACCCCAGGTCAACAGAGCAAGAATTGGCACACAATATAACTAACCCTTGCCTTTTCCCACTACGAAGCGAAATCGAACTTGTGACCTCAAGGAATGAAAAATCCAAGCCCCAACCAATTCTACTACAAGTTGTGGCTAATTTTTTTTATCTACCTTAAGAAGGTTAGGGGAAAATTCCATTCCTATACCTTGGGTCAGTAGAGTAGGAACTGGCACACAATATAACTAACCCTTTCCTTTGCCCACTACGAAGTAGAGTCAAACCTGTGACCTCGAGGAATGAAAACCCCAAGCCCCAACCAACTCTACTACAAGTGGTGGCTAAAATTTATCTAACCTCAAGGAGGTTAGGGGAAAAGTCCATTCCTATACCTTGGGTCAGCAAAGTAGGAACAAACACACAATATAACTGACCCTTGCCTTTGCCCACTATGAAGCGGAGTCGAACCTATGACCTCGAGGAATGAAAACCCCAAGCCCCAACCAACTTTGCTACAAGTGGTGACAAAATTTATCTAACCTCAAGGAGTTTAGGGGAAAAGTCTATTCATATAGCCCGAGTCAGCAGAGCAGGAACTAGTACACAATATAACTAACCCTTGCCTTTGCCCACTATGAAGCAGAGTTGAACCTATGACCTTGAGGAATGAAAACCCCAAGCCCCAACCAAGTTTGCTAAAGTGGTGGCTAAAATTTATCGAACCTCAAGGAGGTTAGGGGCAAAGTTCATTCCTATACCCTGAGTCAATAGAGTAGGAACTGACACATAATATAACTGACCCTTTGCTTTGCCCACTATGAAGTGGAGTCAAACCTATGGCCTCGAGGAATGCAAACCCAAGCCCTAACCAACTCTACTAAAAGTGGCGGCTCTAGTGGATCCATCCTTATCTTTTGAAAAATCATATATTCTAGCCATTTGAGTGATCTGTGACTCAATAGAGTCAATTTGATTTTTGATACTTTTAGTGGAATTAGGACATTTAAAACAAAATTGATAAAGTGTTTTGACTTCATCAACATAATCCTTAAACATCTATATATTTTCCTGCAATTTATTGTGTGCACTAGCACACCGATTAGATGCTTCAACCATTTTCTTATCATTTATCTTCCTCAAGGCCTCTTTCTCTACCTTCTACTCAATGTGTGAAGAATGATCCTTAAAAGAATCCATCAAAAGCTTCAATTTTTTTCTGGAGGCAAGGAACAATCTATTTTTACCTTTGGTAATCCTTCTTGAATTACCTTTACAACATCATATAATATTCCAGTCTTCTTCCTTGCAAAAGCATGCATAATATCACCAAGCTCTAACTTATGAAGGGGAGAATTATTTGACAAGTCAACTTGTCCTTCATGAGTAGGAATTTGCAGAAGCTAGGGTGTCACCATAGGTTGAAACTACATTTGTAAAGTCATAGGTCCTTAAAATAAAATAATGATGAAGAACCCTAACCTATATCCATAAAAGCATCTTGCTTCTCAACTATTTTCATTGTAGCATCCTGAACTTTCTTAGGATTATACTCTTTCTTCTGCTCATCATTATCCTTCTCCTTCTTCTCTTCTTTCTCTTTTTATTTTTCTATCTCCATACCAGAGACTTCATGTTTATCATGCATACTAGGGACATCTTCTCCTTCTTGTTGTCTAGAGGGTCCTTGTACTACTTGCTGACTAGATATGTTTTTCTCATTTGTATTTTTTGGAGGAGGCATATTATCAATTTCTTGTTTTGTCGGAGCCACTGGTACCTTCATTTCAACATCAATCTCATGTATTTTAAAAGGCTCCTATGAATCAACATTAACTTCACTTTGCAACTCATCAATGATTTTCTTTGTAGAATCCTCAATTTCACTTTGAATCTTCATTTTTACATCTTCATCCATGCTCATCAACAAATCTATTCTTCTTTTGGTGTGGAGCTCCTTGGCTTGTCTCTAGACTATCTTCGCTTTTTCTTCCTAGGAAACATGGATCCCAACCTTTTCAATTGCTTCTAGTTTCATCTCTTCATATGTCTTAATGGCATATTCTCTTCTTTGTCTTAAAGCCTCAACTAGGCTATCCAGAGCTTTGTCTACAATGTCATTGAAGGGAATGTTCTGCTTCAACATATATTCGATGACTTCTTTTTCAATTATCTTCTTGTCCTCTAGAGGAACATCTGGATGCAACTCCATTGTATCATTCAATAAACCATATTTAACAACTCCATTAAAGATTGCACCAAAATCTAGAGGGTCATGTTTGACTAGAGGAGTCTTCTCAGTCTTCTACTCAGTAGTCTCCTTTCCTTTATTTTTTACAAGGAGATTTCTTCTTCTTCTCCTTATCTTGTTCTTTTTTTTCCTCTCCATAAAATGAAATATTATACTTCTTCTTCATCATCTTCATCATCATCCACATTCATAAGATCAATATTTTCCCTCTTTTCCCGCTACTTAGATCTTGGATTCTTCCTCTCTTTTTGCATTTGTACTACACTAGCAACCATCCTTCTGCTAGTAGGTACAAAAGGTTTAGGAGGATTAGAATTGGCAAAGATAGACCTACTTGTCCTTCTAGGAGCCTGTGGAGGCATAATTAGTTTGTGATATTCCCATAGAACCCTCAAGACTGTCAAAAATATTTTCTAACCTTGTCACCATCTTCTCAAAAATTTCCATCTTCTCCACCTTTTCCTCTACCTTCTTGATTATTTTTTTGGTTATATCATCACAAGTGTCAAACCTCTCAACAGTGGGATCCCTAGGTTTGTTGAGAAAAATTTCATCATATGTAATCCAGTCAAGTCCGAAGACCTCATAGGGAAACTTTTTTATCCATGAAGTTCTTGGTTCAACTACCTCCATATAACAATTATCTTTATCCACCATAACAATGATATCATGCTTGTATCTCTCCACAACTTGTGAGGGTATTCTATCACTCTTCTATATTTCATTTTGAATTTTTTTGAAGAATCCCCAGAACATTGTATCACATTGTTTGATAGTTGACAAACTATGCATGTGGTCCCTAATCTAATGTTCAATAGGAATATCCTTTCTCCAAACCGCATTCTTCAAACTGGGAAAATCATTCATGAAATAGAACATAAGACAAATAATTAGAGTGCCATAACAATAATTGTAGTGTGACTCCTTGGTTGTATGGAAATTCTCCAACAACTATTGTCACAAGAACTTACAAAGATCATAATATTTTCCTTCCTTTACCATCTAATGAGTAGTGTAGATGGCAGTGGCGGTAGTAGAACCTTCCTTGTTTATGTAATAAACTTTGTATGTATTTCCCATCATGGCATACCATACCCATAGATCAAATATGTCATCCACAGTTAGGGTTATGTTCTCAATTTTTTCTCTTGTAAGCTTCATAACCTCTTCATTCTTCACGACCTTTAGTGTCAACATAGGTCCGGTGGAGCACAATCCAATCATTACTCTAATAGCTTCCTTTGTGATCAGGTAGGGTTGATCTAGGTCGATGAATTCTTTGTGAATCTAGCTCAACGCAATTCTTATCCATTCATCTTCAAAGATGAAGTTGGGAAAACCCTTCCATATATCTAATATCTTTACCTCCACATTCCTATATTCTAGTTTGAGCAAAAAGTTATCATCCAATAAATGATTACTCCCAAACTCCTCCATTTTTAGATGATTAATCTCATTCAAAAATGAATGAATGTAGATGTAGACATCTTCAATATGAAGCCCATTGATCATAATGTGAGAAAACACCCCATGTTTGTCGGTCGTAGTAGATATGTATGGATTTTTCTTGAATTTTGGCCTTGGCTTCTCAACAACATCAATAACTATTAGTGTAGCCATGATAATACTTTTTGAAACTAGAATTTTTCAAGTAAATCTGAGAAATACTTGTGAATACTATCATTATAGTTTGCACACAAATTCATTGAAAAACTTCTTCTCTACCTTAGCTCTTGCACACACTTGATATAATTGAAATGAGATAAAATTTGATCAAGTAGGGATTAAATGTGATTCACACTTTTCCTAGTTACTCTGCATTGAATACATTTGGCACAAGCAACTTTTTACTATTCTATGATATCACAGAGATCCATGATCATTCATCAATCATTTGCAAAGAGTGTATATGCTCTGAAACCTTGAGAAAATGTCACAATACCACTAGTCAAACATATCCATGTCATTATTAACCATTATGTTGAAGATTTCAGCATCTTATGCTTTATAGAGGTTTGAAAATATTTGCAATTGCAACTCCCCTTGAGATAATACTTTCTTCTAGTTACCAAAGGATCTATTTGCACAAGGTAGAGGTACAAATTCATTCTTTACTTCACTTTCTTCCTTCTTTTGTTATATCTTGTTCATTTCCTTCTTTTGTTGATTAGTGTCATTCTTCTTTTGAGGAGCATAAGGTCTTACATTATTTCCCTTATAGAAACTTGCAATGTGTCTTGGTTTATTGCAGTTATAGTAGGTGACACTAGGTTGGGGAGCATATTTACTTCTTTTCACATTAGATCTACAATCAACAACCCTATGACCAAACTTTTTACATTTGTAGTAGTAACCATAGAAGGATTGGGAAGTCATAACATTATTCTTATTCATAAAACTATTCATCAATTTAATTTTTCATTCATTAGCTTTACGACCAATCTTGTTGCAAGCATAGCACTGACCATGAAATGATTGAGTTCAAAACATTGTACCTTGGAGACCTAAATTATTTTGACTCATCTTGCTTTTGCGTTCAACAGCCTTGTGCTCAAAATTATTTCAAGAATAAAAATAACCTTGAAAAGATTAATTGAACCTAGTAGGGGCATGTTGTCTAGCTGGTGGAGGACCTCTGAATATTTTTTTCCTCTGAACAAGAATGAATCCACCTTCTTTCTTTCTATCATGATTTTCCTTTATATTTTTAGAGGATGTCTTCTTAGGTTCTTTAGTGCAGGATTTTTAGTCCCTTGTTTCAAACTTTCCTTTTGCTTTGAAGTTATCATACAAGTTTGCAGATGCACTGGTTATAGGACTTTTCCCTTTTTCAAAACCAAGACTAGATTTTTCTTTTGATGGATTTTTAGATTTAATCAACTCATTAATAATTTTAGAACATCCTTTCAGTTTTAAACCCTTGTCAATTTATTCTTTTGCTTTTTCTAGTTCTTTTCTCAGAGTGACAATCTCTTCCTCAATATTTGAACATTTAATTTCTTATCATTGAGCTTGGTATTCAAGAAATCCTCAATCCTCTTTCCTTCTTCAACTTTAAATTTCAAATTAGAGATCACATCTTCTACCTCCTTGAGTTTAGTCTCACATCATTTATCTCCTTCCATTTGAGCTTTCAATTTTCTAATTTCTTCTTTTGATTCTCTAGCTTGTGCCTTCAATTTGACAATTATCTCCTTTGATTTTTTAAGCATGCACTCATATTTCATATTAAGTGTTCTTAATTCATCCAAATCTTCAAGAGTATACTTGATTTCTCCTTCAAAACTTACTTCACAATCATCTGGATTGATGTCCCAACCTTCAGGTTCCATTGATTCTAGATCTAGTTTTGGAGAAAAAATATTATTAACCATTGCTTCAGACCCCATGTTTTCAAGTGCAAGATCTACCTCTGTTGTTAGGCTCCTCAAAGACACTTGGATCTAATACTAATTTTTGAACACACTAAAATGCTGAGAGGGGGGTGAATCAACATATGATAAAACTTAAACAATTCAATTTGCAGATTAAATATCAAATCACATTAACTGAAAGAAGAATAAAAATGAAAGGATGCACCACACAAGGACACCAATATTTTTACATAGAAAACCTAATGAGGAAAAAACCACGGTGAGAGTTAACTCACAATATATGAAGCTCACTTCTTACAAAAAATACAATATTGTTTTAAGGCTCATAGCTTAAGGACTTGCAAGCTAAGGAACACAACCTTAGGGCAAGGTACAAGGACCTACTGAAGAGGTTCACTACCTAATAGTAGGATACATGAACATGGATTGCTATAAAGGAAGCATCTAACATATGTTGATGTTGTGGTCCTTTTTGCACACAATTAATTCATCATACTGACTTTGCACACTTCATATTCAACATCCTGCATAATCGCTCAAATCAATAACTTCAAAAATGTTTTTTCTCTTCTATAAATATCCTTCATAACAACTCAAAAGACCAAATAGGTCAGCTACAAAAAGACTTATAACATGAAACGAGTGATACTACCTAGGTCAGCTTCACACATATGTACCATGAATCAAAATGAGTTGTGCATCAACTCAAATAATAATTGGGACCAAAAACATCACAATACATTCTCTAAAGAAAAATTAATTAATCAGGATCAACTGCAAATGAAGGAAACCAAACTGTCAACCCATACAACATCAACACCACCAAAACTAACAACTATTCAACTTTACACCACTGAGGAGAAACCAAAAACATCATGCAGACCAAGATGTGAACAATGTAGATTATCAACAACATCCTTACAACCTTCTCTTGAAGTATCTGATCATTTTATGCTGGCACACGAAGAGAAACATATTGAATTGATGAAAACAGAGCATTCTAGATAGACTGTAACACTCCAATACTTTATATATTAAATTTGTTGTAAACCAAGTCATCTAAAAATTGCATGGATGAACTCTTAGGCCTTTTTGAGCATATCCCCAAGTCTGAACCACCATATCTATCATTCTAGAAGAATGCAAAGCAATCTAGAAAACATCTGAGATACTTAACTCTGTTATACTGTATCTTGGAGAAGTGTCACATATAACACTTGTTGTAGAAATGTTTGCCATGAAATCTTGAATACAACCTCTTTGCTAACTTAACTCCAGAACTACCCAACTACATTGTGCAATGTGGTAGAGTGCATACCAAAATACAAAGTCACTGACTTAGGAAAATATGTAGTCTATGCCTTAGACAAATTTTCCCAATTGCACAAGTATGAACGTAGAACCAATTGTCATTCATCTAACTCCTTGAAAATATAGAAATTATTTAATGTGACTTTACTTATTAAATAAATCATGAACCAATGTATTACAAGATTAATAATATACATATCATACTTTTGGATTGTCATACTACTATGAATACATTTGCTAGTCTTCCGAACTGACTTGCCTCAAACATTGGTTGAACCCGTCTTCATCCATGTCAAACCATTTCTTTGAAATGTTGGTCTCACACCATCAATCCATTACTATACAAATATGACACTGTCATCAAGTTAACATCAACAAGGACAACACATATTGTTAGACATCAAGTTGACATCAACGATAACATATATTGCCAACAATCTCATCTACTTGAATCACACACACCCTAGCATTTATTTTGCAGTTGGCATGGTTTCATGCTTCATGCAAGAACCACATGAGCTTTGTTACATAGATACCAAACGCATCTTTCATTGCATACATGGTACTCATCAATATGGAATTTACTATGCAACAAATACAAGACTCAACCTAGTTGGATATATAGATTTTGATTGGGTTAGTGATATATTGATGATTATAAGTCCACTTTTGGCTACAATTTTCATCTTGGTTGTAGCCCCATTTTTTAGCAAAGTAAGAAACAATATGCCATTTATCTCTCTTTGACTAAGGATGAGTATCGAGGAGCTGTTAATGCCACTACTAAGGCTATTTTACTTCAAAATATTTTGATTGAGTTTGGAATCACCATTCCACAACCCACTATCCTCCATTATGATATTCAAAGTGCCATACAGATCTGAAAAAACTCGATTCAACTTCAGCTGACCAAACACTTTGAGATCCATATGCACTACATCAAGGAGTTGATACAAGAGCAGGTCATTGATTTGTAGTATTGTCCTATAATAGAGCAGGTTACAAATATATTCACCAAACCCTTCATTGAGATTAAGTATCATCATTTGCAAGCTCTCTTTGGGGTGCAATATATTTCTTTAGGGGTGGCCACTTGACCTTCTTCATTCTCTCTTATGGGGGGAATTTTTTCTCACATGGGGTTTTGTCCTTCACATCTTCTAGAGATATTTTTCGTGTTTTTTCTCTCTTTTTTGGGAGGAGTTTTCTCCTAGTGGTTTTCCTCCTTTTCTTCATTTGTGAGATATTGCATTTGTGCATGGGTACCTCATTAGGCCTAGTTTCCAAGACCCATCCTTGCATGTGTGATTGATTTTTGTTCCCCTAAGTTGTACTTAAGGGGTTGTGTTTGTGTGAATAGGGGTATTACCTAGCTAGTTGCACTATTACATCCCTTTCACATCCTATCATTTAATCTGATTTAGGATTCACATAGGATGTTATCACTTTATGTCTCATATCATAAGATTAAGACAATTGTCATAATCTTATGTTGACTTTTGTCTAGTGCCTTAGAGGTGATTTAATATTAGTTTTCTCATGTCCTAGGATTAAGACACTTGTCACGATCTTGTCTGATCCTATGTCTCACCTTGAATATATAACCAAGGGTCTCTCACACATTGTCCATCTATTTTATTTTCATTCATTGATAGGAATATCTAGTTTATTCTTGTCATATTGATCTTCTCAGTATTTTTTTCTTTCCATAGGCCTTTAGATCTTGGGTGGCTATATTCATAGAAAAATATTACAATTGGCTACAAAATTATCAGCGATATGATGTTTTGAGGTAGAGAGATGAGGCAATCATTGAAAAGGACCATGCATGGGCATAAAGGGATAACATTTAGGTACAACTAGCCTAGTAGATCACTAAAGGAGATGTGCTAAAAGTGTAGCTAGCCTAGAAGACATAAGAGAGGGATGGTCTGAGGATGTAGTGGGATTCCAAGGTGGTTCAATGGCATAGAGTGGAGGCAACATTACAAAGGATTAGGGAGACAACTCAGGGACCTTTGGGGCTAGTTGTGATAAGTATCACTGGGATTATACAAGAGGCCTTGTATTATAGATCATTACATAAGTGGTGCCTCCAAGGAAACAAGAACCCATTTTCATTCCAGAGTAAATCACATAGGTTAGTGAGTTAAGGTATCATGGGGCCACCACTGATTCATCCACTAGAAGGGTCAGTAGGACCATCATAGGCACCTATAGTATCTGAGCCACCATCACCTGGTCATTCTGAAGGAGGGAGATCATCTTAACTTACTATGTACCAAGATTTTTGTAGACTATGTATCATATTTGATTGGGATATGTATATGTATATGTATATCTATGGCTCATGTATCCCATGTACTTATTATGACATGACATTGTATTATGACACATTGTACCTTTTTTAGCATATTTTATGAGATGAGATCATATTTTGGTAATGCATATTATATGTGTGATTATGTTATATGATGATATTTATGTGTTCCTTATATATGATTCTATGATCATAATGATATGTTGATGATACTCATGTTATGGATATGACTTGATTTTTTTGTTTCTATGTGATGTTATGGCTATTATATGTTGTAGATGCGATTTTATTTTGATTGTAATGATTAATGTTATGGTTATGATTATAATGATAAATGTAATGATGGATTTGATATGATTATGATGATATGTACATTATGACTCATATTTATGTGTAGGAAATGTATGAATGCAATGATAAAAAATTAGCCATTGATCAAATATCAAATGAAGCCTATAAATGGGAAATAAGATGGATGGATATGGCAATGGAAAGATAATTTATGCTTTGTTTATGCTATAGAGAATGTAAAGACCAATCTTATTTAGATATAGAAAGTGGATATTATGCACCAAGGTATTAAGAACTAGGGTGACGTTGTATCCATTGCATGGAATTTGATTTTACAAATAAAATGGGTTGTTCTTGCTCATACTAGACATACAAAAACCTTGTTGGAATATGTGAGGAAATAAGAATTAGAGAATAATAATCCTAGTACACAAAAGGTATCAATAACCTAGTATGCAAAGGATGTTTGTCTATGCACCCCAATCACATGTAAGGTAAGTATTCATCATGGTTGTATTACAAGAACATCCCATAAAAATAGAATACAAAAAGTAATGACCATGCCCCATTCCAAGATTCTCTAAAAATACCAAAATTGTGAAAGATCAAGACAACTTCAAGCAAGCATAAGAATGAGAACAAAATATAAACCAACAAGAAAAAGACCAACTGACAAATAAGTCAACAACCATCATATTTCTTGCTAAAAGATAAGCTTAATTTTAGATAGGGAGCCTATTGTAGGAGAGATATTTTCGTCAAGGCATAGATTGATTGCATGATAGATAGATAAAGATAGTTTAGGAAAAAATCTATGTAGGCAACAAAACTATCTTAGCAATAGTCTCTTGTTGATGATTTTCATGAAAGCTGAATGTTTTCACATAATGAGTAGGTTGCATTTGTTTGAATGATAAATGTAGGTAATATGTTTGCTAATTATACTCTTAAGATAGTGACATAGATCCAATCCAATGAATAGGTCAAGGAAAAGGTGCCCTTAGTTGGGTATAAGATTATTTATTATGAGATGGATAAGAAGATATGATAGGTAGCTAGGTGTAACAAAAGATATTGATAGATAGGTGGATAGGAAAAATAATTGTAAGCTTATTATGTACATACAATTATTTACAAAAACTATTAGGATACTTTGAGGGTCAAGAAAAGAACCTCTTAAGATGAATGAAATTGGTAGGTTCCTCTAAATATTTACATTTAGGTGTGGCACGTTGATAAGCCCCAAATCTATAAGCTGCTATGATAACAAAATCTCCTAACCAGTTAGTCTCAAATTTCCATTTCTTGTCTTAGTCTTGTTGATTCCTTTGATTTTGTTTTAGAATAAGTTCACCTACTTTTAGGTTTTAATATTTTTATTGTAACTATGATGAAGGTGATTTTGATAATCTTGTAAGTGATTTAATGGATTGACATCCCTTTTGTCAAGTAGTTCTAGCTTATACAATTTGGACACTCGATACTCATCATCATCAATGAGATGTTGCAAAGAGAATATTAGGGAAGGAAGCTTGACCTCAATAGGAAAAATTGCCTTAGTACAAAAGACAAATTAATAGGGAGTGGCTCATGTAGGTGTGCAAATACTAGTATGATAGGCCAACAAGGTGATATTAAGTTGCAAGTGTTAGTACGACCAACTTTATTGGTTGTATTTTTAAGGAATTTTTGTATAGTTTTGTTTGAGGCCTCAAATTTACCATTACCTTATGGATGACATGGAGTGGAACAACATTGTTGGATATGGAATTTCTAGCAAAGATCACAAACATCTTGATTTTTGAAAGGCTTACCATTATCAATGATGATGGCAAGGGGGATACTGTAGCAAAAACTAATATAATTTAAGATATTTTTTGTTATTTATTTTTAGATAATATTGAATAATGGGACAACTTCTATCCACTTTGTGAAATAATCAGTGGTAGTGATAATGAAGTTATGGCTATTTGATGAAGCGGGATGGATTTTGCCTACAAGGTTGAGTCTCCATTTTGAAAAAGGACAAGGAGTGGTTATTGATTATAACTCTTGAGTGGGTGCATGAATCAAATCTCCATTCTATTGGAATTGATGATATTTCTTATCAAATTGCATAGCATCTTGTTCCATAGTTTGCCAATAGTAGCCTATTCTTAGCAAATTTTTAACAAGGGTAGGACCACCAAAACGTGCCCCATAGACCCATTCATGCACTACAATTTTAGCTTCTTCTAAATTTAGACACCTAAGGAGGACACCATTGAGAATCCTTCAATATAATGTATCACCAAGGATAATAAAATGGGAAGAATGATGTATGAATCTTTTGTTTTGGGTACTAGATAAATTGGATGATAGGATTTACAATCTAGAAAAACACTTAAAGTATATAAATTAGAACCTAGAGAGGGTGTTGTAGGTTAGAAAAAATTCCATCAAAAGAAACACCATGGGTATTAAAATTATGGCCAAGAAGCTAAAAGAGCTCCAAGAAGGGAAAGTTAAGTAGGATTTGGAAGTTGATAACAAGAAGAATCAAGCTTGGCCAAGCACAAGAATGCAAGCTAGTAATAAAAGGTCTTTTGAAGCTAAGAAAAAAGAGCTCATTGATTTAATCAAGCTTCAATAGGAATTATATCTAAAGGAAATGGAATTTGTTGAGACTCTTAAAATTATCTAGTTGGTACAGTCTGTCTACTTGTGTTTTTGTTGTATCTATTATGCTAGGTGTTCTTTAAGCAAATTTTTTATTGTGTTTTAAGTATTATTTTTGTGCTCTATATCTTAATGTAAAGGGTTTTGGGGACCCTTCAAAACTTGTTTTTCCTATAGTAAAAAATATGATAGTCAATCTCACTACAAGATACGAATTTTTTCACTCATGGATGTATTTTCTAGCTATAATCAAATTCAAATTCCACCTAAAGATCAATACAAATTAATCACTCCTTGGGGTACAATCTTCTATTGATTCATGCATTTTAGTTTGAAGAATGTTGATCCAAACTATTAATGAGCCATGATATTAATATTGCACGACATGATTCTATGGAAATTTGTAAGACTATGTGGATAATATAATAGGCCAGTAAAATCCTAGAGCTAAGCATCTTAAAATCTAACAATATATCTTTCAAATATTGAGAGAATATATATATCAAACAATAGTATTTTTGGACCTTGTTTGGGCCCATGGTATTTTTTTTGGTCCTTCTTAAGTCTATATATTGGAGGTCTAGGATAGAAAGGTTATGCTATCAAATTTCCATTAGAGTAGTAGGAGTGTTGATCTCATTTAAGTATTACATGGAGAATCTCTATGAATGTATTATAACCATGATTTATTTAGTAATATATTAAGTTGTATGGTACTTCAGAGGTTGGTTTTGTCAATGAAAGGTTTTTGCTAGAGTGTATTTGTCTCTTTTATTTATCAAGGTTATTGTAGAGGAGGGGGACCAATTGCTCAGGACTCCAAGTCATGAAAGAGTCTAGAACAATAGGTTTCCCTAATCTACCTCAAGCTAACAAAATGTTTTAGAAGAGTTGGGAGTTTAAAGGCTGAAAAGGGAAGAGCAACCTAGTTGTTTTTGTCCTTCTACAAGACTAAATATTTTAGGAAGTTAGGTGAGCTGATTTTTGCAATCTAGACTACAACTTAGACAACTTCCTACCAAAGGACTACAATGTAGGACATGGAATCCAGTGTAGTGAGTTTTCATCCTAGTGTTGTGGTGGCGTTCGTATAGATAGAAAGTGCAAGGTACAGTCTAAAATACCAGAAAACCTACTAACAACCTAATTGGTAGAGTTTTTAAGCTATAACAGAAATAAAAAATACAAAATAACAGTACAACAAGGGGAACACTTTAACTAATCTAATCTATGAATTGACGAAGAAGAGTGAGGAAAGTGCACCTTCCTACTCATGAGTTGATATCTTCAAGATCTTCACCTCAAAGAGAACCTGCACATAGAAGACGGTAAAATGTTGGGGTTGTGTTTAGAGGACTGTCTCAGTTAGTCCCCCGATTTGGTGTTTCTACCTCCTTAGATAGCCAGATAGCAACGAGTGAAGAAATACGATGAAGAAAGCTATTGAAGTGGTAATACCAAGTAATACATAAACAACAATATACCACGATATCAAATGCGATAATACAAAAAGAGTAAAAATGGAAGGATATCACCTTCTCAACCAAATTCTCTCAAGGAAAATGGAGGAAGGAGTGAGTGTGCAAGCCTTCGAAGACCAACTTTGTCACAACAACGAAGAGAGTGGACCAAAAAAACACTAACTTGCAACTTCAATGGAGGTGATGGAGCTTCAAGGAGCTGAAAGTTAGTGTAGAAGTGTGTAGATGGTGAGAATGATCAAGAAGAATGTCTAGAAGATCAGTTGAATGGAGGAGATAGTAATTTGAAAGAAAAATGGAGGCAAAGGAGCCATTTGATGTTGGTTTGAAGGGAAAGAAATGTTACAGTTCGTGTCCAATGGAGGAGTGTAACGACTCTACAGATTCTAGAGGTGAGAATCCTATCAGGACGACAATGCGATGCGCAAACATATGCACATCGTGCTAGTGTCCAAGACAAAATATCCCCCACCAAGACATAAAACAACTGCCAAGTGGATGGGGAAAGGTGGCAAAAATATGGATTGCATTATTGAACTTAATTTTCTAAGGTAGGGGATAGCATAAATGTGGAATTTTCCTAGGGATGCAAATTCACATCATTACATTTTTCCCCCACTTTAGTGAGCATAAGTGTTAGCGAATGCACGATAAAGTAGAAAGAAAGCTGAGGAATGTATACATGAACCATTGAGGAAGCAAACCATAATCTGGAAAACTTGGGTACAAGAGAGAGATGGCTCCACATGTACTCGGTCCTGTGTAGATTTAAACAAAAGCGTCGTAGGTGCTCAGTCTTGCGAAAGGTGAACAAAAGGCTCTACAGGTGCTTGGTCCTATAGAGTTGGATCCAAAGGTGCTCAGTCCTGCAAAAGATGAACAAAGGGTTCTACAAGTGTTCGGTCCTACACAATGTAAACACTTCACATGTGCTCAGTCCTGCAAAGGAGGTGCCACAAGTGCTTGTTCTTGAGCGAGGACATATGTGAAAGGCTTTGTAGAGTCTATTTGACCCTCATAGGTGCTCAATCTTGCAAGGTAACATGTTAATCCACAAAAAAAACATGTTAGGCAAGCGAAAATTCACGCAAACAGATAAACAGTTATATCTCATAACAAGCAATTGAAGGAGAAGCTTTCAAAGGGGTCCCTCAGGAACCCTTCAAAATAAAGAGGGGTCCACTCAAGGTATGCTCTATTTGAAAAGCGATTACATTTTCAAAAATGATCCTATCACCAAGGAATCCTTTTGAAAAATTCTCTTTTGTCAAGGAATTCAAAAAAAGAAGAATGGCCTCCTCGAAGGCGAATTCTTAATTCTTTTTTCTACGAATTCAATTTCAAAAGAAAATCTTGCTAAGGGGATCCTTTTTGAAGGATGATTTTCTTTGAAAAATGTAAATATTTTCAGCAAGCGATTCGTTGGCCACCAAATATACCTTATTGAAAATTAGAGAGGTAGGCCCCCACTTAGGATGATGCGTGCAAACTGAAGGAGCACGTGGCATCCTAAGGAAAGGACGATCATGCAAAGATGTGGCCCATGATACATGATGAGATGTAGATGTTGAAATGTTTTCACACACATGAGGGACAAATCATAGGCACCACAACATCAAGAAGCAAGCAAAGAAGAGAGAAAGATAAAAAAGAAAAGAACAACAAAGATGAAGAAATCAAGAGACAGGGGGATATGATAATTCAGGGTCAAAATTGCTCATAGATATAGATAGATAAATATAATATAATATACATATGAACTGTCATCAATCCCCTACTATATGAAATCGTGAAGAAGGGTATTGAAAACAAAAAATAAAAAATAAAAAAATTGGGTCAACATGGAAGGGAGACCTAAATGCCCCCAACACTTTGCATCATCCCCAATTGTCAAAAATCAAGGCACAACAAATAGAAGAAGTTTATGACACAATTTCACTCCTGTATCCAAGAACCTTCGAGGGTGACAAGGGTCCTCCAGGAACACATAAAACAAGCATGGGGGAAACATGACACACACACACAAATCTAATCTACAGATAAAGAAGAGATGCTTTCCGAGTCCTCATCAAATAGGAGGTCATCGTTCTCCCAATCTAGTTCATTATAGGGAGAGGGAAAACAAGCTTGCAAGGGCGAGATAGCAAGGGGAGCACCCTCTGACTCTCCTACAACAAGAGCTAAGGAAGAGGGACCCTCGAGGTCTTCTTCACTCAACTCCTTTGAGGTAAATGCCATTGGTCTTGCAAAGATCATCAACTGAGTCAGGACATCATCCACCAAGTTGAACATACACTTGACAAGAGTGCCATGTGTCAACCAAGTGAGCAAAGAAGGAGGCACCTAAGATCCACTGCCAACCTCACCGAAAGACTCAGTGGTAGTAACAAACTCGGGGGACATTGGGGCTGCCTCTGTCATTAGGATGACACAAGAAAAAGTAGAATCCTCCCTCTAAGAAGGAAATCCCTTTTTTTGACCCCCATTAGAAGGGTCATCTTCCAACTTGGGCTTCATTGGAGGATGCAAGATACCCACAAAAGAAGCGAAAGACGAGTAGGAAGAGGACATAACCATAGTGGACACCATTGAGGTATTTGGAATATCCATGGGCTAAGGAAAAGGTGGGATGTATGGAAGGGACATGAAGAGAGGAGGGTCAACCAAGGGAGTGATGACTGCTTGCACCCTTTTAGGGTGAGGATCATCCACACTTGTGGGGGGAGCTAGGAGCAAGATCGAGGCAACAAGATTTGAAGCAGAAGGGGTAGAAGAGGGGGGCATAATAGGAGACATTGAAATAGGAGTTGTTGGCTCCCCTTCTGGCTTCTATAAGGTGGCCTATTCAATTTCCAAAGCCTTTCTTTGGTGCTTACACTCATGTGCAAGGAATTTGCTTCGGCTCTAAGAGCTAGAAGTTGCGGCTTGAGGAGCAGAAGACTCCTATTCTACCATGGGAGTGTCCATCACAATCATTGTCGATGGAGGGAGAAACTCTTGGAAAGAAATAGGAGGAAGAGATGTAGGAGTAGAGGAAACAACTGATGGAGAAGAAGACTCAAGCACCTCGGCAACGAGCCTCTTCCCATTCACCACCAAAGAGGCGAGAGTAGTAGGAGGTCCTGGAGGCTGAGTGTAAAGAAGGGGGATTCATTTCTCACGAATCTCTTTATTCTCAAGAGAGTCCCAGGGAATGAACTTCCCCAAACTATCTCAAGGAACAAAGTGAGAGTTTTAGAATTAGAAAGAGAAGGTCATAGAGGTTTTTCGGATAAACAAGCAAGTTTTCACCCAAAGGACGTCCACATGGCAAATGGACAACAACGCGACACACTGAAGTCCCAAAGGCACACTGGTGTTTTGTACAGACTAAAAACTGAGAATGTCACAAAAAATAGCAGAGTGACTACTTCTACTCTAACTGCTAAGAACTTCCAGAATGTGAGAAAATAACAGAGAATAACAAAGCTGAAATAAAAGTAAAGTAAACTAAGTAAAATGTAAATGATAAAGCTAAGGGGAAGAAATAAAATTATTACAACAACCCTAGTGATGAATCCTCCATCAAGTAGATATATTCAATACCTACACACATAATATCAAGGGAAAAATGTTGGGGTTGTTTATGGGCTTTCCTCAGTCAAACCCTTGTTTCAATGTTCCCACCTCCATAGACAACCGAATAGATAGAGAGAAATAATAAGCAAAAATGAAATGAACACAAGAGTGATAAAAGAAATCCCTACTCAATGAGGAGAACCTGTATCACGAAGTATAGATCTAATAGATAGGGGATGTGAGAAATCCCAAGATGCTCAAAGATGCAAGGTAAGCAAGATATCACTTGCAAGGCTTAACCAAGCCAAAGGGAGAAAGAGACAATTGTGAGAGCAAAGAGAGTTGTATGAATGTGAGAGTGTTCTTGTAGCAAGCTGTAGAGAGTTGTGTAAACAAGAGAGAAAAATAGAAAGACAAGAGAGAATGTCCAATAGAGAGGCCAAGAAGCTAGAGATAAGACAAAAGAGCTAAATGAGTTGAAAATATCATTTAAAGAGAGAAACGAAGGGAAAACAATCTTCTCGAGCCATTATAAGGTGTCCTAAGCCGTTACCACCAACAAAAATAGCTAAAAAGTGGCAAGGCACTCATAAATGGTCATTTGAACGTTGAAATATCACGTGATGCTAGCACGACACACATATGTTCATGCAGCATGATAGTGTCTAGACATATCATGCTACAAAATGACAAGAATGAGAAAAGAACAAGGTTTGATGCAAAGCTGACATGCGAAGGTAGCTACTGAAAAGGGGTCCTGAGCATCCTGAGAGGGGAAAAAGGTTGATGTAGGGGATAAAATGAGCCTACACAAATGCTAAGGGAGTGGACACTAAAGTGGATACAAGAATCTATGTGAAATTGCAAGGGGTGCAATTTTACGACATTACACTGAGATGTAGAGGCAACTCCATTGGGATCCTTCCCCTTACCATAGACAACAGGCTGAGGCACCATGGGAAAAACAAGAAGGTCAAACACTTGACGCTTGGCCTTTTTACAAGCGGGCACCATTGGAATCCCCATGAGATGCATGGAGGTGGAAGCCGAAGGCGTCGCAACAGGGTGAGATGCAGAAGCAAATGGAGTAGTAGAAGAAGAGGAAGACTCTTGGGCACGAGCATACTTCCCCTTCCCCTTTCGAGAGGAGGAGGAGGTAGCCTACTACTGTGCTATCATAGAAACCTTAACTGAAATAGCATAGGGGGAAGGAGGATAGGTCGCCTTCAACGTTATGCCCCCATTCTTGTATTTAACATAAGTGAAATACAATAGGTTTGTCCTTGGAGGAAGTAGAGTAATAGGGGTAGGCTAGAAGTGATCTAACAAATAGGCCCCATGCGATGCCAGGGGTTTATAACCAATGTCATGCACAACGTGCACTAAGCCCTCATGAGAGAATTTCAAACATTTATGGATCACCGAAGGGACTGAATTCATGGAAACTAACCATGGGATGCCTAGCTTCACTTTGAACAAGTCAGACTCCGATATGATATCAAAAACAATATTTACAACCTTGGGACCTACCAAGACTGAAAGATAAATAAAACCAAGGGGAGCAAGTGAGAGTCAATCATGGGTATGTATGGTGCTTTTCGTCTTCTTGTATTCCCCCTTATGAAGGAAATTTAGAAGCAACGTCTCCTTTGTGATCACATTCACATGACTCGTGGGGTCCACTAGCATTCCAACCACAATATGTCATTGAGGTGAGCAGGAATGTACAAAGGAGAAGGATTCCCATTCATGGGAACATCCTATGATGTAAAGGTTAAATCTGGTGAATCCATCGTAGGTTGAGCTAGGGGAATGCGAGTAAATAAGACCATATTAAAGTAATTTGAAAGGACTTCCTCATAAGGGTTTGACGGCTCAACAATCAAGTTTACAGAGTGTGATGGAAAAGGGTATATGTAAATCTACAACTCACTATTAGCCTTTTCCATGGATTTATTCACATTCTACATTTTCCCATCAAGGTGGATAGTACCATCGTCAATGCGATCCTATATCTCATAATGCAGGTGCATATATTGATTGGTATCATGTCCACTAATTCAATGGTATTGGTAGAATGTATTTTCATCATACCAATCAAGGTAAGGCCTGGTAAGGGGTCGAGGATCTGGGAAGGTTATTATCTTATCCTTCAATAAATTCTTCAAGATAAAGGAATAAGATTCAAACAACTTTGTGAACTATCATTACATTTGAGGCTTTTGTCACTAGATGTGGCAACTACATTTGCAACAGATTTACCCTTACCAGAGATTGACACAATGGATCTCCCCTTAGGACGGGAACATGAGGAAGATCCCCCAAATTGGGGAATCATTTGTTGGTATTCCTGCAAGGCTACACATAGATGCACGAAAGAAGGCTACTTCATAAAGATGAACTTCTCCTACCATGACCTCTTTATGTTGTCGATGAAAACCTTCTGCACATACAAGTTGGGAAGAGGGTAAGAGATCTACGAGAATAACGCTTGATATTGAGCAATGCAGTTAGTTATCTTCTCATGCTCTCCTTTCTTACATTGGATGAGATACAAAAAGCCATCTTCAGCCTGATGTCTGCTTGGAATTTCTAGAGAAACTAATTCACCAGCTGATCAAATGAGAATATGGAGTTATCGGGCAAGAAACAATACCAATCTAGTGTTGTGTCCTTGAGAGATCTAGGAAATAACTTGGTCATCAAGGCATCATGGTGAAAGAAGTCCATACACATTGCGTTGAATTCTGACACATGTGTTTGTGGGTCTCTCTTACCACCATACTTCTTGAATTTAGGAATCTCCATTCCTTGGGGGAAGGGAGTGTTTAGAATCGCTATCGAAATAGGACTATAACAGAAGAAAGGTTGAAATATTAGCTGGGAGGTGGCCTAGGAGAGGTTCACCAATTGATTTTTTTATTTGGCCCATATTTTGTAGTAGGACATTCAGAATGGGATCATATGATGAAATAGGACCAATGAAACCACCACCAGAACCACCACTGAAACCACCAGAGCCGCCAAAGCCACCACCCCCCACTCCATCGAAGCTTCCACCACCAAAGCCAACTTGGCCCCTAGAGTTACCACCACTAGAATTAGAAGCGATAGTGTTGAAATTGAGAGGGATTCTATTTAAATTGACGGTTGGAGGTGCCTTGGGTATAAGGGTGGTGTCAATAGAAGGGCTCGATTTGGACATGTACACCGAGGTAATGGGCATCAAAACTCCTACCTGTCTTCTAGAGGTTTCGGGATTGAAAGCTCAGATAACACCCGATCTAGGGTTGTACGAGGGGACATATGTTTTGACCATGTCGATGATGCCTCTGAGGAGTTCCATGCCCACTTGATCTTTGTCTAGCATATATCTCATCTCATTGACAACCTTAGCAGCCCTAGTTGTGTTCCACTCTTCCCCCAAATGACTTGTGAGATATAATAGCCTCTTGTCTAGAGCAATGAGATGCTCTGTAGGAATAGTGAGAGAATCATCATCATTCAAAGGTGGGGCTGTAGGAGAGATAGGAGGGGTAGGGGCATGAGTGGTCTCATCAAAGAAACTTGTCTTTGCCCTCGAGACCATCTCTTGAGAGGCAAAACCAGTAGTGACCTTTGAGAAATCCATTTCTAGGTGTCAGTGTCACACAGTCCTTCGCACAACATACCTGAAAGTTATAGACTAAGTTGTAAATCTCATAAAGTTCCACAACCCTCAAGTCTGCAACCCACACAAGATACGGGAGGAGGAATCCCCACACAAGGAAACCAACACTATGTTGTTCATGTCAGGTTCACCAAAATGTGGAAGAGTCAGATCGACTGCTCAGGAATCTAGGTCACGAAAGAGTCTAGAACAATAGGGTTCCTTGATCTACCTCAAGCTAATAAAATGTTTTAGGAGAGTTGGGAGTTTAAAGGGTGAAAAGGGAATAACAATTTGGTTGATGTTGTCCCTCTACAAGTCCGAATGTTTTAGGAAGTTAGGTGAGTAGATTTTCAGAGTCTAGATTGCAACTCTGACAACTTACCATCAAAGGACTACAACACAGGACACAAAGTCTAGTATGATGAGCTATAGTCCCAATGGTGAATTAGCATCCGTATGGATAAAAAGTGTAAGGTACAGTCTAAAATACCAGAAAACCTACTAACAACCTAACTGGTAGAGTTTTTAAGCTATAACAAAAATAAAAAGATATAAAATAACAATATAGAAAGAGGAATAGTTAAACTAATCTAATCCATGAATTGACAAAGAAGGGTGAGGAAAGTGCACCTTCCTACTCACAAGTTGATATCTTCAAGATCTTCACCTCAAAGAGAACTTGCACATAGAAGACGGTAAAATTTTGGGGTTGTGTTTAGAGGACTTCCTCAATCAGTCCCCCGCTTTGGTGTTTCCACCTCCATGGACAACTAGATAGAAAAAATTGAAGAAATATGATAAAGATATCTATTTAAATGGCAATACCAAGCTACATAAGCAACAATATGCCACGATAATGTAAAAAGAGTGAAAATAGAAGGATATCACCTTCTCAACCAAGTGATCTCAAGGAAAATGGAGAAAGGAGCGAGCGTGCTAGCCTACAAAGACCAAAATTTCCACAAAAATGAAGAGAGTGAACCAAAAAAACACTAACTTACAGCTTCAATGGAGGTGATGGAGCTTGAAGGAGCTGAAAATGAGTGTAGAAGTGTGTAGATGGCAAGAATGATCAAGAAGAATGTTTAGAAGATCAGTTGAATGGAGGAGATATAAATTTGAAAGTAAAATGGAAGCAAAGGAGCCATTGGAAGTCAGTTTGAAGGGTAGGAAATGTTACACTTCGCGTCCAATGGAGAAGTGTAACGCCTCTGTAGATTCTAGAGGCGGGAATCCTGTCAAGATGGCAGTGCACCGCACAGTCGTCCATGCGCTACGCTAGCATCCTAGGCAGAATATCCCCCACCGAAATGTAAAATAGCTACCAAATAGATGGGGAAAGGTGGAAAAATATGGATTGCATGACCAAAATTAATTTTCTAAGGTAGGGGATAACATAAATGTGGAATTCATAGGGGTGCAAATTCACACCATTACAGTTACTTATATGATTCTTCTATCTCATTTATCTCTAAATTTTGTTCATGTTGGTGTACTTTATATATTAACCCTTGAGTCTAAGGATCTTACCTGAATGTTGATAAAGTGACCAATTTACTAAATAGTATGGAGTCCATTTTCAAATCAAGGATTGAAAAGACCAGTGAACAAGAGGATTATATACATCTTCTACACTTTGAGATGTACCACGATTGGTAGGGTGATCATAGAGTTTTTTTAAGGATATTATAATTAAGTAAACTTAGGTGAACTCTCAAATAAAAATGACTTTGTATTCAATTTTACTTGTTCTTTGTTAAATGTTACTATGAATTAAAAGTATAGGTCTCTAACTTTAGGTAGTTAGGTTCAATGATGCAGCTACAATTGAATCTTGGTCACATATCTCTACATATATCTTCATACTACACAACATAGGTAGTTAGGTTACTATGTATTGATCTAGTGCAATACATCATACATAGTTCTCTAAGGTTGATAAAAAACATAAGATGATAATATTTTTAGTAAAATGTTATAGCAATGAATTGTGTATAATGTAATAATAAATAAAAGGTTTTAAAAGGTTTTAAAAGGTTTTTCTTGATTTAAAATGGTATAGGGGTTATCCTTCTACCATGAGATTGGTGCCTGCTCTTGGAACACTTAATCTAACCTAAAAGGATGTATTAATATCACTATAAACCCTTAAATTTAAAAGGGATCTAATTTAATTAGTTTTGTCTTGTATAGTTCAAACCCTCAAATTCCCTTTATCCCTAATAATGCAATATTTACTTAATAATCCTTAAATTATTTTAAAGTTTCACACACTAGTTTGAATTTTTCACAAAGCATACACATATTTAATGAAAGGTTTTACTACATGCCTTGGATGAAAACTAACAAATATATGATACACAATACAACAAATGTGTATATAGGGTTTCTTTGAACCCCATAAAACTTCAAAATATTTATGGAAGAAAATTGGAAGATAAGAATAGAGTTATGTATTATATTGATTTTCTGAAAAAAATTACAATACCATTACAAATGATTTGCAAACTCAAAAATATAAGTTGCAATCATATATAAAAATTCTAGATAAAATACAACTCAAGTAGGATGAGGTTTTCCCATGAAAATGTAAAAAACCCAACTCTTTACAATGAATAGGAAATTCTATTATATAGATATATAATCAAGGCATTAAATTATGGTCTAAAGGGAGGAACCACATATTTTTTATCATAACTTGCATCCTCTAGCCTAAAAAATTCCATTCCAAGATTGAAAAAATATCTTAGTAGCTACTACAATTTGATCTTAAATATCTATAATTAAATTTCCCACCAATGTGTGAGATATATCTACTAAAAGAATGATGTGTGAAAAGGATAAGAAGAGAAGATCATAGAAAGGAAAGGAAAAATGAGTGAATAGTTAGGAATCCTTTGAAGAAGATAGTGATTTCATAATCGATGTAACAAACAATGTCTTAGTAGATTCAAAGGAACTCAAAGAGAGTGATTTAACTGGGAAATTGATCAGAGTAAAATTATCACATTCTATGATCAATGATTAGGTTATGGAAAATTGGAAATAACTCATACTAAATTTCCTCCTAAAGGGTTTCTTTGTTACAATGTTTGTGACCAACAAAGAAAGGGAAAAAAAATCAAGAGGGACTGGCGTATGTTTGTAGATGCACATCTTTTTATACAAAAGTGGATGCTAAATTTTAATCCATTGGACACATCCTCACATGATGGGTTGATCTAGACACACTTATACAACCTATCGTTCAAATACTTATTTGGGGAATGCCTAACAAAAATCAGAGATAACGTCAAGAGAACATTAGAGGTAGATATGTAAAATAGAGAAATTATAATATATTCCTAAATTAAGATTATCACAATCAATAAGATCCCAAATTTTATCAAGCTTCTCATTATGGCTGGAATTTTGGACCAAGAGTTGGCTATCAAAATCCCTAGGTTCTTCTTTTTGAGATGAAAAAGTAGGAACCATTTCAAGACATTATGCCAATTCCCTCCTCCACCAATCAAGAATACATGGAGGCCAAAAGATACCAAGAGGTAAATTTAGGAAGGTGAACCATCTAACCCAAAAGGGACATATGAACTTCCATGCAATAATTAGACCCCAATTAACTCACACAATATAGAAACAACAAATCCAATGGTGATACCAGAAAAATACAATCACCCACCACAACAATTGTTCCACTCATAGAGAAGGGAACAATAAGAGAAAAAGTGATGATCTAGACTTTAAGGATGAAAATTTGGTAGATAAAATTGATATGGTCAGTCTAAGAAGAATTATCTGATCTGCTTCCAAAATCCTAAAAAGCAGACTCGAGCTATTGGATTCTAGGCTTGGCCATAAATCAAATAAACAAAAGAGAGAAGATGAACAAAATGAAGGTCAAAATTCCATCAAAACTTACCTACTAAGATCCAAGGGAGGTATCCCATTCCTTGGAATGAAATGAAGGTCTCAACATGGAACATTAGGGGCCTTAATTCCCCTAACTAATGGTGCATGATCAAGCACCATTTGGAAAATAGATTGATCGAGATCATGCTTCTTCAAGAAAATAAACTGAACAAGGCTAAGTTGAAATATTTTATCAAATACTATCAAGGTTAGTTTGGACATTTTGTTGAAGCCATTAGTGCCTCTAGAGGCCTTGAAATAATATGGAAACCTAATAGAGTTTCAATAGACCCATTTGAGGCAAAGCCTAATTCAATACACAAAGGTACAAAGCCTAATCTCTAATTTAAATTTATGCATATTTAATACCTATGGTCCATCCAAACCAATGGAAAAGAGGGCTCTATGGGATGAACTAAAATTAGAGCTCAATAAAATTAACCAAGGGGAATTTAATGTCGGGGGAGATTCAACACCATCATGAATACATCCAAAAAATGGGTGGCTTGAGCAGAATATCACAATCCCAAAAATATTTCTCAGACTTCATCACTCATAATAACCTCATTGACATAGAACCATCAAATGAAATATTTACACATAATAACAGGTGAGATAGATTTATGAATATTGGTGAGAGATTTTTCAGTTTCCTTCTCCACCCAAACCAACTCCATATTCTTGGACTTACCACATCCCACATGAGACCTATATTGATCTTTAACCACTATTGAGTTAATTTGTGTCTTGCAAAGGATCACCCACCCCAGAAATATCAGTTTAGATTTGAAAACATGTGGTTCAGAAGCATGGATCTAATGGACCTTTTGGAACAATGGTGGGTGAACTCCAAAATTTAAATGGCTCACAAATGTACAATTTCAATAATAAAATTCAATGTGAAGGAGAGATTGAAATTTTGGAAAAAACATCCTTCAAGAATACTTTTTATGAGAAATAAAGGATCGAAGTTGAATTGGAAGTGTTGAATGAAAATATAATAGAGAATGGAATGTCTCAAGAAGAATACGCCAAAGGGAAATTTTATTAGTAGAGCACAATGAGGTCCTTGCTAGGGAGGAATGCTATTGACACTCCAAATCAAGAGAACATGGTTGGAAGAAGCCAAACATAATTCAATTTTTTTCACAATTCAACAAAAATAAGAAGAGGATGAAACAAGATAACCTAAATCAACACAGTACAAAAGGAAATTGACCACGAATGATAAAATTCAAGAAGAGGGAGTTTGTTTCTTTCAAAACCTACTCTTAGGTGACAACAATGTTGAGCCATTGCAAAATAAATTCATGGGATATATATCGTCGATCGCCAAAGAAACAAATAATAAGTTTCATATTGCACTGATAATGCATGAGGAGGTGAAAACAACCATCTTCCAAATGCACTCGAATAAGGATCTAAGGGTCGATGGATTTTTGAATTTCTTCTATCAATCCTAGTGGAACTTCATGAGAATGGACATGTAGAGAGTTGTCAAAGAGTCAAGAAAGTTAGGAAAAATCCTCAAAGATTTGAATAACACCAACATTGTGTTGATCCCCAAGAAAGTTGGCTTTTCAACCGTTGTAGATTTTAGATTGATATCTTTGTGGAACACAATATAAAAGATCATATCCCAGGAACAAAGTGGTTTCATTCTTAGGAGGAATATAACAGATAGAATTATAACTGCACATGAGGTAATCCACTCCATCAAGAGACAAAACTAGAAGGTCATGAAACTAAAGTTGGATGTATGAAATGCCTATGATAGAGTAAGTTGGAGGCTTTTGAAATTCGGTTTCGAGCAAAGATGGCTTAATTATTTTTTTGCATGCATTTCCACCCTGATATATATTATATTTTAATCAATGGTGCTACTTTTATATTCTTTGAAGGGACTCAAGGAATTAGATAGTGTGATCCCCTTTCCTCATTTTTATTTGTTATTATGGTTGAAGCTCTAAGCAGTAGGATATCACATAAGGTGGTAATGGGATAGTGGAAAGGCATCACAATCACCAATGTAATTTCATTGTTATCCAACTCTTTTTCTATGACACATTACTATATGGTGTGTCTTTGGTCAGGGAAACAAATATCATCAAAGAAAACTTGGTTGAATATGTGAAACGCTTTGGTAAATTTGTCAATAACATAAAATTATGAGTGCTTTTATTTAAAATAAAAAAATTATCCAATGTTGGATTGCCTCTACTCTTGAATATGCCATCGACTCCCTCCCAAGCTATTATTTGGGCTTATCTCTCTTTAATGAAGTAGTTAAAACTAGTCTCTGGTTGGGAACAATTGAAAAATAAAAATAAAAAATCTAAATATTGGAAGGGTCGTTGGTTGACCTTAGCAAGTAGAGTCACCACGATAAAAAGTGGTACTTGTGACCATCCCAATATACATGCTCTCATGTGTAGACTTGATGACCAAGGTGGAGAAATAATTCAATAACATTTTTAGGAGATTTATGTGGGAAGTGTCCAATGACATAAAATAAAATCCACTCATTGCTTGGGAGAAAGTAAAATAGGATACTTGGCTTTTGGAGGGGTGGCCATCTGAGACATACATAAATTAAGTATGTCTTTGGGTATAAAACTAGCTTGGAAAATGTTCAAAAATTCCAACGTACTATGGTGCAGAGTCCTTAAAGACAAATATCTAGACAACGATGAACTAAAATAAATTCTCACAATTGCTAACCCTCAAATGGTTCACAACTCTAGAATTTCGTGATGAAAGTGTTTTTGATGCTCAAAAATTTAGAAAAAGCCCTGATCAGGGACTCATTCACCCATGGGCGAATGGGTCTTGCTTCAGGGTTTCAAAAAAATTAATTTATAGATTTTTGAATTGATTTTTATGCTTTTAGATTCTAGGTTCAAATAGTTGGTTACAGTTTCAAATTTCTAGAAAATCAGGTCTACATACAAGTGCAAAATGATATTAAATGACAAGAAAAAATACCTAATTTGAGATGCAATTTTGATTCAATTTTTTGATGTAAACGACTGATTATGCAATGTTATGTGAACAATATGCAAAATTATTGATATTTTTGTATTTTCCAAATTTTAAAGAATGCAAAAATGCAAACATAAAACCCTAAATGAGATGCAAACTAATGCAAGCAAACAACCTTGAATGAAATAAAAATCAATGCAATGCAACACACAGGTAATGCAAATCCTAGATCCAGGGTTGAAATGGACTCCAAAACTAGAATGTTATGATGCTCAATATTGACAGAAACAAAAAACTTATTGTAAACCTGAGAAGGGAAGAATGATGTTTACCAATCACAAAAAGTCACTTTCAGGAGGTTGTTTGGGATTCATTCGCCCATGGGAAAATGGGTCTTTTGTCAGGGTTTTTCAGAAACTTTCAGGAGCCTCTAATGTTGATCCTAGCTTCTAATTTGTCTAGGTTTCAGTGTTGAAAAGTCAAAAATCAGACATGTAGGTTAGATTCTATGATTTGACAACAACTTTGACAACTTTTGCAACTTTGAAAAAAAAATCATTCTTTCACTTCAAGAGATATTCAATCCTTCTTCAACCTAAAATTTGCAACACAAGCACAAGAGAAAAAAATTGTTTGTTTTGGGTGAATGGGGTTTGCCTTGGTTAAACCCCATTTTGGTAATCAAACCTTGAATTGAAATAAAGCATGAAAGAGAGAATGAAGAATGAACAATGCTATGTTACCACTCAAAAAACCCTTGAGTAAACCTTGGTAATGGAGATCTTGTAAGGTCTACAACTTGCATGAAATGGCTTCAATGGATGCGGATCTTGATGCTTGAGATAATGCTTGAACTTGATCTTGAAACTTACATCACAATGTTAGCTCCAAAAACATGCATAATGCAAGAAAACTTTGACATGATGATTGGATCTTGAATGCTACAATAAATCTCTGATAATTCTACTCTTGAATTAATTTGATCATAAACTTTTCTCTTGTGAAAATTCTCTCAAAAAATTAGACTTGATTTGATAAAATAACCTTGTATTTATAGGTATGTATCCTTAATTTTCCAAAATTCAAATATTACAAGCCGACATTGAAATATGGATTTGGGGACCTTAAAATACCATTAAAAACATATTTTAAATTTAGACTCAAAGGCCTAGAGAGGACCCATTCACCCATGGGTGAATGGGTCCCAGGTCCCTATTCTTTGAACACATTGCTTAAGGTAAAGTGTTATGTGTTGAAATTTATTATTGTCGGGTTTCCCCTTTGAAAAATGTAATTTATGAGGCTTGTAAATGTAAAATAGGGCTTATTAAGGCATAATTAAGTCCAATGTAATTAGGAGGGGCCCAAAAAAGTGTGAAAATGTAAAGAGATACATTTTTCTCACTAGGAGGGGCCCAAAAAAGTGTGAAAATGTAAAGAGATACATTTTTCTCACTACATTTAGCCCCCACTTTAGCGAGAGGACATGGCCTTGAGTCAAACTCACACTAAAGTAGAAAATCAAGAGAGGTCTAATTGTACAATTTTTGGAAGGATAAGATGAAAAAAGGTCAAGGAGGATGATCAAGCCCCCAAGATATAAGATCTCATGGTAAATCCAAGAAAGGCACAAGGAGACACATACCTATGTTAAACACATATAAGCAGTAATGACAAGATACTCAATCATACAATGTCAAAGAAATAAAAAAGAAAAAGGGGTGGATTAAGCCTTAGCTATTTGTCCAAAAACAATAACAAGTGGAACTCGATGTCCACTATGCAAATAAAAATGCATGCTCACAAAGGCTAGTGAAATTCGTTGTCCACTAGGTCAAGCCCCAGAAGTGGAAAATGAGAGAATCTTATTAGGCTCCCATAACCATACCAAAGTTATACCTTTTGATGAATTTGATAACGCACCACACAATATGAAATTTGAGCTTCATAAGGCTTAGAAAGTTGTGTTATGCTAAACACTTATGAACAAAAATGACTCCATAGGCAAGCAAGGTGAGCTATGCTAGGTGGCCGTGAAAAAGGGTTGTAACTTTGAGCTTCACAAGGTGAGAAAGTTGTGTTATGCTAAACACTTATGAACAAAATGCAAATAGGATAATAAATGTTCAAAGGGGTTTTTTCTAGTTCATGTAAGGTCTCCTCTTAGGGAACATTGTGCCTAATGTCTCCAAGAGAGGACAAGTCTAAGATAAAAGATTCACAACTTAGGAATGCAATGTGTAGCATCACCACTAAGAGGAATGCCATTTACCAAGAAAGGTCATACTCTTGAAGGACATCAAACCCATTGACACCACCAAGAAGAAGAAGCATCATTGAACTAAGAAGACCACACTATGAAATATAATGTATAGTCAAAAAAATTCAAAATAATAAATGCCAATGTATGCGCCCACTTTAAAGAAATTGCTAAACACAATGCTATGACCAATTACTTTAAAGTACCAAATGATAAATAATAAACAAGACATGAGAGATTATTTGGAAAGCCCTATGTCAAGCATATGTTTCCAAATGAAGCTGCTCATGAAAAGGGGTTGCCCCCAAATGAAATCCCAAACACATAAGGGATCCATGTATTTGGGGTCAACATATGTATTTGCTACAATGATATTATAGAGCTCACAACTGTCATCATTCCGCAAATGACTCATGGAACTTGAAGAATGACACATAGAGAATGAAAACAAAGAAAAAGATTTTGGGTCAACATGGAAAATACCTAAATGTCTCGATGCCTTGCATCATCCCCAAAAGGAAAACACAAGAAAAAAGGAAAGGTAAAAGTTTACAACATATAGAAGAATATAGATACATATAGAGGAATGAAAATAAAGACATTGCAAATAAAATGATATGGGGGATCACATTACGCACATGTAATCACACAAAGAACATAAAAAGAAAATAAAGACAAGACTAGTAAGACACATGCAAGCCAACCTATAGCAGGTCATCTGCATCCCAATCTTGTTCATCATATGTGGAAGGAAAGCAAAGAGACAAAGGGACAACGACAAGTGCCAAACTAGGACAATCACCAAGTTCAACGCATGATGAATCACTCTTTATAGAAGGACCATCATGATTATTATCATTTAAGCTCATAGAAGAGGAAAAAAATGAATTCAACTCCTTATGCACTTCCTCATCAATTTTTGCAATTTCATCATCATCATTGAAGTTAATCACAATAGAAGGTCTAATGATAATATCTATGGAACGTGCTTGTTCTTGTTGTGTTCGAGATATAGGATTTTCTTGTTGCATTGCTTGAGGTAAGTTTGGATTTTGATTTTCTATGTTGATCTTTTCTTTTGCTTATAAAAAACAAGCAATAACATGATGTCTACACCTACACTCTCTAGCATTTTAGTTTCTTTTTGTTCTATTTTCAAGTTGTGATTGTGTAAGAGTGGGTTTATCAACCATAGGTTTCTTTTCTTCCCTTAAAAGAGGAATGAAAGGAACCATGGGAGGTTGTTCAACCATTTTCTCTTTAGCTTTATAAACTTGTTTGATTTTAGGAGGTACAATGAGACTTATTTTGTTATCTCCCGGTCTCTTATGTGAAATGGGTGAAGGATTTTCTATGGTTTGGTCTTGGTTGCTTGGAAGGGATTTTTGTTCAATCATGGTTTCATCAAGGATAGGAGGCTCAATCGTGGGTTGAGGCATATTGCTAAGGGATAATTTTGTTATGCATCTTACCTTAAAATTTTTATAGGATTTGAAAAAGAAGTTCTCATGAGGCCTAATGGGTTCCATAGGTTCAAGCCAAAATAAATCCAATGAGAAATTCCCATGAGAAGACACTAGATTAAAGCCACTATGGTGCACAATAAATATCTCATTGCCAAATGGAAACTTTAAACATTTATGCACTATTGACAAGACGAATTTCAAGGAGCGAAGCCATGGGTATCCTAACTTCAATTGGTCTAACGACGGGATGATGGAGAATGAGACACTTAATGTTTTTGGTCCAAATTTTTTAGGAAGAGTTATCAAACCTATCATAGGGAAAGAAAAACCATTATGCATTTTGATCCATGCTTTTGGTTGTTCATAAGTATCTTGATAAAGCTCATGCACCAACAAGAATTCTTCAGTGATTACATTCTATACACAAATGGGATTAGTTAATATCCCATTAGGAGGCTTGTCATTGATTCTTCCAACTATGTAAAGAGTACCATCAGGTGCATGTTTGATTATGTCATGTTGTGAGAAAGAAATGCCAAGTGGCATTTTGATTAGGCCCTTACGAGGTTGAAATTCAATGGTTGTAACCACATTATCTATAGAAATTTCCTCATTGTCTTTCATGTTTTTATCATTTGTGTCAACACTCATAACATAATTCTCAGTTTCAGTAGATTTGAAAAAGGAGATGTTATGATTTGGCATATGATTAGTAAAGATTTAAAATTTTGGTTAGGAGGGGCTACTGACTTATTACCTTGATCATTAACATCACCAGTTTGAATGTGATTAGAATCAATGAGGTCTTGCAAAATATGTTTAAGATGCTTACAATGTTCTATATCATGTCTATTTTGTCGATGATAATGGAAAAAGACATTTTGTATATAGATTGGAGGTAAAGGCTTAGTAGAATCAAGAGCTCTAATAAGAGGTAAGGAAATTAAGTTCTTGTTTAAGAGCTACAACATGGTGTTATGAAGGGTATCAGGTAGAGGGGTAAATTGTCTATTCCTCTCTCTAAATGTGTATGCATTTGTCATGTTTATAACAACCACTTGGGTGTCAAAATGTTGAGTTGGTTGAGGGGGATTAAGTTGTAAAAATCCCTTATTTTGTTTCTTGAATGGTTAATAGTTGTTTTTGAAATGGTAAGCAACATTTTCAGGGTGTCGTACCCTTCACAAAGGGCCCAAGGGGCCAAAGAAAAACATAGTTCAAAACAAAATTTGAACTATAGGTACAACCAGAAACAACTGATTGGAAGCTGTGGAAAAACAAAGAAATTAAGCAACCCCAGACACAAAGGGGTCAAAGCTGGCTCCATGATCCCGAGTCTGAGAAGCAGACATAGATTTCTTCTTCCGAAGAACAACAGACCAGGGAGGCTCAGAAACATTAAATGAAGAGAACGGTGAGAGGAGTGACTCCACCTCAGCCACCACAGGACCACCAAGCAACGAGGGAGTCAGCAACAAGGTAGCCAAGAACGAATCAACAAATGGAACAGTAGAGGCTCCCAACAAAGGGCAGACAGGGTCTGACAGAGCAGCGAAAACAAGGGCATGGTCAGGCACAATAGTGTCGGCAAAACGGTCCAAAGGTGGTTCCATAGAAGAGAGGTCTGGGAGAGGAGCAGTAACATGAGGGTCGACCTCCTCAAAAGAACCCAACCCGTGAGGTGATCCAGGAGAGCATCTTTCCACCAAGTCGCAACGCCCTTGCGATGGGCATGAGGGCAAGCAGAGGCCAAATGACCCACCGAAAAGCATCTCCTACACCGAAAGGGGAGACCCTTATAGTCTAAGAGTTGCTTTCAAGGTCTGTCCTCCACCAACAAAACAACATCCCCATGGAGAGGTTTGGAGATGTCCAGATCAACTAACACCCGAGTGACCGTGGTGTGCCCAAAGTCCCTAGTTGTAGAATCCACCATTAAGAATCGACCAATGGTATTGCTAATGGCCTCAAAGCATGATTCCTCCAAAAACTGGAGAGGAAGGTTTGGCATCGGACCCAAATAGGTCTGGTGTTCAACGGCTCTGTAAGGGGGTTGAAAGAACGAGACCAGGGCCTAATGGCCAGAGAATGCATCCTCTGTCCAGAACACAGTTTCGCTCATGAGGGGAGCCAAAGGTAGCAATAAAGAAGCCCATAGCATTAGGGTAGAGCTCAATTTCCCCAATAACCAAAGGCTTCTAGGAAGCCTCCACCCAGTCATGGAGGTTCGGGAGGGATGGCCACAGGCCATTGAATCTACAGACCACACCCGTTTTCAGATAATAATCCTCATTTTCTACGATCTCTGGACCACAAACCACCACAAGGGAGTCCCAGGCACAAGGAATAGACCTCTGGGGAGGTCGAGCACTTTCCCTAGCAGCTTCAAAAAAGGATTTTTCCTTCCCCGCAGAACACCCAGCAGCAGGAGGACGAGAGGCAGCAAACCCACCAACAGGACCATTCATAGGCATCGAGGCAAGGGAAGGATGGGAGCCCCCAGTGGCAAGGAGACCGGGGACACCACACCCCTCCGCACAATGCATAGAGGAAGCCTGATCCGACGCAGAGCAAGCCAAAGATGGGCGTGGAACTGCAAACAGAATGTCAGAGGGAAGACCAACAGGGACAGAGCCCACATCACCAAGAGCATATGAGGATCCCCTAGTCGGGCGCACACGGACCCTAGCGAAGATCACCTCCCCAACCACAGTCGCAACCAACCCATCGGGCCGTTGCAGAGTAGAGCTGTTCGCGATTTTTCTCCCGCCTACGCACATTTTCAAAATTGGGGGAATCAAGCAAGCATCACTTGTTTTCCTTTTGATAGTTGTTTCAAGGAACATATTTGGAATTTTCAAGATGGCTAGAGGGAGTTTTCACTTCACAACTACTAACCGAATTTTGGTAATCATGAAGGGTAGTACACAATTGTGTGAAGGAGGGAAATTTCATCATCCCAATCTTATCTTGAAGTTTATTTTGCAAATTCTCAATGAATATTCATTGAAGATCAGGATCGAGAATCTTAATGTTGATTTGTGAATAAAGCAATTGATAACGGGCAACAAAGTCAGTTACCTTTTCATCATCCTTTTGCTTACATACCATTAAATCTGCTAAGGTCATCTTAGGACCCATGTGAACTTGGAAATAATTAAGGAAGACATCAATAAGTTCATTAAATGAACATATTGAATTATTCGGTAAGGAACAAAACCATTCCAAGGTAGTGTCTTTCAAGGCTCTAGGGAAGAGTTTAGCCAAGAGTTTATCCTCAAAAATGAAGTCATTGCATAAGGATGTGTACGTAGAAAAATGGCTATCAGAATTTCCTATCCCACCATATTTCTCAAATCTAGGGATCTCTATACCTTGCGGCATTTGCGTTCTCAATATCTCCAAGGATAAGGGGTTTCTTTTGACATATTGTGAAGGTTGGCCATTTTGATTTTGATTTAATGTAGCAATTTGTTGTTGGAGGGATGAAACACTTTGCAAGAGTTGGTTAAGGATGGGATCATTGTTTGTGTTGTGAGATGGAGGTGAACAAGGGGGAGATGTATATGTGTTCGAAGGAAAAGTGAATTGTAAATTTGTGAGGGGGGATGGGTGAGGAGATATGATATTTGAATGCACAAATCTAGAGGGATTCCTAGTGGAAATACCTAAGGTAGTATGGACATTTCTAGCAGGTTGCATGGTTGTAGTAACAGTTGGATTAGTGTATGTCAGGATAGAGGTCATGGTTGTGGAAGGAGGACTTGAATTTCCACCTTGAATTTGAGTATATCCCAAAGCTTGAGCATAACTAGTCATTGTGGGGACATGGTTGGTAATGATGTGATTTAAGCTACACACAACTTCTATTCCTTGTTCATTATCAATTATTCTCCTCATGTTATCTATGATAGGAACCTCAACACCAAAAATGTATTTAGAACTTACAAAGTTTTATAATTTCTCTAACTCTTCATCCATTTTTTTTTAGGTTCTCTTGAGGGACATTAGCAATCCTTGATTCAAAATTAGTCACATTAGTTGTTTGTAAGGAAGTCATAGGAAATGAAGTGTCAAGGGTATGGTCCATAGTGGGTTGACTAGTGTCAACACTATGAGTGAAAGAGTTGGAAAACCCAAGATCCACGGCGAGTGATGTATCGCAGAATGATATGAGTCTCAAACTACGTCTCACAACAGTATTGGTAATAGGACACCAAGTTGTGAATCTCATGCAATTTTCACGAACCCATGGTGCACCCAAAATGGAGCATAGGTAAAATGCAATCAAACACCCTAGAATGTAAAGTGCAATAAAAAGCAATTTCCAAATTTAAAACTAGATAAATTTTTGATTATGCTATGTAAAAACCTGAAAATGATGTCTTTTTGAAATGTAATTTTGAATTCAAACAATGCAATGATTTTGACAAATTAACCTTAATATAAATGATTTCATAAAATATAAATTTTGGAAAATGAAACAACAAACTGAATGTAGGAATACATAATGCAAAAACAGTATTTTTGATGCTCAAAAATTTAGAAAAAGCCCTAATCAAGGACTCATTCGCCCATGGGCGAATGGGTCTTGCTTAAGGGTTTTTAAAAATTAATTTACATATTTTTGAATTGATTTTTATGCTTTTAGATTCTAGGTTTAAACAGTTGATTACGGTTTCAAATTTTTGGAAAATTAGGTCTATATGCAAGTGCAAAATGATGTTAAATGAGAAGCAAAAAGACCTAATTTGAGATGCAATTTTGATTCAATTTTTTGATGTAAATGTCTAATTATGCAATTTTACGTGAACACTATGCAAAATTACTGATATTTTTGTATTTTCCAAATTTTAAAGAATGCAAAAATGCAAACCTAAAACCCTAAATGAGATGCAAACTAATGCAAGCAAACAACCCTAAATGAAATGAAAATCAATGCAATACAATACAAAGTAATGCAAATCCTAGATCTAGGGTTGAAATGGATTCCAAAATCAGAATGTTATGATGCTCAAAAGTTAGGTTCACCAAAATGAAACATAGAAAATAGGTTAACCAAATATGGTGTGATGAAAAATGGGGTTATGATGGACCTATTTTCCATGATTTCATTATGAAATGGGATCCCCACAAAGAATTGACTAACAACCCTTAGGTGAATCAAATCAATGTGAGAATCTTCAAATTTCCTTATGCTTTGAGGATGGGGGTAAAGTTCAAACAACACTTTTGGGAGAAAAACTAAAAATAGAAAATCAACCTAATTATGCCAATTCAAACTTGCGACAACAATATAAAGCTCAACATTGACAGAAACATAAAAATTATTGCAGATCTGAGAAGGGAAGAATGATGTTTGCTAGTCACCAAAAGTCACTTTCAGGAGGTTGTCTAGGACTCATTTCCCATGGGCGAATGGGTCTTTTGTTAGGGTTTTTCAACAACTTTTGGGAGCCTCTGATGCTAATCTATAGCTTCTAATTTGTCCAAGTTTCAGCGTCGAAAAGTTCATAAATCAGATATGTAGGTTAGATTCTATGATTTGACAACTTTGACAACTTTTGCAATTTTTGAAACTTTTTCAATCTTGCACTTCAAAAGATCTTCAATCCTTCTTCAACCTAAAATCCGCAACACAAGCACAAGCGAGAAAAATTGTTTGTTTTGGGTGAATGGGGGTTTGCCTTGATCAAACCCCGTTTCGGTAATCAAACTTTGAATTGAAATAAAGCATGAAAGAGGGAATGAAGAATGAACAATGCTATGTTACCACTCAACAAACCTTGAATAAACCTTGGTAATGGAGATCTTGGAAGGTCTTCAACTTGCATGAAATGGCTTCAATGGATGTGGATCTTGATGCTTGAGATAATTCTTGAATGCTTGAACTTGATCTTGAAACCTATATCACAATGTTAGCTCCAAAAACATGCATGATGCAAGAAGACTTTTACATGATGATTGGATCTTTAATGCTGTAATAAATCTCTAATAATTCTACTCTTGAATTAATTTGATCATAAAATTTTCTCTTGTGAAATTGCTCTCAAAAATTTAGACTTGATTTAACCTTGTATTTATAGGTTTGTATCCTTAATTTCCCGAAATTCAAATATTACAAGCTGACATTGAAATATGGATTCAGGGACCTTAAAATATTGCCAAAAACATATTTTAAATTTAAGCTCAAAGGCCTAGGGAGGACCCATTTTCCCGTGGGAGAATAGGTCCTAGGTCCCTATTCCTGGAACACACATTGCTCAAGGTAAAGTGTTATATGTTGGCATTAATTATTGTCAGGTTTCCGTTTTAGAAACTATAATTTATTAGGCTTGTAAATGCAAAACATGGATTATTAAGGCATAATTAAGTCCAATTTAATTAGGAGGGCCCAAAAAAGTGAAAATGTAAAGGGATACATTTTTTTACACTATAGTAGTGAATAGATTCATTGTTCCTATGTACCAAGCTAAGGCTATCAACACCTTGTTGACCTTGAACAAGGATCCAAAGATGAGCTTGGCCGAGGATGCCATTTGCATCACAACTATGTAGAAGAAAAATGAGATGAAACAAGCTATAAGACTAATGCATGAAAGTCTTGCAAGAAATAATATGGAAACATATGTATTTTATGTCTCAAAATGAAAAATCTTTACACTAGCCTAGATTGAGCTACTACAAGAGGTCATTAAGGGTGTGCATACCTTGTTCTATAGTCTTTCTTGATTTTAGGCCATGTAAAGAGCACTATAATTTTCTTATTTGGATAAATATAATGGGGTTTTTTTCCTTTTGACAATAATTTTCCAAAAAATAAAAAAATAACCTAGTAATTAGCATCTAGATCCATATGCATAAAGCTAAAAATATCTATGAAATATACTAAAAATATCATCCAAAAAGATGTTAGGAATAAATCCCTATAAGAAATGATCACTTACAATAACTTTAGAATGGCCATGACATCTTCCTTCATTGAGTTTATGCCTTTCACACATAAAAATGACTAGGTATTTTCTATTAGGTGTAAGGTCAAATTGGGTCCCTAACCAATTACATTTTTTTCTAGTGATAATTTCTCAAATCACATGTCAAAATTGTATTTTTTTTCACTAGGTAGTGAAAAATATGGCTCTAATGGCTATCAATAATTTTTTGGCATGTTAGGTCTTTTACCAACAACCACATGGATTTTTGGGTCATTTTGATGAGTTGTAAAGAAACTAGAAAAAATAGATGACTTGTTAGACTTTGAAGTTTAGAGAGAGATGATACCTCATTCCATAAACCTATGATCACAATGTTAAACTTTGGAGATTACTGGGAAGTCATGCCAAGAAGGGAGGTGGAATGGAGGAAGTCTAAAAGGGGAACCCCAACAAAGGATAACACATTGGGATTTTGGTATTGGGATGACCTTGTGATTGGTTCCAAGATAAGAAAGGGCTAGAATTCTAGCTTTGAAAGGGGTTTATGAAAAAAATTGTGGAGTTCTAGGATTTCAAGCATACATTAAATGAGTACTAGGAATAAGGGTTGGCCACAATTTTGACTCCAAAAGACTTAGGAAAAATATTGAAGTGAGACTCAAGGGTGAGGGGAGTACAAAACAAAGTAATAGGGAATTGTATGGTCCAACTTCTTAGTTTGAATGACTTAGGAAAAAATTGCTAGTATAAAAAGATGATATCACGATGACATCAATATGTAACTTTGGAAATGGATGGCATTAGAATTGTACAAATATAACATCAAGTATGGGTCATCTCACAACATCAATGGAATGGTGATGTCAACATTAAGGAATTAAAGTTGGATCAAAGGGCATGAATGCAGGATCAAGTTGAAAAATCTTGGACACTTAGGAAAAATTTCAACTAGTGGAGGATTAGGACAATAGGGGTTGGAAAGAGATGGTGCTTGGGGATGGAAAAGTTCAAAAAACCAATGCTAAAATAACTTTAGGAAAATAATCAAAATTTGAAATTGTGGGGAATGATAGAAATGACATAATAATTAAGGGATTCCTGAAACTTTGGAATTGAAAGACAAAGAAAATGGAATGAAATGGATGGGGCTTTCAAGGTTTAAAAGGGAGTGAGATGGATGGATGACTAAGTTTAAAAGCCCCATGAATAAAAGGATTAAATGCAATAATTGTTAAGGGTCAAATATTATGAGGTGATAAGAGTGATACAAATGGAGGATCAAACTCAACACTCTGGTGAAAAAAACTCTAAGGCACCTAGAAAATTTGGTACTTGGCTAACTAGGATGACAACCATGAGAATTTTGACACATTTTTTTATAAAGGTTTGGAATATATTTTTAGGATTGATTGAAAGGTTATGTTATGAGGTGAAGCTCAATAACCCAATAGAAAAAGGGAAACATATTTGACAAAGATCACATATTGATATTGTTAGAGTAATCATACATTAGCTAATAATTAATTAATCTTTAATTTATTATTAAGCTAATTCATTTCAGGCACCTAAATTAAACTAAGGAGTGTTTTTTTCTATTAATTAGAGTGAGATATTATTAGATCATTTTATCTCATCACATAAGATGATGACACTTGTCTTGATCTAATCCCTTTAGCATTTATTAGCATTTAGGGTTTTCTCTTATTAGCACTCTCCTTCATTGTATTATCACTCAAAGACTCTTGAAGCTTGTCATTTTGTAAGTTTTTCTAGTTGAGGATATAATATATTATTGTTTACAACTCTTTCATGGAAGATTTTTTTGTTCGTTGTTTGATCATGTGTCTCATGTTATTCACACTTCTAACATGGCATCAGAGTGTGGATTTAGCAAACCCCTTCTCTATTTTTGAGTTTTTTTCTCAACTAGGATTACAAGAGAAAATCTAGAATCTTCATTGCTTTTTTTTGTAATTTTTGGAGTTGGGTGTTTTTTGTGCCTTTTGACATAAAAGGACCTCACAATTACATTTAGGAGGTTGAATCGATGAATTTTGATTATAATTTTTCCATATTTTTCCATTGGGAGATTTTGAGGCAATTTTTTTAACAAGGGCCTATACGACCCTTGTATGATTGTATGTACATATTTTTTCTAAAAATAAATAAATAAATTCCACAAGTGCTTAGTGATAGGCCAAAATTGGGGGTACTGGGGGTAAAGAATGAGAAAAATGTTGAACACCCAAAATACTGAGAGGGCGGTGAGGTGGGAGGGTGAATCAATATTCTCTTAAACCATTAGAACATTAAACATCCAATCACTAATGCATATTCAATTGCAGCAAGGAAAGAAATCATGAAACATCCACAATATCACATAACACATGAACACCAATTTTTTTATGTAGAAAACCCAAAATGGGAAAAACCACAATGAGGGTTAGCTCACAATATATTATAACTATTTATAGTATATTATAGAAGTGCTCACTGTAGGTGGAATCACTATCCAAGTGGAATCACTACCCATAGAGAAAAAGATAGAATAAAGAAGGTGACACACTGCCTATTTTGAATTGTTACAAATGCATCTACAAAATGTAGAAATACAGTTCCAATAAAGCACAATAACAATCTTCACACTGATCTAGATCAATGCTTTGCTCTGCTCTACATTCACACACCTTACAACTCAATTCACACTACTTCTGATCAAGTTGACATAAAAACAATGTTCATCACATCTCTACTACGATCTCTATCACTAAAACATCAAAGAAAATCCAACATATATATCCATATCAAGTGTAACATCAATTAGGTTGACCTAATTGGATGTAACACACAAAATTCAACTTGTTGGCCCCCAAAAAATCTCCATACTTCATGCCAAAATTCAAAACTTCTTAAGATAGGTCAACATGGACCTACAATAGATCCCACATAAAGGATCAACACATATTAATCCTTTGCATACTCATCAAACGTGTTAGGTCGGCACACCATAGGACCTAAACAAAAATCCTTCAATTGTTCATTAAATTCGCAACACGTGGACCTCAAAACGTGGTGCCATCTAGAATTCAGGCTCAATTGACATTTTGAAACTTATCTTCAAAGATTCATCCAGAGAGGAGTGCAAAATCTCCCACACAAACAACCTGTGCAGGAAATGTTTGTGAAATGCCAGATCAAATTCTATCATTCATATCTCTCAAAATAATTCACCAAACCAGATAAAATCTTGGATTTAGATTCTTCTTCTAACAACCACACAAATTAGGCTAGAAGCACAGAGCAAAATCTTCCTTTGTGAAGTTGTGTGAACCCAAAAACTAATACATTGTTACATTGAACTAGCAATTTTGACACTTAGTCAGATTTTCACACAATTGATCTTTTCGAAACAAATCTTCTTGCACAAATGACTTCCTCAACACTTCAAAAAAATTGTTAAAATAACCCAAAGTGATTTGAAACAATGTTGAAATCAATGACAACATCGTAGTACACTATTATGTACAATCCATGCTCATGTTGCCAAAATAGCATCATCAATGACAATCTCCTCAAAATTCCAAAAAAAGATTTAATATTAATAACTAGATTCATTTTGGTCTAAGTGTCAATCCGGGGGTGTAAACTTGTGAAAGGTGTAGTGGTTATATGTGCAAGGATTGTAGGTAGCGAGGTGAGTATAGATGAAATGCAACTAAAACACACAAGAAATTCCTAAGTGAAAATATGATTTTAACTTTCCTATTCTGCCTTTATGCCAGGAACTGTAGCAAGAACTGTAACATGAATAGTAGCAGTTTGTGATAGTAACAACAGTTTATAATAATTCTTGAATGTAAACATATGGCTCTAAAACATTTTGATCTAAAAATAGCATTATGGTAATGTACTGATATATGATTTAGAAAACAATACTATGGTTTATGATCAAATTAAAAATGGTAAGCATCAAATCATACTCACAATTACTACAAAAATAACTAATAACAAAAATGAGGATAAAATATGACAAAAACACACATTACTGAAATAATAAAAACTATAGAAATCACCAACATTCCAAGAAGTGGACCCTACCTCCTTAGTTCACCAAGCAATGAAATAAAGAGAGCCTTTCTACACTGGACTGATCATGCAAAGTGTTGCTTGAATTATCACACGTAACACAAAGTTCATCTATTATATTCCTTTTTTCCTTCCTGTTCATAGCTAATATTACTGTTATTAACAAAGTATGCATCCGAAGCTAAGCTATCAACTCAACTACCTATTGATACATGGGAGCATTCCTAGGCCTGTGGGTTGCCTAAAACTTGGAATAACTTAAAATTCCTGAAAATGATTAACTACTACTAACTAGGTGATGCACCAAATTGTTTTATGAGACCTATAACTTGCTATTTGACACACATAATTGCTCAATGATTCAGCTGTAGCATAACACAACTCAAAATTTCATCATACCTATGCATAAGTGTTTCATAGAAAGGTGGGACACTCACAACTCAAGAAGGAAAGAAGATTTCACAACTTGTTGGTTCTTCTATCCTTGACACAATCATATGACCTGCATAGAAGATATGATCTGTCTTGCCTAAAGGTGCTGAAAGAGACATACATAAGAGGAAGCACATAAGATTTCACAAGTACATTCATAAATGTTCACTTTGGACACAATAAAACAAGCTTTGAGAAGGTAAAATCAACTAAATTTAATTGATAAAAAGGTGTTTTTTAAAACTTGTACAAGTCTGAAAATGAGTTATAATAATGTTCATGCTTGAAAGAACTCATAAAAGCTACAATATGCAACTGGTAAACAACAAGAACTATCTGAAAAAGGGCCTAAAAGATGAGCCTTATAGCTATGCAACAACTTGCAAGAGAATAGGGACATGTGCTTGAGAAAGAAGTTGAGTTAGGCCGAGTCGATCTTCCTTTGGTCGTCCAAAACCTTTTCCCCTACTTTTCAGCCCCTCAAATTGCTCCAAAAGGTTGTTTGAGTGTTGAAAAAGTCTTCCATTGACCCCATATATCATTGAGGCTCATAAAAATAGCTTCTAGTTGCTTGGGAAAGCTTCAAACTGCCCTAGATATGCTCCATTTGTTTGCACAACTCACCAAACCTCCCTACATGCTTGCAACTGATCATAAATGCACTTTACTCCATCAAACTGTCGCTTGCATGATGATAGGTCACGTGAATTTTTTTGACTACTCATATCCTTTACCATTCGTATGAAATGTAAACTTCCTGCCCTATAACCTTTCATGTTGGCTATGATGTTCTGTGTAAACAATTTGTATGACTGTCATTACCCTTCACACTTGTTAAGACACTCCATTATCATGATTGCAAGATCCATAATAGGTATTTTAAAATCTTCACTTTGTTACTCTTATTGTCCATTAAAACACATCTGTCCTTTGGCTATGTCACTGTCATTATCCTTCAAACTACCCTTTAGAACAATAGCAGTTGTTGCTTTCATTTTAGGAACTGTAATCAGCCCCTGCCAGACTAATGGTACAATAGTTGTACACAGATCTTCTTTCTCTTCAATCACTGTTTTAACAAAGCTCCCTAATGTCCTTCATGTCATCACATGACTTTGCAACATTTCTACTCTTTGCCTTGAAGATTATCACAACTCTGTCAATGTACTAATAACCTGATTCTCTCTCAGTCTGCTTGAAAATGCATGAACCAATCCTTAAATACAATAAAGAATAATAGGGACAACACAAAACTCACTTGAAAGCTTTTTACATTCTAGGATTCTTCCTAGTGATAATTGGGCATATGTAGTTCCTTCTATCATGCTATAAATGTGACCATGTAATGAAAGTGAGGTAGAAGTAAGGTAATCCCTATGCAAGCTTCTGAGTCCATGATGAACATGTATTTCTGTCCATGCCTTCATACTGTGAGATTGATTTTCAGTGTGTTGCCATTGCAGTGTCCTTGTGTTTGACTCTCTTTCCTAACTTTATGACAAGCATTCATCATGGCTATCATCTTCATGATGGAATCCATCAAGAAGCACCTACTCCATGGCTGTTCATTATTCCTTCTAGACTATCCTTGTTTTGTCACAAAATTACTCTTGTCATGCTCCTAATGACGATTCTCAAGCATTAGAAAAATGCCTTAATGTATTATGGAGTCATGTCTTCATGTATGTTAAATTGTCCTCTGTTAGCTTTACATAAGACTGTCATCTTTACTATGCTTGCATTCTGAAAACTTATTTTACTCTCTGCCATGGAAAAGGCTGTCAAACTATGCATCCTGCCCTTTACTAAAATTGCCCCTTGATGATTCCTCCTGCCTTGTTGAATGTATGATGAAGGATCATCCCCTGAAACTAAAGATATTCCACACATTTCATGAAGGATGCTTGACAACTAAAGCTTACTACATCCCTTAAGGAATGCTAAACTCTGTCCTTGGTACTCATGCTATTGATGCTTGGAAACTTCACTAACTGCCCTTTTGGGAAAAGTGCTATTGACCAATCCTTTTCCAAAAAGCTAACACACCCCCCTATGGCTGTACTGTCATCTTCATTATATGATACTGCCCCTAACTGATAAGCTTGTAAACTATCATGGAAGCCCTAGATGCAATATTGCAAGAAGAAAAAGCAGCCAATAGAGGAAGGAAATATCTCTTACCCAACCAAGACAAGTAAGAATCTATGTCATCCTAAGGGCTACTTAGCACTGCCTCTATGAGGACTGTTACTCACCCCTGTTAATAACAAGGAAAACTCACTGTCTTTCTCCATACATGTCCTTTGTCGCTGTCCTCTGTGATGGTTATGGAATTTCATCCATTTGACTACCCTCTATTACCAACCTTTGGCCTATCTTCATGAAATCCACAACCTTTATATGCACCACAAAACCTTATTCCCCTTTTTCCTTGAATCGAGTCCAATTCCTTTGATGTTTGTGCAACAACAGATGTTGGAAGAAGATGGATGGTAGACCACGTGCTAATAGCATGTTTCAGTTGACATAGAGGATTAAGAGTAACAAGGAAAGGGAGACTTGTGTCGCCAAAATTCTGTAACTCATTTAGCCAATATATCACACTCACATAGTTGCCATTGCTCCTATTTTGATCACAACACAGTGCATGACATGCTCATCCATTTCTGAGACCATTTCACCTTGATGATAATGAATTTGGAACCTCAATGCCTTTGATATCTTCTGGATTACATGAAAGTCATACTTCCAAAGACTCAGAGTCAAATCTTGACCAGAAAACTAACTTGCCAGGTCTTCCCTTTGATTTTGTGTAACATGTAAATTGTTCTTATGCTTCATGACTATACCTTTATTCATTTGAAGATATCACTGCCATTGATTTTAGCTTGACTGGCTGTCCTAGCCATGCTCTTATGCTCTCTGTCCTTTATCATTTGTGATGGTAATGTTGTTTCTTCTGCCCTTTTGAAACTCTTAAACTTTCTTATGACTACAAATTCACGTGACTTTCCATTGCTATTTTGTTGTCCCCACTTCACTGACACTACATGATCTGCACCTTAGAATGCCATTTATCAAGCTGGGGTTGTTGTCTTTATTATCATTGATTACTTCCCAACCAGCTTGAATTTTTAGATGGCTAAGGAGCTACAGTAAGTTATCAAGAAATTTTATTACTCAAACTTGCTTCAAGTCCTTGGTCTGCTACTTTAGTATGTAACAATAATCAATCATTTTTGTTGCTTCTATGATGAATTGTTCATCAAAGGTCCCCATTCTTTGTGAGACCAAGCCTGATATAGGATATTGAGAGAGATCCTCAACTTGCTTACCATTTCATGTAGATATACATTGGCTTCTTTGGGATCATTGACCCTAACAATCACCTAATTAGAAGTGGGCTTCTTATTTATTACAAAGGAATTCTCATTTGGCCTTTATGCCATAGGAGTCTCCTTTACACAATATTTTCACAAGGAAGTAATTCTACTCAAATTTTCACAGCATAACAAGACCTTGCATAGCCCCATTTTACCCATTTCAAATGGAGCTTGTGATCCCTTCTTTTGCGCATATTTCAATCAAAACTATAAAATAGTTGTGAAAGTATAGGAAACCCATACACAAAAAAAATATTTTACAAGTTTGTAGTGCTTACATGAATGCTTTTATTAAGCTGCCATCAGAATAGAAAAAAATACCTTTGTAGTGCAAATGGCGTTGTGTTGAAACTATGTCACGGGGAAGAAACTTTAACACATAGACAAACATTGTGAAAACTCCTAAAACATCTCTTGAATGTGCACATGAGCTCTATGTAGTTTTGCAACGTGGTACTCAACCTCCTAAGTCTGTAAAAAACCCCTGGTAATGTGGAAAAACTCCCTCCCAAAGCTTTGCAATGTGCCATAGCTCCTTTATTGCTTCTACAACGTGGAGAAACTTGTATCAACGAAGTGTTGCTTCTTTGCCAAGCATGGAGAATTCCTTCAATGTAAAATAACAAGAGACCCTAAATCTGCTCATTCAAGGTTACGTGGATGAAGTCTTGATGGTTTCAAAAGGCGGTAAAATTTTATCCCTTCTCCTCTTTTCATCTTTTGGCATTGAGAAATGATAAAAGGTAAACATTTATTGTCCCTCTATCAACATAAATTAAGATATTTAAAACATCTAGTCAAAGACTCTTAATAATATGACTTGCAAGATATTTTCACCCTACCCAAGCAAAAAATGTTAACAATTGCATCATATATATAGGTAGAGTTTATAACTAGCAATGGCACCTTGGTATGCAATAGATACACCGAAGAGTTGTGGAAGGTAAATTAGGAAGAGTTTTTTGTTTGATGTTTTGCAAAACATATTCTTTTGTTCACTTTTATCTGCTTGTACAGTTAAGAATGTTTGTGTTATATTACAAGATGATAAGTTGGCCGTTCCATACACTTAAGAATGTGAGTAATTACTACTCAGATATGAGTACATTTATATGATAAGATGAACAGTTGGCTGTCATATTCATGTTGGACTATAACCAGCAACTTTCAATTGGGTTAGTGGCATGCTCGGTGAAGTTGAAGTTAAAGTTGTCTTCAGCCAATCAAAGATTTTAGTGCAGTTTTCAGTGATTAGTTTCAATTTTGACTCATTGTTTGAGTTGATCCTTTACACATAAATAAGGTAGAATTGTGTGAATTTGATTAATTTTATCACTCAGTATCAAATGTAATTCACATAGATCGCAGCCATATCATTGTATTCGGTATATAATATAAAATTGAGAAAATACATTAATGAACTGCAAGATGTATATTATTTAGAATTTGATAATATACGAATAAATGCAATATCAAACTGGAATATGTACAATTTTCTCTTTTCCCATTTTATAACTGAATGCAAAATTGCATAAACGTACAACCATTAGACCTCATCTCATGTATACAATGTGAGACCATCTGTTCCAGCATCTATAACCCATCACTAAAACAAAACCTAAGAACAAAAACCAAAAACTATCTATCTTCTTTCTTTATTTTCAATTTCGATTTGCGACTAAGTCAAAATAATTCTTTTTGCATCACTACCGATGCACACATTTTAACACCGCAGTTAGGGAACAAACAGTTACGAACGGCCACTCAGTCACCACATATCTCCCAAGTAGCAATACATATCTTCTTTTTTTCAGCACCCTTTACCTCTAGAAGCAACAAGGTAATTGGTCAGCCTAGTTTCTCTCATTGGTTAACTCTTCCAGCCATCTCCTGTTTTACTAATCGGACAGTTTTTGTTCATATTATCTGTCATCCAGCCTTATTACCTTTTACTAGGGTTTCACATGGTCTAACTATAGCAATACATTACACGGTTGAGTTAGTGTGGATTTTGCACACCCTGCTTTTTGAGCCCTTAGTCACAATATTGGCTTATACACTCTGAACATTGCAGTATTTATGCAAATACGAAGTAGTAAAATTACTCTAGACTAAATATAATAGTTTTCTCTACTAGACGTCCTTGAACCATGTAGCTGGGAGTCTACCTCAGCCACACAAGCAAATAACAAAATTTTATAGCTGTTTGCACTCATTGCAGGATGGATACGGCTTTGGTGAAATTACAACATAAAGCTAACTAAGCTATCTGGATTAATAATTCTCTCCAGTTTTATACATGGCCGATTATGTTAACTGCATCCAACTAATGAATTAGCCTTAAAAAACCAACTTTTACTGCACAAATTACAGACGTTTGATGGACTGAATCTTTTTTACCTGCTGCAACAACCTTAAAGCCTAGCATATACTCATTATTTCATGAGTTTACATGTGATAATTATTTTGAAAGGCAGGGGCTTGAAGGAAACATTTAGTTTAATGAAAGTTGGCCTGTACAAACCACTATTGATGAATCAACTGTCCATATGAGCATTTCATCAAATAACAGTGAAGACAGGTGTACAAAACCACTTTTAGACCAGCTGCAAGCTATATCTTTGCAAAACAGAATTGCCTTACTAATTTTTAGACCAGCTGCAAGCTATATTTCTGCAAAACAGAATTACCTTACTATACCATAGAATTTAATTAAGAGTAAGATATCTCTAAAAAACATTCTGGATTTTGATGATGCAATCTTGCAGATTTGTATTGGCCATTGACAAACTTTCGATTAGAAAGTCGAAACACATTATATATGAACGCTACAACTTGAAGGCCATAATGACCCTAACTTCTCAGACAAATCAGAATCATATAGAAGATAACCCAGATAATTAACCTGCAGGGAGAACAAAAAAACCTGGAATAACACAAGCAACATCACAAAGCTCCTTCCAACTAGTAACAATAAGCAACCATGGCTCCATTCTTGAAGGTCAATTTTTCCCTAATTGACCTTCCACACCTCTTCGACGTACTCTCAAACTCAATAAAAAACATTACGTAACTACTATTATTGGCTTTAAACACAGAGAATGAGGAGGCAAATGGGTTCTTTATTGCACATAAAATAGTTGAAATACCTAGTATTTATACACAGTTGAAACGTGGAGAGAATACATACATACAGTGCACAAGTATATACACACATCACATGATATATGCATACACACAAACATATATAGAGCATCCTTTTCCAAATTTAAATATAAAATGCATGGCTAGCCTCAAGTCCCGTAAGATATGCCATACATATGCAAGTGCAAGTACACACACAAGCTCGAACACAAACCAATAATATATGGGGAAAATACCAAAAAAAAGCCATGGACATCAAATCTAAAAGAATTAATGCATACAAGGACAAAGAGCCTTTAGGAGAACTACGATTAAGTAGACTGCAAAATTTAAAATCATTTCCTCAATTCAATACACCAGCCTTAAATTTCTTCCAAACTTTAATATGGTTTAGTTCACTATCACAATTATCCAATCCTCAAACAAGGTCAAAAATACGAGTTAAATCTAGTGAAAAAATCCCAACATTCTTTTTTCTAGCCTCATCATGGTCCATGATGCCAGCAGATGTTGTCAGGACAATGAATCCAAACTGCACGTAAACAAGGGAGAAATATCCATCATGCCAGTTAAATAAAAAATTGAGAGACGAAAAAATATGCCTGAGATTGCTAATTATATTCAGTAAAAGGGCAGCCAAAGTTGCAATGGGTGAATTCAATTTTCACCTATGTCATGAAAGTTTACCACTGGCAATTGAAGCCACAATTCATAAAACACGGAGGAAGATAAAAGACGAAACCTCATCAGTAATGAAGAAAAATCATGGCAAGTGACTTACCTAAAGATGCTGCACAAATTATGTTGAGTTGTCCAGGATTCAATCTCTTTGACCCCAACATCAAAACGAGGACTTATCACACCACACTTGTTAAGCCTTCCATTGAGTTCTACAACAATTTTCCCAGATCTGTGATCATCAACGACTCAAATTCTCCAATATAGCCTGTAAAAAACAGATGAATGTTTTAGATGCTTATAGAAACTGTTTCTTTACATGACTTATAAAGCCTGAAAAAGAAAACCTGTCATGACAAACTACATACTCAAGTCAATGAAAAATAGAAGAAATTTTCATTTTTTTGTTATAGGGTGAGGTTTCTGGTCAAAAAGAGGTACCTAGTATAGATCTAATCAACTGATTTAATGCCCTGGTTTGTACTCTGTCTTAATATTATTGATGAGGAAAAACTATATTTCTACTTCTCAAAGAAAGCATAGCCATGAGTCATGACTAGAAATATTACTAAAGGAGTTCAGATGTAAGACAGGCCTTAAAAGCAAAAGTCTAAACATAAAATATTGAAAGCATGTCAATCTGAATAAAAACACTTATAAAAGCACACAACTCAGAGGAGCCCCAACAACCTTGATATAACCATATCGAGATACTCAAATAAAAATAGTTAGTAGCAAAAACTCGAGGATGATTCAGAAGGAGAGGAGGAGGAGAAAGAGGTGTTGAAGGTTGGGAGAATTGAGATATTTTCTATTTTTGAAGAAAAACATTCAAAGCAAAATAAAAATGACAGAGATATAGAGGATGTTCTTATTCCAGGTAAGCAAACAAAAATCTTTTTAGTTATTTCTTAAAGCACAACCTAGCCAAATGCCCTATATAAATACTAGATGCCTTACTGTGGCTAAGGAGATTTAAACTTTTGTGTAATGTTAGTGGGGCATTGGTCATATTACCACTGGCAATTGAAGTCACAATTCATAAAACACAGAGGAAGATAAAAGATGAAACCTCATCAGTAATGAAGAAAAATCATGGCAAGTGACTTACCTAAAGATGCTGCGCAAATTGTGTCAAGCTGTCAGTGATGCCAATGAGAGAAAATGGGCAAAGCTCGTAGGAAAACGAAACAACTGGTTTTTTTCAAATGAAACCAACCAGACCCTAATTTCGTACTGTTGCTCTTTCAATCTCCAAAGCCAAATTGCATACTGTTGTTGCTTCAATCTATTCACAGTAAAGAAAACCATTAGCGGCGGGGGAAGCAGTAAAATAGGGCAAAAAATATACCAGCGAGGAAGTGTTTGGAGGGCCGAAAACCATTAGCGATGAGTGAAGTAGTAGGATACCTGAAGATTTTTCGTAAATATCTGTGAATGTCAATGATGTCCACGAAATTGATAGTGAAAAAAGGGTAATGAAAGCGAGGTGTTCAAAAACCCTAACTATCCGCAGTGTCAAAGGCATACAGAAGGCAAGGTAGATATTTTGGACACAAACTCCCATCTACAGGTAAATGAATGGAGAAGTAGCAAGGCGGTGAAGGAGAGTACTGCCATGACATTAAACGTGGCCTAACTGCCTCTGAAACGATCAACGGTTGTTGATGGATGGACAACCTTGCCTGGCACCTCTGTGCTTTCCAACCGTTGAAGGTAAAAAAGAGCTTCAAAAGCTCAAAGAGTGACACGCCTTCAACGTAACAAGTGGTATAAATAGCTTGTTTTGGCCTATGGCCAACAAACTATAATTTAATGGTTCACATAAAGCCTTGCTCGCTGGCCACAAATTAAAAACAATTTTGTTATAACAAAAGACGAAAACAGGGAATGGGAAGATTTCAATTTTTTCCTCCACACAACTAGCAAGCGTAACTTCTATCACAGATTCTATTCCTTGGATATAAAATAGTGATGATGGAACGTGAAAAGAGCCTATCATGAAATGAATCCATATAGCTGAATAATATATATAGAAAATCCAAGGAAAAGATTGCCCTAACAACCATGACAACATAAAGCATGTGTCTAACTCGAGAAATAGGTGTGAATACATGTTGTGAATAAGATGAATGTGCTATAGAGAAAGAGTTGAAGGAAGTCTGCCATTAGATAAAAAGGTGCACAATCAACATCAAAGGGTGAACTATTAGTCATTGTGAAAATTGAAGTTAGCCATGTAGAAGGGGAAACTACAACAATAAGCACAAGCCATATTTTTGTGAAGAAGGAGACAAGAAGGTTCTTGTGAAGAAGGTGACAGGAAGTCTGCATTCTTCTTCTTCATGATATATTTTCCAAAGCTAAAACAATAATGCTTATTAGTAAAGAAAATCAATAATTAATTTTCATATTTTTATCCCAAAACTACACTAAATACCTCTTATGTATATTTAATCATAAGCAGCATAAAGGTGGTAAAATGGTAGGACAAGGTATGGAAATGGAATATGAAGATGGGTATAAAGGCATATGAAAAAGGCTAAAAAATGGCATAAAATAAAACGTGAATGACTCTCACCATTCCCCCCAACTTAGCATATTGCATGTCCTCGTGCAATCAATATTGGTAGTCTTGGAATTATAACTTTTTTCTTCTTCTCCCTTGAATATTATAGCTCATGGTTGATCATAGTTCCCTTCAATTTTCCAACTCCTCATAACAAGCTTCATGGCTTTGCTTTATTTTTCAGCTTACATTTTTTTCATTTTCAATATCATACCTTCCTCCAGCTTCTTTTTTTCCATCATTTTTTCTTTTCTCTATTTTTTCATTTTTTTCTATTTTTAAATTTTTTCCATAGCATTATTTGTTGGAAATGATATATATTGGAGGTATCATAAAAAGTATTTCCATATTCATGAGCTATGTCAAATGGGTGAAATGATAGACAATATAAATAATTATGAAGGGTAAAATAATGGATGTAATGATGTGATAAGAAAAAGGAAATGATGGGTGAAAAGATAAGGATGATGAACCTCCCCCCCAACTTAAAGGGTTGACCATCCATGAGAAACAAGGAGAGGGTTGGTGTGACATGCTTCTTAATATGATTAATATAATAAGAAATATTATTAAAGTTAAAAGATAAAAAAATGAAAAAAAAAAATGATTGTTTTACCAACTTGCATGCCCATGTATGCTAAGGTTTGGTATCCAATGTAACTCTGCAACTATGAAGCTCCAACAAGGAAGGAACTAAAAACCGTGACAAGGACTGTAACCACACCGCACATGAAATATCTTCATCGGACTGAAGCATCATGGAACATACATTGTTTCTAACACCTCAATTGAATGTGTAACTCGTGCTATAGGTGATCAAAGTCATATTGACCACAAAAAAATAGAGCACAAGTGAGCTAGAGGAGGTGATAGGAGGCACTCAGACAACCATTGAAGCAACATAGTGCACCTGCAAAATTATTAGCCCAAAGAAAGAATACAAATATTTTTTTAAATTTTTTTCTTTTTTTCTTTTTCAATTTTGATAACGACAAGTGATTGTTGGCAAGCTAGTTTTCAGTCACTTACCACTTACTGGCGCTATGAAAATAGTTTTCACCATTAAGAATTTTATTCAACTACAATCCTCCAGAAACTAGTTTTCAAATTATAGTTGTATAACAACACTCGAAGGTTTTCATTGTTAGAATTTATTGTTTTTTTCATTTTTTTAAATTTTTTCCAGATAACTTGCATATAATGACCAAAGAGAAGGAAACTCTCATATGGATGTTGAAGTGACACCATCCAAAACCTGAGTCATTGATGAAACTTGAAATGATGATCAACAAGAAAGATACCTTAATCAAGATTGACCATGATATTTCATAGCACCATTACTACAAACAATATTTATCCCATTCCACTATATCTAAAAGCTACCTATAGAACTTTGGAATATATTCCCACTCACTTGGTTTAAAGAATTACTCACAATGGCTGCAATATTTGAAAGACACATTGTTCTATGATGACAATATGAAATAAATCATATCGAAATCTCATGAAGCCATGCAATCCTTTCCTTTTAAGCATGAGAGATATCCATAACTATTTTTGAAGTTGTATGAAAAGTTGTAGTTACAAATAATACAACTTCCTTACCAAAGACAAGGTTGTGTAGTGAAAGACCAATTGTAGTCTCCCAACTTTTCTGATAACTTTAGGTAGGTAGATACTCATCTCTATGATGGAGTATGATGATCTATATTATAATGTGTTCAATCTCCTTGTGCATGTCTTCTAGTTGTAACGTGTGAATAATTTAGCCAAGAACATAGTATTACAAGATTCGTGGTTCTTAGACATCTAGTTGCATACTATCTTCCACATGGTCTAGCATCGAGGATGGTGCAAAAGATAAGTTCTCCCCATGAATAGTGAACATCATTTTTCCCAATAATCCTCTTGTGAGCTCCAATAGAGAAACACAAATGAAACTTGATGTTCACCATGCAACTAGCAAGACCAACAAAATGTGTCTTTGGATGCTCATGTAGAGAAGCATCATCAACTAGTACTAGTGCAAAATTGTTGGGTCACCAAGATAAGAAACCTGTAATCATATTCTCATGACCAAGCATATCAAGTATAGTAACACAATATCACCCATTTAATAACTCCACCATTATGATTGATTTATTTAGAAGAAAATGGAGGGTAGAGTTATTAAAATAAATACTTGATAAAAAATGGATGAATAAATACTATTACAATATATTCTTATGTAGACACAATATAAAATCAATTCCAATTAACACAAGAATGCATACCTTGATTTTGTCAAAATCTTACACACGTGGTTGTATTAGAAGAACCAAATAAATAGTCAATGAAAGCTTTATAAAAAATCAACCAAAGATTTCCAAAATGTAATGGATTTTCCCTCCAACTTAATTTCATGAGGGTATTAAGATAATCCAAAGAAAAAGTGACATTAATAATACCTTGAGCCTTTTTCATTGAGTAATCATCCTTTGTAACATGTTTGGTATGGTCATTAATGAATTCAAACTCATCTAGTTGTGCTTAATCAATAAATTATTGGTGGACCTAAATCAATAAGTGTGTGAGGAATACACATTTTGACCATAGGCCTCCGAAGATCTAGATGTTTGAGTATAAAATCCTGTTTAAGTGATAGATCTTGTAGGCTTTCATTCTTCTTCTCACATAATTCATGAATGATTAATTTAGAAAGTGTAACACCTCTTAGTGCATGAACACACATATTTATGAGTTCAATGAAAAAATTAGACTCAAATTGAAGTGTTTCTTTTGCATGTGAATTCTTTCTAAAAGTTGTGATTCATTAAGTAGATAAGAAGAACTAAATTGATTATCTTTTAGTTAATAATATTATTCCTCAAATTCAATTATACAAAATTCACAACCATTAGTTGTTTTGACAAAATTGAATTGTGATTCACCAATTTCAAGCACATTAATGGAATGTAGAGGGATCATTGAAATCTCATTATTATATGCAGTTTGAATCACCTTATTAAATAATAATAATTTATTAGGAATTTAAATTTCCCTTGATCGATATGTTGGAATGAATGGTGGATGATATGAATTGGATAATTAAAATGGTAAAATTTGACATTGTGGATAGAGAGTGAGTGGGATTAAGTAGGATGGGTATAATGGAGATGGTAATGATGGGTGTTGTGAGCATTTATTTTTCTATTCTTGGTAGTATGGGGATTGTTTCCATTCACCATACATACTAGATGGGAAGAATTTTGTGAAGAAACATATTGTATTTCTAATCCAATAGAATTATAAGATATTTCAAAATTATCATGCATACCTTGATCTTCCCAATTTGATGTGTGAAGTTGTACTTGAGTTACAAAGAAGATTTTTTCACTTCCACCTTTTTTTTGTTGAGGCTCACTTATATATTGTAGCTCCTTCAACATTCATTCTTCATTTTTTTGCACAACTTGGCATGTAATTCTATCTTCTTCCTTACAAAAAATAGAACAACAAATGGTCAAATCTTCATCTTTTCAAAAATTCATTGTCTCTCTAAAAATTCATTAATTATTTGTTCTTTCTCAACTATGGGAATACTATTTATAGATATTTGTGATAATGTAATGAAATATCAAGATTATCTAAGTTGCATTCATTATGTAGAGGGGAAATAAAAACATCACTATGTGTCAATGTGATTTCCCCACCAATTTCCTCTTTGTTTTTTAAATTCGAAAGCGAGGGTTTGGGGGCGGCAGCCCTCGACGGGGTCAAGGGGCAACACCCCTTGCGAGTTCTTGGGGCAGTTGTGATACATGGTGGGGTCGAGGGGCAGAGTCCCCACCACCAAGCACATTTTACTTCTTTTGTGGCCTTCAAATTCTTCTTTTATGAAGCATTTTTCCTTGAAAATTGATGTGTTTGAGCTACCTTGAAAAATGCAACATTTTTATTGTTTTTATGTTGTTTCTTCAAAATTACTTCTTTACTATCGATTAACTCACAACAATTACTTCTTTTGTGGCCTTCAAATTCTTCTTTTATGAAGCATTTTTCCTTGAAAATTGATGTGTTTGAGCTACCTTGAAAAATGCAACATTTTTATTGTTTTTATGTTGTTTCTTCAAAATTACTTCTTTACTATCGATTAACTCACAACAAGTGGTGTGGATATGTAAATGATTTTACCTTCTAATATCTACCTACAAACTCTAATCATGCATCTATATTATTTAAAATAATACAAATTAGGATTTATCACCTAGGCAAGGCGGACAGTTGCGCGAGATTTCATCCTAACACATTGGTCCTAACTCATTTCAACAAGCTAACAAGCCTTTAACACATTTCCTCGGCAATAGTGCCAAAATTATAGGACAAAATTGGGGGTAAAGAATTAGAAATATTTAATATTAATAACTAGAATCATTTTGGTCTAAGTGTCAATCCGGGGGTGTAAACTTGTGAAAGGTGTAGTGGCTATATGCGCAAGGGCTGCAAATAGTGAGGTGAGTATAGATGAAATGCAACTAAAACACAAAAGAACTTCCTAAGTGAAAATCTGATTTAACTTCCCTATTTTGCCTTTATGCCAGGAACTATTACAACAACGATAGAACTTTGCGACAATAACAACAGTTTATAATAATTATTGAATGTAAACTTACGACTCTAAAAAAAATTGATCTAAGAATAACAACATGGTAACATACTCATAGATGATTTAGCAAATAATACTATAGTTTATGATTGAATTACAAATGGTAAGCATCAAATCATACTCACAATTACTCCAAAAATAACTAATAACAGAAATGAGAATAAAATGTGATAGAAACACGCATTATTGAAATAATAAAAACTATATAAATCACCAACATTCCAAGAAGTGGGCTTTGCCTCCTCAATTCTCCAAGCAATGAAATAAAGAGATCCTTTCTACATTAAAATGATCATGTAAAGCGTTGCTTGAGTTATCAAAAATAACGTAGAGTTCATCTATTATATTCCCTTTTTCCTTCTTGTTGATAGCTAATATTATGTCATATATATAGGTAGAGTTTATAACAAGCGATATAAAATAGTTTGTTTTGGCATGTGGCCAACAAACTATAATTTAATAGTTCACATAAAGCCTTGGCCGTTGGCCACAAATAAAAAATAGTCTTGTTATAACAAAAGATGAAAATAGTAAATGGGAAGATTTTGATTTTCTCCTCCATACAGCCAACAAGCACAATTGTTATCATAGATTCTACTCCTTGGATATAAAATAGCGATGATGGAACGTGCAAAGATCCTATCGTGAAATGAATCCACGTGGCTAAATAATACGGATAGAAAGTCCAACAAAAAGATGGCCCTGATAACTGTGACAACATAAAGCATGTGTCTAACCTGAGAAATAGGTGTGAATACGTATTGTGAATAAGATGAATGTGCAATAGAGAAAGAGTTGAAAGAATTCTACCATTGGATAAAATGGTACACAGTCAGCATCAAAGGGTGAAATGTTAGTCATTATGAAAATTGGAGTCAACCATGTAGAAGGGGAAATTGCAATAGTAAGCATGAGCCATATTTTTGTGAAGAAGGCGACATGAAGGTTCTTGTGAAGGTGACAGGAAGTCTGCATTCTTCTTCTTCTTCATGATATGTTTTCCAAAGATAAAATAATAATGGTTATTAGTAAAGACAATCAATAATTAATTTTCATATTTTTATCCCAAAACTATACTAAATACCTCTTATGTATATTTAATCATATTCAACATAAAGGTGGTAAAATGGTAGGATAAGGTATAGAAATAGAATGTGAAGATGGGTATAAAGGCATATAAAAAAGGATAAAAGATGGCATAAAATGGAATGTGAATGGTTCTCATCACTTAGCACTACAGATAGCACTCAGTACTATATATAGTGTTGATGCTGTACATAGCACTCATGGAAGAAACCTTAAGGTCCACTGGTGGCAACATGCCATTCGATAATCTTAATTTTTTCCTACAACTTTAAATCAAAACAGATGGCATCACCTCCTCGATGACTATTCTGGGGCCACAACAACATATTCCAATGACCATTTTTCTATAGGGGAGTCAAATTTTTTTGCCAGTAAAGGGAATATTTTGTTTACATTAGCATGAGATCATGCTGACATCAATGGTATGGCTTGCTGGAAGGCCCCCCTCCAAGCCCCCTTTGGCCCTAAAAGAGCAGTTTTTTTCTTTTGGCCATTACTTGGGTGTGGTGGCACTATTTTTAGCTTGTGCCACCCCCCTTATGATGTCCATTAGTTATAACTAATATGAGAAGATATTAATGGTGCATCATGCTCAAGACCTTCTGTGAGTTATAAAATCCCCTTTCCAAGTTATAGCCAAAATCCATTTGCTAAACCCAAAAATTGGTTGTTTGGAAATGTCGGGTTTTTCAGGTTGTCGCTTGCTTTCTTCCTTACATCCCCTCTTCTATCGCTCTTGATCTCCTTTTTCTTTTTCCCTTCTTTCCATCACTTTCCTTGAAATTTTGGGTTTCACCCAATGGTTTTTAACCCTTGTCCTCTACCACTTTCTTTCCCTTCTCTTTCTCTTCTCATCCCTTTATTTGAAAATTGACTAAGTGTCAATGTTTCATGGATCGAGCCTCAACCTTTCTTTCAACTTATTGCCTTTGTTATCATAAGAGGTAGTTGTCCTCTCCAACCCCCAATTCTCAATCCCTCTTTAAAAATTGACTATGTTGATCTTTCGAGGATTAGGGATCAAACTTTCTATCTACTTCCTACTTTTCTTGTCAGGTATTAAACCTTCTTCACAAACCTCGATCTTGCGTAAATAAAATATTCATTTAAAGGCTTGCGAGAAGAAATCATAAATGGATAGATGGCATCATCCTATTGCATTCTGCTATTTTGCATGAAGATTTTCTCTAAGGTAGGAGTTGCCTATGGAACTACAAAATAAATGACACGTGGCAAAAATTGGCTGAACAAATGTTGCAGGGGCCTTGTGAGGGTCCCACTAGTTCACGTGTCAAAATTTGTAATATTCTACCATTTCACAAATCCTTTCTTAGTGGGCCCAAGGTTGTCCATGGAAGCACAAAATGAGTGAAACATGGTGTTTTGAGCATCCTAGTAGCAGTGGGACCATTGGAGGACCCTACTAAGTCCACATAGCAAGTTTCTAAGGTAGTCCAACGTTTCATGGAGCCTCTTAAGGTGAGCCCACGATCTTGCTACAAAAATGAAGCAAAGTGACATGTGGTAGTTCTTCGAAAGTACATTGTCACATTGACTTAATGGGTGGTACATGTCATTATCTTATGAATTTTTTGCCATTTCATGGAGTGTTTTCATAAAGGCTTATTTAAGGTCGTGAAACCCTAAGAAGGTGACAAGTTTCAAGGTTTGAGCTATTCAATGGACACATGTTGGTTGCTATTCAAGCCCAACATGTTTCTATGTAGTAAATGGAACCCTAAAGTGATACTATCTTGTGCCACGTGGCACAATTTGAAGGGTTTTTATCATTTCGTAGACCTTTTCTGTAACTTAATCTAACCAATTGAAGCCGTTAGATTAAGTCCTAAGGCCTAATGGACTCTTGTCATCTCCAAAATGTATTGTGATGAGATCTATTATCAAGGAGGCTCTAATTTTATCTTATTATCCTCCCACAAGTTTGAGAAATGGTGACACCAGTCCACATGATGAAAAAAGAAGGTTGTCACTTTGTGAAGGCAAATTCAAATCCTTGTGCTAACCGTCGATCCTTTTTATGCTTGTAGATCAACAATTGTGTTTTAAATTTTCTGTGGCGATGTGCGATCATTGATCTTGGCCTCTAGAGGTTGATCTATGATGCAAATTCAAATTTTCTAATGACTTAGCATTTTATTTCGTGGGAGCTCTTACAATAATCGAGCAACTGCATTTTCAATGACCAAATCAAATTTGATCAGCTTCAGGTGGATTTTTTTGCTTTTATCCATGATGCATTGTTGGTCAGGGTGACACCCTTACTCCTTTGTGTGTTGCAAGTATCCACTCTTTTGTTAGGCCATGCCAACCTAGGTTTTGTGGTGAATAATATGGGATTTTCTACTCCACATTCACTGAATCGTAATGAAGGGGTATGCTCGTGGTGTTAGAACCATTATGGCTAGGGTTTTTTCCTTGGGTAAATAAGTTATTTTATGAAATATGATTGAATTTCTTCTCGATTGTAAACCCTAGTGGGTTAGGGTTGGGTTAGAAGTCATCTAAATTATGCTTGCACTATAAAGGAAAGTTTTGTTAATTTTCTAAGGGTTTTGAGGCCAGTTCTCTCTAAGGAGATTCTGTGTATTGGTAAGGTGGATGCTACGTATAGAATAGTTCTTCAACTATGAATGATGATATGCTTTAAACTATGTAGTAAAGGGTTATATCAATTTTTCAATCATGTTTATTGTTTTGAATTAGTTTAATGGTTTTCTATTTATCCAAGGTATAGAGTAAATTCTTGCCATGAATTAATGGGTACATGTTATCATTTGCTAGGGATTTATAAGTATGTTGCATAATAGGCTTGCCTAGGTCTGATTATCATAAGGCGATAATCTGGTAGAAGTCCCTCAAAATATGTTTGATTTTGTCATCATACAATTCAATAAAATATATGACTATATCCCAAGGCAAGCATTGGTCTTGCATGGTATTCCCCCCATCCTCAAAAACAAGATTTATATTCAAAAAAGCTTTTCCCTGCATTCTTAGTTTATATTTTCTTTCTATTTCTTGCTTCATACTTGAACTTAAATGAGAACAAGGGGTGTAACTAGCACTACAATCCATTTTCATCTGCATGAAGCTTATTTGCTTTACACGATATTGCACCATAAGCTAGATATATGTATCCAGTGTCATATAGGAATACCCACCTAGGTCTTGCAGAGCCTGAAGTGCAAGGGAGAAAAGTGTTAAAATCCATCTCCTATTTGTTGGCCCCTAATCTTGAAGTCCTTGAGTATGAGTTGTCTTCAGGGTTTAGTGGGAAAAAACACCAACAGGATTTACGGTATGAAAATGGGAAAATGAGATATCACAGGAAATCTAGTTCTGTGTATTTTCCCGTGGTGTGGGTCTCATCATCATATTTTATTGTTGGTACATTTTATTTCCTATCAAAGTTAGAAGTATTTTTCCACTCATGAGCTCACAAATTTTGACCATTTTCTTTGTTTTTCATGATTATAGTGGTGTTGGAAATTTCTTTCAGAGCTCTTCACAACTATCCATGCACTTAATCCAGATTTTTTTCCAAGTACATTTTATTTATTTTGTGTTTTCACATTCTAGTGAATTATTTAGACACTTTGACTCCTAGAAAATTTTTATTTGCATAAGATAACTTTTTTTAGGCTATTATACATTTATTTTTAATATTTTATCCTATTTGGGCATTATAGACATCTTTTGCATGCAATTTCTCTTTTCTTGATGCACTGAGATAAAGTGCCACTCTGGTGTATGCTTTTTGGGGATTCCACACATCTAGTTGTGACTTTGGTACTCACATTATGATATAAAGTTCCTTGGAGGGTTGTGCAGGCCTTTTATTTTTCCATCACACCTTTTTCAAGTGAGTGTTCCTTCCACGACACCATCAAATCCCAATGATTCTTTCCTCATGTGTGTGCGTCTTAGTTTGTACACCTTTTTTATTGTAGGTACTTTCATGTGCACCTACAAATGTTCTTTATTCTCCTACATGCACTTCTTGGTGACACACAATTTTAGTGGTCCTGTCTTGCCTCTTCCTTTTCCACATTATGAGGGGGGTTTCTACTGTTGGTGTTAATGATTCCTTGGTTCATTTTGGAGTGAGAACATATTTATTTTTTGTTCTATGTACTAGGAGATGTAGCAGCTAGTTACCCATGCATTTCAATGAGATGAGCACTTACCATTTGGAGACTCTTACATTCCTATTCTTGGAGGAAACCTTATATTTTTACTTGATCAATTGTCTTCAAACTATTGGTACTTGTATTTTCAACTTTCATTTTGTATGTTGAGTAGTGTTGTTGGATTCACTCATGCACATCCATGTGCCATTTGTATCTTTGATTGCCAAATGTTTTCCTTTGTTTTCCATATGATTTGAGTAGTTTCATTGGGGGCACTCATGCAGATTCTTATCTTCTTGATCATGATCATCATCTATTTTAGAGGAGGTTCTTCATTTAAACACTATATCAATCATCATTTGACAATTTTCTATGATTTCTTTGTGCTTCAAAGATGTTCTTCATGTTCATATTTTTTTTAGGAAACTGTTTTGGAGGCTTCTTAGTCCTTCATTTGTTTTTCTCTCTTTTGGAGGAAATTTTTCTCATGAGGTTTTCTTCTTTTCTCTAATTGTGAGATATTAGATTATTTTTACATGGTACCTCATTAGGCCTTGTTTGTTGGGACCCATCATGTATTCTTTGTTTTTTATGCATTCACTTTTTTAGGGTTTTTAGCTACTCCCTAAGTTTTCACTTAAGGGGGATGTTAGAGTAATCATGCATTATCTAATAATTAATTAATCTTTAATTGATTATTAAGTTGATTCATTTCATGCACTTAAGTTATTACTTAGGAGTATTTTTTTTGTTAACTAGAGTGAGCTATTATTAGATTATTTTGTCTCATCACATAGGATGATGAAACTTGTCATGATCTAATCCCTTTATCATTTAGGTTTTTCTCTTATAAGCACTCTCCTTTATTGATTATCACTCGAATATTCTTGAAGCTTTTCATTTTGTAAGTTTTTCTAGGTGAGGATATATAATTAATTATTTGTAGCTCTCTTGTGTGGAAGGTGTTTTTGTTCATTGTTTGATGTTGCATCTCATGTTATTCACAATTCTAACAGATATGGAAAATATTCAAAAGTCTAAATTTCTAGCAATCTACAAAATTGAAGGAAATGAACTAGACAACTTCAACAATTACATTTTTTTGGAACTTTAGGATAAATTGTAGGATGAAGAACATGCAAGGGACATCATTGAGAAGGTTGGGGAAAAAATTATACGGCTTGAAATATCTCATATAAGATTATTCAAACATTTTTGAACTATCTTGGTGAGTTCAAGGGATTGTGAATTGGCCAAAATATGTTACCTCTTCCTCTTTCCTTCATCATGTCAACAAGTTCAAGGAAATGTGAACTCGTTAATTTTTCTATTAGTTAGATTTCTTCATGATTTTTTGGAGCTCCTTTTGAATTATTTCACCAAGTTCAAGGAAACATAACTCTGACATGACTTACTCCCTTTTCACTATCGACTCTTTAGAGAATTATTTAACCATGTTAGATGTTCAAGAGGTTCTTCAAAAAATCCATTTATTGAATTAACCATTTTCACTTTACTTCTAATGTTATATCTTTCTCAACTTGTTGAACATTCAAAACCTCCACCACTCCTACAAATGAATAAACACGAGGAAAACCTAGATTTTTTTTATAGATTTTTTAAAAATTGATAAATTTACAAAGGTATAAGGACAAAAATAGGGCGTACATAAGCATAAATTTGCTAGGGGAAAGCTTTATAAAAAGTATCTCTGATTGGTTATTAGGTTTAAGCTAAAAAAATTATATAACAAGGGCAGTTATGGTTAAATTTACAAATTTAGGGACTTGTAAAGCTAGGTTCTAGCATTGGCTCCAATTGGGGACATGCGATATTTTCTAGAAATGTGAGATCCCAAGACTTATCTAAGTGAATAGATAAAAAAGGGACCAAAACATGATTGGGAAAATTGCACATCATCTTGACCAACCAATTTCAAGATTACACAAATGATAGTATGCAAAAACATGATGTATAATCATGGCTACAACAAAACACAAAATAGAATATACAATTGTGCATAAAAAAAGGAATAGGTTGAAGCCTATGAGAAATAAATATTCAAGGATTATCCATGTACACAAAACTCTTGAAAATTTCCACTCAAATTGATGTTGAATTATGAATCTTCACCACATGTGTTTTCAATGAAGTATAAACCCAACCACATGGAATCAAAATTTCTACTTTTACCTTTATCCTATTCCCTGACATTCCATAATAAGACCAAGTCTCCTACTTTAAATTTTCTTATGTTGGTCTTCCTATCAAATAAGTATTTGACTTATTTATATTTCTTTAGATTCATAGTTTGTGCCCTTCTACTTTCATCAAGTTCAATGAGCTAGTATATTCTATTAGTAAAGGAATCATCAAAATCCTTATTATATTCCTACAAAAACTTCATTAAATTTTTGATTGGTTGTGTCACATCATTGCCATATACTAACTCAAATCCAATGAAGAACTAGTGAATTTCTTTAGTGCCACACTATTAGCTCACATCACTAGCCTTGGCTTGCTATCCTACACCTTTTATTCTTGGCCAACAATATATTAATCATTTTCATCATACTTTTGTTAGATTATTTGACTTTACATTGCCTCAGGGGTGATATAGCGAAGAATATGATATTATAATTCCATTTTCATCACATAGGCCAATGAACTTAGCTAATCTTAAATGTATAGCATTATTGGATACCAACTTTTTTGGGATGCGAAACTTAATTATTATAGGATGGGAATAAAATAAATCACCAAATTACTTATATCTCACCTTGTAGGGATAACTTCAACTCATTTTATGAATAGGCTATGGCTAGAAGAATCCACTTGAAGTCAAAAATAAATTTATTGACTATTTCATCACTAAAATCAATGCAAATTAATAGAAATCTCCTTTGGTTATGTATCATTCCTTTTGGGAAATTCATGCAGTACAAAGAATACAATATGCAATTATACCATGGGCACTATTGTAGTCTGCATTCCTTTTTCTACTCATCCTCAATATTGATATGATTCACATCAACTTCCTCCAAATTTGACTCATCCATTAGCCTATCAAGATCCTACCCTTGGACTAGTTTATGACTTGGATCTCAATGTCAAACACTTGGATCTTTATGATCCATTTCCACCACCTATTAGTAGCCTCTTGTTAGCTGAAAATATATTTCATAGTAACATGTGACACATACAATAATTTTTTCACCAACTAGGTAATGACTATATTTTTTATAGAATTAATTAGGGCATAGGCCTTCTTCTCTATGGCCTCATACTTCAAATCAATACCTTGGAGTGACTTGATAAAAAATGAGATGGGTTTCTCATATCCATACTAATTCTTTTGTAATAATGCAATAGCAAAAATATGAAAGGAGAAAAAAGAAAATAAAAGAGGCTTTAAAAAGTCTAGTGAGGCTAAAATAGGAGCATATTTTATTTCTTACTTTATAACATAAAAATATTTTGTGGGCTCACCCTCCCATGTAATTACTTGGCCTTTCTTCAACATATTTGATATTTCCTTTGTTTGTTTAGTGAAGTTTTGGATAAACCAAGTTAAAAAGTTTCTTTTTCCAAAAAAGGATTGTATACCCTATATAGTTTTGGGTTGAGAAACTTTATCAATTACTACAACCATTTTTTAGATTAATTCTTATCCCATATTTGGACAATATATGCCCTAAAAATTTACCCTTAGTAAACCCGAATATATATTCTTAGGGTTAAGGGATATGTTGTACCCTAGGCACCTTTGGAAGATATTTTATAGATGAATATAATGATATTTAGCATTTAAAAATGTTATCAAGTCATCTTGATAAACAACCATTATGATGTCAATTAGGTTCACAAAGGCTACATTCCATTATTCATTGAAATATAGTTCATAAGCATTAGTTAAACCAAAAGGCATCAATATATATACATATGTACTCCATAGGGTGGTTAATTATATTTTATACTACTTAGAATCCTTTAGAATGATTTATTTATAAACTAAGAAACCATCCATCATTGATAGCAGTTCACACCCTGTCACAGATTACAACATTGCTTTCATGCTTGGCAAGGGACAATTGACCTTGAGAGAAGACATGTTAAGGTTCCTAAAGTCCACATACAATGTAATATATCCATTCTTTTTCTTTACTGGAACCATGTTTGAAACCCATGATGAAATCTTTAGAGGCTTTATTATCCCTCCCTCTCTAAGCTTCACAAGATCTTACTAAATTTTAGGAGCTAGGGTAGGATTTTTTGACCTTTTCTTTTTCATAAAATGCTTCGAATATGACTTCAATATAATTTCATGTTGAAATAGGTCCTCCCTATATGACTTTAGGTCATCATATGACCATAAAAACACCTTGTATTATTTCCTCAACAATGTGATTAATGTCTTTCTTATTCTAGGGTCTATCTTCTTCCTATGTAATTTTTTTGGGGTAGATTATGTGCCTAGGTTCATTTCTTCTAGGTCTTACTTATGCACAACTACTATCCTTGTCAAAATTCTATCAACATTATCAAATTATTGCTCCAAGGAAAAAATTCCCTCAAGGATCTTATTTTTTTAGTTGAATGACCTTGCTACCAAAGATAGTGTCATCCATTACAATTTTCTATCTCTTCACCCAATCTATGGAGAAAGCATAAAAAGTGTAATATTGTCCAACATAACATTCTTGTAATTCTTCAATATTTTATTTTTAGAAAACTATTTTCCTCTAACCTAAGATATAACCAACTTTGAGTCTCCCACCACTATACGATTACTAATTTTATCCTTATGAGCAAGATTTAACCCTAAAAATAGAGCCTCATACTCTAATACATTATTGATCAACTCAAATCCCAATTTAAAAGATGATTTAAATGACTCACCTTTAGGATAAATGATCACAATCATAGCTCCAACATGTTATTTGAAGTAGGCCCTATCAAAATGTATGATCCAAACTTTGTTTGATGATACATTGATCCACAAGGTCAAATTAATAATCATGAAAATAATTTGTATTACTAATCTCAAACTTGAAGTTATCTATATCCGTGACAATATACAAAATGGTATGATCTAGATCAAAAATATCCTCCATAATGTATTAAGACCTTGGCTCTCTATCCAATCTCACATGATTCCCATTGATAATAATTGTGGTATATGAAGAATCAATTTGAATACTTCCCCTCATAATTTTAGATCATATTCATGATAATAACATACCATATAGGGATGTGATATCCACCACTATCACATTCATCTTATACCCCTTTTTTAGGTAGGCCGTTAGTTTGAAGTCAAGATCCTTCATGAAGTTGATGATTGGAACTTCCCTTTCAATTCTTGATCTGTTAGGATCTATGACAAATCACTTAGTGAATGTTAATTTAATGTAAACAAGAACTGAATGTCTTAAGCCTAAATTCAAATTCTTTTAAATAGAAATTAAAATGATTAAGACAATGGGTAAAAGCAAGAAGTTGGGTCCACGAAGAGGGGAAGTTTTGGTCAAATAAAATATCTCGCAGAAAACGCGTATGCGTTATTAAAAAATACGTATGCATTATGCATCGTGTACCCGAGCCTAAAAAAATGTGTATGCGCTAAAAAATGCGTACGTGTTATATAATGCGTATGCATTTTATAACACGTACAAATCATTTATTTAAAAATTTAAATACCTTTTAGAAACGCGTACGGGTTTTCAAAAGAAAAACGCATATGCATTTTAAATTGTGTACGTATTTTGTGTTCCAAAATGCATACGCATTTTAAAATGTGTACGCGTTTTGTGTTCCAAAATGCGTACGCATTTTAAAACATGTGTTTCTAAAAAGCATTTAATTTTTTAAATAATCAAACAAATAAAGAACGCGTATGTGTTTTGTAGTGTGCACGCATTTTTAAAAACACATACGCGTTATTAAAAATTTGAATCTCCAACCCACATGTAGCCTTGGTTTTAGGCTCGGGAAAGGCTTAGAAATCCGACCCTTAGCCTTTGACCTGCAACTAAAAAACTAAGGCAGATTGAAGAAGAATGTCCAACTTTGGCAATATGGCTGATAGACTTTTTTTTGGAATCAATCTATAAAATTAAAATCCATTAGATAACATGATGTATAGTTTCCAAATATATAATTTTTATTAAGATTGGATTATATTTATTATTTTTTAATTAATTTCTAAGCAAACTAGTCCTTAAACTTGAAATATCAAGCTTTTTTGTTTTTTAATAACTTTTTTTTGGTTAAGTTTCTTGTACAAAAATTATATGGAATCAATATTCAGACAATTCTCTACACAATGAAAAAAAAAGATTCAAAAAATGTTTAGTTTAGGTCCAATTATGTTGTACGTACACATTGATTTTTAAAAACAACAATTAAGGCCAATACAAATTCAATAAAAAAAATATTCAAAAAAAAATAAATAAAAAATTCCTCATCAATCTTCATGTTGATAGCTCTCTTTCCCCAAAAGGAATTAGAAAAATATTTTTATTGTGTTCAAAAAGTGGTGTTTGTACACGTGCATGGTATGGTAAAAAAACAGGGACTTTTAAAAATTGGTTTTCGTACATCCCTATCAAAATTTAATTTCTATCATTTGGGTATTTGAATAAATTACATATTTGGAAACTAGATTCAAAATGCTAAATTTCATATTACTAAATTTTTTAAAGATTCATTGTGTAAGTGCCTCAAATTTTCAGTCTAAGTATGACAAATTCTGAAAAACAGCAAAAACACTTCCACTTTTTGAGTTTTTTGTGGACCCAACTTCTTGCATCAGCCCCAATAGGAATATGAAAACAAAGAAGAGAAGATGAATAAAAAAATTGATAACGGAGTTCGTCAAATGGCTACGTCTCCAGGTACCTCTCCAACAGAGTGACCGATCCTTGATTATGCTCCAAAATTTGTTTACAAGGCTCCACAATCTATTACAAGTCTCCACGAAGTCTCCTCGATTGATAGTGAAGTGAAGAAAATCCCCTCCTTCAAGTACAATTTAACTTGGCTTAGAGCCTCTCTTTGTACAAAGTTGAACAATTCACTATCAAAATTCCTCTAACTTTTCCATGTCCTTTTACAAGCCAAAAATCCCCCTTTAAATACACTTTGATATGCTATTCGGGGTTTAACAAACATATATTTCCTATATCTCCCTTATCTCCAAATTTGAAATTAAAATCTTGAAGATATGACTTATCCCCTTATAATACATATTCGGGCTAACAATATAGTAGAATCAATTTCGATTTATGCTATATTACACATCAAATATGTGGCTCAATGGTAATTTTGGGAAAACAGTGAATAGGGGGTCAACGGTTCAAATCGCCCCCCCTATTTTTAAAATAACATCAAATTTTAGCTATCGTAAATAGAAGCAGTGCCCAGAATATCTCAACAGATGTTCCCGACGCGTTGGTGGATGGTGGGAGTTGCAAAAGGGAGGCCGACGGTTCAAACCGCCGCTCCCTCTAAATGGTATATGTTGATCTTTTAATAAAACACATTATATATAGATTGTTGAGGATATTGTGTGGTGTAGTGGTGGAGCGCATAGCTTGTGAATGGGAAGTCGAAGGTTTGACCCCCACCTAATTTTGGTCAATGTCGACGACATGCCAACCAAACCATCCAAGGGCCATGAGGCACCCAACTATTGGGCCATGTGGCCTTATTCTATTCGCATGCCTGCGACACGTGTCACTCTGTGATTGGGACAACTTGGATGTTGTACTGCCACATCACTGCCAAGTGTCACCTCCTAGTTTTTCCATGTCAATGTATGGTCTGCCACGTCAACATCATACTGCCACATCATCATATGGTCTTCCATGTCAGCATGCTGACGTCAGTATCTTGGTCAACATTTCCTCGCAAACTTTAACTGGTTGTAACTTTTGTGTACGAGCTTCGCTTGAGGCAATTCAAGTTGCATTGGATTCATGTTGACAAGCTCTTCGATGTGATGCCATTTTTTTAACCATTTTTGAGATGATAATTTTTTTGACCTAGCATCCTTCATCTGGAACCCCTATTTTGACCAAACTTTGACCAAGCGTAACTCGGGCATATGAACTCCTTTTGAGATGATTCAAGTTGTGTTGGGTTTGTATCGAAGAGCTCTTTAACATGGTGCCAATTATTGGAGCATATCAAACAATTGATTTTTTGGTGAACATATCCACCTGGATCAATCCTCCCCACTAGAGAGTTTTTGGACCTTCCAAACTTGAATACACAAAAAGCAAGTGAGGGTATAGTTCCCTCTTTTCCAACCTCCATCCATTATGATTTTCTAGGATTCATCCCTTTCAGTCTCACTCTGAGGTACTCAATGGCTCCTCTTTGTGAAGTTCTGACATTCTTGTATAAGATGACATCTTCCTATAACTCGTTCATGTACTCAGATGATAAATCATCAATATAAGGAACTTGAACATCGACCTCCTCCTCTAGTATCATTGGAGGTTCATACAACTTCAAATTCTCAACATTAACAACTACATAGATATGCATATATGAAGGTAAATTTAGGCAAAAGGCATTGGTACCAATATTCTCTAAGATCTCAAAGGTACCATACCTGATCGGCTTGAGCTTCTTACCTTCGCCTTGCATTCTTTCTTTATTGATGTGTAACCAAACTCTGTCACCAACCTAAAATTGATGATCAAAACGATGCTTATCCTGTGTTGGGATTTGTACTTTCCCTAGCTTTTCTCCTACCGAGCTTCAACTGCTTGGATCTTTTGGATGAACTTCAAGGCCTTGTTTGCATCATAATGTCCATGTTTAACATCTTCCTTCCCAAAAGAAAAATCCATAGGTTTCCTTGGCAGATAACTGAAACAAGTCTCAAAAGGAGATCTTCGAGTAGAAGAGTGTGTTGCATGGTTGTAGGGTGATCCCACAATAGTGGTTTACAATTTCTGGGCAAAATGGACACTGAACTGATTTTTTTAACTAAATCCTCACTTTTGGGCTCCTATAGCAGCTAAATCGTGAGGAATTTGAAGATGATGCAAACTAGTGATTTGTGAAGTTTTGTCTATAGATTCTAAATATATATTTTTCAAAATTTTTGGAATCAGATTGTACTTCTTTTTCCATCTCCTTCGAAAACTAGCTTTTAAAAAAAAACAACATTTTTATGGAGTGACACTCACCGTATACAACATAATTTTTTTTGTATGAAGGATAAAATTCTATTCTTTTTGAATTTAGATTTGTAACTACTATATCTAGCACTTTCATTTGGTTTCATAGTGTTTTATTAAATATTTTTTCCTTAATCAAGTTTCGAAGTCAAACCAATTACAATTGAAACATAGACGGACTGTATACAACATAACTTTTGCTGTATGTATCAAAATTTAATTTTTTTTTAATGGATCAAGGACATCAATACCCAGCCTAGGCATATTTTTTTAAATTTTATTTTGATAATATGCTATTTTTCCACATGTGCAGAACAAAGAGCTTGATTTTCAGTGAAAAACCTATGTTTAATAAAACTAAAAAACAACATACATAATAAAACCAAAACATATTTAAATTATATTCATTGGATAGCTCTTTTTGAGGACTACCATGATCATTTGAAATAAATTTTAAATGAATTCATTTGATCCCCCAAAAGGTAAATCAAAAGTGTTTTTTTATTAGCATTTTGATAGGTGTAAAGGAGACTTCGTTGTAGGTATGGTTTAAAACTAGCGGGGTTCTATCCAAGGGGGTTTGATCTAAGGCGGTTTGATCAAAACCTCTTCAATTGAAATCCTTAAAATGGAACTTTTTAAGGCTTAAATCATTATACTTTCTAAAAATATGTGATTTCAACAAAAATCAAAATCTCCCAAAAATTGTAAACTAGCTTTGTGGGATCACCCTTTTGTGGGATCACCCTGTAAGCATGTTGCACATACTCTCATCCCACAACTTAGGATGTTTACTGTAGTAACCTCTAAGAAGATGTACAACTTTCCTATTTAGTACATTTGTCTTTCCATCAATCTATGGATGGAAAGCTGTACTTTTTTTCAGTCTAGTTTCCATGAGTTCCCATAATGCTAACCAAAATTCCACCATGAATCGAGAATCTCAATCCGATACAATAGAAGTAGGAAGACCAAAATGAACCCATACAAATTGAAAGTACAAATGTGTTGTCAGTTCAACTATGACCTATTTTTTTACAAGGCATTAGAATGCACATTTTACTGAACCTATCCACTACCACAAACAGATAATCATGCCTTCCTAGACATGGGTAGTCCCTTGACAAATTCCATTGAAACACTTTCTCATGGATGGGATGGTATAGGAAGAGGTGTGTACAACCCTAATTTCCTATTGCTAGGCTTGCTTGTTGCACACATTACACATCCTCTAATGTACTTGGATACAGTTTCTTGCATGTGAGGCCAATAACAATATTTGTGCATTTATGACATTGTTTTTCTTACCCAAAAGTGTTCAACAATCAAAGATGTGTGTGCTTCTCTGATCATTTGTGCTTGTTCATCTTGTGGAATACATAAGTTTCCTTTAAGTGATACAATAACTTGTCCTGCACATAGTAGTCTTTCTCTTCTACATGTTTTCCTTGAATTTATGCTACATATATATCCTTAAAGTCTTTGTCCTTAGCATATTGTTCTTGATAACTTTCATGTGCCATTGAACTACTTAAAGAATAATTGTAGCATTTGTAGGAGGCCTAGATAACATATCCGCTACTTTATTCTGAACCCCTCTTTTATATTTTATAACCAAATAAAACTGTCGTAGAAAACCCATCCATCTAAAGTGTTTACTTTGTTGCAATTTAGATTGTGAGTGCAAATATTGAAGTGGTTGATGATCTGTGTCTATTATTGCTTCTTTACCCATTAGATAATGTTTCCACTTATTTACACTTTGAACTAATGCATACAGTTCTTTATCACATGTGGGATAATTACTTACCACAGTCACCTGAAAGTTTCAGAATGAAAGCATATAGGTTTACCTCCTTGCATGAGTACTACTCCCATGAAAAATCCACTAGCATCTGTTTCAATTTCGAATGGTTTTTGTAGATCCGATAGAGCTAGAACTAGTGTAGTGCTTAACTTTTCCTTTAAAGTATCAAAGGCCTTTTGCTGCAGAACTCCCCACCGGAAATTTCTCTTTACACTTGTGAGTGCGTGTAATGGAGATGATATGTAGGAGAAGTTAGCTATGAACTTTCTCCAATACTGTACTACACCAATAAAAATTTCCACTTTTGTAATTGTACTTGGCTTAGGCCAGTTTAGAATGACTTTGACCTTTGGAGGGTCCACTTTCAAGTGACCTCCTCCTACAATATAACCTATGTACACTAGTGATGTCTTAGCAAATTCACATTTTGACATCTTTACATACAATTTTTTGTTTCTCAATACATCCCATACTTTTTTCACATGTTGTACATGCTCTTCCCAAGTTTGACTAAATACAAGTATATCATCCAAATAAACTATGACAAAATCATCTATGAATGGATGAAAGACATCATTCATGACTCTCATAAAGGTAGTTGGTGCATTACAAAGACCAAAGGGCATGACCAACCACTCATACAATCCCTATTTTGTCTTCAATGCAATTTTCCATATATCATTATCTGCAATTCTTATCTGGTGATATCCACTACACAAGTCTAACTTAGTGAAATAAACTGCATGTTTCAATTGATCAAGTAAATCATCTATTTAGGGAAGAGGATACATGTTCTTTACTGTTATCCTACCTAGGGCTCTGTAGTCAATGCACATTCTCCATGACCCACCCTTCTTTGACACCAACACAATTGGAGAACCACAAGGAGAGGTACTTGGATGAATAACTCTTTTCTCAACCAACTCCCAAACCTGCTTCTTGATTTCCTCATTCTGCATAATTGATAAACGATACATTCCAATGTTTGGAAGAGGCAGATAGCTAACAAGTATCATAAACAAACAGGAAAACTGCTTGTTAGTAGTGCACTGTTCCTAGAATTAAGAACATAGAGAGCTAAAAACACACAAGCTTTTCAACAAACAATAAACAAATGAGAATTAGCACAAATAAAACTCAACACTCGCCTGAGATTTCATGAATTAAATATGCATTCACTGCTTGCATACCCACTAGCTCTCCAACACATCTCACACAATTTGTATTTAATGGATTAAACATGCATTCGTTGCTTCATGATTAAATATTTTCCAAAATATATAATGTCCCCCTATTTTCCTAATTTACTTAAATGAAAATGAATAATAGACCTACTCCAACCAATAGAAAAAGAGATAAAACCTAATTTTCAAACACCAAAAATATGTCCTTAAATCCTAACTATAGAAAAAACACAAAAATATTTTAAACAATACAATTTTATTGGCCACGCAACTATTTGAAAAGAGAATCCAACAATTGCAATAGTAACTTGCTTTTGGACAAAAAAAAGTTTCATGTTTATGAATTACATGGCATGCCATTCACTATGCTCATTTGTCTATTTAGTAAGTCAGATTCTTGAACCAGACTTCTCCAACATATCTCGCACAATTTTCTTTGTGATCTTTGTTGATAGATTGGTGGCCACTCGAGCAATAAACACATAGTTAATGCATTCAATGCACCCACAAGACCTTGCTCAAACCATCTAGTTTTTTCTATAACAACGGGCAATACTTCTAGCTATCAAGTATAAAAAACAGATAGAACAACCACTCACCAATAGTACATTGTTCTGACGGCTCCTCTCGCGTTCAACCATTGCACAAAATAACACACATCCAAGAGAACAACCCAGAGCTAAAAACACACAAGCTTTCCAACAAACAAGAATAAGCAAAAATAAAACCCAACACTTGCCTGAGATTTCATGAATTGACTATGCATTCGCTGCTTGTGTACCCGTCAGTTATCCAACTCATCTTGCAAAGTTTGCATTTAATGCATTGAACAAGCATTCACTACTTCAGTACCCACCAGCTTGTCGCCAAAGTTCGCACAATTAGCATCCACTGATTAAATATTTTCCATAATATATAATGTCCCCCTATTTTCCTAATTTACTTAAATGAAAATGAAAAATAGACCTACTCCAACCAATAGAAAAAGAGATAAACCATAATTTTCAAACACAAAAAATATGTGCTTAAATCTCAACTATAGAAAAAAGACAAAAATATTTTAAACAATACAATTTCATTGGCCAAAAAACTATTTGAAAAGAAAATTCAACGAATGCAATAGTAAACTTGCCTATCAACAGGAACTAAAAATTATATTCATCTAACTTGTGAATAGTACTCTCTTAACTATAGACAACAAATCTACAAGTCTAATCAATAAAAACATCAAATCTAATCAATAGAAGTTTTATTATATTTTCATATTTCCATCTCCTCTTCTTATTCAAATCTAATCAATAGAAGTGTTATTATATTTTTATGTCGAAGGCTTGTCCTATATGAGCTTTTCAAGCTCACTTTGCCTATCAAGGGTTCACAAGCCCCAAGAGGCCCTACAAGGGGGTTAAATAAATCTGAGTCGTGCATCGTTTTTCAACACTCATTTTAAAAAATTTATGAGATAGAATATAAAATAGATTTTGTGGTTAAAGAGGATCTCAAATAGGCGGTTATTTTTGTCGTTTTCCATTCTCTTTATCGTGTAACATCCTCCACATGTCATGAATGTTTGGGGATTCGAGGATCGATAGGCCTATAAGGGTAAAATTTTTACGGGGGATGAAATGAAATATTTTAATGACGTCCACGAGGCCAAAGAAGCCTATGGGACCCAAGAACAGCACAAGAGCCCCCATAGAGAGGCCCTAGTCAGTTTGTAAATATCGGTTGAGATCAGTCCTTCTGTAGTGTATTTTGATGATGAAGTTTGCAATTTTGTCTAACCTTGACTCTTCAAACAAGGTATTCAAATTATCAACCTGCACAGTGTCCCCATAACTGTCCTGGATGTCTTTATACGCTGAGCACTCCATGATGAAGTGCCACTCCGTCTCCACCATACCCTTGTTACAAAAACGACATATTCTATTTTCCCACTCTTCTTTAGGAACAACCCACCTGCCCGTTTCACATCTAAGATGATGTGAACTAGTTCGCAATTGAGCTATCAACATTTTTGCTTTCCATTTGATATTCGCTCCTATATATGCCTTTTCCTCATGGTCCTTCATGGGATTGAATTCTTTGATATAATAATCTTTTTTACACCCTGTTTTTTCGACCATATTGCATATTTGAATTTTTCTCATATAATTTTTTATTTCTTTATTTGTGTTTCTTAGGTGGTCGTGGCATACATAAATATTTTCAATTTTAATTCTTTAATTTGCATTTGTTCAAAATCTCCATAAATTGTTTAGTCTGGGAAGTCAAAGCCACTTTTCATTTTTATTTATTAAATATTACTTTTTTAAAAGTTCCTAAATCTGTCACACACATGATACATAGATTTTTTTGTATTGTAAGACATAGGGAAGATAACTAAAAGGATAAAAATCATGTAAATTTATTTATTTTTAGCTATTTTTTTTCTTTTGATCCTTTTACACTTTTGGTTTATTGCTGGTGGCATTATTTTATTTGTTTTATTAAATTTTGATATAATTTTTGATATAATAGTTAATATTTAAATAATAAATATAATATAATAATAAATACATAAATAATGATATAAATAATAAATATTCATATAATAATATAATGAATAATATATTATTCTATAATAATAGTTAATAGAATAGTTAACATTTAAATGATACATATAATATAATGACATAAATATAATAATATAATAATAAACACATAAAATAATGACATCAATAATAAATATTTATATAATAATATAATAGTTAATATGTTATTCTATAATTAAAAAAATAAAAAAATAATTACATAATAATATTAAAATCATTTTCTGAATCATCTTGATCTTATTTACTAAACGAATGTGTGCAAAAAAAAAAACCAATTAAGAGACGTACCCATTGCACAAAGTGCCATAGCTAGTCATATTTCCATCTCCTCTTCTTATTCTAGTGTATGCTGGCGGCTTAGTTGACCCCATTCACAGTGCACTTTGTTGACCCCCTTCTTTATTCACCATTGTCTATCTAGCATTCTGGATGCACATTTGACTGTGTTTATTAATTAATTGAAATTCATAATACTATTGTATTCTGAAATTCAATTAATTAATAAATACGGTCAAATGTTGTTAAATGTGCATCCAGAATGCTGCATAGATGTTGCCTCTTTATTCTACTTTCACAGTTGTTTATTAACGTATTGTTGTATGTCTCACAATGTCCTTTGTTGACCTCAGTCAATCCCTCATTGCCGGTGTTCTTTATAGTCAGTTGCCCTCTCATTGCCTGCCAAATCACCCAAACTCATGGTGCCCATAACCAAGTTATTATTGTTTACTGTTATTCCCCTGTTTCTCCTTAGCTTCTATTATGGATGTATTGAGAGGGAACGGGAAGCTCTTCTTCGCCTCAAAGACACCTTAAATTATTCTTTTCATTCTAAATTAAGCTCGTGGGAGAAGGGAAGCGATTGGTGTCTCTAGGACGATATTTCCTGCCATAACACCAGTCGTCACGTAGTCGGTGTTGAAATGGAGGGTAGTGTTGGAATATACGGCGGTGTCATATCTGAGAGCTTGTGCACCCTCACTTTTGTTACAACCATTCGCCTACCCGGAATGGGATTAACAGGTATTCTTCCTCTCTGCTTTAGAAAACTATCTTCTATCATAGAACTGAATCTATCTTATAATTGGTTGAGTGGAAATATTCCATTGTCTTCTTCTCTTGCTGTCCTTTATTTAGGACATAACCTTTTAGAAGGTGAAACTATCCTCAATACTATTTGTATGCTCAACAACCTTAGTATGGTTGATCTTTCTTACAATCAACTGAATGGAAGCCTACCATCTTGTCTGGGAAGTCTCTCTTCACTCACAGAACTACATCTTTATTCTAATAGGTTGAGTGGGAATATTCCATTGTCTTGCAAACATTTCTTCTCTTGTTGTCCTTGATTTAGGATATAACGATTTAGGAGGTGAAACTATCCTCAACACTATTTGTATGCTCAGGAGCCTTAGTGTGGTTCAAATTCCTTACAACCAGCAGAACGGAAGTTTACCATCCTGTCTCGGTAATCTCTCTTGTCTAACTTGCTTAGATATTAGTGGAAATCACTTGAGTGGTAAGATTCCATATTCTTTAGGCAATATTTCCTCACTCAGTTTTTTTATGTTTCAAATAATTCTTTAAGTGATTGTATCCCAAATTCCTTGGGCAATCTATCTTTGCTGAAAACCTTGGATCTATCTCTCAACCAATTAAATGGAGATATCCCGAATTCCTTGGGAGGTCTCTCTTTGTTGGAAAGATTGGATCTATCTGACAACCAACTAAGTGGAACTCTTCCCTCATTTTCAAGGAACTCCTCCCTTGTGGGACTCCATGTTGATGGGAATGCATTCAACTAGAGTAAATTGCTTCCTTAACGCTACCCTCTTCACTTCAAACTCTTTTTCTCTCACTAGACGACCAATAGATAATTTCAGAGACTTTCTTTCACAATCTCAACAAATAAAATACTTTGTTCTTGTCAAACTATGTACTTAATATCAACAACACTTGGATTCCCTCATTCCAATTATCCCATTTATATATGGCATCATGTAAGGTGGATGGTCAAATACCATTATGGATTTCAACTCAATTCTCACTTGTAGAGTTGAGATTATTTGAGAACAATCTTTTCAAAGAAATTCCTTCATGGCTAATGGATATGATTTTTCTCTACATCAATCTCATAGGAAATCATATGCAAGGTCGCCTTTTGCTAAATACATTAGCTAGGAATCCATTGGCAGTCTTGGATGTGTCTAGAAATGCATTGTGTGGTCAGATACCATCAATTTGGCCTCCTGATATAAAAGTATTGTTGCTCAACAATAATTTGTTGTCAAGAAATATTTCTCCGCACTTCAGGTATCTCTTCACTAGAGATTATAAATTTGGCAAATAACTATTTGAATGGAATCATCCCTCCAAGCTTAGCAAGCTGTTCCAAGCTTCAAAAGATGGATTTGGGGGATAATAATTTGAGGGGAATGATTCTGGATGAGTTTGGTAAGTTTAGTGAGCTGAAGTCACTGCAGATAAAGAATAACCAACTAAGTGGATCATTCCCTCCCTCCATATCAAACTGCACAGAATTATATTTTATAGATGTTGGGCAAAACATCTTGAAAGGCCACATTCCAAAGTCAATAGGAAACCTTTCAGAGCTGAAAGTGTTAGTGATGAGGAAGAATACTTTTGAAGGTAGTATTCCTACAGAAATTGGGCAATTGAAGAACCTACAAATCTTGGAGCTTTCTTCAAATAGACTATCAGGTTTTATACCACATAGCATTTTTAGTTTACAAGCAATGTTGGCAGAAACACATCAAGAATTTTGCAGGGTTCAACTTTGAATATTTCTAGGAAGATCCGAAGGTAGAGATATGTTAGAGTAAAGGTTTTAACTTAATTATGTTAATTAAGTTGCCTTTGTTCCTCTCTTAAGATTTCACTTTAGTTTGCATATTGTGACATTTAATAATTATATTAATTATTAAATGTCTACCTATTAGGGTTTCTTTTAGGTTTTGCACAATCTCCTTTCTTAAGGATTGATCATTGTATTATTACCTCTCTCTGATTAATACAATTCTGAGCTTTCAGAGCACCCTTGCTTTTTTGTCTCCAATGTCTTCTTCTATGATAGGTTATTTGCATGCAGGTGATCTTCGGGGTCTATGAAGTTGGATTTCACAACTTCTACATGGTATCAGAGCTCTAGACTTGTGGCCGTTTGTTCATGATTTGAAGATATCAACTTACAGAGTTTTCTTTTGTGCAAGGGTTTCAAGCTACGGTAGTTTTTTGGCCAAATCAAAGAATTTTTCCATCATTTTTTGAGAGATTTCGACCTTGATCTCTCAAATAGTGCATTCTGGTGCAAAACGAACATCACTAATGTGCTCAAAAGACCCAAAAACCCCTATTTCAATATAAAATATGATAGGGTTTGCTGAAATTTGATTTTTTTGAGTTTTCCAAAAATGTTGCCAGAAAAATCTGTATGAACGCCTTGATTTTCATGCCATTTTTTTGTCTTGATTTCCGTGCTGTCTCAGTTTTCGTGCCATGAAGGTACAGCCAAATATTTTATTAATTTTTTAATCTTTAAATTAATAAAATATTTGGTTTAATTCTTAAATGATCACTTTTTAGTAAAATCGTCATATCTTGGGCATACGATGTCAAATTGGGCAAACGAGATATTGTCGGAAAGCTGGTTCTAGGCACTATCCAATAGTGCAGGTTTGATTTTCTGAGTTTTCCATTTTGATGTATATTTTACCAGTCAAAGTTAGAACATGTTTTTGGCACTCACGGAGGCATATATTTTGTGTCTGAACTCCGTTTTGCGCAAACAAATAGGCGTTGGAAAGGTGTTGCAGTGCTATTTCCATATCTACAATCTATTTGATCAGATAGTTTACCAAGTAAATTTTATTTAGCTTTGTGTGCTTTTACACTTTGCTCAATTACTTGGCCATTCTGGCACCTACATGGGTTATGTTTACGTTGGATGGGTTAGATTAATATGATTTATCATTGTTGAGATCATTAGTCTCTGAATTTTTCATTTGAGTGAGTATAATGGGTTTTTCTACTCACCCTTCTGTTGTATTATTGGATAAGGATAATTATGAGTCATGGGCAAAGGGCATACTTACACATTGTAAGTGGCTCAATATTTTGCCTTATTTATATGATTTCATACCTACACTAGACACAACAAGGGGTTTATCTGCATGGGTTATTATTCGAGATCATATTGTAGGGGTTATTGGTTGTAGTGTTGATTTTGACACTTTGTGTGCTTTATCTGACATTCGTTGTCCTCGCACACTTTGGCAACATCTTTGGGAGATTTTTGGAGACTCTAATATCTCTCCATTCCCAAAGAATCCTACGACAGATTGTATCATTCCTCTTGTAGATGTAGATTTCATACCCTATGATAACTGTACTCTAGAGGAGCTTGAGTATCTTGCAGGTCTTGCATGTGCTGATGGTTCAGAGACTTGTATTCATGTTCCCACTCTTCTGATTGAGACTTCATTAGCATCTCTTGTTGTTCCCGATTCAGTGCAGCAGAGCATCATACACCTTCCAGACATAGCTACTTTGGACTCTTATGTTGCAGACATATCTTTCTTGTTTGTGGAGTCCTATATTGCAGATTTGGAGAATTATTTTGAGGACATTCATCTCCTCTAATTTGACAGTTAGGTTATCACTGTACGCCCACCATTATCAGTGCATTCAGAGGTTGTATTTCAGGATTCTCCACATCAATTTGGATCTGACATCATTTGTTTTAGTTCAGACAAAGAGTTTCTTCAGCATCCTATCATGGCACACATCTTGAGACAGATTGGTTCATCACTCTTCACAGGGTTTCTTTGATATCGTCCTTTGGATTCATTTCTTCCCAAGGGGAGGAATATCATTTGTCACTTCAAGATCTCCTTTTGGATTCTACATCAGACATCTACCATTGTGACAGGAGTTTCTTCATTGTGGGGGGGCCTATCTCTCCTATGGAGACCATTGTATATGTACTTATATGATAGAAGCTGTCTATGGGGGGTATCATGTAGTCCACTTCCTATCCTTCTTTCATTAGTACATCATATTCATTTCTTTGCATTCTATTTTGGGGAGGAGTTTTGTTCCCACTGGGTTTTCTCCTTTACCCCGTTTCATTTAGTTTTCATTGCTTTTGTAAATGGGTACTTGATCAAGCCTAGTTGTCGGGACCCATGTTTACTTTCCTGCATTGTAGTTACCTTTGATTTCTTGCACATGTTTGTAGTTTCACTCTTGCTCATCTTAAGGGGGGTGTTAGAGTAAAGGTTTTAGCTTAATTATGTTAATTAAATTGCCTTTATTCCTCTCTTAAGATTTCACTTTAGTTTGCATATTGTGACATTTAATAATTATATTAATTATTAAATGTCTACCTATTAGGGTTTCTTTTAGGTTTTGCACAATCTCCTTTCTTAAGGATTGATCATTGTATTATTACCTCTCTCTGACTAATACAATTCTGAGCTTTTAGAGCACCCTTGCTTTTTTGTCTCCAATGTCTTCTTCTATGACAGGTTATTTGCATGCAGGTGATCTTCGGGGTCTGTGAAGTTGGATTTCACAACTTCTACAAGATATAATGAAAAAAATTCTTAACCATTCCACCACATACACATATAAGAATGGATTGAGTATGAATTCCAAAGGCAGAGATGAGAACTACACATATTTTTTCCTCACCATGGAATCCATAGACCTCTCAGACAATCAATTGAATGGGGATCTTCCTTATGATTTAGGAAAATTGAGGGATTGAAGTTGCTCAAACTTTCCATTAACAATTTCAGAGGTGCTATTCCAAATAGTATCACACAACTGACTTGGCTGGAAACATTAGACCTTTCCACAAATCATTTTACTAGACAAATTCCTCTAGATCTTGGTTCTCTGAGCTACTTGGGAGCCCTTAACTTTTCCAACAACCAATTGTTAGGGAGTATACCACAGGGAGGACATATGGCAACATTTAATGAAACATCATATTCAGGCAATCCAAATTTATAGGGGTGTCCGCTTCCAAAGAAATGTTCTTTGACCAACATTTGCTACTAGTCCTCCTCCCATTTCTACATCTATTAATGAAGAAGTAGAGTGAGGAAAGTGTGGGGTATGAGATTGGAGTGGGATTGTCACATGTAGCAAGATTTACAACAGTGTTGGTATGTATTGTGTTGAAAAAGAAGTGGGGATCACAATACTTTGAGGGAGTCGATTTGGTTTTGGAATTTCTTTTTCCATGGCTCCGCAATTTGACCTTATAAAAGTTTATTTCTTTTGTAAACATGATTCAATATAAATATATTTAAATATATCAAAATTTTAATTAGTTCATTTCATTTATCATTTATTTTTTGAAACTTATTAATTCTTATAAGGAAAAAATGTTATTTTTTATTTCATTTTAAAACAATTATGTTGTTATCTATTAAATGAATACGTTGGTTCTGTGGTTTTATCTATGGTTGTTTTCTTTGGACATGATGGACTGAACATAACATAAAAATAGGAAAACCTTAGGCTAATTAGAGTCTCCCTAACTGACCTGACCAAGATGTATATTGAAAAATCTGATTTGCAATTGGCTTCTTATTGGTTCGTTCCATTCATTAAAGGTCAGTCTTTGGTAGGAACTTGGTATTATCTTTACCATTCTCAATTCTGATGATGAGGGCACAATCTACTTTAGCTACTTTGCAGGCATATATTGTTGGGAGGATGCTCTTGCATACTGTTATTCTTCATTATTTTTGTTATGTTTCATTGATCTATACCATTAACTAGTGGACCATAATAGTTTCATTCCATTTCATTTTTTTCCTGGGTTTAAAGCATGTTCGTTGCTAAGGATAGACCTAAAATGTTGGTTCTTATCAGTTTAGGTTACATTATCAGATTTACTTTAAATGTTGAAAACTTAACTATGGAAAAACGAATAATTATCTAGTGGCCACCATTTAATACCAATTCAGTTTCTCCATTAATGCCATGATGAGTGAAAATTGACAAAGGAAATTAGCATAGTTTTCAGGAGATGCAGGGTACTGGTACTGGTACTGGAATAGGGATGTCAATCAAATTAGGGTACTTGAGTTAAATGAATAAGGAAATGGCTATTTTATATGTAAACGACAAATTAGGGTACCTGAGTTAAATGAATAAGGAAACGACTATTTTATATGTAAATGATTCACTGGAAATTTTGGATACGGGGACTGGTACATTGTCTATGTTCCCATAATGAAGTTTCCCGACAACTATAGAAATTAGTTGAATAATTGTTTGTGTCATGAATAAAAAAATCAGAATGCTTTTTGAATGCATAACTTGATTGGAAACTTCTTCTCATTAGTCACATGCTCCTCTCTTATATTTTAATTCATCAAAATTATGCCTCTTCTATACTTAGAATTGGCAAAATTGAGACCCTTTATATCTCTAGACTCTCATCCTAATTTTATCCATTATTTAAGAAACAAAGCAAAACAATACTATGTACCATTCCTTTCATAGATGTCTTGTTTTCCTTTTGAGTAAACACTTGGAAATGTACGGTAGATATAAGGAAAATCTTATTTCTTTACAGAATATTAGGAGAATTCTATCCTTCTTTACATGTAGAGTCATTAGTTTTAATGTAAGAAAAGTATATATATTAATTGGCATTATTGTGCATTCATAATATTAGGAGAATTCCACCCTTCTTTAGATGTAGAGTCATTAGTTTTAATGTAAGAAAAGTATATATATTTATTGGCATTATTGTGCATTCATAATATTCTTTCATTACTCTTGTTTAGTCATGAAGTAATTGGTTTTAATTCAAGAATTTTTAAAATAAATTTAATGTTTAATTTTGTGCGTGCTTATCATGTATCCATGATTTTTCACATCAAAGAACAAGATTCAAGTTGGTTAGATTTTTAATTTTTAATTTGTAAAGCTTTTATTCTATGATTTGTTAAAATATGTAATATCTAGATCACAAATCTGAATACAAAGGTGAAAGCAACCAGTAACACATATACCTCTCTTCTAACCAATCTATCTTTATTGCTAGTTTTTTACTTGAAGGAACAATTCATACATTATTGATGATGTTGGATCTTCTTCGGTGTGACTATTAAGGTTCGATAAATTTTAATTTTAATTTTCCATTTTGTTAGTTTCTACTATCCCCTATGCAATTACAATCTTTGGCATTTGCCTTTTTTTATGATTTCTATATAGTTCAATTTACATTGCTTTGTGAAAAAAACATACACTATTGTTTGAAACAATTGGAATTCTTCAAAGAGCAATATCAACCATCTTTGAAGTTTTTTGTTGTAAAAAACTATTGAAGAATAAACTTGTTATCCACTATATATTAACCAAATGACAATACAAGTACATAGATTGATAAGTTCTCTACATTGAATTATGTACATCAACAATAGTCAAATGAAATGTAATAGTGCTAGTAGTAGATACACAAGTAATAATAGCCATATATGAAGTACTAATAAGATAATTGATATTGTCTACCTTGTTTATATCAACATTTAGAGGCACAGAGACAAAATCTCCCAATAATAAGCAAGCATACAAGTTTTCAATTTCATTTGGCAAAAAATTTATATTAGAGTTAATCATGAAAATTGTATTAGTGTTGCTGATGTTTACAAAAATAGGCTTATCAATATCCTCATGAGCCATGAATAGCATAAATAACCTCCATATCAATAATAGGTAGTATCTTTGACTTGTAACTCCTCCATAACAACCCATATCTCATGGTAAACATCCAAAATCACCACTCAAATCATATGGGACCCACCAACAACATGCAATATGCTCCACAACTTGATTCTCATTCCCAAATCATGAAATTTGCTAAAAATGGCTTCATAACTATCACCTCTAACTCCATCTCATTCATGAATGCATATAATAATTGATGAAAATATCTTCAATGAATATTTATTACAAATTATGTTTCAAGTACATCCTAGGAAGGAAAGGACACTTTCCAAGAGTGTTGGAGATATGCAATTTTTTTTTATGAAGCTATTGTCAACGCACTAGGTCAATTTCTAGTGGTTGATAAAGTGACTTCAATAATTTTTCATATGATTGATCCATACATTTTGGTCGATGTCAATATTTCCAAGGATTTATCAATGGATACTATGCTCAAGGTGGAGGGCCACCCTTGGGTTTAGCCTCTTGATTATGAAGGTCTTCCTTTCCATTACTAATAGTGGTTTGAAACTAGGCACCTAGCTTCAAATTGTTTATAGACTATTTTATCTATATGTTATACTTAAAGTCTCTTGGTGTTGTTGGAAATTACTATTGTTTTAGTCTTTTTTCGTTGTTGGAAAGTACTATTATTTTGTTCCATTGTTACAAGTTTTCCTCTTTTATCCTTGTGAACCCTTATAAAACAAACCTGAAGAGTTATATGATGCATATCAAAGAACAACAAATCAATGATAATATAATACTAAAAAATGAAGAAAATAATAATTATTTGATAAGGAAAGGTCCTCTCATATGTGCATGCTATTATAGGAATACAATTAATGCAATGAATAAATTGGTATTAGTAGTTAATTCCTTCTTTGGAACTATTTTGGATTATTTCCTTGTAACTAAATTCCAAAATCATGAAAATGAACATGATAATTTCCTTTGTGGATATGCATTAATCTATGACAAAGATAGTAATGCAAACATTGAATAATTGTTAGACAAGTACATTACTTGAACACTAAACATTTGCATTCTTATATAGCTATCATACATAAATATTACAACACAAAATAGTGTAGAAACTCAAAATGAAAAGTTGTTGATATAATTTTCCACTCCTACCAATAAAAAACAACAATTCTTAAACCATTTGAAGACAATAAAGAAACTAAAATTTCCATAGAAAACATACAATTTCCATGTGGGATTTATGTGTGATGGTGGAATATATAATGGTAATGTAGGAGATGTCTACAAATTGGCATTGTTAATATTACAATGTTATGTGGGATATTTCCCATTTGTAACAAGAAGAGAGCATGGAATCGACCTGCACTCATTTGTGCCACATGTTTTTTAGAGAGCTTCCCTCTACACGTACTAGTGCATGTATATAATTTTAGAGTTTTATTAGATGCTATTTTCAAAAGGGAAAAGGAAAGAAATGGCCAACCTTGTAGCTTCACAACCATCTATTCCTAAATAAAAATTCATAATTTTAGTAGCCCTACATTTTGACAATGCCTTTATAATCCTTCAACATCTCACATAATTTATAAATTTTGTCCACATTTTAGGGGAAGTACATTGATTAAGCTTTAAACCATCACAACATTCCTTGACTTGAACATGGTAAAGCTTAAAAAGGGAAAAATCAATAAGTTGTAACAAGAATTTTGTTTTTTGTGTAGTTGATAATAAAGACTAAATCATGCAAGTGATATGGCAAAAGTTATCCTAAACACCCTTTAGGAGAGAGTTCCACATGGTGTAGTGGCCTTAACACCTTCTAATGCCATTGTCACTTAGTGGTTAGCTATCAACCTATTTTCTTCATCATGCAACATTTCACCTATCGTTCTCTCCATAACTAACTCCAAAGTAGCTTTCTAAAATTGTAAGACATAATAATTCAAAGAGACAATGCAAACATGTAAACATTGTAGATTAGGAGTTTCTTAAATTTATAAAGAGAGATCCTATTTTAGTAGATAAACTTGAACACCAATAATTTCATTCTACAATCACATTTATATTTATTTTGATTTAATATTTTTTTTAATTTATTATAAGTCTAATCTTCTATCTTATTAATATTACCAAATATATTTTTAATTGTGAAAATTACATATCTTTATTAATTTTTATATTTTGAATCTATGCATAATATTTCAACAACTTCATTTATTAAACTATTGTGTTTGCATTGCACATATTTACTTATATCTAAGTTACAATTCTATGTTGATTTCTTGTTCTTAATAGTATCTTCATGATAATTATCATACTTTCTATTTCTCTTATTTGTTAGAGGTACACTTTTATTTCATGCTTACAAAAGATGATATGATGGTTGACCCTCTTTACAATGATGATTTTTATGGACCTTTATCATTCTAATAATTGAACTATTGATAGTATTAATATCAATAAATAATATTTCTTGTATCTATATATTTGATGGACATAATACATTCTCATTTTTTCACATTTGTCATCACCATTGTATTTGTCTTGTTGTAAAGCTCAATAATTCACTAACTAGACACCACATATCATCTCTCATTCCTCAATTTTTTCCCCAAACAAGAGATCATTGTAAAATTTATGGAAGAACTTATAAGAGCTTCAAAAATCAAATATATTTAAAACAAAATTGTAAGAAAAAAAGATTTTATTGGAACAAGGTATGTAAAGCAGTATATTGTCTAAATCATAAGAATTTAAGAATTTTTTTGGAGGTAGTAAAGAATTTCAGTAGTTTTGGGATCAAATGTTCACTTGAGTCAAGGAACAAAAGGAGAAATAGAAAGGAAAAATTCTTTTATGGTAAAATGCAGATCTATTTTTTTAATTTGAACAACTTCTTTCACTCCATCATGATTTGGACTGATAGTTTTCTTTCTCGTTCTTGTTGTCTTTTTATTTTTCGATTCTCTTATGAGACTTTCTGAAATGAATTTGTAACAAACTTCCTTAAATTTTTATTCTTCAAACTTTAATGACAACTATTGCTATATAAAAATCTTTAAACAACTTCAATCATTTTATACAAATTGCATAAAGATACTTGAACTTATACCCATCAATGCTAGTTCACAACAACAATATAAAATATTAAAAACTCTAATTTGCAAGTGGCTTCTTATTGGTTCGTTCCATTCATTAAAGGTTAGTCTTTGGTAGGAACTGAAGAAAGCATGGGATGAACAACGCAAACTGTTTTTTGCTTTAGTTTTTGTTTTAAAGCATAATAAAACTTGTGCAGTTACTATTTTGGCGATAGATCTGGTTTTATCTTAGTTGTTCGATGCTACTGTATCTTTTCCTTAGCTTTGTTTTTTATTTCTTTTATTTAGCTTTGTTTCTTTTCAAGCTGCCTGTTCGCTAGTTTTTTCCTTTATAGCTTTTCTCAAATCTCTTTATATAAGAGATCTTTGTAATAGCATTTCACAGTTGAATAGTACAAAAATCTTCTCAGCTTGTTCTTGCAAATTATTAATTTTATGAAATTATTTATCTCAATATATTGTTAGAGCTATTCATTAGTTTTAATTCTTCAAGGTGCAGGAGTAATTTTTTTATTGCAGGTAGCAGAGTAATAGTTCTCTTCAAGATATCTCAGAATGGCAAATGGTGACAATTTTCCATTCCAAATTTTGTTGTTTACCAGAGACAACTACAAATACTAGAGTATAAAGATGAAGACCCTACTATTGTCCCAAGATCTCTGGGAATTAGTAGAAGTGGGATACACAAAACCTTCAGATTAGAATGCTTTGAATTCCTTAACAACAATCAATGAAATGAGTTGAAAGAAGACAAGAAGAAGGACAATCAAGCTCTATTCATCATTCAATCTGCATTGGATATGTCAGTTTTCCCCCGTATAGCTGGTATGCCGGAGTCAAAGGATGCATGGGAGGCTCTACAAACTGCATACCAAGGATTTGAAAAAGTAAGATTTGTAAGAATTCAAACCCTTCAAAGAGATTTTGAAAATATAAGGATGAAAGAAGTTGAGTCTATTCAAAAATTTATTACTAGGACTCAAAGTATTGTGAATCATTTGAAAACTCAAAGGCAAAGTGTCACAGAGCAAAAAATTATAGAATTTTTTTTGAGATCCCTTCCTCCAAAGTTTGATCCAATGGTCATATCCATTGAAGAAAGTAAAGATCTAACCACATTCAAAGTTGCAAAGTTGATAAGTTATTTGCACTCTCATGAGGAGTGTATGCAGTGTTCTACAGAGAACCTAGTGCAAGCCTTCCAATCTACTATAAGAATTGAAGAAAAGCCTACAACTCCTCCATCTCACATAAATAAATCTCAGGGTGAGTCTTCTTCTAGTAATAGAGGATGAGGTCGAGGAAGATGAAGAGGAAGAGGAAAAAGTTTAGTTGATTGTAGAAACATCCGGTATTGTGAAAGGTATGGACACTATGAATTTGAATGTAGAAAGAAAAAATATGATTTGAATAAGTTAGGAGCCAACTATACTGAAGAGTCTTTTGAAGATGCAAATCATTCTACATTCTTTGCATGTAATTTGGAAAAAGAGTTCCTCAAAAGGATGTGTGGTTCCTGGATAACAGTTGCTCCAATCATATGACAAGTAAATCTGATCTCTTTGTCAAATTAGATAAATCTACGAGAAGTCAAGTAAAGTTTGGTGATGATAAAGAGGTTGAAGTAATGGGAAAAGGTACCCTTGCAATGAAAACTAAGCAAGGAGAAAATACTTTTAAATTCATGACACGTTACCTGTGTCCAAATTTCAACATAATATTTTAAGTATTGGGCATCTTTTAGAAAAAATTATAAGGTTGTGTTTGAGGATAACTACTGAAAAATATTTGATAAATCGGCTAACCACCATCTTGTAGCAAAGACTTATATGACAGAGAATAAATTGTTTCCTCTCACATTGATTTCCACTAAGATGCATGCCCTCAAGGCAACCATAGATGTTTCGTGGTTATGACACCAACAATATGGTCATTTGAATTTTCAAGGATTAAGTTTTATTCATAAGAAAGACATGGTGAGAGGACTTCCTACAATTCAGGCAAAAGAAGAAGTTTGTTTTGGGTGTGCACTTGGCAAGCAACATCGAGATAATTTTTAGTGAACAAATCATGGAGGGAAAATCTCCTCTTGAGCTTGTGCAATATGCAATTTGTGGTGACATGCAAGATGAATCTTTGGGTAAGAATATTTATTTTTTGATATTTATTAATGATTTCTCACACCACACAAGGGTTTATTTTATTAAGTATAAATCTAAGGCACTTGAATGCTTCAAGCACTTTAAGACTATAGCAAAAAATCAAAGCAAGTATTCTATCAAAATACTTAGAATAGATAGAGGGGGAGAATTCACTTCCAAAGAGTTTGCTGATTTTTGTAATATACTCATGGCATCTAGAGATAGCTTGCAACTTATACCCCCTAGCAAAACGATATTGCGGAAAGAAAGAACCATACCATTATGGAGATAGCACAAAGTATGTTGCAGTCCAAAAACCTTCCTAATTGCTCTTGTGGAGTCATAGTAGCAACCAAAATTTATATTTTGAATTGAAGCCCAACAAAATTGCTTCAAAACATCACTCCAAAGGAAGCCTGGAGTGGACACAAGCCCTTAGTAGCTCACTTTTGTGTATTTGGTTTCCTCACATATGTTCATGGTCCTGTTTAGAAGCAAAAGAAGTTGGATGCAAAATCCCAACTTTGTATCTTTGTGGGAAATTTTGATTCCATAAAAGGATACAAATTCTATAACCCTAACACAAAGCAATGGATTATCAGTTGGGATGTGGTTTTTGTTGAAGGGGGAGTATGGTAATCGTAAAAAGGAGTTCACCAATCTAGGTATATATTTAAATATTTGCAATCTAAAAATATTCAAATTCCTTTTAAGCTTGCACCATTTTTGTGGAGTTGTAGGGTTTTTTCCTTGATTAAGAAGAGATTGGTTTTATTGGATATTTTTCTATTTGAAGCATTAGTTATTTACATGGATTTTTTTAGGTTTTAAATTAGATTTCTTTGAAACCCTAAATATTTTGCATCTTCTTTGAATCTGAGTTAGATTTAGGATATACGAGCATCACTCAAGCTATTATATTTTATGATAAAAGAATTTTTAGATCCTAGATCTAGGAATTATAGTTAGGGTTTTCACACATTTTTAGATTTCTCAAAACCCTTTATTTAGTCTTATAGCTTCCGATCATTGTGAGCCGTAAATTCCCTTTGTGATATTAGCAAATCACATCAAAAATTGAGTCATATTTGCAAGTCAAGGCCTGATATCTAGAACCTTGGGGTTATTTTTTGTAGGTTTTCTATGAAAAGTTACCTTCCAAGAGAGGTAGAACAATTATGTTTTATTTGTGTTGTGTAGTGAAAAAAACACTCATCAATAAGGCATTCAAGAAAAAATGATCTTTTCTTTTATAATCATTAGAACTATCTCTATTGGATATTCAATAGGAGTCACACATAGACTTCTTCGGACTTGTACACTTCTCCACCTTGTTGCATATGAAATGATCTTACATTTATATCCACTATAGCACTTCAATTCTTTAATTAGATAAACCAACAAAAAATACAATGAATTTAACTGGCCAACCACCAAAGCATAATGTGGTCCTATCCCAAAGATAGAGAGGATAAAAAAAAATTAACACTTCTTTTAATGTGATCCAAAATGATTTGCATGTAGGTGCACATCAACCCAATTCAACATCAAGCAAACATATGGATGAAATACTGAAGCACACAACCAGTTGGTCCATAAAAAATTTCAATTGAATTTACTTGATCTGGTCCTAAGTAGGATAGGTAAGGACCCAAATCTATCATGACACATCTTCCATTTCTGGCCCGCAATCCCCCAAGCACATGGCCCAAGCAAAGGAGCAAGCCCTATTGGCCAAATATCCACAAATAACCTACAAAGCCAACTCAAGACATAATACAACACCAAAGTAGCTAGTTAGCAACATGCAAATCATATAGGGATGTTCCTTGAACATCCAAAATCACTTTAATACACTTCTTTCATATTGACATGCCATCAACAACCACCGTAGACCAAATAGGTACAAAAAACTCTATTTAGAAAACATAGAATACATAATAGGATAATTTAACATTGGTAGAAAAACTTGTGAACCACTTCAGCCTATGAGATTGGAACTGAGAAATTACATAGATATTGTAAGAATATTTACCAAACTGCAGGAGTAGAGACATCAATGTAGAGAAATACAAAGCATTTCCTGGACCAGTCCAAACAATTAGAAACACTGTCAACCTTCTGTAATTCATAGGAACATCCTCGTCAACTTAGGTGACCTGAAAAGATAGGGGTGCAACATACACAAAACACTGACATTGAATACCAAACTACAAGACTAGAACTTTAATAGTGAAGGAATGTTGAGCATTTTCTCGAACAAACTTCAAAGCAAATTCTTGAACTAGAATCATTTGAGTAACTTGTGGAGACCAAAACTTCCTTTCAACAACACATATATTATTAGGAACATGAGGAGAGAGAATGAGACATTTAGTATACCTTTGGAAATATCTCTCTAGCATTAGTCATGCTTCTAATCCTCATCTAAACATATCAGTATGAGAACAACTCTATTGATAGTGATAATTCATTATATGAACATCAACAATCCTTCTTTGGAAAGGAATGACATCTAACCATGAACTTCTTCAATTCTTCTCTTCTTAATAAGGTATGACATCCAATCATGAACTTCATTAAATCTTCTCTTCTTTGATAAGGCATGACATGTAATCATGAACTTCATCAACTCTTATTTTCTTTGATAAGGCATGACATCCAACCATGAGATTCTTGAACTATTCTCTTCTTTGATAAGGTATGACATCTAACCAATGTTAGCCCAAATTGAATATACCAAAGACAACTAATGCTAAGGACTAACAACATGTAACTCAAGTACAACCTTCAATTACCATTAACAAATAGTGTTGACAAGAGTTTTCAATAATCTCCTTGATGTAACAACATGACAACCATCACTGTTGACATCAATGACAACAACTGCCAACATTTTCATCCTTTGATAGAATATATTCTCTCATTTTATGTTTCTCTTTTTCTTTTATTAGAGTTCCTATATCTTAGGTTGCTATCTCCGTATCCAAATCTTGCATTGTATAGAACATTATATACCAACTCTTACAATAGAGATAAAAAAAAGTCCTTGTTCCACCATATGAAGGTTGAGTATACATTTTTCAATTCCACAGTGGGTTTAATTATATTCAAATACAATTTAAAATCTCCAACAGAACTTGTAAAAAAATTCAAGGTCATCATGAGGTTTGTAATTTTTTTTAAGGCTCTCATAGATATATATTACTATTTATAATCATCTCCAACTATCACCATAGCCCATTTTTGTAACATACCCCACCAATAAGTGAATAAATCCATATCCTATATCACTTTCAATTGTCTAACAAACATGAAATGCTATGACCCCAATGGTCTAAAAGGTTTTGACAATATTTTTTGCTTCACTAGAAACCTTTATTTTTAAATTATTTATTATTTTAAGAATAATTATTTTTGAATTTTTAGTATGTATGTTTACTTTGATATTATTATTTAAGACTTAAAGTATAAACAAATTTTATATTCCTAAATAAAAGGAAAGGAAAGGTCATGTTTGAGGTCCATAGTGATTTGCTAACATAAAATAGGTGACTTATAACATGTGGAACTATACCTTAATCTTAATAGATCGTTCCATTACTATGCTACCATTATATAAGTGTACCCGAACTATATTTGAGAAAAAGTAGAGACATGAATTTCTACTTAATTTTTTTTTAAACTTGATTTTTCTTAGTGAAATTTATTTTATGAAAAAAGAAGAGGCTAAAATATAATTAAACATTTTAGTGGGTCCAATGTTATTTTGAAGGGTCATGAAAAGGAAAAGAGTGTAAGGATTCAAACATTCAAAAAAATAGAAAATATGGCAAAAAATATAACCACAATCAAGCTCTCAAATTTTATCCTTATCTAGGTTAGACTTGTATGGAATACAATTATCAATATAACATCATTTATTTCTTAAAATATATTTATAAATTGATAATATTGTGAATTCCATTTGCTCAAAGACACTATAGAATAAAGTATAGTAGAGTTTAGTAAAGAAGGTTTTGGTTGAAGATTATAATTTTAAGCTATGGTATTTCTTTAGTTTTTCTTAAATAGCAAGCCAATTGTCATTAATGACACTTAAAACCTTAAAATCACACTTTTAAAACTTGGAGTTTAAAAAGAAATAAAATGTTATACTTAATTTTTAAATTTGATTTTCCATACACTTCTCTACTATGCCCTTACATTGGCATAAGGTACTAAAATTTTGACCTCTCAAATGGTTATCATATTTAGCAATTAAATTCTACCATCCATTGCAACATAATACTAATATTTTAAAATATTTTAGTTTGATAAATAATTTCACTAATAGTACAATTTTTCCTCTCTCTTCTTAGTTTCTTATTTATTTCAATTTATTTTTATTGTTATTTTACCTTATCACTTAATTTGTTTAATCGACCTCATTTCCTTCCTTCCCAAGTTCTTGGTTCTTACTCCACCCTTCCCTTCATCGATTTATCTATCTTATTCTACTACGATACCGCCATTCTCTTCTCTAACAATTTCATCCTAATAATGGATCATAGAATTTGATTAGAATTATTGATTTACACTCTAAAATCTAGAATATTACCAAACTAACATTAGGAATGGGGAATTGGATACATCTAACATCCACAAAAAAATAATGTCATCGGTGTATTTTGTTTGATTAACCAAGTATTGGAGCGGGTGAGCGCGAGTGAGAAAGGGTGTTTGAATTTTTTTGCTGGTTCTGAGGATGGAGAGTCTGATTCAGAGGATCGTGATGGTGATTCGGGGCTTCTTGGTGGCTGGCAGCTTCATCCTGGAATGTTGGGCTCATGTTTGGTGTTCCTTTGGTCGCTCCCTTTCTCTGGGGCTTCTTTTTCCACTGCGTTATGGTCTGTGAATATTAGTGTTCTGTCGTTGGCTCCTGTCTATGGTCTATGTTGGCCTAAGGCTTTGGGTAGTGGCCTGTGAAGGCTTCGTTCTTCGGGCAAGCTGTGGATGTTTGTTGTTGGTTGTGATGCTCGCTATGGACCCTTCCCTGTTGCATTTGGCACTGCCTTTTTGGTATGTTCTGTGCTGAAGTCTCTCTTGGCGCGGGTGTTGGGTGTGGTTCTGGCTTTTGCGTCACATCTCTGCTTTCCTTCTCTACCTCTTAGCCACTCTTTGGCTAGGCGTTCTGTTCTAACTCTTGGGTCTGGTTTCTATCCTGTTGGTGCATGCTTGGTTTGGCTCAGGTTCTTGTGCTTCGAGTTGGTCGCTAGTTCTTGGCTTGTGGGTGCTTCACCACGGCTGCTATTTTTGGAGAGCTTGGGGGGTGTTTTCGCCCAACTATTTGAGTCCTTTGTTTGTTTTGTGACTGGTCTTTGGCCTTCAAGACTGTGGTTTCTTCTCCGCCAGGGCTTATCTTTTGCCATGGGATTTTCTTTTATCCCTTCGGTGTCGATGCTTGGAAGGTGGTTCCCTGTGTCTGGTTCTTTTTCTGGTTGGTCCTCTTTTTCTTTTGGTTTGAGGATTTGGGGTTTTTCTTGTAATTTCTTCGGGTGGTTGTTGAGACCTTGTTCTTCGTTTTGGCTTGGTTCGTGCTTCAGGATGACTCCCTTGATTGTGGAAGCTGTTGTTAGCTTGGTGTTTGGGGTCGGATGGTGGTGGGGACTCTTCCCTGGTATATTAGCTTTGCAGATGACCCTCAAGGGTGTTGAGGACTCCCTAGTTTCAGGTATCTCTTCTTTCTTGTCTGAGGTCTTCAATGGGTGGTTGTTGTTCTTCAAGGGTGCTGAGATAAGGCTAAACCTTTTGAGCGAGGATACCTTGCTCTGATATGAATTTTCCAAGTTTATGGCTATAGTCTTTCTCTTTGATATTGGGTTCCACGTTTCTGTGCTTGGAAGGTGCTCTGTCTTGGTAAATGTTTCAACTATTTTGCAGGCTATTTGTGAAAAGATAAATATGGTGTATGAAGAAGTCTTCAATGTCCTCCTTGTTGGAAGGGTGCCCCCCTTTGTTGGTTTGATGTTGAGTATCGAAGGTGTTGGGTTCACCCTGGTCTCGCAACTTTCTTTGTTAATGATGATCTTCAAAGGTGCTGGGAACGACCAGATGTTGACCCTTTTAGAAGAGGTGGTTTTTGAGTTTATGAATTTTAAATTTTTTTGGGCTTTGTTAGCTGATTCTTTGGTTGTTCCGGCTCCTGTTGGGGCCGGTTTGAAAGCTTTGTTGGGGAAGCTATATGTGATGCTGGAGGTTTCCTTTGTGGGTTTCTTTCTTGGATTATCTACTTTGCTTATGCAAGGCTTGTGGATGTCTCTGTTGGTGGGGTTGCTTCCTAAGTTCCTGTTGAAGGTTTAGGTGCTCTTGTTGTCCATGGTTACTATGTGTTTTCTCTTTATGGGGGTGTGTGCTACCTTCTTGGCTCTTTAGATGGTGTCTCCTATTGAGGTGGAGTCATCTTCTTTTGAGGCGGAGACCTCTCCTATGGAGGTGGAGAAGGGTTCTGAGAGTGGGGTGGGTTGCTTATGCTTCTTCAGCAAGTATTCTCCCTTGCGGCTCCAATTGAGGCAGAGACCACTCCTATCGAGGTGGATTTCAGGTTTGTTGGAGACTCTTTGTTGTAGTGGACAGGGTTCTCATAGTAACTTCTCCTATGGAGGCAGAGAGGTAAGTTGGATAACGAAGTTTATTCGCTTCTTCAACTTTTTTGCTATGTTTAGATTTTAATTGGGATCTCTAAGAGTTAAGAGAGTTGAGAGATGGTTGTCTCATGATCTGATGGTTTCAAAATGTTTTGAAATCTGCAATAACTGGTTGGAATTTTGGGTTGTTTTGTCCACCCTTGGGGAGGTTTTGGTGATTGGGTGTTGTGTTGCTGTGTTGTGGATGGTTGTTTGGCTTGTTATGTTTGCTATAAGGTGGAAACATGTGGTGGAAGAATATGAAGGTTACCAATGAACTCATGTGTCGTGCCATGCTAGGTGCGGCCTCGGGACTTATCTTTCTAATATGGTTATATGGCTGCTCTGAATCTGCTAGTGTTTAGTTTTATTATCTCAGACTGCTATATCATGATAGAAATGTTATGGTTTCATACCTGCTAGACTTTGGTTGGCCTCATAAATGGTCTGTGCACTATTTTGGGGATTAATTTGAGAATTTTGTTTTTGATTAAGTTGATGACGGTTATGTGGTTGCAATTTTGGTTACTCGGCATGCATGCCATTTTAATGTTGTTTTCTGGTAAGGGTTGGTGTTGTTCTTCCCAACCTGTTTCTCTATTTTTTGTTCTGACTTTGTAACCCTTTCCTTGCTTATCTAATCAAATACATTAGGAATGTAGAAATATCATAGTTTTAAATGAAATTCATTTAACTATAAAAATACTTTATCTTGGATTCAAGGCAACTCTTCAATTTTAAATTTTAAATTTTATTTATGTTATCCTTTTACTACTTACAATACCTTTAGATATAACAAAGTTTGTTTTTTTTAAACGACACATTTATAAAAATAGAGAAGTTTAAAATTAAAATTTACAAGTTAGTATAAGTTAAAGGTCGTAAAATTATTTTGTAATTCTAATTTCATTTTATACCAGATGTTTGTAACAAAATATTTAAATATAGCTGGATAGCCACAATAAATCTACAATAATAATAATGATCATAAGGAATTGACTAAATCTATTTAAAAATTATTAAAACATTACTAAAAATCTTCTTGTTGCTTCAAGATCTATAAAATATACAACTTAATCTATGTATGTATGTATATGTATATGTGTGTGTGTCTATATATGTATGTATGTATGTATGTGTGTGTATATGTTTATATCTATATACATATATGTATGTATATATGTATATATATGTATATTTTTATATTTGTATATGTATGTATATGGATGTATATGTATATATATTTAAAAATAAGAATGTCCAAATTTCAAAACGTGTCATAAATTACATCCTAATATAACTATCATAAATGGCATCCTAGTATAAATATCATAAATTGAATGTATGTTCAAACATTAAATAATATGAGTTAATTAATTAATAAAAAAATAAAAGTAAAATCAAAAGGATAGCTATCCTTAAAAGGAAAAAACCCTTTTCATATTGTTAAATTGCAAAGCCATGGAAATAAATGTTTCAAGACTATATCAACTCTATCAAAGTAAATTTGTGCCCACTTCTTTATTAGTATAATAGACATCACCATTGCTCCAAAACCTACCCCTTATAATAGTCCTACTCTAATCTCATACCACACTCTTTCCTTATTTTTCTATTCTTCATTGGTATACGTATAAATGGGAGTAGGAGCAGGAGTAAATTCTAGGCAAGAACAATTCTTTGGAAGAAAACACCCCCAAAAATTTAGATTTAATTCATATGAAAATTTTATGATTTTTTTCATGTATCCTCTTTGCAGACTATTTCTTGAAATTTTTTGTTGAATAAGTTGAGAAATTCTAAGTAGTTCTTAGCTGGTTTGCATATTCCACTAACCATGGGTTAGCCATATAGCTAGTTTTCTTAGGAATAGTCTAGGTGTTATAAACTTTTAGAATCACTTTTATATATAAGAAGAGAAATTGGTTTTACAAATAAAATAATTATATTCTCAATTGGTACAACTTGATATTCTTCCTACTAATTACCCACAATTGCATGAATCCTTTGGTGGAATGATGTTTATTGAGATGGCAAAGAATAGCTATGGAACTGATTTCCTTGGCTTTTGCTAGGACATTGATTCATATAATGATCAACTACATAATTAAAATATCCACTAAGAGGTCATTTGTTTTCTATTAGATTATCATTCTTAGTGTTACCTCTCTTCTTGAAGTACTTATTTATTTTTCCATTTTGAAGGTCATTTATGTTATTTCTAGATCCTTTTCCACTTGACTTGGGTTTGGAATCTTGATTCCAACTCTTCTTCTTGAAATATAGTGATGATTTGGTCAATCCAAATTTCTTTTGAGTCTTATCTCAATAGGCTGAAATTGATTTAAGCTTTTTCTCATGCCTAATTATCCTCTCAAAGACCTAGTCCATGGTAGTCAACCTATGGATATCCACCTCTCCTATAATGTCCCAAGTTAAGAATAAACTCAAATTTGATCAAGTTGTGACACGCCTCAAATATTTAACACAAATCTAGAAAAACTCATGAATTTTACCAAATAAACTTATTGGGATTTTATTTTTATCAATTTTGTAAATAAGCAAATTGGGTATTCTAAAAACAATTCCAAAATGCAATAAATGGAAATGAATTTGGGCAACTGATGTAGAATGATTTATCATTGATAACTTCATGGATTTACAAAAAATTTACTCACATACAATAGATGAAATCCATGAATAGAAGCAATAAGTCACATTAAAGACCTCTAATAGAATGGCCAAACAATCACTAAAACGAAAGCCAACTCCACCCAACTCACGAAACTTCACACCAGTGATCAGGTACAAAAAGATACATCAATAAAATTATTTAGTAGCATCTAAATATGATGCTAAAGCATCATCTACAATAGGAAAACAAAATCTGGAAGAAGTGTACCAAACTGGATCCAAATCCTATATTTGGAAGCTCCAACATACTCTAAATTGAAAGCTATCACCACACAACACACCAAACTTAAAGACCACTAATTTGGGTAGAAAAACACATGAGATAAATACCTCCAATACAAATATATTTTTTGTATACAATATCCACCCAAACTAAAATCCAAAACACACTCAAATTGGAACAAACCCAACAAATAAACTAAAGACAAGTTACCAAATTGAAGAGCATTCAACACAATGACAATCTTTGGATGAAATTTCACCTAAAGACCCTCAGAACCAATTTCTTTGAGCGTCAATATCCTTGGTTTACCATACTTGGAGATCCTTTATTTATTGCTTTACCAACCTCTAAAGAAGTGCAAACGCTCAACCAAAATTTGCAACAAGAGTGATCCAAAATGAAGCCCAAATTCATGTTTATTGAAAAATATTCATTTTCCAAGTTAGGGACCCAAAATTCATGACCAATGAGAGATTCCATTTTGCATGTAGTGCATGTAACCTCTAGTTCCATGTGTCCATTGATTTCTTCAACTCTAATGCAAGCTGGCACTTGTCTCGGCTTGTCATAAGTCACTAAATGCGAAAATCGCTCCAAAATAACTCCTCCCAAATTCCAACACTAATGAAAAGGGAGACTCTCCATTTCAAATCTGATTACAAACATACAAAATATGCTATGCAAGAAGGATGCAAATATATATAAAGAACTGAAAATGAAAGAGAAATCTGCAACTTTATTTCATTCAAATATGCAAATGGTTTACATCAAAATGAAGCTCATGGGATCCTCTTCAATCCTACATGCAACACCTGCAAAAAAATGTGTCTTCAACAATCTGGCACAATTTTGACAGCATCTGGGTATGGAAACTTCACTTCTCCAAGTCCCCCCTCTCCAAATGAAAAGGCATCAATAAATAGAGAATGTACATGGATAAAACCATTCGTGGTTTCACCAAAACAACCTTCTAGAACCATCTTGAAAAATCCACATCCAACTTTGGGAGTTACAAAATCTAAAAATAGAAATGAAGTCCAATGCATGTCATCCTTCTCATGTGCACCTAAAATTTTTCCAATCAGATTTGGTTGTTTATGACATCTTACAACCTCTCACAGATTCCTTACAACTTGTCAATTACACTTAACATGCAAAGGCATGCAAGAAGCATGCAAGATTCTTTGCAGCCCATTTTATGACACATGTGCATGCAAACCATTCCAAAACCACTAAAAGACAAAACTATTTTTCCTCATCCTAAAGTGGATACTCAAATGGAATATTCCCCCAGTAGATGCTTTTATTGCTTTATCAGGACCTATTTCCCATCAAATTTACATTTACATTTTCACACCAAGGGAATTTACATTGTTGAAAAATAAAAATATTATTCTCCTAACACCTAATCCCTTATTGAAAATGAACAAAATAAAATAACAATATTTTTTGTGATGCAAGATTGCTAGTACCCCTAGATGCTCATGCATCAGACACCCGGGGTAGGAAATTTTTTGTGAATATGGATTCATAAAATGGATTTGAGTGGTAGTACCACCCTTCCAGATTGCAAGAAATCCTTAGCAAACTCCATTACTGAAATCAACACCTGCAATTGTTTCTTTTTTATCCTCTTCCAACACTTAACGAAAACAAGCAACCTCCTCTGACAACTTTGCTCTTTACTCTTCTTCTTCGATATGGAATCAACTCCACCATAACCCGACCAACTCCTCCAAATGTATCTCACATTCTCCTCCAATCTTGTGGGATTGAACCCACCATAGTCCACCCACCTCCACCAATTTTCACCTGCACTTAACTCTGCAACACCATACAAATCCTTCTTTGCATACCAATCATCTCTAATAAAATATTCCTGAACCAACCCATCCATAACTTCAAAATCATCACTCTCAATTTTAATAAAATATGATTTACTACTCTCTTTTGCTACTACCTTATCACACTCACATCCTTCTTTAGAATAATATTTAAAAAAAATGAAATTTACCTTGGTTCCATTCACTACTGCAACTTCAACCTTATCTTGAACATGATATGCCACTATTTTTATGCCTTTAGAAAGACATATTACTATTGAAAATTGATCTTCCACATTCAAAACAACATTAGAAAAATAATCCCAAGATTCATCATCCATATTCTCTAACAAATAATCAGGCTCTCTAACCAAAGAATCTTCATCTTCAATACTTTCAAGCAAAGAATCATTGGAAAACTCCTCTTTTACCTTTGCCTCTTATTCCTCAATTTCAACCTTCTCAAATTTATTAGTTACTGCAACAACTTTATCCATTTCTATATTCTTATCCTTATCAAAACATACATTAAAATATGATTTTACCTCATAGCCTTCTGCTGCAACTTTCAATGCTGCAATTATTTCTTCACCGTCACTCGTCATACCATTCCAACACAAATTAGATTTGGTTCTAACCTCATCAAAATCTGATATTCCTCTTTTCCTTACTGCTGCAACAAAACTTTTTGCTTCCTCATATTCACCCATTTCATTCACATAATTCATAAGAAAATCAGAATCACCAATTAACTCACAAAATGCAAGTTTTACCTCCTCTTTTACTGTTTCAACTTTTGTGTCCTTTTCTTCAATGTTCTCCATTACACTCAACTCTTTTTTTGTTGCAACATTTATAATTTCACCCTTCATGTCTTCCAATATACATCCCTCAACTTCAGGTTCATCAATTTCTTCGTATTCATCCTTTTTCGATCTTCCTCTGTGCCACTTACATAACACTCTTCTACATCTTCTTTCTTTCCTACAATCAAAATATTATTAGAAGGATAATCAAAATTACCTTTATCTCTTCTATTTTCTTGTTTTCTCCTTTCAATCTCTTTTCTTAATTCATCCACTTGTTGTTGCAATTCTATCATCTCAACTCTTATTTCTTCTTCCCTTCTCTCCCTAATTCTTTCTCTAATTTTCTCAAGTTTAGGAATCCTCAAAATCCATCCAATGAAAAAATTAATTTTCTTCTTTCTCTTTTTCATTTTCAAAGCCTCACAAAGCCTCAACACAAATCTTTAAATCCTCAAGTTTTACTTATGTAAACTATCTCTTTCGGCAATCTATTTACAAAACCGTCTTTCAATATTCACCAATATTATTGTAAACTGCCTCCTTCGACGGTCTGTTTACAACCATGGGAATCTTAGTTCCTCAAACCCTTCGAAAATGTCTTCTTGCAGGTTGCACATCCATCTACAAACAAAATCCACACACTCTCCACCCTCAGGTCCTAGTGCAAACTACTTGACATTGGCACTTCTGCCTGCACTCTCAAGAACTCTCGCTCTGATACCACTGATGAAAAGCAAGAATCTCCCTTTCAAATCTGATTAAAAACACACAAAATATGCTATACAAGAAGTCTGCAAACACATATAAAGAACTAAAAATTAAAGAGAAATCAACAACTTTATTTCATTCAAATATGCAAATGGTTAACATCAAAATGAAGCTCATGGGCTCCTCTTGTAATAACCTATTCCTAATTATTACTTATTTAATATTATTGTAAATGACACATGAATATACTCCAAATTAAAGAGACATAACTAGTGGCTAAAGTCAATTATAGCTACACATGTCCATTTAAAAAGAGTCAAAGATTCTTATATTCTCTTCAAAAGTCAAATTACAATATCATGTTCACTTGGCACCAAAGGCCATAATATCATTTCAAGGTATATTTCTCAGCAATTACTTAAATGATAGTTACATCAAGTTACAACATAGACTATATTAGTCAGGTGAACATTATGGTTCTTCTTCATCACTTGCCTCCACTGGTGGACGAGAACATAGTTGAAGTGCTTTACTGCCCAATCACGAAGCTTATGATTCTTCGATATTCTTCCGACTTGAAGAATGCCCAACCGTACACGAAGAGTTTAGCAAGAGAACAACCTGCAAGGTGGAATCTAGTGCATGCCCAACATCAACATGAAAATTATATCTTGTATCCTAGAAAAAAGAAAGTGCAAGATCTATGCTAGGAATGGCAGAGAGTGAAATCACAAAGTTCATTCATGCATACATAATGAAAAATATTGTTTGGCCAATCATAAAAGTGTGTTGCAACAACAAAAAATGATAGGTTCTGGTAAAGTAAACTTATACTCTCTTACCCATTTCGGCACCCATCCTAGAAGGTAACTTTCTCCTAAAAAACTATCTACCCTCTAGCATCAACTACCCATATATGCTCTAGTCAACTAAGGTATGACTGCTATGTTTCAATATTCAAAGTACTTCATAAATGTCTATCAAAATGTTAAGTAAGCTCAATCTGAAAAAAAAAAATATGACTTACGGAGTAATTCATCATTCAGTCACTTCATTCTTATGACTAATTTCTAATTATCATCTCAAGCATTTTTCCATTAAAATGAAAGTACTAAAATAAAAACAAAAGAAGGTATGTCACAAGTATGTGTATGTACATAGACGAAGTCTATGTGCATACACATATATGTGCCTACTTATATTTGAGTTTGTGCATACACTCTGAAAAAAGACATTAATTCAGATTGCGAACTTAAATAGTATTCTATTTGACCTTTCATTGTCAAGTGAACAGTACAAGCCTTACAATTTCATACATACTATTTGAGCAGACGTTTACTGTTTCCTTCTAAATAGTTGCAAAAATAGTTGTTTGCTTAAGTACATTATTGGCTTAAACAAAAAAAGTATTGTTCCTACTATACAGTTATAAGAAAGTTGCTCACATATGCACATTTATCATTTAAACACTTATAAATTGAGCAGAGTTGTAATGCAACAAAACATTCATATTCTCTTTTCTACAATTAAGTTTAAAAAAAAATCAATAATATCACTGGTCTATTATAGATCTCTAGCTTTTCTTATAAGAAATGATCACTTTTACAAGCATATGATTCACTATCAATTAGAAGAAACAATACGATTCTTTCACATTGTACAAAAAATATTGAAGTAAAAATTTGCCTTGTATCAAGCATAAGGACAGTATGACAATATTCAGTAGAAAATATTGTTGTGCAATAGACTATAACATCAATCTATTAACCATCTCCTAATGGTCAAGATCATCATAATTATATTCAAAATTTCTACCTATGTACTTTATTGTCTATTACCATGCATGCAAGGATGTTCTACATGTTGACCTTGATTTCATTTCAACATGTTTTTTCTCTCTGTTGTCCTCGTCAAATGGGGTCAGCTTCATAGCAAGACAACCTAGATTCATTCAAGGATTAAAAAAAATAAACACAACCCTTCCCATTTGATGTTATCGCCCCATTTTAATATCAGGGATCAATATGAAATACAAAAAAATACAACATTCAAAGGGGTCTTTTATTTCCCTTGGGTCATAGTCGATCCCAAATATGTATAGGAGGAATCACTTATATTGTCATCAAATTAATTCTGATTGCCCTACTAGCTTAACATTTAAAATAACATGAGTTTATGATCGACTCTTGAAGCATTACAAGCCTTGCCAAATGCTAGGGTGGTGAACAATCATAAGAAAGAAATTTACAAGGGTACAAACTCTCTTCTAAGGGAATCCTCGACCGATCCCCATCACTATTCATTCATAGTGTTATAATAAAATGGTTAAAAGTATATGAATGCCATCGTATGGTGTGCTCATGTGAGTGGCCTCAAGGAAGAACCGCCTAAGATTAAAACTCAAGGGCTCGACTTAGCTCATAGAGCTAGCCGCATGGCTTCCTAAAAGAAAGATCTTATACACATAATGCAAACAAGCGACCCACAAAGGTCGACACTATGCCATTCAGCCTAAGGCCATGGCTTCTATCAAAGCAATCAATATACAAAAATGAAGTTTTCTACCATTTGATAATAAAGAAGGAAATAATAGAAATAAAAATGAGTCTATATTTCATGCATGGTTCAGATTACCTCAAAATCGAATCGATTAAGCTATCCCTAGATTTTTACTTCAAGCTCCTCTGCTTTTTCCTTCCTATGACCCACCTTTTCTTGTGGTTTTCTTCCCTCACTTCCTGTGTGTTATTTATAAATGGAAACAAAAATCTATATTTTGCATGCCTAAGGCGAAGGCATTATGGCCTTTCCATCGGCCACTACATAATTCAAATATAGCCATTAAATTCGTGGCAGGCCTTACTACCATCATCGTATTTGTTTTAATTATCAACCTGATATAAGTATTCTATTGGTTATCATTTGAATTCAACACATATACATTTGAATAATCATTCAAATATACATATATTTATATATATGTATGTATATATATGTAGTATATATATTCATATTTTTGTGTTTATTTAAATGATTCCCATTCTCATTTACCATACTTTCTACATTTGCATATACACACACATATATAGATTTATATTTATATTTACTTCCATGTGTAATTTTTTGTTATGGATTATGAGTTCCATACAATATTAATTTCAATAGACAACTTAAATTCAAATTCGAGCATTTCTATATATATAAAGAAATTTTATTTTTGTTTCATCAAACACAAAGTTTTAAATGGACAATTTTTATATCTACAAGCCATATAATTTCAATCACGAAATTAGTTCAAGTCATGAAATTCTCATTCTCAGACATATGCAATTTGATTTAAATGCAAGTCAGCATGCCCTTTTGTGGTGTGTGCACCCAGATTCCAACTGGCTTACCATTCAATCTGACTTAACAATCCTACTTTAACCATTTTCTCGTCATTCATCCTGCCACCCTGTTACTACACACACTTGCAAATTGATCAGTAACGTTCAATCCTTGATGACATATATAAAAATAGTTTTCAAATTTTCATAAATTCAACATTAGTCAACTCATATTCAACATGCGAATTTTCCAAAATCTCCATTAATATTTAATTGAACTTCATCAATAATTCAATTTTTCATATTTAAATAAATATGTAATAAAATTGGGTTATGGCATCCTTCCCCTCTTGGAAGAGACATTGTTTTGATGTCTAGTAAGTCAAAATGAATGACATCATATCACTTTTGATCATTTATGTCTATTTCAACATCACATGAAATATATGTCTATTTCAACATCATTTCAAAATACATGTCTATTTCAACATCACATAAAATATATGTCTATTTCAACATCATTTCAAAATATAATTCTATTTCAACATCACTTCAAAACATATGTCTATTTCAGCATCTCATGAAATGTATGTCTATTTCAACATCAAAATTTTAAAGCATGAAATATCATAGTATCTCAAACAAGATTATTGAGTTCTCTTTCAAGAAATCATATGTGGAAAGGAGCATTCTATTTCTTTCGCATCCTCCCATGTAGCACTTTCCTCAGAATATTGGTCCCATTGGACCTTAAATTGTGTGATATCTTTGTTATGCAACTTAATGTTGCACCTATCTAGGATTCTAATGGGCTCCACTAACACCACTCCTGGATCATGTACCTGCAAGGATTGCCAATCAAGTACATGATTCAAATCAAGATGATATGGATTAAGCAAAGAAACATGAAACACATTATGAAGTCAAGCCAGAGCATGTGGTAGAGCTAGTCTATAGGCAACTGGGTTAATCATTTCCAGGACTTCAAACGTTCCCACATATCTTGGGGCCAACTTGGAAGAATTTACAAAAGCAATAGAGATTTTATGATGTTTAACTCTCAATAAAACCTTGTCCCCTATTGCGAACTGCCTATGAGTTTGGTTCTTGTCGGCATAACTCTTATGTCAGTCTGCTGCCTCTTTCAATCTGCTTTTGATGACCCACATTTGTTCTTCCATTTCCTTAAGAATTTTTGGTCCTACTATGATCCTATCCTCTAGTTTATCCCAACTGATGGGGGTACGACACTTTCAAACATACAAGGCTTCAAATGGTGTCATGCCTAAGGAGGATGATAGGAGTTATTGTAAGAAAACTCTACCAAAGGAAAATATTCTTCCCACCTATATTGTTGGTCCATACAATACATTCAGAGGAGGTCTTCGACTACCTGCTTCACCCTCTCTATCTGCCCATCAGTTTAAGGATGATAAATTGAGCTGAAATTCAATTTAGTCCCCAATGTTGCATTTGAGGTCATCCAAAACCTTGAGGTCATTCATGTGTCCCTATTAGAAATAATAGTCTCTGGCACTCCATGCAAACGAAAGATCTCCTGCAAAAATTTATTTGCTAGGGTCAATGATCCATCCTTAAGGTTTCTTGGAATGAAATGTGCAACCTTCGTCAACTTATAAATCACAACCAAGATGACATCATGCTTATTCTTGCTCAAAGGCAACCCCTATACAAAGTCCATACAGATCACCTGCCATTTATACTCAAGTATGTCATGGGGATACAATGACCCGGCTGGGTGTGCATGCTTAGCCTTGACTTGCTGGCACTCCAAGCATCTAGCTAGGTACTCCACTACATCATTCTTGAGTGGCCTGCCAAAAATACAGTCTACAACTCTGCGATCATCTTAGATACATCGGGGTGTCTTGAATAAGGTGCATTGTGAACTTCTTCCAAAACCAACTTTTTTAGCTCTCTTGAGTGTGGAATATGCATTCTCCTCTGATACCTCAAAATACCATCTAATTCAATCTCATACCCATGAAAATGATGATCAGAAGGATTTTCTGCTAGGGCATTCTTCACTCTTTCATAGTGCTCATCTACGAGCAGTTTTTGAATTACCTGCTACCTCAAATTATACCGTGTTGAGATCATGGCTGTCATATTTCTTCGTCTACTAAGAGAATCAACCACTCTATTCTCTTTCCATTTTATGTATTTGATTCCAAAGTCGTATTCAATAAGGAGTTCTAGCCACCTTCTTTGTCGTGCATCAAGGTTTGGCTGGGTAAATATATATCTCAACCCCAAGTGGTTTGTCTTGAGTTCAAATGGCTTTCCCAAAAGGTAATGCCTCCATATTTGTAAGGCATGAACTATGACTACTAATTCCAAATCATGAGGTGCATAGTTCACTTCATGTTGCTTGAGCTTCCTTGATTCATATGCCACCACTTGTTTGTCTTCCATTAACATTGCTCCCAATCCCTCTCTGGAGGCATCTGTGATCACCATGAATCTCCCATTAGGGTTAGGGATAGTTAGCATTGGTGCTATCGTGAGCCTCTCCTTTAGGAGTTAGAATTCCTGCTCGCATTTCTCGGTCCATTCAAACCACGGTCCCTTCCATTGGATTGAGGTGATAGGAGATGCAATCTGGGAGAACCCTTGCACAAAATTTCTATAGTACCCTGCAAAGCCCATGAAGCTACAAACTTCTGACACATTCTATGGCACTGGAAATTCCACTATTGCCATGATATTTTTGGGGTCCATAGAGACTCCTTCAATGGAAATTATATGGCCCAAATAGTGCACTCGGTCTTGATAAAAGGAACACTTGGATAGCTTACCAAAGAGTTTCCTTTCTCTCAGTCATTGAAAAACTATTCTCAAGTGTCAATCATGCTCTTCGTCAATCTTTGAGTAAACTAAGATGTCGTCAATGAATATCAAGACAAAGTCATCCAAGTCATCCCTAAACACACTATTCATAAGGTTCATGAAGGTTGTTGATGCATTAGTTAAACAAAAAGGTACCACTGTGAACTCATAATGTCCATATCAATTTTTGAATGTAGTCTTTGGAATATCTTCTTCCTTAATCCTCAATTGATGGTATCTTGATCTAAGATCAATTTTGGAGAACACCGTTGCTCCCTTCAATTGATCAAATAATTCATCAATCATCGAAAGTGGATACTGGTTCTTGATGGTAGCCTTGTTCAACATCTAATAATCTATACATAGTCGCAAATTTCCATCCTTCTTCTTCACAAAAATTATCGACACTCCCCAGGGAAACACACTAGGTCTTATGAGTTCCTTGTCCAACAATTCCTTTAGTTGTGCCTTCAATTCCTATAGTTTGTAGTGGTCATTCGGTAAGGTGCCTTGGATTGAGGTTTGGCTCTTGGGACTAAGTTGATAGAAATATTGAATTCCTTCTTCAGAGGAAATTCTGTAAGTTCCTCAGGGAATACGTCTTGGAACTCCTTGAGAATAGGATAGTCATCTAAATATGGCTCCTTGTTGTCAAGATTACTAACATGCACTGAATAAATTGCACATCCCTTTCGACGAGCCTTCTTGAGATGCATTACAAAAATCTGTCTAAGCTCTAAGGGTCTCTGTATTGTACAAACCTCTATTGGGTTTCAAAGATCATCCAAACAATTGACCACCTTATCCTCACAATTCACTAAAGCTTTATGCTCAGATAACCAATTTATTCCCAAAATCACATTATATGAACCTAAGGGTGCCACATATAAGTTGACCTAGGTTTGAAAGGTTGGAAGTTCTAACTCACTGCAAAAGAGACAGGTATCTATCCTCCACTCTAATTGATTTCCATAGAAGACTATCCATGAGTTTTCCATGTACCTTGGTCTAATGGGTATCTTAGATATTAATATAGGATCTACAAAACATTCAGTAGCTCCAATATCAATTAAGATAGAGATAGTTTGGCCATAGAGCTTACCTATTAGCTGAATCAGTGAAGCCTAATATTCTGCTTGCCTGTTGTCCACTGCAGCATAGATCTGGTGAGTTTGTTGATAGCTTCCTTCCCTTTGGGTCTTTGACCATTGAGGAAAATTCAAGGCATAATGATCAACCCCACAAGTATAATATCCATCACAAGGCCCTTTGCGACCTCTTGGCATGTCCTCCCTAAATCCTTTTTGCGCATGGTCATCCTTGGCCTTACCCTTATTTTCTTTCTTATTCTTTCCAGCGTCACCATTGTCACCCTTCTCCTGCGATTCACTTCCCCTCTTGAGATTACGAATTTCATAGCTCTTTTCCCCCTTATGAAATATTTTTATTCCATACCGAGACTTAGAACCTAAATCGTTGCAAAGATTGGACAACTATTGCAACTTCTATTCCTGTTTGGTGGATTTTTGAAAGACGTCATATATGGTTTGAGGTTCGTGCATATCCACCTCAGCTCCTATGTGAGGTATGAGTCCCATTATAAATTTATGGATATGGAACTGCTCATCCCCTTGATACTAAGGCACATACTTCAACAAATTCATGAAATTTTCCCAATACTGAATCACAGTCATATTTCCCTAGTTAAGTTATGAAATTCTATCATTTTCTTGTTAAAGAAAAGTTGTGGTAGCCATCTCTTCCTAAAAGACTAGAGGAAGAGTCCCCAAGTGATCTCAGCAGACTATAGGTTTCGTTCTAACTTATCATTATCCCACCAAGTTGTTGCTTCACCTAAGAGTTGATATGTATCCCATGTTGCCTTAGTCTATTTAGAAAGGTTACAAAGCCCAAAGTATTTTTCCATTTCTATAATCCAAGCCTCAACTCCTATTCCAATGGCCTTTCCATAAAACTTGGGTAGTGCTACTCTTTTGAGGTCTTTCTCGAGCTCTTCCTCAATTCGCCCTTGCGGACCTGACCCTAGACCATTGTCTCCTTGATTTCCTTTTGCATTCTTGCGGTCCCATTCCTCATGTGCCACTCAGACTTCTTTCTCAATAAGATCCATGTGAGACTCTTGCCGGTTTAGAACCTCCATAATTTGTTCCAACCTCTTGTTTGGTCTATTATCGGAACCACTACCACCCCCATCTTTCCTAGTGGACACCATGGCATCCCAAACTTATCCTACAACACAGTCACGTTCATCGCATCTCAACACAAGGTTCTACGAGTAAATTTTATTATGTTACATCATAAAATTTTCATATGCATGCATCCTTTAACATAGTAGACATACACATTCATGCAAGGTACACACTTTTTTTTTAAGTATTCCATTGAACACACCAAAAAAATTAATTTTTTTTAATATTTAGGGTGAGTCAATAAACCCTTATTTACAATATGCTTCAAGTTACATGATTTTGATTTCTCAGTGTCAGTTAGAGGGCATTCCTCTGGGTCATCATCTGAGTTTACATCTGATTTTACAAATGAGGATGGTTGAGCATGTAGGCCCTCCTTTTCCTCTTTAGTCAATAAGGGTGCTTTGGGTCCATACCCTAAAGGCTAGTCCTAGATTGTGGAAAGTTTTTTGATTTTAGGTGTTCGCTTCTCCTCAATCTTCAAGCCTCTCTCTAGCTTGAGTCACGTAAGGGCTTGTGTTAGAGTTTCATCATCATCAAGATTTTTTTATGGAACCTCCACCTTGGCGTTTCCTTTACATCATTCTTGTGTGGGGTTCTGACAGTTTTCCCTTTCCTTCATCCTGTCTCTAACCTTCCCATTCCTACATTCAATTTAGGTTCAGTCAATTCTCAGGACTTCCAGTTTGAGGTCAAGGGTCAATTACCCTAGTCAACTATGGTAGACTCAAAAATTCCTAGAGCTAAACCCTAAGCTCTCATACCAAATGTAATAACCTATTCCTAATTATTACTTATTTAATATTATTGTAAATGACACATGAATATACTCCAAATTAAAGAGACATAACTAGTGGCTAAAGTCAATTATACCTACACATGTCCATTTAAAAAGAGTCAAAGATTCTTATATTCTCTTCAAAATACAAATTACAATATCATGTTCACTTGGAACCAAAGGCCATAATATCATTTAAAGGTACATTTCTCATCAAGTACTTAAATGATAGTTGCATCAAGTTACAACATAGACTATATTAGTCTAGTGAACATTTTGGTTCTTCTTCATCGCTCACCCCCATTGGTGGATGAGAACATGGTTGAAGTGCTTTACCGGCCAACCATGAAGCTTACGCTTCCTCAGTATTCTTCCGACTTGAAGAATGCCCGACCCTACACAAAGAGTTCAGCAAGAGAACAACCTTCAAGGTGGAATCTGTTGGAGATTGTTGGATATTGTTGATATGTGGTTGTCATTTATGTCAACACTATTGGAATTAATATCTTTAAGGCTATATATGTTGAGGATATTGAGAAAATTGTAATAAAATAAGTTGCAGGTTGTTAGCGAAGCAGTGAAGTTTAGTATGTTGGATAGTTCAGTATATTGATGATCAAAGGCTGTGGATTAAAGGGTTTGTTTTCAAGTATATCTAGTTTATCCACCATAAGTTTCAGAGGTTTGCATGAAGATTTGAGCAAGTTATGATTTTATGTGTTCTGACAGTTATTGTAGCTGATGTTCCTAAAAAAAGATAATGTGATTCTAGTAATTTGAGTTAGTGTGAATACTTCTATGGTAATTCATGAGGCTTGTGGATGCTTCTAGATCATTCTTTATCTATGTTGTATGTCCACATTGATTGGTGTGCTCACGATTGAATATTTTCTCTTACGTATTCATGTTTTTCATGTTCATGGTTGACAGGGTGATTGTAGTGTGTTGTGGATCTTCAAGGAATAATATTTGAAGATTTTTTGTGTTTGAGGATGTTATCTTGGGTCTTCACTATGTTGTGGCCAACTTTGGTTGATTCACATTGATAATTATTTATGTTTTGGGCTGGCAATTTGTATTCATTTTAAATTCTACTGAAGCCGACATGAAGATGATGTTATTCTTGGTTGCGAATATATATGAGTGATTGTTTATCTCATTTGAGACATGTATGGTGAAAAGTGTGATGTGAAGTGTGCGAAGTGCAAGTGCTATGTGCGAATAATGTTCAAATCATTCGAAGCCAGAAGTTGAGTGTGAAGAAGAGTGAGTAGAGTTTATGTGCTTAACCAGAACTATAACCAGGCATTAGTAGATGTTATTTTATTAGTTCAAAATCTTTAGATGGATTTAATCTTAATGTAATTGTAAGACAACGTGTCTTCCCTTTTTGTATTTGAGCAATGAGCTCTAGGAAGTGTGCCTGACTGCATGTGCATTGCCTATTTGCTATACTTTTAATAGAGTATAAACTTGTGGATTAATCTCCACAGTGGTTTTTCCCCTAACAGGGTTTTCCACGCAAAAATCTTGGTGTTATGTGCGTTTCTGATGTGGTGATGGTTTTTGCTTTCATGTTTAATAATCATATTTGAGAATAAGGTTAATAAGTTTAATTTTTGTGACAACTGATTCACCCCCTCGCTCTCAGTTGTCTACCCTTATGTTGCCAACAATTGTTATCAGAGCGGGTTCCTTGGAAGAATTTTAATAGCTTGAGGTGATCCAAAATGGTGACATACAAGAAGGATAGTCTGAGATTTGATGAAAAAAATTATTCTCTGTGGAAGACTCAAATAGAGTGTCATTTGAGATGTATTGGTGAATCTTACTGGAACATTACAAAGAATAGGTATATCATCCCACATAATGGTCCTTCTACTTCTGCTAAGATTAAAGATGTTGAGTACAATATCATGGCTAAGGAAGCATTGTTGAGTGCCTTAATTGATATCGAGATGAAAAATGTAATGGATTTGAAGACTACTTATGAGATCTGGAAAAATTTGGAAGCCTTGTATGAAGGTGATGCCAATGTGAAGATTGCTAAGTTGCAAAGTCGAAAAGGGAAATATGAACTATTGAAAATGGGTGAAGATGAGAACATTACTGCTTTCATGCAAAGAATGAATGAACTTGTGTGTAACATAAGATGTGTTGGTGGAACATTGGATGAATTTGAGATTGTTGCTAAAGTGCCCAGATCCTTGCCTACTATATACAAACATAAATTTGTCGCTATTAAGGAGATCTGAGCTGTGACAAATGTAACTAGAGACATGTTGATTGGTAAGCTTGCTACTTTTGAGCTAAGTGAGTTTGGTGATGCTCTTCCTAAGATAGAATCCACATTCAAAGATATTGTATCTGGGAAAGATAAGAAGAGATATGATCCAGAAGAAAGTTCTTCTAGAAAGGTGTTCAAGTATGAAGAAGAAATGAGAGAGATTGAAGAAGAAGAAACAAAGCTAGATGAGATTAAAGCACTTCTTTTCAAGAGAGTAGTCAAAGGAGAAGGTAATTATAAAGGGAAATTGCCTCTTAAATGTTTCTCTTGCAATAAGATAGGTCATTTTGCCTTAAGGTGTCTAGAAAGAGTTCCTAAGACAAGATTTGACAAGCCTAGATTCCAAAGAAAGTGTTATTTTTCTATTGATGAAGGTGTAACAGATGATGAATCTGATAAAGGTGAAGATGATTTTGTATTTATTGCTATCAAGGAAAGTGATCCAGTACCTACTGAATCTGGTAATTGCACAAATGAGGAGAAATCTCTAGCTTCTAGAATTGAAGAAAAATATGAATGGGTGATTGACAGTGGATTCTCTCATCACATGACAGGTGATAAAAGTAAATTTGTGAGTCTTGAAAAGTATTATGGTGGTGTTGTAAGATTTGGTGATGATATAGATGGTGTAATCCATGGTAGAGGATCCATTTATTTTGATGGTAAGAATAATATTGATGATGTCCTATATGTTGAAGGTTTGAAGCATAATTTCGTAAGTGTTGGAAAAATGGTTGACAAGGGATACAATCTTCAATTCAAGGATGGAAAATGTAAAATATTGGGAAATTCTAGAAATGTGATTGCATCTGGTAAAAAAACAAAAGGTAATATCTTTCACTTAAGTACTGCTAATAAAATTTGTCTTATTGCTCAAGTTGATGAAGACACAGTTAGACCATCAAGAACCTATGGATATGATTTAGACGATCAAAATGTCAGTTCAGATCAGACTCAGAATCAATTGTAGATCATTTTGGTGAATCAGGAAAGCCAAAAGGAAGGAACTAGTTAAAGTACATAAGAGAGATCACAAGAGTCTGAAGTTCAATAACATCCTAAGACTCCAAGGTATGTAAGATTGAATCATTCAGAAGATTAGATTATAGGTGATAAAAACAAAGGTGTTCAAACTAGGAGAAGAATTGCAAAATAATACTATTTGATTTCAAATACTGAGCCTATCAATGTAAATGAAGCATGCAAAGATGAACATTGGGTGGAAGCAATGGAAGAAGAGTTACAAAAAATTGAGAAAAATGATACATGGATTCTTGTTCCTAGACCTAAGGACAAAAATGTAATTGGAACTAAATGGGTCTTTCAGAATAAACTAAATGAGCAAGGTGAAGTTATCAAAAACAAAGCAAGACTGGTGTGTAAGGGATACTCTCAGATGGAAGGAATTGACTTTGAAGAAATTTTTTCGCTTGTTGCTAGGATTGAAGCTATGAGAGTATTTCTTGCCTATGTTGCTTACAAAAAAATCAAGGTTTATCAGATGGATGTCAAGTCAACATTTCTAAATGGTGAATTGAATGAAGAAGTATATATTGAGCAACCTGATGGATTTCAATTGATTGATTAGAAAGACATGGTTTACCAACTGAAGAAAGCACTATATGGACTCAAGCAAGCCCCAAGAGCATGGTATGCCAGATTGGACAAGTATTTGTTGAAGCTTGGATTTAGCAAAGGTACTATTGATAGTAACTTGTATTTCAAGATTGATCATGATAAAGATTTGATTGTTGAAGTCTTTGTTGATGATATTATTTTTGGAGGAGATGATAGTTTGTGAATGAATTTTTCTGATGAGATGCAAAGTGAGTTTGAGATGTCCATGATTGGAGAAATTAAATACTTTTTGGGGTTGCAAATTATTCAGTTAGATAAAGGGATTTTTATATCTCAGTCCAAGTATGTGAAAGAATTGCTAAAGAAGTTTGGTATGGAAGATTCAAAGCCAGTCGGTACACCTATGGTGACCAGATGTAAGTTGACAATAGATGATGATTCTCCAAAGGAAAATCAAACTAGATACAGATCCATGATTGGTGGATTGCTTTGTTTGAATCAAACTAGACTTGATATCATGAATGTTGAATGCATTGTTGCAAGATTTCAAGCTGATCCTAAGGAATCTCATGTGATTGCTGTGAAGAGGATTTTCAGATACTTGAAGGGAACAATTGGTTTTGGTCTATGGTATCCTAAAGATGATGACCTTACTTTGAGTGCTTTTACTAATGTTGATTGGATATGAGATGTGAATGATAGAAAAAGTACTAATGGTGGTGCATTTTTCTTGGGAAAGAAGTTGATTTCATGGCTAAGTAAGAAGCAAAATTCCATTTCTTTATCTACTGCAAAGGCAAAATACATTGTTGTTGCTAAAAATTGTACTCAAGTATTGTGGATGAAGCAGATGTTGAGAGATATCAGAGTTGTATATGATGAACCTATTTTTATATTTTGTGATAATTCCAGTGCTATAAACATTTCTAAGAATCTGGTGCTGCATTCAAAAACTAAGCATATATCTATCAAGTTTCACTTTTTGAGAGACAAGGTGAGCGACAAGGAAGTCAGATTTGAGTATGTGCCTACTAAGGAACAAATTGTAGATATCTTTACCAAGACCTTGCCTAAGGATACTTTTGAGTATCTTAGAGGGAAGCTAGGGGTGATTACCCCTCCTAATTAGAACTAAGATGTAATGACTTGCTTTAGTTTGTGCATTTCATAGTCATATCTTGATTCAAATTGATGTTGTGGTGGTTGCTACTCAAGGGGAGTAGTCAGATGTTCAGATATGTGGTTCAGAGCTTGTGTGGAGAAAGGCACACATTACCTTTGTCATTGATGTCAAATGGGGAGAAGGGTCATGTGAAAATCTATGAATTATCTGGGGAGAAGAGTCAAAATCCAAGGGGGAGAAAATGCTAAGAGAGAGTTGCATTGATGGTTCTTTTCATACCATGTGTTTCGATCAATGCCAAAGGGGGAGATTGTTGGATATTTATGATATGTGGCATTCATTGATGTCAACACTATTGACATTAATGTCTTTAAGGCTGTATATGTCGAGGATATTGAGAAAATTGTAATAAAATAAGTTGCAGGTTATCGATGAAGCAATGAAGTTCAGTATGTTGGATAGTTTAGTATATTGATTATCAAAGGTTGTGGATTAAAGGGTTTATTTTCAAGTCTATCTAGTTTATCCACCAAAAATTTTAGAGGTTCACATGAAGATTTGAGCAAGTTATGAGTTTCTATTTTCTGACAGTTACTATAGCTAGTGTTCCTAAAAGAAGATAATGCGATTCTAGTCATATGAGTTAATGTGAATGCTTATGTGGTAATTCATGAGGCTTGTGGATGCTTCTAGAGCATGCTATATCTTTTTTGTACATCCGCATTGATTGGTGTGCTCGTGATTGAAGATTTTGTCTTGCGTATGCATGTTTTTCATGTTCATGCGAGGAATAATCTTTGAAGGTGTTTCATGTTTGAGGATGTTATCTTGGGTCTTCACTATGTTGTGGCTGAATTTGGTTGATTCACATTGATACTTATTTATGTTTTGGGCTGACAATTTGTATTCATTTTATATTCTATTGAAGTCGACATGAAGATGATAATATTCTTGGTTGCAGATATATATGAGCAATTGTTTATCTCATTTGAGACATGTATGGTGCAAAGTGTGACGCGAAGTGCAAGTTCTATGTGTGAATAATGTTTAGATCATTCGAAGCCAAAAGTTGAGTGTGAAGAAGAGTGAGAAGTGTTTATGTGCTTAACCGAAACTGTAATCAGGCATTAGCAGATGTTATTTTCTTAGTTCGAAATATTCAAATGGATTTAATCTTAATGTAACTGTAAGACAATGTGTCTTCCATTTTTGTATTTGAGCAATGAGCTCTAGGAAGTGTGCCTGAATGAATGTGCATTCCCTATTTTCTATAATTTTAACAGAGTATAAACTTGTGGATTAATCTCCACCGTAGTTTTTCCCCTAACAGGGTTTTCCACACAAAAATCTTGGTGTTATGTGTGTTTTTGATGTGGTGATGGTTTTTTCTTTCATGTTTAATAATCAAATCTAAGAATAAGGTTAATAAGTTTAAGTTTTTGTGACAACTAATTCACCCCCCCTCTCAGTTATCTACCCTTGTGTTGCCAACATAATCTAAAGCGTGCCGAACATCAACATGCAAATTCTATCTTGTATGCTAGAAAAAATAAAGTGAAAGATCTATGCTAGGAATGATAGAGTGAAATCACAGAGTTCATTCATGCATACATAATGAACAATATTGCTTGGCCAAGCATAAAAGTGTGTTGCAACAGCATCAAACGATAGGTTCTGGTAAAGCAAACCTATACTCTCTGACCCATTTTGGCATCCATCTCGGAAGGTAACTTTCTACTAAACAACTATCTACCTTCTAGCAACAACTTCCCATAGATGCTCTAGTCAACTAAGGTATCACTGTTCTGTTTCAATATTTAAATTGATTCTTCATAAATGTCTATCAAAATGTAAAGTAATCTTAATCTAAAAAAAAATTATGACTGAGGGAGTAATTCATCATTCAGTCTCTTCATTCTTATGACTAATTTCTACTTATCATCTCAAGCATTTTTCATTAAAATGAAAGTACTAAAAGGAAAAAAAAAAAAAAGGTATGTCACAAGTATGTGTATGCACATAGACAAAGTATATGTGCATACACATATATGCGCTTACTTATTTTTGAGTTTGTGCATACATTCTGAAAAAATTACATTTATTTAGATTATGAACTTAAATAGTATTCTATTTGACCTTTCATTGTCAAGTGAACAGTACATGCCTTATAGTTTCATACATATTGTTTGAGCATACCTTTATTGTTTCCTTCTAAACAGTTGCAAAACTAGCTGTTTACTTAAGTACATTCTTGGCTTAAACAAAAAAAGGTATTGTTCCTACTATATAGTTATAAGCAAGCTGCTCACATATGCACATTTATCATTTAAACACTTATAAATCGAGTAGAGTTGTAATGCAACAAAAAATTCATATTCTCTTTTCTACAGTTTAGTTTTTTTTAAATCAATAATATCACTACTCTGTTACAAATCTCTAGCTGTTCTTATAAGAAATGATCACTTTTACAAGCATATGATTCACTATTAATTAGAAGAAACAATACGATTCTTTCACATTGTACAAAAAATATTGAAGTAAAAATCTGCCCTGTATCAAGCATAAGGACAGTATGACAATATTCTGAAGAAAATATTGTTGCCCAATAGACAATAAAATTGAGCTATTAACCATCTCCTAATGGTCAAGATCATCATAATTATATTCAAAGTTTCAGCCTATGTACTTTATTGTCTATTACCATGCATGCAAGGATATTCTACATATTGACCTTGATTTCATTTCAACATGGTTTTTCTATCCACTGTCCTCATCAAACGGGGTCAGCTTCATAGAAAGACAACCTACATCCATTCAAGTCTTAAAAACAATAAACACAACACTTCCCATTTGATGTTATCGTCCCATTTTAATATCAGGGTTCGATATGAAATACACAAAAATACAACATTTAGAGGGATCTTTTATTTCCCCTGTGTCATAGTTGATCCCAAATATGTATAGGAGGGATCCTTTATATTATCATTAGATTAATTCTGATAGCCCTACAAGCTTAACATTTAAAATAACATGAGTTTATGACCAACTCTTGAAGCATTACGAGCCTCGATTGCCACCAGGGTGGTGAACAATCATAAGAAAGAAATTTTCAAGGTTAGAAACCCTCTTCTAAGGGAATCCTTGATCGATCCCCATTGTTGTTCATTCATAGTGAGTTATAATAAAATGGTGCAAAGATATGAATGCCATCGTATGGCATGCCCATGTGAGTGGCCTCAAGGAATAACTACCTGAGCTTAACACTCAAGGGCTCGACTTAGCTCATAGAGCTAACTGCATGGATTCCTAAAAGAAAGATCTCATACACATAATGAAAACAAGCGACCCATAGAGATTGACACTATGCCATTCGACTTAAGGCCATGGCTTCTATGAAAGAAATCGATATACAAAAATGATTTTTTCTACCGTTTGATAATAAAGAAGGACAAAATAGAAATAAAAATGAGTCTATATTTCATGCATGGTTCAGATTACCTCAAAATCAAATCGATTAAGCTATCCATGGCTTTTTCCTTCGAGCTCCTCTTCTTTTTCCTTCCTACGACCCACCTTTTCATGTGCTTTTCTTCCCTCACTACTTGTGTGTTATTCAAAAATGGAAATAATAGTCTGTATTTTGCATTCCCAGGGTGGAGGAATTATGGCCTTACCGTAGGCCACTACACAATTCAAATATAGCCATTAAATTTGTTGCAGGCCTTACTGCCATCATCGTATTTGTTTTAATTATCAACCTAATATTAGTATGCTATTGGTTATCATTTGAATTCAACACATATACATTTTAATAAGCATTCAAATATACATATATTTATAAATATGTATGTATATATATATTTATTCATATTTCTGTGTTTATTTAAACGATTCCCATTCTCACTTACCATACTTTCTACATTTGCATATACACACACATATATATATTTACTTCCATGTGTAATTGTTTGTTATGGCTTACGAGTTCCATACAATATTAGTTTCAATAGATAACTTAAATTCAAATTCGATCATTTCTACATATATAAAGAAATTTTATTTTTGTTTCATCAAACACGAAGTTTTAAATGGACAATTTTTATATCTACAGGCCATATATTTTTAAACACGGAATTAGTTCAAGTCGGGAAATTTTCATTCTCAGACATATGCAATTCAACATGCCCTTTTGTGGTGTGTGCACCCAAATTCCAATTGGCTTACTATTCGATCTGGATAAACAATCCTACTTCAACCGTGTTCTCGTCCTTCATCCTATCGCCCTACTACTGCACACACTTGCAAATTGATCAGTAACATTCAATCCTTGATGGAATATATAAAAATAGTTTTCAGAATTTCATAAAGTCAACATTAGTCAAGTCCTCATACTCAACATGTGAATATTCCAAAATCTCCATTAATATTTAATTGAATTTCATCAACAATTCAATTTTTTGTATTTAAATAAATATGTAATAAAATTGGATTATGAAACCTCTTCAATCCTACATGCAACACCTGCAACAAATGTGTGTTCAACAATCTAACACAATTTCGACAACATTTGGGTATGCAAACTTTACTTCTCCAAATGTAAAGGAATCAATAAACAGAGACTGTACATGGAGAAAACCATTCATGGTTTCACCAAAAAAACCTTCTAGAACCATCTTGAAAAATCTATGCCCACCTTTGGGAGTTACAAAATCTACAAATAGAAATGAATTCCAATGCATGACATACTTCTCATGGGTGCCTAAACTTTATCCAATCAGATTTGGTTGTTTATGACATCTTACAACCTCTTACAGATTCCTTATAGCTTGTCGGTTACACTTTACATGCAAAGACATGCAAGAAACATGCAAGATTCTTTGCAGCCCACTTTATGACATTTTATGACACATGTACATGCAAACCATGCCAAAACCACTAAAAGACAAAACTATTTGTCCTCATCCTACAATGGATGCCCAATGGAATATTCCCCCACTAGATGCTTTTACTGCTTTATCAGGACCTATTTCCCATCAAATTTACATTTACATTTTCACACCAAGTGAATTTACATTGTTGCAAATTAAAAATATTATTCTCCTAACACCTAAGCCCTTATTGAAAATGAACAAAATAAAATAACAATATTTTTGGTGATGCAAGATTGCTAGTACCCCTAGATGCTCCTGCATCAAACACCCAAATTGGACCCAAGAAAATACATTAAAAATAAATATTAATTTAGCCCCCAAAATTGATTTAATAATTTTTTCTTGAATGTCCATATTACTTGATTTATCCATAGGTCCTAATTGGCAATTTTGAAAATCGAATTTACTAAAAATAGTAATTGTTATTTTTAGAAAAGGGGACATTACATCTCCTCCTATTTTAGCATTCAAACCCATGATGAATTTATTTATACAAAATAATTCATCATGTTGGTATTGAGGCACATGCTTCAATAGTCTCAATTTATCTTGCTATTTTGTTATTAACACATCTCCTGACATAGATTCTGAAAGTTAGTTGTTTTATCAAATTATAACTAAGGTAATCACCTCTATCTAAAAATAACCATAAATTGATCCCATATCAAACTTAAGTAACTTAATCCTAATTTTATCTTCTTACTCATCCACCAAGTGGATGCTTCACTAGATAACTAATAGGCTCCTCAAACTGTCAGTTATTTTGAATAGTTCATGATTTCAAAGTACTTTTCCATGTCGATGAGCCATGCTTCAGCTCCATCTCCTAGCACCATTTTGTCAAACTTCAAAAGAATAATTTTCTTCATATCCCTAGCAAGTTTATTGGTTAAACAAATCCTTAGATCCTCTTGATTCTTTAGGTTTCTCTTAGCTTCCCCTTTCTCTTCATGAGCACTATGATCTTAGTCTTGATTACCATTATTTTCCTAAATTTTTAAATCACTACACTCATTTTTTTATACCCCTCTCACTTCTTGTCTAAGGCTCCCAAACTGTGATGTCACTTTTCCTCTTATGGTTATTAAAGTATTAGTAGCAGATTTAATAGAACAAATATTAGAGTTATAATTTATAATATGCAATATTATAAAAATAAATATGAATAATTAATGTAAGCTACAAAAATGTGACAATTAAATAATCAACATAGAAAATGGAATAACACCTCCACATAGATTAATCATATTAACACCAAATCATATAGACAATATTCCCAATATTATTGAATCAATGGTTCTTAATACATATCTTAAACTCATGGAAAGGTTGCTATCTAGCACTTAGAGTAATGGTTATAGATCTAGGTTGTTTCATAGCACAAACAACCTCGAAAGAACCGGTTCTTGCACAAAACCAACTTGCCTTCATGGTATAAACTCAGCCCTAGCCAGAACACTCCTGGATGTACGTTGTACCCCGAGTTGGACACACTCTTTGTTCCCCTTCTCCAAATGTTTAAATACCCACCTAGACCCTAACCTTCAATCCTTTGTGCCCTTTTAGTTCCTCTTTCCTTTCTTTCTTCTCTTCTTGAATGACCTCCATCCTTGAATGTTTTTTTTCCATGTCTCACATGAATAATTTATTTATCCTTTTAAGGGGTGGTTTCCAAACCATCACACCCTTTCACAAAAGGTTTCCTTTTAATAATTATTTAAAGAAATAATTTTTATTTTTTTTAAAGAATGTTTATACATATTCTTTATTAATGTCTCTTTTATCCAAAGGATCATAATATCCTTTATTTTATGTCTCCCTTTTAATTTTAAAGGGTTATTCATAGATTTCTCTTCTCTTGGGAAAAAAGTCACATAACAATTCTCCCCTTGTAAATTAGCTGATGTCCTCAGTAGCATGAGATACATCTACATCACAACTCAAAAATATATAATCAATAATTAAAGAAATTGATATTGAATACATTCATTTTTCATATATTTCTATATATATATTTTTATCTACATCCTTTTCTTCTTTCAATTCATAGATCTCTCTCTTTTATTGTTCCAAGATAATTAATTTTGTCAATCAAAATTATGACAAGAACTATACATACATACATATAATAATTTTACAATTGAAGAAACTAAGGCTATTCTATATGTTTAATCACATATATTTTAATTTAATAAATTCTCTCATGTAACTCCTTCAAAGTATTACAATGTAATCACACAATAATTACTATGCATATCCAATACTATGTGGTCACTCATAATTTATTAAAGTATAATCTATACACTCAACATACATTCCAAGATGATATTCATACATTCCAGACTACATGAATATCCTCTTTTCATATATAAAAAGCCATGTAAAAATAGAATATTAGTCCTAGGTATGCAAAGTTATTGGGTTAATCAAGTCCAATAACAATGTACATATTAAAACAAAATATGATACAAATAATCTTATAATTCATCTTAAATAGCAATAGAATAATAGTAAATTATTACCACCTAGAGAGCACTTCATAAATAAATACTAGTTTTAATGTTACTTTAAGAGACTAGGTTAATACATTTCAATTTAGTTCTAGGATGAAGATTTATTCAATTTTGTTTTTGGATTAAGTTTTGGCTATAACAATGAGGATACCTCACATTGACAACCATGTTGTAACCCTCTAATAAAGTGGAACATGGATTTTACTAGAGATCTCTTCACAACATTAAATAACTATTGGTACACAAGAAGAGGAAATATTATGTCATTCCATAAATATGTCCATAGGCTTGGACACCTATTAATATACGATATTATTATGTCGTGTATAAGGAAATAACTAGTATAAATTTATAATTTTAATTTTCTTAGAGGTTGTCTCTCCCCCTATAAAATTCAACATGTCCCCATGTCTCATCCTAAGAAATTTTATGTTAAATTGTACAATTAATAAAGCCTTATTTTATTGCAACCAATACATTTAAACAACATAATATTTTCAAGGTTTAAGATGTGGAAATAGCATGCTCCTATGGGTTTATATCCTATAAATATGTTATTCTGAACAATTCATTCCAATCATATTGTCATTTCTCTAAGTTTAAGATGTGAATCCAAGAGACCCATGGGTTATGAGCCCAAAATTTAATTACACTAAACATGCCAATGTGTTGGTTTTAACTAGTCATAACAAGCATAGCAAAAATATTTTTTGAATATACAAATTTCATTATTACAAATACTAAATCACTAACTATTATTGTAAATATTGGTTTATATGTTCATTGAGCTACCCTCACACTATGACCTAAGTTCCATAAAGATTATTGAGTGATTTATTTGAAATCTAACAATAATATGGTTCTTTATGAATAGATAGTATCTTCCTTTTCTTTATTTAAAATCTTCTTACCATACATGAAACTAAATTCCTAGATAAAACTTGAAATATCACATACAATGACAATGTACTATTTTATATACCTAATAAGATAAGGTATTCACTTAGTATAACACTAAACTTTTTACCATAATATGTACAAATTAGATAGACCTTTTTTGTATCTACTTTTATAAATAATTAACATGTACTCTACCTTGAAGTTAGATTATGCACATAAGATTATTTAGGTGCTTGATCTAATAGTGTGTTAGTTACAATAACATTATCATTTTCTAAGAAATATTAATGTGGTTAATATTTTTTATTGATAAAATTAAATTTTGACTATTGAATTGGATAGTATTTAGGAATAGAACTACCCCCAAAAATTCTTTGACTAAATGTCACTTAGTTAATTTATGCAAGAGGTATATTTATTATTCATAACTTGAATACTTTCATCAAGAATTGAAACCATTTCTCCTCCCAAACACTCACCACTTTTTTTTCCATTTGTCTTAGATTTAGAGTCTTTCATTGCTTTTATAACCATGCATGAGAATATTTGTGGTATACATCTTATGAAATATTATCTATGAAAGTAAATTTTTGTGGTTGAAATGGAAACTCCCAAAGAAATTTTTCCTACCAATAAATTTTTAAGTAATTGCATTTATTATTTATTTATTTTTTTGAATTTTGTTCATGGTTATTGAGAATATTTTATTAAAAACTTTCTTAAAATTAGATGCTTAAAAGAGTATGACAAACACTATACCTATGGCCCATGTTTAATAATTTAAGTCATGCTTCTCATTTAGGACATATGCTCATTGTACTATGTTGTATCTCATCACTATATTTTTATAATCAATGATGTGAAAATTGAAATCTTATAGATGTATGTTGTGTGCATCTAACTTGTATATACTTTTATTTATTTAAAATTCCTTTGTCTACAATATAAATCCTTCAACCTTTCATATCATCCATGCACACAATTTAAATATTGTGTACCAAGATGCAAGTAAAATAGTGTTTTACTTGTACCATAGAGAGAAGAGATAGATCTCATACAATGGTGCCCAAAGGTCTTATAAATTTATCTCACATAACAAATTCCTCTCACTTGATCAAACTTTCATTCTATAAATATTTCAATGTGGGAATACTAGGAATATAAGGAGATTAGTTGGAAAGTGATAGAAATATTTTTGATTGAAATGACAAAGGAAATAAGCATAGTAATATGTGCTCCAAGTAAAAAATAAAAACTTTGATGGAGATTTCTTGCATTCTAAGGCGTAATCACGATCAATGCTTCTATCGACCCTTTCCTTACCAACCTCATTTTTTTTTAGCAAATGCAAGTCATGACACGTGAAAATTTCCATCTCATGTCCTTGAATGAGGACTCAAAGTATGTTCATATTTTATAGAGCAATCTATGTAAGAAACAACATATGAAAAATTCACCGCCTGCAATTCACCGCGGTGGAAAATTGACTGCATTAATATTTTAATAAAATCAAAGTTTTTGAAATATATATTAAAAATATTAAAAGAGTTTAGCACCAGAGATGCACATGGTTCTTTGATGCTTGCAAATCACTATAGTACATCATTTCATTTTTTCTACATCTATATGAGAAAGTAGACATGTAAAATGTTACTTGCTCCAATTTCTTTCTTGTGCCCTTTCATCAACTTAAACAACTTCATGCTCATTTTAATCTAATTGTCTTTGAATTTTATTGATGAAAGGTTGGATGAATAATTGATATCACCAAGGTTAAGATGGTGAATGGGAATATGGAAATTTTCCATTTATAGGTGTCTAACTAGATCTCCAAGAGAACCAATTATTGTTTGTATACTTATTGTTCTATGACAAACTGAGTTGAATTTCATTTATTGAATTATTATTCTTCTATTATGCCTTTGTTCTCTAGGTTTAAATAGTGAAAAAGAAATAAATATATGCATGCCATCATGCCTAGCCATTGAAAAGTTTGTATTTGAAAATTTACTAACAGTGAATTGGGCATCATGTTGTCTTCAATTAGGTTGCTGGATCAACAGTGTAATCATGTCATATTGAAGTTAGTGAATTACTCTGGCAATTACTATAGCAATTTTAATAGTTGAGAGAATTGATGTTATTCAATCTCCTCCACATTCTCTCTTATGTTCATTTTGGCATACAAAAAATTCACCAGCAAAAATTCATCGACTAAAAATTCACCGTCAACAATTTATCATGGGAAAATTCATCGACATGAAAAATTCACCACCAACAATTCATTGTCGCAGAAAATTAATCGCATTAATATTTGGCTGTTAATTTTCCATGGCGGTGAATTGCTGGTGGTGAATTTTACTTGAGGTGAATTTGTCATGGTGGTGAATTTTCCCGTGATAAATTGTTGATGGTGAATTTTCCTTCGATGAATTTTTGGCCATGAATTTTCCTAGAACTGTTCATTTTATAATTCACAAAAATGGTATTAGAATCATGTATTTCATATTAGTCATAGTAATAAGAAAACCTATGGCTTTATATAAATGAAAGGAAATACCAACGACATAGTGAGTAGACCGAGTCATAAACATTCAGTCAATATATTTATCCATGTCCTATCTATTTTGAAAGGGCTTGTTGCCAGTCAAAGAAGATTATAGCCATGGGTGTTGTTATCATTATCACCTATAAAATCTAAATCACTGAAATGTCACCTTATAAGCAATTTTGAATGGCCATGTCTCTTAATGTGGAAATACACAATCAAAGGTCATCTTGAGGAGACATGATTCATGTTGCAAGAGTTGTCAACCCTTAGATATGCAATGGGTTTCTTTTAGGTAAGTGGCCTATAAATCTATACAATTTTTTGAAGGTTAGGACATCAAGCATTACCAACTTAAAATTTCATACGTGATCTAAAGAGTCATAAGATCTTAACCTCAAATAATGATTGTATTAAATCTAAGTGTACATGTAGGTCTTTGTCAAATTTTCTAGGAAATTAAAGTTTACCAAATTATTATAGCAATCTATTATAGACAATATATTGAAGTAATTTGCAATCATATCTATTTAATAACAGATCAAGCAAGGGACTATAAAACATATAAGCTATAGTAATTGAATAACAAATTTATAGAATTATTTGTTGCTCATTCTAAAAAGTGGGAAACATTTAAATTTGATCAATAGTGCTGCTAAATACATTATGTTATACTATATAGGAACTAGGGGAAAATATTCCATGCGTACACATAGCCATTATAAAACCCAAAGAATTTATATTATCATTACTTCATTACTATTGGAAACTTATCACTACGATCCAAAATACAATAACCTATGTTATGGAATGCAATTCTCTTAGAGTCTTGACCATGTATCTAACCTTTTAAAAGTGGGTCATAATAATAACTCTGTAGATCAATATCTTGTTGAAAATAAAATAGAGTAGGCCTATTGACTTGGTATGAATATGTTTCCTTAGAATGAGCCCAAATATAATTAGGGATTTTCTCAAGACAATGTTAACTCTAGATGAAATATGGATATGAAAACACATATGATGTAGGATTTTCAATAATGCTAGTCAACAAACATAGAAACAAAATTAGCTTAAGCGTCTTATGGAATAAATAAATTTCCTTTATCTATAAAAATTTCAAAGATATTAAGGCCTGATCATTAGGATTTGATAACAAATGTGATGTCACTTTTCCTCTTATGGTTATTAAGTATTAGTAGCAGATTTAATAGAGCAAATATTAAAGTTAATATAATTTATAATATGCATATTATCAAAATAAATGTGAATAATTAATGTAATCTACAAAAATGTGACAATTAAATAATCAACATAGTAAATGGAATAACGCCTCCACATAGATTAATCATATTAACACCAAATCATATAGAAAATTTCCCAATGTTCTTGAATCAATGGTTCTCAATACTTATCTTAAAGACATGGAAAGGCTGATATTTGGCACTCAGAGGAATGGTTATAGATCTAGGCTGTTTCCCAACACAAACACCCCCGGAGGAACCAACTCATGAACATAACCAACTTGCCTTCATGGCATAAAATCAACCCTCGCTAGGACACTCCCGGGTGTATGTTGTACCCCAAGTTGGAAACACATCGTGTGCTCCTTCTCCAAATTTTTAAATGCCCACATAGACCCTAACCTTCACTCCTTTGTGCCGTTTTAGTTCCACTTTCCTTTCTTTCTTCTCTTCTTGAATGTTCTCCATCCTTGAATATATTTTTTTTCCATGTCTCACATGAATGATTTATATATCATTTTAAGGGGTGGTTTCCAAACCATCACACCCTTTCACAAAAGGTTTCCTTTTATTAATTATTTAAATAAATAATTATTCTACCTTTTTAAAGAGTGTTTGTACATATTCTTTATTAATCTCTCTTTTATCAACAGGATCATAATATCCTTTATTTTATATCTCCCTTTTAATTTTAAAGGGTTATTCATATATTTCTCTTCTCTTGGGAAAAAAGTCACATAACACAAACTTTATTTTGTTTCATTGAAAATAATAAGATTATGTTCTAGCTCAATGCATTTAGAAACAAAATGATTTTACTCATGTCAATGGATTCATACATCCTTATTTAGGTATGGTTATTCAAAATTACATATCACTATCAAAGAGGGTAATTTATCAATGTTCTTTCTCTTTATCATAATCTAATAACACAAATTTTGAGGTGGGGTGTACACATGAGTACTCCTCTTTCTTCTTAATACTCAAAACTAGTGCATTGCGATCACACTCAAAGGGCATGCCATGAATCATCAATGGTTTTCTAGGTTTAATTGGAGGTGGAATTGGCTATTTAATCCACTCCTCCCTTTCAAGGTTGATACATTCTAGAGAAGCATCCAAGGTTTCATATTCATAGAGTGAGGCCTCTCCTACATAAATCAATTGTTTTTGTTTTGATTTTTTTCACCTTCTTGAATTTATTTGTCTTTTCTCTCTTTTCTTATTTTTTGATCCACCCATTTTTATATTCAAATTTTAACAAAAGGTTAGATATTTACTAACAAATTCTTGCATAGTAGGCTCATAGGCCCTAGATTTTAAATTGTTCTCTAATGCCACATGTGATGAAAACCAATTCATTTGATTATAAACAACACAAGTTTCTCTAATAAACACCGTATAATTTCTTTCAACAATAGAATAATTAGAAACATTAAATTTTCTCTTTTGAAATGAATATAAAATATATTAATCATTTCATTACATCAATTGAAAATAGATTTCTCATCATGTATTCTATTTTATAAATAATTACTCAAAAATTAGTATACTATTACATATTACAAGTTTCATAATACTGACATAAATTACAAATCATCAATAATGCAATGTCACATGAAATCAAGATAATATCTTTGATGAACCAATTCTTTAGAATTTCTCAACTACAAGAGGAAGAGTATCACTTGAGCATTTTTCCACCAACCATATACCAATGTTCCCCCACACATCTTCCATCAAGAAGTGGCCCTACCATTCACAATGGTAGAAAACCAAGTGAATCATCAAGGTTTCCATGTCACCTAAGCACTAGTATTGTGTTCTAAATACAAACAATTTTTCATACAATTCTAGATGCCCTCTACTTAATTGTGGCCTATCTAATCAATTTTTAATAAATAGACATTGTGAACTAATAATACAAGTAATGATTTTGTATTACTTTGGAAAAATATTTAATAATAAAATGGCCACATTCCATTAGGAAATGTGCATCATATGCTCACACACATCTTTCTCAAACTAGCTATCAAAAATTATAATTTGATATTCAAGTTCATAAACTAGTTTGGATAAACAAGTAAATACATGTTAACATCAAACATAAATCTCATATCTACTTTCTACAATCTAGTAACGTACATAATTCATTCTCAAATATACTCAACCTAGACATTTATATTTTGTTTCAATAGTAATCATAATTGCTTCTAATTTTTAGATAATAATATATCGCTTTTTAGACTTGGATATAATACACACATATTCATGTCAACATACAATATAAATAATACCTATTTATGTAATTACATTTGCACATATGTATACATCCTCCATTCATATGTAATTATGTGGGTACATATATATCCTTTTAGAACTTTATCACAAATAAATACATTACAAAAGAGAAGGCATAATATAGAAAAATCACTAACTCATTTGACCCCAATTTCGATGAAACCTATATAATCAGATGTATCATCGGGCACTTGTGTGTGAATTTCCATTTTAAAATTTTTTTTTGCCCCAACGTTCGTCAGAATTTTGACGAGTCGTTGTTTTGTGTACGTTTCAACGAAGATCTTTCGCCAAAATTGGGGCGGACCTGCAAAGTTAAATTGTGGTGGGCATAAATTGAAATGAGCTCGACTATTTATTGTGACAGTGTTTTGCTCGACGGTTTTCTTGGGGAAAATCAGAAGAAACTCAAGAAGATATCGCCAGGTTGAGGGAAGTCATTGTCTTTTCCATAATTCATTTGTGAAGTCAGATTTGTACTTCCAGGTTTGAAAATCATATTTGAAAGCAACATCTCATCAGATTTCATTTATAGTCTTGTGCATTTTTAGAGTTTCATTTCCAGATTTTAGACCTGGCTTCACAAATTCTTTATAAGGGAATTGTTTATAACTGGTGGAAAATTCTTGATGGATTTGGACAAAGATTATATTTGCAAGGTTTCAATTTTAACCCTAATGATCAATTTGCAATAGATTTGGGAGCCATAGCTAGATAATATCAAAGGTGTTGGTTGTTTTTTTACTGTAACCAAGTTTATCTTCTAGACACATAGCATATAAAATCTCAGATAATATTGCCTTACAATACCATCAATCTATATTCTAACCCAATAGTACTTATCAAATCCTTATATGAACATAGTCACCTATAACCTCACTCAAGCATTTTAATTAATTCCTTGAATTAAAGCCAAAATGAGAATCACACACCATAACAGTGAGATGAACAGAATAACCCTTGATCATTTTATTCAAGATAATAATGTATTCATACAATGGAGATACATGACCTTGAAATGAGTAATTTTCATTTAGATGCTAGTACTGTCTTGAAAATTAAGTACCCATGAAACTAAAACCTACAAGAGAATGACACCAAATGGTGCAGGAGCACACCTAGGCTAACCTCCATGTTTGTTATTTTGGCTTGTACTTGACTCTAGCCAAGTCAGGATGTTAGTTTGTTTTCAGACCTTAGAAGGTCATTGCTTTTGTGGGCTAGGTGAGTTAGTCATTAGGACTAAGGTCACACAAATAGCTAGTGTTAGTAATTTAAGTTTTCTTAATGTTAGTTGTCTATGGGAGATTAGAGTCTTAAAGATGTTCTAAACACTTAGTGGTTGTTGTAAAGATGCGTTAAGGCCATTAAATGAGTTGGTTCCTCAGAATCTAGAGGGAATAGTGGTCCTAAGAAATAGGATCAAGGCATAGAGAAAGATGCCAAATGTTGTAAAGAAGTTAGGATGGGCATGCAACTCGGTTACCTTTGGATTCCCTTGAGAATAGGAAGTGGGAGATTGGCCAATAGGCCCTAGAATCATGGGGATGGCATCTATTATGACCCAAGACTTGAATCTCATGACATGATGTAATTGGTAATTAGTTTTTGAAAGTAAAATAGAGAGCTCTGCAATAGTGTTTTCAAGAACAATCTGAACTTTTGTGATGATAGAGATGCTTAATGGATTGAGAGACTAAGTTTAGTATTTGTTTAGTGTTCTATAGGATTATCTTAGTCTTTTTCATTTGATAAGCAAGTTGTTTAGAGTAGGATATTTGGTGTTAAGCAAATTGTTTTGGTTTTAAGTTCTTACTGGTCCAGTCTTGACCAGTCGGTGCTTTCATGGCTCCCCCATGAAATCTAGCCTTGGGAAACACCTAAGGATAGGTGGAAATGTTAAGGGAGTCATTAGTGTATATAGATTTAGGATTAGGAAGCATGAAAGAGTGGAGAGCTCTTTTTATCACTAGTCTCTAGGCGAGCAAATAGAGCTCGGTTAGAGGTCTAGGAATATCTTTGAAGATTTCTTGCAGGGTAAAGAGGTACTATACGGAACAGGTATAGGTTCAAGTAGGGTTTCATCATAGCTCATCATACTAGGTGGACTGAGGTCATGTCAATCATTTAGTTTATGGTTTGAGCAGGTTCCAAGCAAGATTACAGTCCGTCCTAGAAATTAGGCCTTTTAGCCCTATTGTTCTAAGTTGTAGGAAACTAGTGTACAGAGGTTATCAGGCCCTAATCCCCATTGAACCTTTTAAAACTTCCAAATGAGTATCCAAATCTTCCTTTAGTTTTGTAGGGTCTTTGGAAAAATTTAGCAAGAATTGACAAAACAGGACTGGTAAAGGCTACAAGGAATAGGCTTGTTTAAGGTCTCAAATGGTGAAACCTTGAACCCAGTAAGGATAGGGTTGAAGAACCTTCTAAAATGGTTCAAATATGCAAGGTTATGAATTTTTTCAATAGTATGGGCACCCCTACAATGAAGAATGACGTTTGTGAGAAGTTAGCACTTAGAACTTTCTAAGTGAGGAAGAGAAATTGAACTTGTCAAATGGTGTTAGTCCTCCAAGGTGAAGCACAAAGGATAGAACTCTTAGAGAAGAGTTGGAATTGGACTTAGTTAATCATCTAAGCCAATCAGGACCTAGAGGAGACTAGGTTCCTAGAAGAGACAAGTTGGGTCTCTTAGTTGCAGTGCAAGCAAGCCTTGGAACACTCACATCACCAAACCTAAGAATAGTATCTTCACTATAATATTAGGCTCTTTACAAATTCGCTCTGCAACTTCAATTAGACTTGACCTAAAGATATCTAACTTGTTAATCGGCCATATTTTTGGTCCTTAAATCCTTCTTATAGGGAAAATGAAGGAGCAACAAGCATCGGACCAGAAATACACTTGTCACTGGTCACTTGGACCGCCTTATGACATTTCAAAAATTGGTTACAACAGCTGAGTCTCTGGAGAATCTTCTTATTCATCCCGTCCACTATAGAATAACTGTTGCATTTGCCAAACTTTGAAAACTTGCACCAAAACTGCCACCAAAACATAGCCAAAATTTGTTATAACCATAACCGCTGAGTTGTTAACTATCGGTTGTAGACTCTGTCCTATTCTTGTTTAGTTAAGTACTTTTCTACCCATCATTGATATTCCTCATCCGTTGGCCAATTAAAATTTACCACCTAATTTACCTTTGCACTGTAAGTTGTATACTGTACTGCTACTTGATTCGCCTCCCTTTCAAAAGATTCCAAAAATGTGCTAGTGTTAATGATTTCATCTACCCTGTCCTGCCATTATTGCAGTGATCTAACATTTCCTTGGGCATCTACAATATCTGGTAAAGATGTGCCACTCCAGTCATCAAAACTCTTTACCAACTCTTTAATCCTCTTGCTCAAATCATCAGGTAAGGCCTGGAAACCTTGCAGTGACTTCACAAAGTCTTGAGTAGGCCTTAATTGTTGAGGCCTATTAGCTGCATTTTGAGAATTTCATTTCTAGATTTTGTTGTGCAAGTTCAATATTCTGATTTTAGGAGTATAACAGTTGGAAATCATTGTAAAATCAGAATTTAATAATTTTTAGAATTAGCATTTGAAAGTGTTTTTTGGGGTCATTAACTTCAGACTATCTTCTCTTTTGTAGGGGTGGTTGCATGCCAATTTTTTTTGGTGTAAAATATTATAATTATTATATTTTGTTACCTGTGTACGATTAAAAATTATTGGAGTGCGTGTGAGTTTGATATTTTCTGAAGATCTAAATATTCAAGCTCGGTAAAGAAAAATTATGTCAGATAATATTAGTCCAGAACAAAATGAAGAGACAATTGCTAGATTGTGGGCTGTATTGAAAAGAAAGGGTGATGGGAAATGTTATTGTCCTTGCAATAATTGCAAGGGCTTAAAGATGAGAAGACTTTTAATCACAACAGCTGAAAAACATTGTAGGCAACATGGTCAGGTTGAAGGGGCGCATGATTATTGTCCATTGGTAAGTTGTTCATTATATGTGTTTATATTGATTGAATTTGTAAATGTTTATATTGTTTTAACATTTGATATATATATAAAAAATCAGTTGATCATGATCATGGTTTATTTGTGTCTGTAATTATTATAAAGGTGGGGTGCCCTAGGGCACACGATATGAATTATCACAGCCCAGAGAATGTGGTTTTGCAAGCGGAGGAACATGGAGCTGTGAATATCGAAGATGAAGTTAATGATCCTATGGAAGAAGATGATCATGCACCAAAAAACACAATTGAAGATGATGGTACAAATACATTGATCCATGACACATGTAGTGGCACATCTGATCATGTTGATCGAGATGACTTTGATGATGTTCATGATTTACCTGTACTTGAGAACGCATACGAGCCGTTTTATGAAGGCTCCCAAACAACTCTTCTCTTTGTTATATTGTTGCTGGTGAACTTGAAGGTTATGAATGGTTTATCCAACATAGCAATCTCACAGATGTTAAGGTATGTCATATATGTCATTTTTTGTCATCTATTTTAATTGTTGTTAGTTCATCGCTAGTAAATAAAGGATGAAATATGTATCTTTAATATTCTTTATATTAAGAAGTTATTTTTTTTTGTAGATTGATTGGTGAATTTTTGTTACCACCATCAAATATTTTACTTTGCTCATACCGAGATTTATCTGGCATTATGAAAGATATTGGAATGAAGTATCAAGCAATAGATGCATGTCCCAATGATCATATTATATATCATAAACAACATGAATTTGCAATAGAATGCCCGAAATGTCATATCAGTAGATATCAAACAGATCAACTGACAAAAAAGGTGCCTCGCAAGGTTCTTCGTTATATTCCCATTATTCAACGCATGCAACAATTATTTAGGTGCGAAAGCTTAGCACAATTTATGGATTACCATGCACGTAATAGAAGTGGAGATGAGATTCTTCAAATGCTTGCGGATGGTTCTGCATTTAGGGACATGGAGGAAAAATGGCCACACTTTAAAGAAGAACCTCGTAATCTCAAGTTTTCATTGGCAGCGAACGGTGTCAATCCATTTGGAGAGATGAGATCTATTTACTCGGTGTGGCCTGTTTTTGTTATTAACAATAACATTCCTCCATGGATGTCAATAAAAAGGGAGCACATAATGTTGGCAATGATTGTTCCAGGTATTTGTTTACATCAATTTTCTTTAATGTAGTAGCATCTCATTTGTCTTATTTGTTGCATAATGACTTATATGTTTTTTCATTTAATAGTCATGTACATGAATTTATATATATTGCAGTAAAATGGTTATAATAATTATGTAATGTTTATGTTCATTCAACTAGGTAAGTACCAAGTTAAAGATACGAATGTATATATTGAGTCTCTTATCGACGAGTTACTAAAGTTATGGAATGGTGTCACTATGTATGACGTATCTAGACCAATAGGACAAAGACAATTTCAATTCCATGCAATGCTTGTATGGACAATTCATGATGCCCCAGGGCTAACACATTTTTCTGGTATGTTATAACGTTCGACTGCATGAATTTAGCGATATTTAATTTTATGAATTAGATATCATGCATGTTTTTGAAATAATCTATTCATTATATATAATTATAAAAATTGACATATTTAATCAAATTATATATGATTTGTAGGTCTTCAAACAAAGGGAAAATTTGCATGTCCAATTTGTGGTCCAAAGATGAAATCTCGTCGTTCAACAAGTTTAGGAAAGCAGGTGTTTGATGAGTATAGGCACTTCCTCCACAGAAATCATAAGTATCAAACTACTGAAAAACATCTTTTCAATGGGAAAGAAGAGACTACATCAAAACCATGAAGAATGACACCTCGCCTATGGAAGTTGGAATATAATAGAATTAATCATCAAGGTTATACATCGGATCAAATTGTTTATCTATCATTTATGATATGTTTTGAATTTATATTTTTATTTTGTGATCGTGTTGTAATTGACAATGATTGTCGTTGTTAATTTGTTTAACTTATATGCTTCATGAAGGTCGTCAAGGCATTAATGGTCGGCTTCCACAGGGACTGAAAAGTTATCCCAAACAATTTAGTAGGTTGCCCTACTATGAGCAGCTACAAATTGTGCATTTGTTTGATACAATGCATATCGAAAAAAATATGACAGAAACGTTATGGAAAATATTGGATGGAAGGCATGACAAATAAAAAATTATCAAAATTTATAGTGACATTTAGGAAGCCAGTCATGCAATGAAAAATGTCATTCAATTAAATAGCGATGGAGACCAAATTAATATAAGTGCCCTTCCTTGGTTATTAACAGAGCAGCAAAACAATGCTATAAAACAAGTCATACAAAAAAATTGATTTCCCATAGGATTTGTTGCCAACATAAACAATATCATAACAAAAAAAGGTGAATTTGGGTCAAGGATGAAAACTCATGATTGGCATACCTTCATTAAGGTAATTATTCTGGTATATTATATATATATTTGTATACTGCATGTACTTTTCAATGTATTATGTTTACTACTTTTGAAAAAATATTAATGAAAAGATCATTTTATAATTGCTGCAGTACGTTCTACCTCTATCTCTCCCAGAAAACTTCGACAACAATGTCAAGTAAGTTATATATGATCTTGGAAAATACAAGAGGTAAGTAGCAATATTTGTTCAATTCACTGTATATTTTTGTTAAATCTCATTAACATATTTGTGCCTTGAATCACTTGTAGATGGTTGTCATCTAAAGCAATCCATAAAGAAGATATAAATTATTGGAAGAGAAGAATTCCTTGTCTAATATGTGAAATGCAAAAGTGTCTACCTTCGACATTTTTCAATGCACAAGATCACTACCTCATACACCAAGTTGAGGAGATTGAATTTTGTGGACCTGTACACACAAGGTCAATGTGGACGGTTGAGAGACACTTGAAATTTTTGAAGGCTTTGGTTAGACAGAGAGCACATCCCGAGGGTTCTATGGTGGAGGGATACATGGTATACCAGACCATGGTGTACATTACTGAATATCTTCCTAAGTTTGCAACAAAGATCCATGTAGATTGCATTTGGGTTCCCAAATCCATTATCAAATTTGAAGGGGAGTACTTGATGGGGAAAGGTATTTTGAGGAAAGTGTCAGGTAATTATAAGATGGTCATGAAGATTGGTGTAAGTGTTCCAAGGCTTTCTTGCACAACTAGCTAAGAAGACCTTTCCTTTTCTTCTTCTAGGAACCTAATATTTTCTAGGTCCTTGTTAGGCTTAGATGATTAACTAAGTACTAATCCAACTCCTCTCCAAGAGTCTCACACCTTGTGCTTCACCTTGAAGGACTAACACCACTTTGTTATGTGCAAACTCTCTCCTACACTTAGAAGACTCTAAGTGCCAACATCACACAAACATTGAATTGATTACAAGGGTGCCAAACACATTGGAGACATGCCATGTACTTCCAACTAGATCCATCTTGGAAGATCTCCAAACTCATTTCCCACCGGTTTCAATAATTGGTCTTGAGGAGGCCTATTTCTTGTAGCCCTTGATAGAGACCTTTACTTCGTTCCTGCCCAAACTTTCCAAACAACTTAAAAAACCAATTTCACATTCGAATACCCTTTTGGATTTTCTGAAGGATTCAAAAGATTCTATACTCCTAAGTCCTCCGTACACTGGTTTCCTATTATCTAGGTTAAATAGGGCTATTAGGCCTAGTTTGTAGGACCCCACTGGTTTTTTCTTGCTCAAACCTCAGTCAAATGGATTGATAGAACCTCAATCCTTCTAGCATGTTAGGATATGTCTATAACCTACCTGGAACTATACTTGTTCCGTACTGTACCTTAATCCCCTGCCTAAATTCTTCAATTGATTACTGTCAAACCTCTAACCGGGCACTCTAAGCTCGCCTATGACTTGACATTAAACACAACTGTTCCACTCTCCATGACTCCTAACTCTACATATGTATAGACCAATGGCTCCCCTAACACATTCATCTACCCTCAGGAAAATCCTGTGACTAGATTTCATGGGGGAGCCATAAAAACACAAGCTGGTCAGGACAGGACCAGTAAAACCCTTAAACCTTAACCTATCTATTCAGGACACTAAAACAGCTTAAATCAACTTACTTGTGATGTATGAGCTCCTCGGTTTGCTTGCACCTTGCTGAGAGACCTAGCTAGTCTCTCCTAGGAACCTAGTCTCCTCTAGGTCCTGATTAGCAACTAAGTCCAATCTTAGCCCTATTCTAAGAGCTCTCCCTTTGTGCTTCACCTTGGAGGTCAGACAACATTTCACAAGTTCAAATTCCTGCTCACTTTCCTTCTTCACTTACAGAATTCCCAGTGCCATCTTCACTTCAAACTCATTCTTCCTTGCTCTTCCTTGTAGGGGTGTCTATGCTTGTTAGGACCTTCATAACATTTCCAATTGGAACCATTTTAGTAGGTTCTTGAGCCTTGTTCTAGTCGGTTTCAAGATTGCATCAATGGAAGACCTCAATTTAGGCCTAATTCTAGTAATCGTTACCAGTCCTCTTTTGCTATTGTTTGTAAAATTCTTCCAAAGACCTTGCTAACCTCAAGACATATTCCAATACCCTTTTAAGATTTTTAAATTGCCCAATGATTCTTTTGGCCTGACAGTGTCCATACAGGGGATTCCTATAACCTAGGGTATGTAGGGTTTGTAGGCCTAATTCCTAGGAATTCACTGTTTTCCTACTCAAACATTACTCTAATGACTTCATGAGATCTCTAACCTCCTGTCACAGTAAGACCTATCCCTAACCCATCTGAAACCGTACTGTACGGTATTTCCCTACAAGTAACCTTAATACTTCTCCTCTAGCTCTCTAACCGGGCTCCACCTGCTCGCCTAGAGATCAGTTGCTAAGAGAAGCTCCTCCAATCTCTGTCATGCTTCCTAACACTAACTACTATACACACTACTAACTCCCCTACCATTACACCCTTCCTTAGGTCTTTCCCAAGGTTAGAGATCATGGGGGAGCCATGAGAGCACAGACTAGTCAGGACAGGACCAGTAGGAGCTCTACCACAAAAATGACTCAACTAACACTAAATCTAACTTAAACTAGCTTGATTAACAAATTGAAAAGACTTACAACTATGCTATCAACACAAAACTAACATGAAATCAATGCATTCGATCCCTCAAGTGGCACACTCACTCAAGATTGCTCGGTATATCACAAAAACACAAAAAATTTAGTATTTTTTTTCTCATTCATAAAAGCTTCATTACAAAACTACTAACTGATTTCAAAAACTGCCAACACTTCAAAGATACGAGCCTTGGGTCGTAATAGATGCCCACTCCATGATTCTAGGCAAGTTGGTCGAATTCCTCCACTTCCTATTCCCAAGGGAATCCAAGGGTAACTGGATTGCATGCAACCACCAATGCAAACTGCCTTCTCCATTTGGCATCTTCCTTCATGCCTTTAGCCTATTTCTTAGGACCACCATTCCCTCAATAATTCAAGGAACCAACTCACTAACTAGCCTTAAGGCATCATTACAACCTCTTTAAGCATTTGAACAACTTAAAGACTCTACTCCCCTAGACAATAAACATTAAGAAAACTAACTTACTAACAATGGAAAAATAGTGTGACCTTAGTCCTAAGGACTAAGGTCACCTAGCCCAAACAAAAGCAAGACCATCTAAGGTCAAAAAGAAATATGTTCAAACATTCTAACTTGGCTAAGGTTAGATACAAGCCAAAATGACAAAACATAGAGGTTAGCCTAGGTGCTCCTGCACCAACTTGCAGAATGAAAAAAGTTTAATACTATCCCATGAACACGACTCTAACACTAAATCAAAACATCCAATTCACTTAGTATCACTGTCACTCAATAACACTCGGAGTTCACATAAAAATAGAAATTGCAAAGCTATCTTCTATTCCAAAAGCTTGATTACAATCTCCCTCTTTCTTGAATTCGATCCTGCTTCATATTAGATGCCATTCACCATGTTTGTAGGGTATGTTGGTCCATAATGGCAACTGTTGTCATGACAATTTTGTAACAACATTTGGCAATTACTCTGTCATTATGCCACCTTCCTAACTCTTAGGACCTCTATCTCCTATATTTTGAGTAACCAACACCATTAAAGGCCTCATGGCATCTTTCTAACATCATTGATGTGTTTAGAACACATTTAAGACTCAAATCCCAACTTAAGCTACTAAGGCTAAGCAATGTAAAAACTATTAACAATGACTAACTTTGGTGACCTTAGTCCTAATGACTAACTCACCTAGCCACAACAATGACCTTCTAAGGTCCAAAACAAACATACAATTACTCTGACTTGGCTAATGTCAGATACAAGCCCAAAATATCCTAACTATGGAGGTTAGCCTAGGTGTGCTCCTGCACCAGAGATTAATTAGAATACATTTTACATTTGGTTTTTATGTATATTGTACTTATAAATTAAGGTCGTATACCATGGTAATTGACTAATTATACGTCGTTTGTGAATTTCATTTTTTTTTTCTATAGTTGGTCGAGAGTGGGATGCACTACATTTGTACATCACAAACAATCTTGATTGGATGACGGTATGGATTGAACGATGTCAACAATCTAGTCGCGCATTGACATGGGAAGGTGTGGCTTCATTGGTTAAAGAAGCTCATTGTAATGGAGATTCCAATGTTACACCAAGGGAAATTGATTTAGCATATGGTTTAAGAGATAAACAGGTATGTATAAATATATTAATCACCCATATTATTTAATTATTTTCAATTATATTGATGTATATATATGTTGAGATTTTTTTCTTTGCATACATTCAACCAAGAATAAATATGTTTATCAACTGACGATATTGCAATAAGTTTTGCATGTTTGACATATTGTAGGTGAAACACCACAAGGCTATATGGTGCAATGGTTGTAAATTTCAAATCAAAAAGTTGGATGACACGAAGAAAACTTGTGATTCTGGGATAACTGCAGTCTTCCAGGTGACTAATGTTTCATCTAGAAACAACATACATCTAGAAGTCTCAGAAAATCAATACTATGGGATTTTGGATGATATACTTGAGTGTGACTTTAAGTCCTTCAAATTAGTTTTGTTCGTCATCCTATGGTATAGGCTACGATTGAATGAAAATGATCTTGAGAGAACTGTTATTGAACATGATAATGGATTTACCATGGTTAATACAAGGTATTTTGAGTGAGTTGGAAATGAGCCCTATGTTCTTCCAAGCCAATGTGAGTAGGTATTTTACTCAGAGGTTCCAAGTAAAGAGGGTTGGTCATATGTTGTTAGACATGATCCAAGAGGAAGGCCGATAAAGTATAATGTGGTGGAAGAAGAAGATACTGAAGAAATAGAAGATGATGTAGATGATGATCGAGATCAATAGTTAGTTGATGATGTGCCTGATGAAGATGTGAAAGAGGAGGAACTAGATCATGATGATCTAGGAGTTAATGTTCATGAAGATGATATCCGTGTGGATGATGACATTATCAAAATTGATATCAATGATGATGATGATGATATGACCAATCCTTACAATGTTGAATCTGGATCAGATGATACAGACAAAGAGTTGGATGAAGAAGAAGATCAATGACATTAATTTGTATTGTCTATTTGATATTAATTTCTTGAAAGAATTATATTTGACTTATGTGGTTACATAATTAATTTATGATGTTTTTAATTTTAATTATATTTGAATTATATTAGAATATGTTCAGTTAACAGATGTAAAAAATAAAATGGATAAACCAAAAGATTAAAGTGTGAGACCACTGCCTTGTTGGGTGTATTGAGTCTAATGAAGATCTATAAAAGTGTAATCTATGATGGAAATAATTCAAAGTGTTTGGCACACAGATGTAGTTTATAACTTGTATAAATGTTAAATGACTGACAAACTCTACTTGAGATAGAATGACAATCCTAGTTATGTGATTCTTCTTATTGATACAATTAATACTCTTTAGTTACTGTGATTGACTAGGAGGGTTTAATCTTTACTTGAAAGAACCAAATAATCACATCACACAAATACAACAAATGTGTATCGGTAAATTGAATATATATATATATATATATATATATGCTTGATATATCAATTTAAACAACAGAAAAGCATCAATAGTATCAACTACTTCGAGCATGAGATGATTACAACAACATTTCAACACATAAGATAGTCATTTAATTTGCAATTTGGTAGCAAGCTCTAAGCTAAGACAAATAGACACAGAACCTTACAAAACATACGATTTAGGCCAGTGCCATATACTATTGGGGAGTCGAATTAATTCACAAATATTTAGATTTCCATAATAGGTTCAAACACATAACATATAAGATCTCTGACAATATTGCATTACAACAGTGTCAATTTCTATCCTAACTCAATACTTCTTATCAGATCCCTTTACAAACATATCAATCTATGACTCCATCCAAGCATTTTAATTTACTCTTTGAATTAAAGCAAAAATGGAAATCATACACACCATGATAACAGTGAGATGAATTCCATAACTCTTGATTATATTATTCAAAATTGTGATATGTTTATACAAAGGAGAGCCATGAGCTCTAAATATATCATTATAACTAAAATGCTAGTACTATCATGAAACATCAAACCTTCATGCTGTTGGAACTGTCAAATTTTGACAAATTCATTATTTCTTCATGATTATTAGTCTCCGAAAAAAGATTCATAATGCAGACAAAAATATCCTCACATAGCATATTTTACCAAAATACGATTTAAAATTATGCCATACCGCCCCATAAATTTCATCTGACATTAAAATCTTTACATATGAAAATATCGGCATAAGTTGATGTAGGTCTCATCGATGATAATATACATATCCTAAATGTATCAGCAAGATATAGCAAGGTTCACACCGATCAAGTTATACACAAAGAGAATGCGGGTTTCTATATCTTATCGACATACTCGATAAAGTGAACATCTCGGTGAGACAAAGTACTTTCAGAGTAAGGCAAAGAACCATTGGCCCGATTCATTAAGTCTGAGTGATAGTTGTTTTGGTGAAAGTCATGGCGATATAAAAGCAAAAGGAAAGAAACTATCAGGGAGACTTGTGATGTTGGGGAAATTGCAAGACATCTTGGCGGGTGGGTGATCATTGAACCCTAATGTGACAGTGAGAATTTTGAAAAAAAAACTTGCAGCATTCATGTCTCGATCGGTAAAAGACACTAATAGCACCACGAAGCGTAGGAGATTTTGCATATCAGGGTATGATCAATTGAAATCATTGTCTCACAGAATTCAAAGCAAAGGAGAGCAAGGGAACCAGCAGAGCAATTAAAGCATTCACTTGGCTTGAGTTTGGAAGAAGTTACAGTAAGTTTCTCGTCCTCTCAGAATTCGTAAAAATTTGAATTATGTAAGGCACTGGTTCAGGAAAACTAAAGGGAAGAAAACCCGGGGAGGGAAGCCAATCAAAAGCAAAAAAGAAAAAGACTGAGTTGCAACCAAAAGGTACTGAAAGGAAGCTAAATCAAGACCTCATAGACCAATTACCTGGTTCTGGACCTAAAGCTAGGCATTCTACACAGCTCAAAGCGGAAGTTGACAAATTGGACGATAAATGCAAATTTATAGGTGATGTTTGGACTCCGATTAAAGGCTATGAGTTATTCAATTTCCATTACCATAGGAGAAATCGCTTTGAGCCAGTATGCAATCCATGGAGGCTCAATTTAGGGAAATTAGTGTGCCCTAATGTTTTTATTAACGTCGAATTGGTAAAGTTGCTGGCCGGACACTATGATTCAAAAAAGAAAGCTATATGTGATTTGTCAAGGAATCCATTGATACATGTATCTGAGAATGCAATTGCTGAGGTTTTCAGAATGGAGGGAATATGCAGTGACAAAGTAGTGAGTGAAGAGCTTGATAGTGAGTTAAGAAGGTTGGACACCATTTATAAAGGATGGAGGTTACCTCTGCACAAAATTAGGTGTCATAGAAAACCTACTCCAATGGAAGACAGTGAGGGGCCACCCTTTCATGTAGACCTCTTCGAACCTTACCTAAAATATACTTACTACTCAGTGGGATAGGTATTAGGGATGGAGGTACCTGAGCATATGGTGGTTGTGCCCATGGTGATTTCTGCAGACATTCAGTACCACAATTCCAGATCATTTGACTATGCTGCACATGTTTTTAAGGAGCTGGATGCAGGTTTGATGGCGATAAAGAGTGGTGCTTCTATTCTCCATCTCAGAAATTACTCACTGCTGATGCACTTAGTGTTGTATTTTGGACAAGAGTTAGGTTTGTGGCCCCAGGAGCTGAGGATTTCACAATCCGACAAGGAAGGTAGGCCATTTCCTGTTCAATTATGGACTACTGTTTGGGACAGCAGGTTTGCCAATTCAAATTTCTTGCATTTTGAAGAATTCTTTGTGAAACCCTTGTATATATTTTTTAGCCATCCTTGTGATTATTCTTTATCTGAACAAGTAAAAAGGTTTCTTAGGCCTAGAGATTACAATGGACCAATTAACCACAACTGGGGGGATTGGTATTACTTAGAGAAAGCCACAATGATTAGGGTTTATGGCTTTGAGGATACACCTTTCATTCTGCCCAGAACTGTCCCTGATAGAATTGCATACCTTGAAATTATTAGGCAAATGGATTACTCCAGTGTTATGAACTTAAGTTCATATGGGAAATAGGCTTTTGTGCCCAGTACATTGTGTTTTAGTGATTTCACTGTATTAGCCAAGGCAGGTTATGGTCTGATTCTAGACAAATTATTGCACTACAACATGAGCAGAGCACCAATGAGAAAGAACTTTGATCCAGAAGGGTATATCCACTCTGCCAGACAAAAAGTAAATCTCGGAGGGTACCATCATGTGCCCTTTAAATCTGATGACATAATCAGAAACCTGGAGGCAAAGGAAGCTGAAATTGTGATTGAAAAACATAATCAGGAGTTGGTGGATGCTGAGTTGTTATCCTCCATTAAGGGGATTTCAGAAATAGACAGGCCACAAAGCTCATTTGGGAAAGTTTCAAGAATGAAGACTCAGGAGTATGGCTATGTTGCCAAAGAAACAGACGTTGAGGAAACCATGGATGTAGATACAAGACATGAAGACTATAGGTCTTTCATATCAGATGGTGAATTTATAAAGACCTCAGAGTTTAAGACATTTTTATATAAGCAAAAAGGGAAAGAGATAAGGGGATAGGTTGACAATGTCACTCCAGGGAATGAGGATCAACTGTTAAAAAGCTTAAAGGATGAAGTGGACAAAGAGATGATTGACATGACCCCTGAAAAGGGGAGGGAGCTTCTTGAAAAGGCAGGTGTTATGATTTTTCCTGGTTTGGATATGAATTCTGCATTAGTTTTTGATAGTTTCTTAAAAGATAACAATGCTACCCACAAGCTCAGTATAGAGAAGGTGACGGAGGTATACACAGGATCAAGATACAATCCTGATGATGAAACATTGATGATGTGGGCCTTGTATCCTCCTCACAAGAAATCAATTGTTATTAATACTGAAAAGGCATTTGGACATGTCATGACCCTGAAGGTTGGGGAGGTTGATCCTGTAGCAACTACTGATATTGGGATAAATATAGCCAAGTTGAATAAAGCCCAAATCCAAGCATTGATAAGGGAAAGAGAGATGTACAAAACCAATAATGAGAGGATGTTGAGAGAGAATGAACGCTTGAAAGACTTGGTAGGTGGTGTAACAGAACCAACAAGGATGCTCACTCAAGGTGAGAGTTCACAGAAAAAAGACCGTTGGGAAGGGTCAACTGCATATTCTCAAGGGAGAATGGATGTATTTGCTGCAATAATAAAAAAAAGGAAGGTTGTTTTAACCACTTGGTTAAATAAACTTTGGGGAAAACATTCACAGTATGTAGATGCAATAAAGGAACACAGGAGAGTGGATAGTAGAATTCAGGAAAGAATTGAGGAATTGGAGGAGGACACTACTAGTAATGAAGAGACTGAAAAATATGCCAATTGTATTATGGATAGGCACAGGGATTTCTATGTGGAGTTACAAGGGGATATGCAGGAATTGACAGAGGCTGCTGAAGATAGATTCACCAAGTTATGTGATGATGAAGGGAAAATGAAGGAAGCGACTACATGGAAAAGTGAGTGCGAAACAATACTCCAAGGGATGCTAGAGACAACCATTGCGAAAGATGTGATATTGGATGCAACATGTGAGCAAAATGAGCAAATGATAATGATGGAGATTGTGATCCGCGATGCGTTGGGAGATGTCGACACTCATGAGTGCCAGGATTATACGAAGCATATGTCTGCAGTCCATTTGTGGCTCAAGAGAAATTAGTTAATAGTGGATTTGTTAAACCTGTTATGCTTTAAACCTTTTTGAAAAGACAAGTCCTTTTGCAAATTGATGTATAAGTATCCGTTGTTGGATAAATTTAAGGGGTAGAAGATAGAATTAGAATAGGATAGACTGCTGTAAGCATTAAATTTTCAGAAATGATGACATTCAAGGAGACTATGTTGCATGTATGAACTTTGAAGGAGATAATGAAAGACTGTTGATTTAGTGGCTTCATTCTGGTATGAATTGTTTGTTGGATTCTTGCGATTATTTGATTGTCTCCAATCTGATGTTTCTTGGTTGTTTAAATTGAAGTATCAAGTATATATTCTATTTATCAGTACACATTTGTTGTTTTTGTGTGATTTGGTTTATTGGATTCTTTAAAGAAGAATTAAAATTCCTTTCAATAAATTACAATAATCTAGGAATGCCATTTGGATCATTAAGAAGAATCAGATTATTAGATTTGATATTCTGCCTCAACTAGGGTTTATCATTTACACTCTTTCATGTTTATAGTTATATGCCAAACAATTAGAGGACCTGCTAGATAGAAAACATTCATTAAAGGCTTTCATTTGACTCCGTTTTACCCAATAAGGCACTGGTCTCCCTTATTTACATTACATTAGTTTTATTCATTTCATTTCATTTAACATCTCTTAATTGAACATATTAATTCATACCTTGATATTGCATATACAATTTATACCAAAGTAGGATCATATCTTTCCACTATTAAATTGCCATTTGTGGATAGTTAGATCAAGTAGGAAACATAAATTGAACATATTAATTTAGTATAAGAGTCAACCAATCATAAGGAAAACATAATATGAAGATGAATTTTCTCAAATCTTGTGGTTGTAGATGCCCTTTTGAAATCTATGCAAAATGTGGGAGGATAGACAAAGCTCATGAACTATTTGACACAATGCCTCAAATAATTGTAATCTCATGGAATACACTCTAATTAGAAAAGTCTCATCACTGCCCTCATAACAATCTATCAATTTGTTTTAGTGTCTATTGTGTTATACCCAATTTGGGACATGGGGTATAACAAAATAGACACTAAAATAAATTGAGAGATTACAATTCTTTGAGACATTTTGTCAAATAGTTCACAAGCTTTTTCTATCCTTCCACATTCTGTATAAATTTTAAAAGGGCATCTACAACCACAACATTTGAAAAAAATCATCTTCATATTATGCTTTGATGGATGTCTATACCTTGTTCCAAATCTCCCATATTAAGGAAACCAATAAGGATTTTGGTGAAGGTTTTGTTGGTGTTTAAAATACAATCCATGTAGAGGTTGCAGATATCTAAGAGGTAGCCAACCCCTATTGAGGAAAACTACAACCACTAATGGCCAACTAACGAGAGTCAGTAAAGGACTGACTTCTCCTACACTTTTGGCTCTGTAGGACCAAGGTGGGTAAACCTAAACGTGTTCACATGAATGTCTCATGATTGGTAAGAACACTTCCTATGTACAGATTACAATTCCTACACACTCAAAGGGATAGTGATCATCTCAAGGTTTTGGCAGACCAGAGAATGACTACCAGTACCAAAGAGCAACGTAACTGACCCACTTATTTGTTACAATACCTCCCTGAGGAGGAAAAGGTTGTATTTAAGTGTTTTGTGTTCAGTATTTGGATATCCTTGCTTAGAACCTACAGTCTTGAACTAATAAAATGACACAAACATTATCCAATGCTTCATGCATCCATAGGGCAACGGAGTCATACAAAACAAAATCCTGATACGATGAACCCATCTCATATAGCATTACTATCATGAGATATTTTAGCATATTAAGATAGTACTTCTTCAAGCATCTTGAGTATATACAACCATGAACATGTAACTTATTTTTCAAGCATTTGATTAACTCTTTGAGTTAAAGCAAGAAAATGAATCACATTTTCAATTAACTATTGAAATTGAACAGATGAATCTTTGATAAAGCTATTCATAATCCATGGCACACACCCAGGAGAGTAAACCATCTTAATTTTATAGATTTCTTTCGATATAAGTAATTAAAAAAGAATATCACACTAATCTGTATATAAACCTAACCCTGGGATGACTTCCTAAAACAAAATGTTCATAAAACTTTAACAATAAAGAGGACTGTATAACTTCCAAGTGTCGGATTGCAAAATTTTTCTGACCCTTCACAATGAGCCGTGAAATCTCCTTTATAGAATAGGAGAGCAACAAGCATTAGGCTACATTGTGACACCAAATTGAATTTCAGCACCAAAATGAAATTCAAATTTACATTCCTTGTCATAATGATACCATGCATGAACAAAGGAATCAAAACGGTTATGAAATAACCAGTCGAAAAACAAAATTTTGTGCAAAGCACACGCACGCCCATATCCACATCCACATCCACTTGATAGAACAACAAGAGAAGAGAAGACACGTCTAACGGACCCACTGCCAATAATCATGAAGAAGCAACATGGCCCCGGTACAAGCAACCGCTCCGAGTTCGAGCCTATGATAGCGATGGCACCACCTCCTCTTTACCAACCTTGCAAGCACATTCCCGAACAACTGGACCTGGTGCTAATGCAGACACTGGCTCAATTGCCAGAACCTCCTCATCCACTCCCATAAGATCGGCCAAGGAAGCCAAATAGTACCGATAACCAGAATAGGTCTTAGATTCATCAGAATCCGAGATGATTATCGGGGACGAACAATGTACTGGCCTCTTCCCAGTGTTCCTAATAATAGCCTTGGGAGACATGGGAGAATCGGATTTCTTCATGACTGGTGAAGCTAGCCTCGCACTCCTTCACTTAACTGATTTACTCATGATAGAAATAGAGCGCAACCACAAATAGAAGAAAAACCTTACTGCACTTAGACACAAGAGAATGCAATGCTGATTACATACAATTCAGTTAGCATTTATAGAGCAAGGCAGTATGCAGGGTACAATTACTTGAAGGCGATTCAAGCACTTGCACAGTTAATGATCCAAATAACTATGAATACCCTCAGTAGGATGGCACTATTCACACGCAAGAGGAAATCAGGTGGAGATCCTCAAGAGAAAAGAAACCTATATCATTAATGACACGAGCAACAACCAAGTAATACATTCCACGCGGGCAACTCACACACTTCTTCCCTATAAATGAACCGTCGATTCGGGAGGCACTTTAACAAACGGAGGGTGGAGATCAAGTCAATGGATGTTGACAATCCATGTCGGTAGAAGAATAGACCCAGACCGCACAATGGGTCCCATATAATCCCACTGGCACGAAAAGAAAAGCCACGTGCCACTCCCTCGCGAACCTCACAACACTCTCCCGGATATTTACTATGCCCGTGCGAGGTGTGTGAGAGATCATGATTACCCCATTATTGATGGCTATTACTAGTGAAAAGACGGCCCCCTATCATATCGAACACCTCGGGAAGAAAACCCATTCATCCATTCACGCCACGTGGCCATATCTGGCGAACCTCGCACTACTTTGATGACGCCAGCAGACAAACCTACGAGGTCTGCGAGAAGCGATCAAGATCAAATTCTGTGATCGGACGGCTCATCTGCCCTCAGATGGAACATTTAAGTGGGGATGGCTATTACCAGTGAAAAGACGACCCCCTGTCATATCAAACACCTTGGGAAGAAAACCCATTCATCCATTCACGCCACGTGGCCATATCCAGTGAACCTCGCACTACTTTGATGATGCCAGCAAACAAACCTGCGAGGTCTGTGAGAAGTGGTCAAGATTGAATTATGTGATCGGACGACTCATCAACCCTCAGATGGAACATTTAAGTGGGGCCCGCATTGAAATTTCTGGCGGTGTAATACCTAGGCCATTACGCCAAAAGGACTGGAAAATCAGGTGAAATAGGGCCGGTTAAGCATGACCTGAGAGGGATGAAACCTCACTTAAGTGACCGGTCCACTGTGGCAATAGGTCACCATTAAAACATAACAAGAGGGTTTTGACCGATCCATACTGAAGGTTACCCTGAGTAATTTAGAAACCCTCTAACCCCAGCTTCAATTTACTGAAGTTCCATCAGGTTGTGGAATTTTTCTTTGCATCTACCAATTGCATTTGTTTGAAAGTTTCTAAAACCTTTTCAACAAATCCATTATGTGTATATTCTAAATTCATTATAGTCCTTATAGTCCTAGTCCACATCACTTTGTTTTTTGAAGAAACTAATACCATATATTTCTTATTTATGTTCTAAATTGGATACATGTTTATAAGTTTGATATTACAATTAATAATATTAATTTTGGCAAGACATTAAAAGATTTTGTTGATTTTAAAAATATATGCATCCCAATGTAAAAATGCCAACAATGGAAGCAATGATTGTAACACATAATTTTTGATGTAGTATCCAATTCAAAGGATGATGTTACAATTTAGGGTTATGATTGGGTATTTAATTAGGGTTAGGATTTAGTGTTGGGTTAGTGTTAGGTTTAGAGTTAGGGTTAGGGTTAGGAAAATAATGTTAGGATTAGGGTTAGATTAGGGTTTATGTTTTATGGTTAGGGTTAGATTTAGAGTTTTGGTTATGGTTGGGATTAGATATGAAATTAGGGTTAGGGTTTAGTATTACAATTAGGGATTATAGTATTAGGGTTATTGTAATTATGATTAAGGGTTGTTTTTATATTTGGCTTAGAGTTGGGGTTAGGATTAGGGCCAGGGATAGGGCTAGGGTTAAGTTTAGGGATAGGTTTAGGGTTATTAGAGTGAATGCAACTAATTAATAAAATAAATAATATTTAGGGTTAGGTAATTAGGGTTAGGGTTGGGGTTAGAGTTTTGGTTGTGGTTAGGGTTATAAAGATAGGATAAAGGTGAGGGTTAGGGTCAAGGTTAAGGTTTCGAGAGAAAGGGTTAGGTTATGATTTGGATTACCCTAAACTCTAACCATAACCATAAACCTAATCCCAAACCTAACCCTAAAGAAAACACATAACCTAACCCTAATTGTAGTGTTTGAGGCTAGGCTCAAACACTATATAACCTAACCCTATATAACCTAACACATAACCTAGCACTAGAAAAAATTCTTCTCCCAAACAATCTCCTCTACTTCTATTCATGCCTACTAGAGTTGCAACATTCAACATTGGTGCTTCAACCATTCATTCAAAGCTAAGAATTTGAAAGCAGCGTTCATTTGTAATATAATTAATCATTTAACAATATTATAATTATTATTAATCTAATACAATATTAATATTATTAATAATATACCAATAATATTAATAATCTAATATAATTACTATTAATCTATATATAGATTATATATAATCTTAATATATCAAATATATCATTATAATTCATATAATGTAATATAATATTGTTATATAATATATTAATATTATAACATTACTATTAATCAAAGTGCTTTAATATTTATGTCGAGTTTTAGTACATTATATGACAGGTTACTAAAGCGGCTCCGAGATGCACGTGCTCAAAATCGACGGTGATGTTATAATCTTGATGAAAAGTTACTTGACGGTTATGTTCAGTACTGGTGACTTTTCAAACACAAGAAGATGTGATTTTGGACCTATTAGGAGAAGATTTAAAAGTTGATTCTAGAGCTGAGAAAAATTATCATCTTAAATTATGAAGCCCCTTTCTTTGGCAAGGAGATTCCATGTGTGTTCAAAAATTCCTGTTGCACACATTTCCATTACTCATGTTGCTAAGAACCTTGCAAATCCTCATATTTGAAGATTGAAAAAATCCAAAGGTATATTTTATGGCCTCCCTTTAACCAAGGAAAATGGTTTCACAAAGTATCCTAGGAGTTTTATTATTTCCCTCATGACTATAATAGGCTTGGCTTACTTTATATTCACTACTCTAAATGGCGCCATAATAGGCTTTGCTTGCTTTATATTCACTACTCTAAATGGCGCCATAATTTTTTTAAATTTAATTAACATACTCTAAAACCTAACTAAAGCAGGTTGTAGCTCGTCAAATTGGACAAGTGAAAGGTCAATACCAGTGCTGAGGAAGACTTTGGAGGAGTGAAAACAAGGTCAATACCGGCGCCGACAAAGAGTTTGGAGCTAAAACAAGGTCAATACCAGTGCTGAGGACCAGGTTGAGGGCACTCAGGGAAAATCGACGACCAAGGGACAATGAGTATTGTAAGTTTGGCACCCCCATTCTCTTTAACCTGCAATTTTCATGCCTAGTTTCCAAAGATCTTCTCGCACATTGGCCCCCCCATTCTCATAAAATGGTATAAGATAAGACAGAAAAAATAAAATAGCTTTGTCTTTCACATTTTTATAGTGATTACTAGAGGCACATAGACCAATTCTTCATGATAGATGAATTTGATCATACTTTTCCAATGATGCAACAGTTCAACTTTGGTGTGTATCATTTAGGCAATAGTTCAACTTTGGGGTTCATCATTTAGGCAATGACAGATCCCTACTCTTTCCATATGCTCTTTCCTTTCTATTTCTTCAAATGTATAGTTTATGTCTTATATTGTATTGAAATAGTTATTCCCACAACTTGTGTGGGACACCATAAATTTGTAATTATCAATAAAAGACATTTGTGAAAATTTTGTGCAATCTTTCTCTTGTATACATTTGCATAATGAACTACAATTCATTTGATAATACTTTTGTGTATATGAATGGAACTTAGTAGAATCGAATGTGTACCTTTATCTTTATTTTTGCAAAAACTATCCCAACTTTACTTGATTGAGTTAGAAGCTAAATTAGGTAAAAAAATTGGTGACATCTTCTATATGTTTGCCTGTTAAACATCCTCACTAGTTGCCTAAACTTATCCATTGGGCATGGTGTCGACTCTTGGAACTTGACAAGACTTGAGAAATAGTCTTGCATACTGTTGTAACTCATCCAAAATAGTGCATAATGTTGGCATTTTTTACAACCCAAGTAGAACTTGCAGAAGCTTCCATGAGCTTGCCATACTCAATTTTAAAAGTCCTGAAGGCACTGTGCCAACTTAACGAGAAAAATTCAACAAAACTGTTATCTCTCCTACACTTCGGACTCTGTAAGATCCAGGAGGGTATCCCTAAAATATATTGTCATTCATGATGAGAATGATTTGCTCATACGTGGATAAACAACAGATAAATTCCAGTCTAAGTTTAAACAAGATAATCCTTCAAGAAATTGGCTATTTCTCAGGAGAATTCAGCTCTTATTTAACAAGGAATTGAAATAGCACCTAAGTGTGTTTTTATGAAATATTCGAGTGAAATTGCCTGAAGCTATAACAAAAAATACAAGAACAATAAGCAGTCAGAGTACCAGTGCCATATGCTAAAGCACAGAGTCAAACTGGAATATTAACTACAGGGTAACTTTCATCTAGAGCATCTATGATCTGTATGTAAGGCATTACAATCCATTCATCAATACATGAATCTATTACTCTTTAGCAAATCCTATGTGCTAATTTGCATGAACTTATTGAACAACTGAAGCATTTAACAGGTCCATTGAACCAGAGCTATAGTCGAACATAATCCATAGGAAATGACAAATGAAATTTAACAAACATCATCTTTGATAGACTTTTCATTAAAAATTCATGCAAATTATTACAATAGGAGAGAAAATAGACTCAAAACAATCACAAGATTTGCATAAGTATGCTCCAAAACCCCATGATTTACTAAGTTCCCAAACAGACTCAAAGCTTCAAAAAACTGGACATATTCTTTTCTCTCTCTCTACTTGATTCTTCTCTTACGTATCTTAAGTAATTTCAACAGACCTATTCCTTGGCCCAGAATTCCCTTTTATAAAAATAAGGGAGCAAACAAGCTTTAGGCCGGAGGATACACATGTCCATTTTTTACTGGACTGCTAATTCCTAATCAGTTATCGTTACATCATTTACTTGGTAAGAGAAGAAAAGCTTAAAACAAAATGAAGATTAATTTGTTATGAAGGAAAGGAAAGCGTGGTTCCAAGTATTGATTCCCTGACACCAAAGCATCTTTTAACCACTCCATGTGTTGATTTTATCTGTGCAATTTGCACCTGAATCCGGGAAGAGAATGCATTTCAAAATATAATACCGTAGGCCAGACCTGTATTTTACATGACCAAATTGCAGCTCTCATCCCCATTATTTATAATTCAAGTTCATCAATAAACATCTTTTTCCATGACTCAAAATCTTCCTCTAACGGCCAATTGAAAGCCACCACCCGGTCCACCATTTTTCGATAAGGTACATACTTTATCATTAATGACATGGCTGTCTTGTCAAAATTCTCCAGGAAACTAATGACAAGTGATAACTTCTCTAAAGTGTTCTCCAACATGCAAATATCAGCATTTTTGCATATCTCATGAGTTTGGGTGGTCATTATATTATTCATTTGCTCCTTCCACTCCTGCAAAGGCTTGACACTATCCTGACTATGCAAAATATGAGGTAGTGGAGTCAAATCTTTTCCATCATAAATATCCTTCAGTGCTTTGATTTTGGACTCCATAGGAGCAGCAGACCCCTGTAATTTTTGCTCAACAATAGTCTTAACAAATTGATATGTTTTCATGACTGTAGGATACTTATTCCCATGCTGCTTTGCTCCAACTCCCATAAATTTCAATTTTTCCATTCTAGGGCCCCATCTATTTAGCAAAGGGATAGCCAATTCTCTATCCCTTGGAAATAATTCAAGTGCTTGCAACATCAAGGCATAATTCACATGAACACCATTCAACTTACTCTGGACCCGTTTATGTAGATGCCTTAACACAATATCAACAATTTCTGAATTATTCCTTCCTGCTGCATCCCGGATTTGATTTACCATCTCCTTATATTCTTCAATCTACTGGAGTAACTTTTCCCTAGAAGGATCTTCGCTCGAGGTACTGGCCTTCTCAACCGTAATAGGCACTTGTCCCATATTATATGGGACCATAGCCCAAGATTGAACCTATGCAGGAGATTGGGGTTGATTAATTGGTGGGTCAGCAATAATTTGGCTAGAGCTAATCTGCTTTTGGGATCTCAAGATTTCCATTTGTTGCCTTAATAAGGTCATTTCTATTTTCAATTCCGCCACCCTTTGATGACTCTTATTATACTTAATAATAATGTCATTATACTAGTTCCTTAGAGTATCTCGATTTTTAGTTAAATCCTCCACGGTTGCCCTAGTAAATTTGGCAACATTCACAACGATGTCAACAGCCTCCAAGGCAGGGGTATCAGCAACTCTCTTCACAATCAAATGACCACTAAAATCGGAGTTTTCAGCGACAATAGGTTTTCGAGACCCTGTAGATAGTGACCATATTGCCAAAGAATTCCACTCTTCACTGAAAGTTGATCCTTTAAGTGCTAATGCCGCCTCCTCCTCTGTTGCAAGAAGCAATTTATTTGCCCTTCTTACTGTATCAAATACTATAGCATCAGCAATATCCCATTCAGGGAGTAGCAATATCCCACACTTTTGAACCAATGTTCTGCCCTATTCTGGTGTGATTTCCTTAAACCTCTCCTTCAATTGTACTCTAACCTTTGACTGAATTACTTGCTCTGGAAGCTCTGGGTGCAAACTTCTCTCATGTGCTACCTGCTCAGTATAAGATGAGAGATGAGCTCTCCATACAAAATCTTCAAAAGCACGGGTATGGATAAAAGAGTCATCCATCATGAATTCTTTGCAGGCTTCCATTCTCAAATCATCACTATTTTTAATTCCTTTAATCTCATCCTTCCCCAATCTTAGGGTGATGGCTCCTGAGCTCGTTGCAATGTTAGTCGGATCTAGTGGCATTTCTGGATTTATTTCATCTGGAGTTACAATAATATCCTCCTCATCATTACCTTTCTGGCCAACATCCCCCATACTATCAGTTCTAGGCCTCTTTGGGGATGATGTGCTAATTTGTTCTGAACTCTTCAGAGGCTAATCTAGATCAATAATACCAGATACTGATTTCCTTAGGACGGATGATGCACCACTCATCGTAACTTCCTCTATCCTATTTCTCTTCCTTCTTGAAAACACTTTTATTTTCCCTTGAGGCTGGTAGGTAGGCCTTTTATTCAATTCTTATCTCAGGGTGTTGCTCAGTAACATGTGACTTTCCCTTTCCTTCTACAATCCTTTCCTCCTTCAAGACTCCTACTATGCTCTTGAAATTATCAAGAACATAGATTGCCCTGCTGAGCTCATCTTTAGCATCAGGTACAAGATCAAAACCAGGTATTTTCTCCTGTTTACTTCTTACCATTTTTGAATAGGCAATATACATTGCCTTTCTCTCATCCTGTAAGTCCTCATCAAAAATATTCTTAATGATATCTTCAGGATAGTAGAAATTGTGAACAAAGGTTCCAATCCGATGTCTAGCCTTCATTTGGGAGATAAAACCCTCTGGATCATAATTCCTAGGGCGTACAGTATTCAATCTATATGGCTTGAGTAACAAGTGTAAATTTCTCCACCCTCCCTTTATCATAACAAAATCTACAAAAGCTGTATATTCAGGGAAAAAGGTTCCTTTCTTGTGTTCAGCAGGCAAATGGAAATCTTGAGATGCTCCCAATTGCCTCATAATCTCTACAAAACCAAGTCTCAGAGGAACTTCTTTAGGTAGGATAGACGAGATGGCATTGGTGCCAAAGACCCTAAAGATTGTAGTATTATGATTGGGGATAATATCACCCCAATTGTGGGTTAGATTCAGCTTAGGCCTCCTCTCCATAGGTTTTAGAAAGTCGTGAATTTCTTTTGGAATCCTGGGTGGATCAACAACTAAAGCCTTCCTTAACTTAGATCCAAAAATATTATGAAAGGTGACATAATCAAACTTATGATCATTTTTGTCTAAGACCCTAGTCCAATATTGGACAATAATTTCAATATCTCCTTCCATCTTCTTCAACTCCATATCTTTTTCAAATACCTTCTGACCACTGTATAAAAACATATGAATCAACAGTGAAAACCATCTGAATTTTACCCAATTCTTTCCCAACTTCAAAGTTGCTAAGCCAGAATCTATGTTCTCTGCAAGGTAAGTGGCAAAGTCATATACCACATTATAACTAGGGTGTTGGAGGTTGACAACCATATACATTATCTTTATAGGCACAGTCTTCTTCAAGTCAATCCCCAAAACTTGGCATAGTGCACAGATGGTCTTCTTGAAATGAGGGGCGAAGTAGTCTACCGGGAAAGGTTCACGCTCATTCTTTCCAATAACAACCTTTTTATGATTGTTCCCTCTTCCCAACACAGCCAAATGGGGTATCAAAAAGGATCTCTTTATCAAACCCTTAGTGTTTCTGTATTCTTCCCTAAAGACCTCCAATTTGATGGGAATCATATCCTGGCTCCATTCATGTAAGCCAAAAATCTCTGCAATTTCCTCTCTGGTTACTTTAATCATAGGCTTGCCAAGATGTGTTCTGACAATTCGAGTCATAGGATCGTACCTTGCAGCAATATCTTTTAATAAGTCTAAATCTTCATAGACATTCGGTACCACCAACTTACCCAAGTCCAGTCTCCATGGATTACACAAAGGAACAGGCAAATTTCTATTTCCAAACCAATTGGAAAAGAGTTGCGAACCAGTGTACGGCAATTCGGCATCATGGATTGTACACTGTTTGTCCATTAAACCTTCATGAATCATGGGTCCATAGAACAATATCCTTCCTTCTTGCTTCTTGCTCGTAGAAGGTTTCAATAGATCAATAGTATCTTGTGAGTAACCCCTAGGCGTAGCCTGGGAACCAACAGTTCGTGCCTTGGATGCCATATATTTTAAACAAAAGGGGATTTGAACTAGGGTTTTCTTAAAGAAAAACAAACATTTACACCCTATTCTCGATTGCCGTTACATAAAACTTTTTTATATGCACACAAATCACTAGCAATGACCTATATAAGCTCTAACAGCCAATTCGCTTAACAATTCACCAGGAATCGAAAAGGACACAATCACCAATTATTCAATAGGCAACGCTAATATATTCTAAAATTACAAACGAAGGCGTTCGTATCACTTACTGTTTATTTTGCAGAGCGTCAACTATCGCGATAATGGAGAACTGAGATAATAGCCGCTTTTCTAAACACCGAGGAATTCTTATAAACCAGAATGCAACACTGAAATAGCAATCAACTGGTTATTTAGCATTTAATTATGCAGGCCGAGTCGAACTTGACCATTACTATTCACTTGTGCGAGATAGAACGGCTATAGTACAACACCAGTTTTTTTGAAAACAAGTCGTTGATCAAAGATACAGTTGGCCAGACGGACGGTCCAGATTTGGTCAACAGCAGTTTGAAAATGACACATCCTCCTTCCAGTCAGCAAGCGAGCAAGAATATTGCCCATTAGGTACCACATCAGCATGGAACAGGTCCCACCTCATTTGTTAATAGATAACACCGGAGCCCACACGTCAACACATCGCGTACCTCGCAGCATTATTGAAATTGAAGTTTTAATTGCGCGAGGTCAGTGAGGGATGGCCCAAATGCATCAGATAGTACACAGCTATCAGCATCATCACCCGTCCATCAGTCAGCACTCAAAAACTGGCCCCACCAAGTTACACAACAGGTGGCAGCATCTCGCAAGCCTCGCAGCATTTTCTGTGACACAAGCACAAACCTTGCGAGGTGTGCGATGAACAATCAAGATTGCAGTTCCTACATTCGTCGGCTAATACAAATCTACACATGCAAAATAGTTACCTTAAAGAAAGGGGACCACTAGGAAAATGGGGAAATAACCCACGGGTTCAAAAAATAATCAAAGGCTACGTTGTAAAGGTTAATAGGCTGAAAACCACAGGGATGCATAAGTCAAAATGCAAAACCGAAAGGATAGGTAAAAGGGGCCGGTGAAGTGACGGCCAAAAGGGATAAAACATGACTTAAGTGACTGAGTACTGTTGATAGCAAGTCAATGGCCAGAAAGAAAAAACCCCCAAATACCAGACCAGTAGAAAAATAACGAAGATAAAACCACCCCACAGGGAAGGAAAACAAAAGCTCCACCACATAACACCTACAAACCTTATTCAACCTACCAAATGACTCAAAACAAACTAACTGTGCAAACAAAACTTATTCACTTAAAACAAAAACTATCCTAACCTAGACTAACTGAGGAAAGGAATACCTAAATAAAACCATTAACTGGTTCATGAAAATAGCTACCCTTTCTTTGCAACTTGTAATGCTCCATATGTTTGTGAGCATCAAAGAGGAAATGAAGAAATGATAGATGTTTAACCAACTATTGCAATGCCTCATAAATGGAGAAAACAAATCCACAAATCCACTTACCATTCATGTTATCTTAAAATGGATAGGATAGTAGGATAGAGTCTTCATGCTTGGGTGCAATAATGACTTGCGATGCATTGCTAGTTTCCATCCTAGTTAGATGCCTGATAGGACATCCCCTTCAAAGCTTTAGATTGGTTTTTCCTTTTTCCTCTTTTGGTGTGATCATATCCTTCATCTTACTCTTATGGTGCTCTTGTGGTACAAGAAATTGATTTGGAACTTCATGGTTTTCTTCTTCTTTCAAAGAACCCAATAAGGTTGATATAATATTATCATGACTGCATTCTTCAAACCTTTCTACCTTTTTTATGGTTGTCCTATTTCATGGCTAATAAGTTTAGAAAAGAGAGAAGGAAAAATAGCTTGCTTTTATTGATTGAAAGGTAAAAATACAGCTGAGTACAAGTCCGTGAAAATGAGTTACAATGCTATCTTTTTCTTGAAAGCTCCAAAAATGAGCTACAATACTTGCTGAAAGAAGAAAGAACTAACTCCAAACTTTCATTTGAAGTTAATTTATGCTTGCAAAGATGCTGCACAAAGACGTTAAGTAGATTTGATTTGTGATGGACATATTTGGACGGTAGTAACAATAACTTGCAATCTATCAAAACTTGATTACCTTATAACCTGTCAATTTCTAGTGATGAAATGATAAATTAATCATAATGTCACCTTCGGATCACATCACCATGAAAGAACTTCATCCAACATCCTTATGAGTGTAGGCACCACAAAATAGGTATTTGTTAGATTTGTCTTCCTCAAGCGAGGGAAATTCGGGAAGAGAAGAGGAAAGCGAGACATGTAGTACATGTAGTAGGTCTAAAAGAGGGAGATCAACTAGAGGTCAAAAGATTAGAAGAAAATTCCGTAAACGCATGGAATTTTTTCTTATTGAAGGGGGGTCATGTTCTTATGATGATGAGAGCATAGGTGACATCGAGGTGCCCTTGAGGTACAGACATCTACGGAAACAATGGGTACCCAAGGAACTTCCTCCAATAAACACTGATCTTTGTGTCAATGAGAGGATATATCGCATAGCACCATCGTCATTACATGGTTTGGGCCTATTTTGCATGGACGGCATAAAAGTCTATTACGACAAAGTTACTGAGTCGATGGAGTATGTTGGACCTTGTTACAGTTACAAAGATTGGATGCAGCTGGTTCGATATACACGAAGTATGCGTAGGTATGCACTATCAGCAAATTATATACAACTAAAAGATAAGGATCAAAATAAAGGAGTGGCTAGGTACATTGATGGGAGGCCAAAAGCATCAGGGAATATTGCAAGGTTTATAAATAATACACGACCTGGGTCAACAAATAAGCAACCCAATTGTATATTCGAGGCACGAGAGGGAAACCGTGTATTCATATGCGCGATAAAATCAATAACTGCAGGGGAAGAATTGCTAATCGATTACAATTTGAATCGCTTAGATACAAACACAATTACTATGGGAGTGGTATGTACTATATATATACCATTTTACCCAACCTCCAATTAATGACTCCAATATACCATTTTATTATTATGTTTTTTATATTTAATTTTTGTCACAGCGGTACATTGATCATACGAGGAAGGCTCCAGCCCAAAGCACAGATCATGATCCATCTTCAAGCGCTTCTATCCGACAGGTTTACGTCATTGTAATTGTACAAATTAGATACGAGCAAAATGTTTTATTATTATGTTTTTTTCATGAGTTTATTGGGTTAATTTTGATAATGTTTTTAATATTCTTGTTGTAGTTGGCTGATCGGGGAAAGGCACTAGTAGTACAGGAGAGCATCCATATGGAGGTGCAGTCACTATTATGCGATGATGACATTGCATTTTCCACAGACCCTATGGATATGATGAGGAAGGCCCAAAAAAAATGCAATCAAGAAATCCTTCAGTTGGTATTCATAGTGCCTCAAACAGATGAGATAAGAGAAAGGGTTAAAATATTGTCTCAGAGAGCACAGAACTTGGAAGTAAGCTGTCATGAGATCTTTAATTATAACATAAGTTCATTCATGGTTTTATATTTTGTACTATTTTATGTCATCAACTAAAATATGTGTTGTTTTTATAGGATTATTTGCGTCCTCATGATCATGCTGTTGGCCGTGATCAAGGTACTGCAAGTGTTTCCCGAGAAATAGGGGACGGTACAAGTGTTAATCCTGATCATCCTGCGCATACAACACATCATCTGACCCCATCATCTATGCCTATATTATCGTCTGAAATTTCGGCAACACATACCATGTAGGCATTTGGTAGTCCACCCTCTGGCAGCGAACACATGCCACTACATGTGTCAATACCTGTGGATGCAGAGGCCACTACTACTGGTGATGTTTTAGCAGCATTTCCTGGATCTTCCCATATTACTAGTACGGGAACATTGCCGGTCACATTTGTGGTGACCGAGGATTTCCTTCCCATAAAGATAGAGAAGTTCCCAGGTACTTTAAAATGTTTTAATTATTATTATTATTTTTTTAAGTGCTAACAGTGGGGATAGTGCCCTATTATATTGATTTACAAAATGGCAATATTTTCCTACATTATAATTGTAGGAAATGATGTTTTTTATAAACATCTAAGTGATATTTCATTGGAGCTCTTCAAGCCCACCATACATACACGGTGGAATGCCCAAAATCAAGATTTAAAAAATGAGCTCATTAACAGTTTAGTTGTGTTGTTCGGTGATAAAACATTCAACCGTACCAAGGTCCTTAAGAAAGTTGGTACCTATCTAAAGTATGTGAGGGACCAATATAGGTCACATTTAGAGAAGAACAGAAAGTACGAGCATCCCCCCATGATTCCGAAAAGGGAGTGGAAGGACTTGGTGTCGGATGGAAAGGAGAAGGCTGAAAAAAAGAAAGGAAAGATACTACGGGGCCAAGGAAGGTATGTAATACTATCAACAATTTAATTATATACTGATTAATCTTTCTTTTTACATAATCTAACGTATTTCAAATTTTTCATAGGCTGCCTGACACATCAAAGGCAACAAAGGCAAGACTAAAAAAACACAGGCAGCACAAACTTGGCTCTGGTGGTTATATGAAAGTAGCCACATGATTTGTAAGTATCAATAAATGAAATATTGCATCCAAATAATAAATTACAAACAATTTTGGTTTTATCACATCATAGAAGCAAAATTCATGATCGCATTCAAAAATGTAGGGCTTTGATTTCAACAAAGTGCCCACACAAGAGGACCTAAAGATTGCCTTTGACCAAGGCTATGGAGCCCTGACTGAATAGCTAAGAGTCTCGACTGGGAAAACACAATCTTCCACTGCATCCAACACGCAGGTAAATAAACTCAATAAAGCTTATTTCAAATTGAATACTTGTGCAATTTGTTCAATATTAATTTCCACCATAATAATGTGCCTATTTGTTTTACACAGATAAGCAATGATAATCCTGCACATGACATTGGAATGCAGCCTGGTGAGGGTGGAGCGCAACCTGCTGATGAAGGCCATGGTGTGCATCCCGGTACTAGATGTATTCATGTGCTATACAAAACGTAGTATGGATTAATACAATTAAACATCTTTAATTGCATTTAGTGTATTAATGAATGTAACCTTTCGTGTTTCAACTTTAGAGCATGTAGAGCGTGATCAACATGTTGAGCATGATCAGGCTAGACAAGATCAGGAACATGATGTGGCTCCATTAGGTAAGCAGGACCACTCTAATGTTCTTTTAAACATTTTTAATTGCAATTGGTGTATTAATTAATGTGATCTTTTGTGTTTCAACTCCAGATCAGGATTTAGAGGGTGTTCAACATGTTGAGCATGAGGCTATAAGACAATATCAGGAACATGATGTGGCCCAATCAGGTAAAGAGCACCACTCTGATGTTCTTTTAATTAATGAAATACGTGTAACAATAATAATAAAACATATCAATTTAACATTTCTTTGCTACTGCAGTAGACCCCCCCTTGCAGCCGCATCCACGCGGTTGTGAGTACACAACTAGGCATACATTAAGATCATGAGAAGAGCTCAAAACAACTCAAGGGGGGACAGATGATTTTGAAAACGATACTCCACTTCAATTTTTTTTAGCTGCAAAAAAGAAACAAAAAAAAAAGTGATTGTAATCATATTATGACAACCATATTTTTTATAATGTGTAAAAATTGAAAAAATGAAATATGTTAATGAATGAATTTGAATATGTTAATGAAAAAATGTTATATGTTAATGAATGAATGTTATATGTTATTAATGGATGAATGAATGAATGTTATATGTTATTAATGGATGAATGAATGATTAATGTTATATGATCGGGTATGGGGAATTGAGAGTGATGTGAGGGGGGGGGGGGGGAAGGGCCAAATGAGCTTCCACCTTCACGTGGTTGGCCCTGTTAAGTAGAGATTATTAAACTACTCTCAAAACAAAGAGAAGCTCGAAAAGGTAAGTAATGCACTTTTCAATATAAGAAATGCATCGTTTGAAGCATCAAACCAATCTGCAAAGATGAAAGAAAGTGCTAACTTTTCACTATGAACATTGTGTGTTGTGTGGATTTGGTTTCAAAGCTCTGTTGATGGAGATGGCTTGTATGACAGCCAAGAAAATAGTTATCATTATTGCTGCTACAAATAGGCCTCAAATCGCCGTAATAGTCTTGATCTTTCAACGAAAAGGTTTTAAAAAAAAAATGCACTTTCTCGTCGAATTTATGACGAACTGAAAAAACATCCAACGAATTTGCAATGTATCCGATAAAGTTTTGCTATAATGACTTGCCTATTTCATCGCTCGTTCGATGAACTTCTGTCGCTATTTCAATCTAAACTATGTCGCCAAGACTCTTGCTGATGTAATCTTATCGGCGTCATATAGCTGCTCGGGTAGACATTCAGAACTTACTCCGATGATATATGTCTTGCCGATATGCTTTCCTCGGTAAGACAATATATCTATCTCGCCGATGAAAATTTATCGCTGAGACAAAAAACCAATCCTCCCGATATATCTTCTCAGGCAATTTTGATCGTTGTAATAGTCTTGATCTTTCAACGAATAGGTTTTTTTTTTAAATGTGCACTTTCTCATCGAATATACAACAAACCGCAAAAACGTCCGACGAATTTGAAATCTATCCGACGAAGTTTCACCGTAATGACTTGCCTATCTCGTTGCTCGTTCGATGAACTTCTGTCGCTATTTCAATCTAAATTATGTCTCCAAGACTCTTGTCGATGTAATCTTATCATCATATAGCTACTTGGGTAGACCTTTAGAACTTACTCCAATAATATATGTCTTGTCGATATGCTTCCCCTATGCTTTGTTGATGAGACAAGATGTGTATCTCGACGATGAAAATTTATCGCTGAGACAAAAATCCAATCCTCCCGAAATATCTTCTCAAGCAATTTTGATCGCTATAACAATATTGATCTCTCAACGATATTGCCAATACGTCGAATTTGTGTCATAATGGTGACAGACGTACATTGTTAATCTGACGGTTTGGCAAAGGTATGCCTCCCGTCATCCGAGCACTATTCATCGCGCGATCGACGAAGTTGGCATCGTGGTTCTGACGAGCATGCATCGTGAGGTCGATGTTTTGCAGCTCGTCGAGATGTAGACGAAATTTGAGCGACGACGCTAACTTCTATTAATCGTCGGTCGGCCAACAATGTTTTGTCGAGATTTCGACGAAAGGCCGTTGGAAATTGGGGTCAAATCCTATAGTGAATTATTCCTTCCCTTAACCAAATAATAATTGGAAAAGTCCTCTAGCTTTTGACCTACTTTATAGTCAAGAATTTTCATAATTTCTCAAACCATAGAAATGTACTCATGGTCTAACAAATATAAATATTCAATGTATCAACATACCAATCAGTGGTTATTAGTGTTCTTAATGAACACATGCACAACATGGGTCGATCATGTTTCAAATTACAATATTTCCTAGTAGGGTAAGGTTATGACAACATTCTTCAAATTTTGAAAAGCTTTCATAATATAACCAATATCAATGCATCAACAATGTTTTAGATTTAAACACAAACCTTTCAAAATATAGCCAATTTTAATTTCTATAATAATATTTACATTACACACTATTGTGGAGAACCCATACAACATCATTCATAATACAATACTTATCATGGATCGGTATAAGGGTAGTGGCCACAATAACAATAAAAAGGTTCATTAAGCTCAAATTTATATTGTCTAACAAAATATTTAAGGTTCTTGAAAGACCACATTTCTTAACTAATTTTTAGCATATCATTCTAGTGCTAGAATGAGCATGGACCTAATGGTCTCCATATAATCATTATAATGATAAAAAGAACACTGACCTAGATAGGTCATTTTGAAAAAAAAAAACATAATAATGCTCACTATAGAATGATTCGACAAGCTTTTTCATGATTTAGGTTAAATAATAATGAAAAAAGTAGCCCTAACAATTCTCTTCCTAAGCACAAACCCACATGATCAAAATTAGAATTCATAATGCTCAAAACGTACAAACTATATATGGTATTTGTATATGACACAATGATTAAATAAACAAAGATTTATATGGTCTCTAAATAAAGTGCTTAATAAAAATAGACCTATATGGTCTCACAAAGAATACAATGCTTAATAAACATAGACTTATACGGTCTCAAAAATAATGTAGTGGTTAATAGACACATACCTATACAATCTCACAAAAAATACAAAAATCAAACAATAAACACCAACCCCTATGAATCCATATTATCATTAACAATATTTATAACAACCTTAGACCTAAAGGTTCAAAATAACACTCACAATGTTCATACGAAGTTCAAACCTATAAAAGGGTAAGTGCACAAAGTTGTGACACAAAAAAGGTGTCAAATTGGGAAAAACATGAAAAAAGGATTTTTGCATGCACTAAATTTGGCGAGTGCCAAATGTAAAAGTATGTTAAAAAAATAAACATTTCAAGATTCATTTTTTCCTTGGCTGCAACTTCTACCACCTGTGTTTTACCTCTACAACTTGCACTCACCAAAAGGAGACCATTTTTTGCACTTAGCTTGTGATTCTTCACGAGGATGCCACCAAGACGCCAAAGAGGTCAAATAGGTATGTATTTATATCATTTTAGTTTAAAAATTTAAATTAAATTGTAGATTGAAATAGGATTTTTATTTAAATTTTGTTTTAATTTCTAGGAAATCAATCTCCACCTCCAAATATTGATAATTCATAATTACCTCCTCATAAAAACCATCCTGAACAAGAAGAACATAAAACCCCTCCCTCAATTTGTAGACATCCTATAGGAACTCAAGAAAATATTTTAAATCAAATAGGAAACAACAAAAGAGAGCTTGAAGAATTGATTGCAATATTAAATGAACATGTTGCAACCCAACCTTATAGGAGAGGCATTGTCGAATACTTAAAGTCGATTGTATCTCATGTAGGAGCAATTAGTGAACAAATTAATTTTTGGTCAAATAAAAGGGAGGAATTAAAATGATTTTATGCAAGTGAACTTTCTTATGTGTAAGTGCAGAAATTAAAAAATAGAAAAGTTGACTTGTGTGATCTTTTCACAAACCCAAGATCCAATACACCTTTATCACTTGCATGCATGAGGTTCCCATTCCATTGGTGCCACCATGAGTTAATTAAAAATAAGCTTTGGGAGCGATGGTGGATGGTTTTTTACCAACCTCCATGTAATAACTATAAGTTCCCATAGTATTTTTTAAGGAAACTCTATTGTGAATTTGTCCTCTATAAGATGCCAAATTATTTTGACTATCTAGACTTTCAAGGTAGAGGTGGGGGATCCACACATGATAGATCAGGTGCATGGCATAATCTGCAGTTGGCCCCAAGAGCCTTAGCTAAACTTGTGGTGAAGCATGCCACTATTTCTTCCATTGTGAAGGACATTATCGAGGTGGAGATGCTAGACTCAATTAGCTTGCTCACTCAAAGTATTTTATAGTGTGTGAGGCCTCTAGTAGAGCCTGATGTGGGCGAGTCTTCTAGGTCTAGAGTTCCAATCCACGATTGTCACTCTTGTGGTACTATTTGTATGTATGATAGCGAGAGTGCTCAGGATGCAAATACATAACATACATCAGTTGCAAAGCAGATGGTTATAATAGATGCCTTACTGAATGAAACGTTTGACATTAATGCTCAAATAAAATTCAGAAAGTTCATTTAATTTTGTTTATTAAATTCTATTTTAAAATGTAAGAATAACTAAATTAGTAGAATCAATACAATGAAAATTTAGGGATAGAGTGTTGATGGTACACATGCACCATTCCCACATACCCCTATATGTTTACGTCATCAAGTCCACAGGTATGCAACCAGTATTAAGGAAATAATTATTGCACGTGTATGGTTGAACCTTATATGAATGATTGTCTCATAACATACTTTGGATGTCAAATAGTTTGGTGGTGGACCTTTGACATCAACACCTCTCTATTCTCGTCCTTGAACTACTTTCACTCAGGTAACCTTTATTCATTAATGGTTTTATAAAACAAAGTTAGCTAGTTTTGGTAATTCAAAAAATCACTATTCCATATATGATTGTACTTTTTAGCACAATTCCATATGATTATGTATAATTGTACTTTGTTCTTTAATGCATGTATCCTCTGAGGTTCTATGTATTGATCCTTAGGGCTTGATTTTCCTTAATTTGATTTTGAATCAAAATGACCTAGCTTTCTCTGCTCAAAAACCCTTGGTAGTATATAATTGGTCCTTGTGGTACTTCTACCTATTTCGTAAGTTATTTCCACCTATTCCATAAGTTACTCCTGCCACCAGCTCACCTCCCATTAGAGGGAAGTATAACCTTGAGGAACTTAGAAATTAGAATTAATTAATTAAAAGAAATCACTAAATTATGAAATATTAGTGGCTAACAACTACGAATGGGCACTAGTAACTATATTAGCAGTTTAGATTGATATAATGTGATAGACCTACAAAATGAAGGTAAAAATGTAGCTTAAAATTTACAAATCCTATGTTACTGTAGATTAAATTTTAGTATTCTTTGTCACAATTCCTTGTGTATGATTAATCTTGAATTAGATCAATTTTAATGTTGTAGAAAGTAGACAAAAGATTGTAGAAGAAATATAGGACATAATAGAAAGGACACATCATGTATGTGGAGAAATCCTTTCGGGAAAAAACTCCACCAGAATTGGTCTTGCTTGTAATATTTAACCTTTGAAAAGATTACAATAACACTGATTCAATTCTGCTTGATATGCTTCATTGTTCTTCAACAAATCTTCTTTACAACCTGCAATATTTTCTCACCAAAACTCTCTCATACAATTTATGTAATAATAGACAATATTCTTGCTTACACACTTATAAGAGTTATCATAAATAAGATCACAAAGCCTCTTGAGAAAATCCACACCTAGGGTTGCCAAGTTGAGTTCACACATGCATGCATAAGTCAAACAAGAGTCTCCCTCAAAGTAGGTGCCCAACACCGAAGTGTTAACCTCGTAGTTGTCAAAAATATCTTATGCAAGCTCATCCTCAAAGTAGGCGCCCAAAATGGGTCCCACTTAACTGAGCATTATAAATATCTTTTCCATGCAATAGTTGTAACTCAAAGATGCCAACTTGGGCACCTAAGGTGGGCTCAAGTTAATCTTTGTTAATTGAAACATATTTGTTACCGATTCATGCAAAACAATATGCATGAATGATCCTCCATCTGTTAACTGAATGTATCCACCTGTTATTTGTCCATGAAACTCAAGTCAATTGAAATCAACTAGAATGAAACTGAAGATAACTAAAACATAACTGAATTGAATTGAACTGAACTGAACATCAATCCCCATTTTCTAGGAACTCAACATGCATAAATCAAAATCCCTATTTTGTAGGAACCTAAGACGCATTTTTGAAGTGTACTCAATTCACCAACTAGTTAATAGAAGCAAGATGGGTCCCATCTCCCATGTAGGCACCCATGTGCTCCTATTTTCTAGGATATTTTCCAAGGCATCCCCACATGCTCCTTTTATTTATAAATAACTACAAATTTCAAATTAAATATTTATTTCATTCCAAATCAATCTCTTCCCAATCCTAGTGTTGTGAAACACATTCCAAGGACTTAGGAGATACATGAAATATGTTTAGAATTTAATTAAATGACATCCTATTCCCAACACTAACTACGAATGGGCACTAGTAACTATATTAGCAGTTTAGATTGATATAATGTGATAGACCTACAAAAGTAAGAAGACAATAATTAAGGTTTCAATAAAGTGCTCAAAATAATTGAGGATGTTGTTGATTTAATGTTATATCAATTTGAGTATATGAACACTTCTTCCATGTTCGAAAAGCATTAAGAACAACAAAATTCAAAAATAAAATAAAATTTCAGCTTCATTATCAATTCCTATGATGTCAACTTCCCTTGAATCTAATGCATAACACTTACGGACTTTGAAAATTTCAAACCTAATTCATTCATGACTTCAAATGGAATGCCATTGCTTGAAGCCCATAGATTCAACATATAGTTATGTACAACTATCCCCTTATTAGCAACAAGATATCAAATGCATTTACATTCAATTGGCTACCTACTAGTGATGTGCCAAGGTAGATTTCAAGAGCATATTAGAAGTCATCATTAAAATTGGTATTGATGGTATGGTTGACAATATCATCAAATGTAATTGATGCATTTAAATACAACAATTCCCTCTCTTTATATTTCATTATCTTAAGGATTTCGCTTATAGGCATATAAATTCTAAGTTGGCTCATGGCATGGGAAACAAAAATGGGAACATAACTTAGCAAAGGGGTGAATAAGGTACAATTATAACATTAGCGTCAATAATTAATTGTATGATATTGGTACAGGTACTCACTTTCTTGTTATTTATGAAATTACCACCCCCTCAGGTGATGTCTTATCATCATATTGGTGGCTTATTGGTTTCATCTATTTTGATATTTGCATCTTTAGCCTCTAAAACCTCAAAATTAATTCATGGTATATTGACCCCTTTATTTTTGGGACATTTATTTCAAGTTCCCAAGCTTTACATATGGGGATTTTTTCTTATCAGCTATCACTTATTTTGGATTGCTCTTCCTAAAATCAAATTTATGCCTTTTGTTTTCCTCTATTAGCCTATGGGAGGGTAAGTGTAAGAGTCCAAGTCCACTTTTTGTGGAAGTATCATAGGCAAAAAAAATCCATTAGGAATGTGTACACATTTTTAAAGTCCATCTAGTTTGTATTTTAATTAAACAAATAATGTAATGAAAGTGATAAAAAATTCATTTTCAGATGTTGGCATCAGACAACCATAGCGATGTTTGTGGCACTATGGATCATGGAGTTGCTGCAACAGTAGCAAGTTTTGATCTTTTGACAGAGGTATATGACATATTAGTAAATTTGACATTATATTTTCTCTTTTATGGTCTATTATTGAAAATTTTAATGATACTTGTATGTAGTTTAATTGCTATCTTGATGGTTGCTACAAGTGCTTGTCACTCCAAATCGTTGACGTGCTACTATTTTGGATGAGCGTGTTGATTACTTGTTTGTAGTAAGTGATTATTTTTAAAATGTCATTCCATAATTAAATTTCTATATATTAACATCTATACTTCTTATTGTATCAGTTGGATCTCCAAATAAGTGAAGAGAGGAGGACGAGTGAGCACATTCAAAAGAAAATAACATCAACAAAAATTCCATCCAACTGATAGTCAAAGGCAACACACGATCTATTTCCTTTCCCTAGTGGGAAATGACTATGTATTAGGGTCATTTTTTGTATGCCTAGGTGGCATTTTTGAACATATATTTTGTACTATAGATATGTGAAATTTTATGTCCATATGGATTTTTTGTAAGCCTATATGACTTTCTTAGATGTACACAAATACTTTTATCAACATATAACATTGTATAGCCTTATGGATTTTTGATTAATGTAAAACTTATTTTACCACTGTTATCAAATTATATAGTTTTATCTTAAATGTTGTCAACATGAAGATTAATTAAATCCTATTTTTTTATAGCTATTATTGGATGATGTTGTCATGTGTATTATCTAAATCGTATTCTTGAATGTTGTAAGCATGGGTGTTGTTACATCTTGTTCTTGATTGTTATTGTTGAATATTTACTAATTATTCATTTGATGCTTAAATAATTACTAATGGTTTTTATTACATTCAAGTTTTCATAGGTACCTATATCTTTCTACAAAGTTCTTGAATATTTACCGACCATTCTTCTAATCATAGGTTGCATGTGATTTCTAAAATATGTTTTGTTGATTTTTTATATATGCCACGATTTAAATCAATGCTTGAGTGTATTTAAACCTTTGGAAAACTATAATACATGGAGCATGATTTTTCCATTGTTTAATTATTTCTGATTCAAAAATAATTTTGCACAAATCCTTATTTGACACCACCTTTTCTGGTGGTATATCATGTAAGACTCCAACTTACTAAGTGCATGGAATATTTTCCTTATTAGGCATCGAGGTTTGAGATGTTATGCCTTGACTATCCTTATTACTTGGTTACTTGTCATATTCTTTCTCATGCATAATGCCCTTCTTTCTTTTCTATGATTGTATTTCAAAATATTGCTCTTTCAAATCAATTGTTTTTGAAGTGACTACCTTGTATATAATAGGGTAAGTGTCTTTTATTTAGCTTTGCAATGTAGTCACTTATTTAATGGCCTTAAGATTACTTCCCCTATATGCTTGAAGTCATTGCTTTCTTTCATAGTCAAAACACAGTCATTAATCTGTAGTCCTTGACTACCAAAAACCTAGTGTCAATTGAGTTAAGGTCTTCAATTTCATAGTCTATTAATGACTTGTTTCTTATCTTTGAATCCTTAAATATGCAAAATAATAGCAATTTTCCCTCTTTTCTATGCTATTGTCCTCTTTATAAACTCAATTGTCACATTATTCATTTTGAAAACTTCTATGGCTATGGTTTAATTTTCCTTGAAAGTCCTATTCCCTTGCAAAAAGGACTATCCTTTCATAACTTTGTTTCCCTCCATTCACGGTGTCTTATGACGCTTCATGTCAGGAATTGTATACTGACATCTTGGGTTGTTTGATTTCAATGTACCTTTACACCTTGTTATGCATTTTTCATTGTGGTCTCTTCTCATAGGAGTGTCCCATTGAACATGGTTTGCCCCTTTTCCCTCTATACTATGCATGCCTTCTTAATTTCTTGACAAATCTTTAATCACAATTCTTGCTCTTTTCCTTGTCTTTTATCTCCTTTGTTAATCACTTGGCAATCTGGCATGTTGGGGTGCAAAATAGGACCTTTCCTACCATAAAACCACCCACACTGACATGCTTGAACTATCATTTTAGTCACATGATTAACGTAACAAAAATTAGGCTATCGTGCAACTTTCTTTTGAATGGAATTGATGCTTTTTCCATCAATTGAAAACTTGTCACCATGGGAAAATGGATTGGAGATATAAAAACTAAGAGAGGTAATTGTATAAGGATTTTATTTGACCTTATACCTTCAAACATAATTTTTCTAAGTGTCATGATTTTCGAGTAACATCTCATCAAATTTTGTTACCCTTTCACACTTTGGTCCCTTAACATAAATCATCGGTGCAATGTAGCTAAAAATATTATAGCATTTTGGGGTGTGAAACAAGACCTTTCCTAGCATAAACCTACCCATTCAGATGTGTTGGAATTGTCAGTTTGGTCACATGATGAACAACACAAAAATTAAACCACCTTGCAACTTTACACTACATGGATCTTACGCTTTTTCCATCTAGTGAAAGCTTGTCACAAGGTCAAATGGATTAAAGATATGAAAAATTGGGAGAGATAATTATGAGGGACTCTACATGACCCTATACCTTCATACATAATGTTTCTAAGTGCCACGATGTCCAAGTAATAGCTCGTCAAATTTTGTTGCCCTTTCACACTTTGGTCTCTTAAGAGAATTGATGGTGGAATGTAGCCCAAAATGTTACAACATGTTGGGGTGTAAAACAGGACCTTTCCTAGGATAAAACTACCCATCCATACATGTTGGAACTATCACTTTGGTCGCACAATGAATAGAACAAAAATTACACCACCTTGCAACTTTACACTACATGTATCTAACATTTTTTCCATCAGCTAAAAACTTGTCCCCATGGGAAACTTGATTAGAGATATGAAAAAATGAGAGAAGCAATTTTAGGGACCCTATGTGACCCTATATCTTCAAATGAATTTTTTTTAAGTGCCATGGTTTCTGAGTAACAACTCATCAAAGTTTGTTGCCCTTTCGCACTTTGGTCTCTTAAGAGATTATTAGTGCAATGTAGCCCGAAATGTTCTAACATGTTGGGGTGCGAAATATGACCTTTCCTAGCATAAGCCTACCCATATGGATGTGTTAGAACTATTTATTTGGTCACACGATGAACAAAACGAAAATTACACCACCTTGCAACTTTGCATTGTATGCATTTGATGCTTTTTCCATCAACTAAAAACTTGTCACCACAAGAAAATGGATTGGAGCTATGAAAAAATGAGAGAGGTTATTATAGATGGACCCTATGTGACCCTATAAATTTAGATGAAATTTTTCTAAGTGTCATGCTTTTTGAGTAACAATTCATCAAAGTTTGTTACCCTTTCACACTTTGGTTTCTTAAGAGAAATCGTTGATGTAATGTAGCCTAGAATGTTTTAGAATCATGGGGTATGAAATAGGACCTTTCCTAGCATAAAAATACCCATTGGTACATGTTGGAACTATTGGTTTGGTTACGCAAAGAATAGAACAAAAAATGCACCACCTTACAACTTTACACTACATGCATCTAACACTTTTTCCATCAACTAAAAACTTGTCACCACAGACAAATGGATTGGAGATATTAAAAACTGAGAGAGGTTATTATAGAGGGACCTTATGTGACCATATACCTTCAAATTAAATGTTTCTAGTTTCTATAATTTTTGAGTAACAACTCATCAAATTTTGTTGCCCTTTCATACTTTTATCTCTTAAGAGAAATTGATGGTGCAATGTAGCCCAAAATGTTCCAGCATGTTGGGGTGCAAATTAGGACCTTTCCTAGTGTATTTTTACCCATCTAGATATGTTGGAACTATTGGTTTGGTTGCATAATGAGAAGAACAAAAATTATACCAGCTTGCAATTTTACACTATATGCATCTAACACTTTTTCAATCAAATGAAAACTTGTCACCATGGGAAAATGGATTTGAGACATGCAAAAATGAGAGAGGTTATTGTAGAGGGACCCCACAAGATCTTGTAACTTCAAAAGAAATGTTTCTAAGTGCCACAAATTGCAAGTAGCAACTCCTCAAAGTTTGCTACCCTTTGGCACTTTGGTCTCTTAAGATAAATCGTTGGTACAATGTAGTCTGAAATGTTTCAGCATGTTGGGGGTGTGAAACAAGACCTTTCCTAGCGTAGACCTACCCATCTGTATGTGTTGGAACTATTATTCTGGTTGCACGACAAACAAAACACAAACTACAACACCTTGTAACTTTACACTACATGCATCTGACACTTTTTCCATCAACTAAAAACTTGACACCACAAGAAAATGGATTGGAGATATGAAAAAATGAGAGAATTTATTGTAGATGGACCCTACATGACTCTATACCTTCAAACAAAATATTTCTAAGTGCCATGATCTATGAGTAACAACTCGTCAACGTTTCCTTCCCTTTTGCACTTTGGTCTCTTAAGAGAAATCGCCAAATCAATGTAGCCCAATTTTTTTTACATGTTGGGGTGCAAAATATGACCTTTCCTATCATAAACCTATCCATTTGGATATGTTGTAACTATTGATTTGGTCCCACAATAAACAAAACAAAAATTATACCACTTTGCAAATTTACATTGCATGCATTTGATGCTTTTTCATTAACTAAAAAATTGTCACCATGGGAAAATGGATTGGAGATATGAAAAACTGAGAGACTTTATTTTAGAGGGACCCTACATGACCCTGTAGCATCAAAAAAATAATTCTAAATGCCATGGTTTCTGAGTAATAGCTCACCAAAGTTTGTTGCCCTTTCACACTTTGGTCTCTTAAGAGAAATCATTTGTGTAATGTAGCCCAAAATGTTCTGGAATGTTGGGGTGCAAAATAGGACCTTTCCTAACATAAATCTACCCATTTGGACATGTTGAAACTATTGGTTTGGTCACCCGATGAATAGAACAAAAATTACACCACCTTACAACTTTACACTATATGCATCTAACACGTTTTCCATCAATTGAAAACTTGTCACCACAGGAAAATGTATTGGTGATATGAAAAATTGAGAGAGGTTATAGTAGAGGAACCTTATATGACCCTGCACCTTCAAAAACAATATTTCTAAGTTCCATAGTTTGTGAGTAACATCTCATCAAATTTTGTTGCCTTGTCGTACTTTGGTCTCTTAAGAGAAATCGATGGTGCAATGTAGCCTGAAATGTTTCGACATGATCAAGTGCAAAAAAAGACCTTGACTAGCACAAACCTACCCATCGAGATGTATTGGAACCTATTGGTTTGGTCACAAAATGAACAAAACAAAAATTACACCACCTTGCAACTTTACATTGCATGCATCTAACACTTTTTCTATCCACTAAAAACTTGTCACCACGAGTAAATGGATTGGAGACATGAAAAACTAAGAGAGGTTATTGTAGAGAGGATCTACATGAACTTGCACCTTTAGACATAATTTTTCTAAGTGTCATAGTTTCTAAGTAACACCTCATCAAAGTTTACTGCCCTTTTGCACTTTGGTCTCTTAAGAGAAATCGTCAGTGCAATGTAGCCTGAAATGTTCCAACATGTTGGGGTGTGAAATAGGAACTTGCCTAGTGTAAACCTACCCATCTAGATGTGTTGGAACTCTCAGTTTGATCACACAAAAATAAAAAATAAAATTACACCACGTTGCATCTTTACACTACATGCATCTGATGCTTTTTCCATCAACTAAAAACTTGCCACCATGAGAAATGGATTGGGGATATGAAAAACTGAGTTTATTATAGTTTCTAAGTGCCACAATTTTTGAGTAATAACTTGTCAAAGTTTCTTGCCCTTTCACACTTTGGTCTCTTAAGAGAAATCACTAATGCAATGTACATTGAAATGTTTTGACATGTTGGGGTTCAATGAAAGAAATTTCTTATTGTAAACCTACCCATCCATAAATTTTGGAATTGTCAGTTTAGTTGCACAATGAGTAGATCAAAAATTACACCACCTTGCAACTTTACATTGCATGCATTTGATGCTTTTTCCATCAATTAAAAACTTGTCACCATAGGCAAATGGATTAGTGATATGAGAAATTGAGAAAGGTAATTGTAGAGGGAACCTATGTGACCCTATACCTTTAGATGAAATGTTTCTAAGTGTCATAGTTTCTGAGTAATAGATCATCAAAGTTCGTTTCCCTTTCACACTTTGGTCTCTTAAGAGAAATTGTTGATGCAATGTAGCCCAAAATGTTTCAGCATGTTGGGGTGAAAAATAGAACCTTTCCTAGTGTAAACCTACCCATCCAAATGTGTTGGAACTGTCATTTTGGTTGCATGATGAATAGAATGAAAATTACACCACCTTGAAACTTTACACTACATGCATCTGATGCTTTTTCCATCATCTGAAAACTTGTCACCACAAGCAAATGGATTAGAGATATGAAAAAATAAGAGAGATTACTATAGAGGGACCCTACATGACCATGTACCTTCATAAAAAATAATTCTAAATGCCATGGTTTCCAAGTAACAACTCATCAAATTTTGTTGCCCTTTCATAATTTGGTCTCTTAAGAGAAATCATCAGTGCAATGTAGTCCACAATATTCCAGCATGCTAGGGTGCAAAACATGACCTTTCCTATTGTAAACATACCCATCTGGATGTGTTGAAACTGTCAATTTGGTAACATGACAAACAAAACAAAAATTACACCACTTTGCAACTTTACATTAGATGCATCTGATACTTTTTCTATCAACTAAAAAATTGTCACCATAAGCAAATGGATTGGAGATATGAAAAATTGACAGAAATTATTGTAGAGGGACCCTACTTGACCTTGTACCTTTAGGAAGAATGTTTCTAAGTGCCATGATTTTTGAGTAATAGCTTGTCAAATTTTTATTCCCTTTCACACTTTGGTCTCTTAAGAGAAATCATCATTGCAATGTAGCTCTGAATGTTCTCACATGTTGGGGTGCAAAATAGGACATTTCCTAGTATAAAACTACCCATCTAGATTTGTTGGAACTGTTGATTTGGTCGCATGATGAATAGAACAAAAATAACACCACCTTGCAACTTTAAACTGCATGCATCTAACACTTTTTCCATCAATTGAAAACTTGTCACCATAGAAAAATGAATTAGAGATATGAAAAAATGAGAGAGGTTATTGTAGAGGGACTCTATGTGACCATGTAACTTTAGATTAAATATTTCTAAGTGTCATGGTTTTCGAGTAAAACCTTACAAAATTTTATTTACCTTTCACACTTTGTTCTCTTAAGAGAAATCACTAGTGTAATGTAGCCTAAAATATTTTGGCATGCTCGGGTGCGAAAAAAGGACCTTGCCTAGCGTAAACCTACCCATCTAGATGTGTTAGAATAATCAGTTTAATTGCACAATGAACAAAACAACCTCACGTGAACACTAAAATTCAATCACTTCAAAACCAATACAATGCAAGTGAAGACCTCATTGTGACTACACAATGCAAGTGAAAACATCATGTGAACAATAAAATGAAATCACTTCATAAACATGTGATGAGATTGAAAAGGAAGATTTCAAATGATGATTAATGAGGGGAGAAATTTCATACAAATAAAATAGTCTTAAACACTAAGGGACAACAATCATTCAAGGGCTTTGATCATAGACAGAATCATAAACAATTGCCTTCTTTCTAAGATTGAAATGAATAATATGTAGAAGGTGAGTTTGGTGTCAAATGGGATCATGATGGGACAAAAAACCATGAGGTTATGATTGAGTTGGCCCCAATGGTAGCTACAAGCACAAAGCCATGTCAAAATTTAGTGTAAGTATGCGTTTGATTCCGAACACAAAAAAATGGGGATGGGAAAAATGTTATGAAAGGGGGTTCACCAAAATGACCCATTTCTCTAATTTCATTCAAGGAAATAAGATCCAAACAATGAAATGACTAACAACCAAAAAGGTGACTCAAATCAAGGTATGAATCAACAAATTTCCTCTCTATGCAAGGATGGGGGTAAAAGCTAAATAGCACTTTGGGGAGAAATATTATAATCATCAAATAAACTCCAATATGCAAATGAAAGACAATATTCAAAACTAACATAAATAGTAACCAAAAGGAAGATCTAGAAAGGGGAAAACAATGTGTACCTTTCAAAAAAAGTCACCTTTTGAAGCTCATTGGGGACTCATTCTCCCTATGGTGAATGGGTCCTGGCTAGGGTTCTCTGAAATTTGTTTCTAGGTTCTCTTCTGTTGTGTTTGCCCTCCTAGATTCTTGAATCTCACTATCGAAAAGATGAAAATAAATCATGTAGAAGAGTTTCTATGAGATAAAAAAATTTCTTGTAATTTTGAAAACTTTGCAACTTTCTTCAATTTTTCTCTTCAAAGGATCTTTCACCTAAAATCTGCAATCACTCACATCAAAGAGGGAAAAATGTTGTTTGTTAGGTGAATTGGGGTTTGACTTGGTCAAACCCCATTTTGGTAATTAAACCTTGAAATAAAATATAAAAGCATGAAGGAATGATGAATGAACATCACTATGTAACAACTCACCAAACCTTATTTGAACATTGGATGGTAGATCTGCAATTAGCATGAATTGGCTTCAATGTATATAGATCTTGACCATGAAACTTGATTAGAGATAATGTCTTCGATATGCTTGAATAGATCTTGAACTCTACATCACCATATTATCTCAAAGAACATGCATGATGCAATAAATATTTGACATGATAATGGAATCTTGATTGCTGCAATAATCTTCAATAATTCTACCCTTGAATATCTTGAAAATGCTCTCGATCTCATAAAATTTGCTATAAGGATGCTTGCATAAAAACTCTAGGATGAAACTTAGTGAAAGGATCTCTTATTTATACATATCTTAACATTAATTCCCAAAATTCAAATATCACAAGTCAACATCTGAATGTACATTTGAAATCATTGAAAATTTTCCAAAGCCATAATTTGAATTTAGGTCCTAGGTGCAAGTGAGGACCCATTCACCCTATTGAAAATGGTTCCTAGGTCACTTGCCTGCCTAGCGCACATTGCTCAATGTTAAACATTATGTTAAGGAATTTATGAATGTCATATTTTATATATCCCTCAAAAATTGTAATTAATGAAGCTTGGATTTAAATTAAAGGGGCCAATTAAGGAAAATTAACCTCAGTTAATTAAAAAATCCCTAGGTTAGTGTGAAAGTGTAAAGATATGCCTTACAACACCAAAAAGAAGGCACAATTAAGTTAATTTTAATTAAAAGGGCCCTAAAATTAATGCAAATATGTAAAATACATATTACAACACTAAATTAAGGCATCATTAAGCTCATTTTATTATTGATTATTTCCAAATTAAGTGTGAAAAAGGAATACTTTTTCCTACACTACAGAGTCTAAGATGGAGATATATGAATGTAACCATGATGGAGATATATGAATTTAGTGGTGGCACTTTTCATATGAGTGTAAGGATATAGATACAAGCATGAAGTCATGGTGTATATGGTTTCCATGGAGTTTGAAGTGATGTTTGTGTGATTTATGGGTATGTATACTCTTCCCTCTCACCATAAGGTGAATTTTGGAATCAAAAGAATCCCTTTAATCACTTTTTGTTCCCCCCAAAAGGTTGATCACTTAGTCCCTTTTTTTAGTTTATTTTTAGTGGCCATAGCTTAAATATTCATTACTAAGTGGCGATATGAACTCATGAATTCTACAAGATATATAAATTATGGATAGAATAAAAACTCACCCTTAAGTATATTTTTTTATTCAAGCTAATGTTGTAATACAATTTATAGCTTGCAAAGTGGATGAGAGTAGGTTAACCTCTCACACCAAGCCATAAGACATACACCATGTTTCATATATTCAGGCCTCACACAAGTTCAAGCATATCAATGAATCCACCTAGAATGACATGTCCAATCCTATCATACTGAATTATATTTCCTCTTTTTGATACACCAGTAAGTGGCTAAACCCATGTAAATGAAGGTCAAAGGATAGTCAAAGGATAGTCAAGGGATCATGAAAAACTACAGTTGAAGATCATGAGAGGATAATCTCAATGGCATCCTCAAAGAGGCATAATGGGCAGCATGTTGGCTGTCATAGAAGGGCATACAAAGGTTTCAGTATCAATGCATAGTCAAAGACCCGAGGGCAACAATCCCATGACAAGTGCTAGATGTTAAGATACTTGTCATAAGTATGAGGGTAGTCTATTGTCCAAAAGGACCTTATTGTGACTATACAATGTAAGTGAAGACCTCATGTGAATAATTCAAGGTAATCAAATCAAAAACATGTCATGAGATCAAAAAGGTAGATTTCAAATGATGACTAATGAGGGAAAAACTTTCATGCAGAGAAACTAGTCTTAAAAACTAAGGGGAAACAATCATTCAAGAGCCTTGATCATAGACACATGATCACAAATAATTTATTTCTTTCCAAGACTAAAATGAATCTTATGTAGAAGGTGAGTTTGGTGTCAAATGGGATTGTGATGACCCAAAAAACCATGAGGTTATGAGTTTATGATCAAAATTTAGTGTAAGTTTGAGTCTCAATCTAAGGTGGAGATATATGAATGTAACCAAGTTGCACCCAATGAAACCATCCAACTTGTGGATGTAAGTCAAGATGTATATGGTTTCCATGGAGTTTTAATTGATGTTTCCTCTATAGTCTAGGAAATAATGTGATTTAAAAAATTAAAACTTTATAATATATGTGTTTTACTCATTTCTATAGCATTTAGAACATAAGATAATGATACATATTTTAGTAACCCAAAAAATGATCAATTTAACACGAATTTACAAATTCAATGTGCATACTTACAAATCAATGCAACAAACCATTCGGGTTTTCTCTAGTCTTTATTATGTCAAGTATTGCCTAATGGTCATACTCATGCACCTTCCACAATTTCTTGTTCACAGGTCGGCCCCGATATTTTTTCAAATGAACATTGGCTACCATGAAAAGGTTTGAGTAGTGAAGAATCTTTTGATGTGTGTCAAATTCATCAAACAACCAAACATCAGACTTCTTAACTAGGTACCTTTTAAGCCATGTTCCAGTAACAACCACCGAACCTATAGGATATTCTATGTTTTCTCCATCTTTAACTAGAGCCTCTAATTTATTTTTGGCCTCAATATAATGAAATAATTAATAATTTGTTCCCTCTTCATTATCTTCATCTACAATCACTACATAAAAATATCCTACATTGATGTACGCATATAGTTATATGAATTTAATGAATATTACAAAAAAACTACAAAGTAAAATAAAACTAGGAATTTTGTAAACTATGAAAGTAGATATATTACCTAGTTCAAGTAGATTTAATACTTGATCAAAGTCAATGAATTATTGCATCTCTATGATTTTTAGATTTGTTGGGAACTGATATGTGTCAAGTGGGGTTAGACTTCTTAACCACCATTTTTCAACCCACTGCTTTGACTCACAATCATTCCAAGCTTAAATTGTACATGAAGAACAAAAGCATGCCATCTTCTGCATATGGATGGTCCATGAACCTACATTGGAGATTATAAAATAGTGTAACTCACTTGATCTTATTAGTGTATAATAGTCCTCATATTTTACAATGTTAGTATCGTCTACCAACCAAAAAATCTATGACCTAAAGAATTACCTTCATTACCTAGACCCATAGCATGATTACACTACTAGATAATTGATTTTTCATCTGTCAACTTTGGACTTTCTTTGTAATTTAAATCTTCTCATGCTAAGGCTATTTTAATACATGCTCATGCACCATCATGCCTCCTTTCCATTTCGAGCCTTAGAGAAATTCCACATATGCTAAACACCACTTATCCTATGCATCCTAGTCAACCAATAAAACATTATGGAGTTCTTGAATTGTGATGTACAATTATCTAACCATATGATATGTTGACTAAATAATATGAACCTGCTAGGCAAAACATCTTAGAACATCTGAAAGTAACCTTGCACAAACTCTATACAATGTGTGCGATCCTTACTGATGTAAAATTGATACTCCCTCAATACCTTCCTATTATCCTATGTACTATCATCTGCATGAATGAATTCTATATGCACAAATATAGCAAATTGTGTGGAGTTGTAGTATTGTGATTGCACCTTGTTCTATAGTCATAGTGTGTAGTTCTCTACAAAGTCAACAATTGAAATGATGTTATGAAGTGGAAACATGTCCTTGCATAACTTAAACTATGAGTCCAACCATCAATCTCTATGCGTATGCCTTGCATACTCATAGACCACATGATCACGAAAAATTCCCATGATCTGATACACTGGAATCTTATCACTAACCTAGTGAATGCATAAGGAAACTAAGAGGGGGGTGAATTAGTTGTACATTAAAAAATAAAAACAATCATTAACATTTAGATTTGCATTATTCATTAAACCCTTAACAACTATTAAACCCTTATCATGCATTAATAGAATGTAAACATGATAAATAGTAATGCAAACACATCCAAACACATGAGAACACCATATATGTGTGGAAAACCCATGAAAGGAAAAAGCACGGTGAGGATTAGCTCACAATATAAATTAATTGCAACACCAAATACAATAGGCTCACTACTGGAGGGCTCACTACCCAAAAGAAATAAAGGCTCATTGCCAAGGGCTCACTACTAGATTATAGAAAAGAAGAAAGAAGAATGTTACAATGATAAATCCATCTCAAAGAACGAGGAAAATTCACCACACCATCACCAATACATTCAAATCCTCTCTGAAGAATGTAGACACCTTTTGCTCATTGCTTCCAATAGTCTAACACGTTAAAGCTCACATTGCATTTTACACTTTTACACTTCACATCACACACACCATTACTTAATTCTCCATCAACTAAACACTCATTTATACCATCCTCAACCTTGAAAATAATTGAAAAGGTTGGCTACACACCTTATTCATGCAAATTCAAATTAGGTCGGCACTAAGCATCCCACGATGGAAAGGAATGAAACCAGACCACAACACACCTTAACTTAGACCAATTACACACATACATGTCATACCCCTCTTCCAAAAAAACTAAATAGTATCCAGAATTAATGTAAACACCCAAGGTCAGCCAAACCTAGGTTAACACCATCAAACATTTAAGTACACACTTCCTTTGATCCAAAGATGACTCACAAACAATATAAATCACTTGAAAACAACCTGGAATATTCCATAAACACCTTGAAGTTGAACAAATTCCTTCACAACAACTTTCACCTGAAGAACATACTCATCCTGTGTGCCTAGTTAACTTTCCTCATACTGTAACACATGAATCCAACCTTGTGGAGCACCAAAATTTGAACTCGGGATGAATATTGATATGAGAAATACAAGAACACTTCTAGAATCAAAAGAACATAAACCAAATTGTGGAGAGATGTGGAGCAAAAACATTACTCTTAGACATCATTGCAATACATTGTTCACATACTGGTGAACACAACTTTCTTTGCACAATGATACAAAACAAGAGATTATGGATATAACACCTTCGAATACCTCTGATAAATATATCTGGACTGCCTAAGTAGATATTCAACATAGAATAAATGTGGATAAAAAATTGATCACTACTTTGCTACATTGAACACCTCTCAACCACACTATTTTATCCTTTTATTCAATTTTTCTCAAAAGCACTTGAAGAACAAGCACCATAAACACATTCCCATCATCTTCAAAACTTCCTCATTACAACCAAACCAATTGCAACATTCTCATCAAAGAAAAACTAGAGGTTGACACTAGTGATACTACTAATGACAACATAATGCAACTAATCAAGGCATCACCAAGGTTGACATTAATGCAACAACAACATAGATTTTTTAACATCAATGATAACACAAACTGCACATTCTTGCAATAATCTCCCCCTTTTTTCATTGATGGAAACACATGATGTGAAAAACACCAATAACAAAAACAACAACTCTGATTACCAAAACACATAATAGACCATAGTACAAACTGCTCCTCCTTACACAAGCATCAACTTTGTCTAACACTTTCTCTTTCTCATGACTTAACTCTATCTCCCCGTTTTAGTTTACTCTCTCCTTTTTCAATTTACTCTCTCCCCTTTTGAAATCAATGGAAAATGGAAACACACTTGTATCTCTTCCCCTTTGACATAAAAAATACATACTTTCTCTCTCCCCCAAAAGGCAACACCTATAAGGGACAACAAGTTTTGTACAACTACCTTCTCTTTTTACTGCACTCTATTTTTTTAACGCCTTTTTTGCACACCCCCCCTTATGAGTACACACCATACTACAACAACTAGCAACTATTGCGCATACCATTTAATGACAACACTTACTCCCCCTGACTACAACAACCAACAATTCCACTACCTACTCCCCCTGAGAGGTAGCCACCAACATCAGTCTAGAACAAGAAATAAACCTTGAGATCCACTAGATTAATACACACTCTTATGCATCTAGTTCAAATAAGGAAAGGAAATAACCCTAAATTATCTCAGAGATACTCAAAAGTATCTTTAGGAAGATCCTTTGTGAAGATATCTACAACTTGATTCTTAGTAGGCACATACTTCAGCTTCACCTCATTCTTTACAACCTTCTCTCTCTAAAAGTGATACCAAATTGAGATATGCTTTGTCCTTGAATGCATTAACGGATTCTTTGAAATGTTAATAGCACTTGTATTATCACAAAAGATAGAAATAGGTTCATCATATACCACTCTGATATCCTTCAAGTTTTGCTTCATCCATAACACCTGTGTGCATCATGATACTACAACAATATATTCTACCTCTACAGTAGATAATAACATGGAATCCTACTTCTTGCTCAACCAAGACACCTATCTATTTCTAACAAAGAATGCACCACCACTTTCCAAATCTACATCTATATAAGAACTCATAGAGAAATCAGTATCCTTTGGATACCACAAGCCATGTTCTAGAGTACCTTTTAAGTATCTAAATATCCTCTTCACTACTGCCACATGTGAATCTTTGGATCTTCTTGAAATATAGCCATAATAAAAATTGCATGCATGAGATCCGGTATAGTAGAAGTAAGATATAGCAATCCTCCAATCATTGAACTATACTTTCTCTGATCAGCCTTAGGAGATTCATCATTCTTTCTTAACTTGCAACTAGTAACCATTGGGTGACATACTACTTTAGAATCTTCCATTCCAAACTTCTTCAAAATTTCCTTGACATACTTTGATTATGAAATGAATATACCTTTCTCTGTTTGATTGATTTGAAGTCCAAGGAATAAATTCATCTCCCCAAACATAGACATCTCAAACTCTTTCTACATCTCTTTTGCAAATATTTTTCGCATTGCTTCATTACCTCCAAATATTATGTTATCAACATACACAACCACAATCAATATTTTATCTTTCTCCACCTTAAAGTAAAGATTACTATCTACAATACCTTTATTGAATACTTGTTGCAACAAGTACCTATCCAATATTTCATACCAAGCTCTAGAATCTTTCTTGAGTCCATATAATGCCTTCTTCAATATGTAAACCATATTAGGGTTATTTGATAACTAAAAGCCTTATGACCTTGTTCAATGTAAACTTCTTCCAATTCACCATTCAAGAATGTAGACTTCGCATCCATCTGATACAATTTAAAAAAATTGTGTGCTACAAAATCCAAGAACATCCTAATATCTTTCATCCTTTCCACTAGAGAAAATATCTCCTCAAAATCAATTCCTTCCACTTGTGAGTAACCTTTACACACAAGCCTTGTCGTATTCCTAACAAATTCTCCACTCTTATTTAGTTTATTCTGGAACAACCACTTAGTTCCAATCACTTCTTTTTTTTGTTGGTCTTGGGAAAAGTTCCCAAGTCTAATTCTTCTCAATCTACATCACTTCTTATTCCATAGCCTTGATCTAATACTCATCTTTGCATGCTTCAATCACTGTTTTGGGTTCAACTTTGGAAAGAAAACATAAGCTTACTTGTACTTCTATCATATCAGCATTTCTTCTTGTTAGTACACCTTTTCTTTTGTCACCAATAATCTGATATTTAGAATGATTCTTCTACACATACTTAGGATTCTTAAGAATCCTTTTCGGAGTTTCTTCTTCTTCAATATATACTTCATTTTCCTTACCTTTATCCTTCTCTTCTTATTTGCAAGAAGACTCATCTAATTCATATCCATCTATCATCACTGAAGTTTTATGTAGATCTTCATCTAATTTGACACTTTCACTTTCAACAATCCTTCTCAACCTCTTGTTGTTGTACTGGTAATCTTTTCTTCTTGTAGAATATTCAAGTAAGATACCATCATCAGATCTTGCATCAAAATTTCCTAAGCTCTTTTCATCTCTCTTGATATAGCATTTTCTTCCAAACACTTTAAAATATTTGACAGTAAGATTCGTTCCATTATATAACTCTTAGGGTGTCTTTGAACTATTTTATTTTGCTTGCACTCTGTTAAGTATGTAGACTGCAGTATGAGTTATCTCTCTCCAGTATACTTTTGGTAGGACTTTTTCTTTCATCATAGTTCTTGTTGCTTCCCAAACAGTCTTATTCTTCCTTTAAACCACTCCATTCTACTGAGGAGTCCTAGGGGTTGATAAATGCCTCTTTATTCCTTGGTCTTCACAAAAATTGTTAAAATCATTGGAGGTGAACTCTCCACCTCTATAAAATTTTAAACATTTTATCTTCATATCCATTTCATTCTCAACCATAGCTTTTAATGCCTTAAAATTATCAAGAGCTTCTGAACCTGATCATGATCTTACAAACATCGTTTCTCCCTAAATCATCCCATTTTCTAATCAATTTAATTAAATAATCTTTATTTGATTAAATTCGTCGTATTTCCTTTCTTAATCAAATTTATCTAATTAAGTCATTCTCTTCTATTAATTAAATAAATCACTTTGTTTAATTAATCCTATAGTCCCTCTTTTAATTAAATAATCCATTTTATTTTAATCTCTAATGTCATCTCCTTAAATCAGATAAATTAACCTTTATTTGGTTTAAATTTAACATCACTCTCTTTAATTCAATAAATCAATCTTTATTTAATTAAATCTTAAAATCATTTTCCTCTCAACTTTGATTTAAATAAATCCTAAAATTTAAGTCAAAGTTGTCAAATCACCTAATTTCTACTTAAATTTGATCAAATCATGATTAAATCTAATCCTAATCCTATTTTCTCTAGCTTTTTCAACTTGCACAATAAATCAATTTATTTGATTTATTATTTCATCTAATTTCATTCAAAAAGGGCATCAAGATGGAATATTCTTCAAATTTTAATTTTCCCTCCAACATGGCATTAACTCCTCTTACATGTCTCCCACTTGGCATTTAAGACTCTTGCTTCTCCCTCCTTCAAGCCATCTTTTGAATTTGAATTTCCCCCTCTTTGCACATTCTCCAAAATGTTCTCAACCTTTGTCCATTAGCATGATGACAAGTGGCGCTTTATCATTGGCTTATATTTTGTCCCACATCCTCCATATCTTTCAAATCCTCCATCTTTCTTTCTATAAATAGAGGCCTTCTCTATTTGTTGAGGGAGCCACAATCAATGTAAAATCATTATGCTCATTTGAGGAGGAGAATTGGAGCCAAATTTATCATCTTCATATCAAGTTCATCCATCTTAGCTAGGTTATGCCAAAATTTCATCAAGGAGCATCTATCTTCATCAAGACCATCATCAAGCTTACAAGGATTTGGGAAAGGGCCAATTTATACACATAATTGGCACCAACTCCCCCATGGGATTGAGTGTTTACATGTTTTAAATAGGATTTCAATTGCTTTCATGTTTGTTCTTCATTTTTTCCTATTTTGAGCATTGTAGATGAATTTCATGGGGAATCATGGCTCTTACTTGCATATGAACCTAAATGGTGTTTCTTTGCTATGTTTGTGCAGGTCTAGGATTGGGGTTCACATTTTGGCACTAGAAGGAGGGAAAAATCAAGTTCTAATCATGTTTTTTTAGAATATTTTGTGCTTTTTGTTTTTTTTTGCAGGTTCCAAGAAACTCAGTCGCTGACTGTCAAGTGACACTATATTGCACCGCTTCAATTTCCAAACTTCGTTGCTAGTGTCTTCCCACCTAAAATTTTCAAATTCCAAACTCCGTCGTGGACATTCCAAACCGCATACTTCGTTGCTGGTCAAACAAAGCCGCAATCGCGGTCTCTATTTCACTGCAGAGTGCCGCTCTCAATAATTAGTGATGCAATATTGCATCATTGGTGTTTCCAAACTGCACTGCTTCTGCAAACTACGTCGCTAGGGTGGAGTAAAAAGTTGACATTAAATTCATTTTGACATATGCTCTATTGTTTCTGACATTTTGAACTCCTGGTCCATTTTTTATCTCTGGTTTTAAGGATATTAATTAGTTTGTAGATTTAGGCAAGGAGGGAGCAAATAAGAGTCTTTCATCATGATATCATTGCATTTATTGTATTAAGTGTTTTTAAACACTTTGGGAGAACTTATAATCCCTTCCTAAGGATTTGATTACCTTCATGCTTTTAGGACACACTAAATTTCGTTGGGGCTCTAAAAAGAACACTTCAAAAAAATTCAATCCTACAACAAAGGGCTTAAAAAGAACTTTAGGACAAACTCACTAGATTTGGTTTAAGGATTAACAATTGAATGAGGAAAATTCCATATTTAATATTGGTGCTCTAAAAAGAATCAAATCATTGCTTTGTGGACTTAAAATGAACAAGTGCTTCTTTGTTTTGTAATTAATTACCCAAAGTAATATCATCAAAAGAATGTGTGCACTTCTCTCGCGCTTTATAGCGATCTTGAGAATCAAAAGGCCTTTTGGTGACATTAAGTTGTGTAAGTGATTTCCTTCACATTTCATTTAGGATTAAAAATTGAACCAATCTTGTGAGTGTGAGTGGGGGCATATTGCGAGTGTCCTCCCTTTTTTTTTCAACAAAGGTTGATCAAACTGCGAGATATGCTTGCTTTCTTTTGTTTATTTTAGAGGGTCTACCTGGTGGGAAAAAGTAATCACCCCAGGGAATGACCCAACTGGGAACACGCTAAATCCAAATGACTTCCAACCGATATATAAGTGTGGATTCTCGAGGAAAGTTCAAGAATCATGAGGATTATTCAGATGAGAAGGGAAGCAATGGTCCCTCACCACATGGAAGGTCCCCCACGAATGGAATGCCCGCATTAAAACCCCTTGTTTAGCAAATGCCAAAATCCTTTCTATTTGTTGGTGAAAAAATTCATGTCCTTTGAAGCCGCCCCACGTAACATGTGGTTCTGTTGTAGAGATGAAAAGTATGCCATGGGAGTTTCATGGGTACTGATGCTTGGCTGACCCAAGAAGCAAGTGCATTGTAAGGGGGAGCCTGTGTGGTCAAGCATCTAATCATCCACATTGAATATGCACAGCTGGATTTATCCAACTGGTAACCCAACAAATATTGTCTTTTCATCCTAGGATTGTGTATTCTCTTGGAATAAAAAAACACTTTGCTTGGGTCTCAAAACATTTGAAAACAAACATTCAACATTCAAAATCTCCAAATTTCAAACCATTTAGGAGGGGAAAATACCTTCGACAAAATCCAAGTGTTGCTACTTTCCCTAGGGATTTTATCCTTAGAGGCATCTAAGTATTTGGATTTAATCTTAATTTTCTCTTACTAAAGCCAACATTAGGAAACTATACTCTTGAAACCTTGATTTTCACATAATGGACATTGTGAAATGAAAATGAATTGAGACATAGACATTCGGTTTGAAAAACTAAACAAGAAGTGGATGTGGTAAAAGTGATTCACTAATCAAGATTAACTCCAATTGAACCCCACACATGTGCTTGGTATCTTTGGTCATATAGTTTTCCATGCAAACATTGGTCTTTTGGTTTGAAATTCCCTTAGAAAAAAACATGTTCTGCACTACCTTGGTCTTGTGAACAAAGTCCTCTTAGGTCCATTTAGGATCAAAATCAAACACTTCATCCATCCAAATATTTATCATCTCCATTTCACAAACAAGTTTTGGAACCTTGGAAAAATTACTCATGTTAGGCTTTTGGAAAATCAAAATCATCTTGTTTGGTTAGATATGTGTGGATGAATCCTTCTCCACATATTTGATCAAATTATCAAATCCTTGTGAACAGGTCTACCTCTTGATAACATCCAACATCTTGAGGTCTAGGCATTCATTATCTCATTTGACTAGGGTGTCTTGATGAATCCTTCCTTAAATCTCTAGTCAAATTATCCTCCTGTGTACGAGTTCACTCTAGGACAACTCAACCTCCTAGAGTTTACAAGTTCATTATCCAAATCAAATAAAATCCCATCCAAATCAAAAATCCAAAAAATCCCAAAGACTAACATTGATCCAAAGTCCTCAAAAGTTCAAACACCCATGTCACTTACCTTTTCATCTTTCATCCCATCATTGGTCCTAAATCCCTTAGAGGTCAACAAGGTCAAAACACAAGAAAACATGGAATATAATCTCAATTCAAACATCATGAGTAATCCAAGTCAACCAATCTATCAAAGCCAATACTCACATTTGTATAATCCATACACGGGATCTTTATCTCCTCCAAATTTTAATAATACAACAAATGTGAGTTTTCTCAATCTGAATATTGGAACACCTTTTCTTATGGTAGATTTAAATAAAATCCAAAACTTACAAATCTATCAACCAAAAAATCAAGGCATGAGTCTCCCAAACAACATTATCCCATCCAATCCATACATACCAAATGTGAATATACCAAGTGCAAACTTATCAAACATGAATGTATCAAATCCACACTTGGTGAATTTTGGGATAGATGCATTTGAAAATCAAACCAATGTTGTTCAAAATCCCAACAGTATATGGACAACTCCATGTATTGATCCAAGTCAAGGTAACCCCATGCAAAATCAAAGTTACCTAAATCAAGGCAATATGATTCCCAACCACAACAATGTTCAATATCAACCAATAATGCCAAATCTAAAAATGCCAAGTATTCTTGGTCAACAACCAGGTCAATGATATCGAGAATATCAAGCTCAAATCTTGTGAAACAAAATTGCTACACTCAAAAAAATCATTAACTCATATCACCAAGAGACATCTCCACCCCAAAATCAATGCACTCTTCCATTGGTTGAACCATGTCATCAAAGCATTGAGTTGTCTCCCCAACCATATCAAGAACAATATATCCAATGTCAAGAGGTTGGATATCAACAACATCAACAACAAACCCAATCACCCCATCTTGAAGATCAGTCATCACATCTCAAAGATCAATCACATCTACCCATCAATGAGCACCTTGAAGATTTTTCCATCTCCTTCGATGATAAAATCAACATATATCAAGAGTCACTTTTCAATCATGATCAAAACCCACAAATGATACCCAACAATGATCCAATTCATGAAATGTTAACATCATTTGATCTTATGGTTGAAAAAATTGACAATCTCTCCACCATAATTGTTGAAAACAAGGATCAAGATCTATCAATCAATGAGCACCTTGAAGATGTTTCCACCTCATCCAATGATCAAATCAACATACATCAAGAGTCACTTTCTAATCATGATAAAAACCTCTCCATAATATCTGACAATGGTCTATTCCAAGGAGTGTTAACATTATTTGATCCTATAATTGGTGATCCTTCCACCAATGATCGGGTTAAAAATGTCTTTACATCACCTAATGATTTAGAGGACATATCTCAAGATTTTACCCCAAAGCATGGTCGACATCTTTCACCAAAGTCTAGCAATGGTCCTTTCCAAGACATATTGACATCCTTCGACCTCATGGTTGCATATATTGAAGAAATGCTCAAGTCAACATTTGATCCAAGTCCACTCAAAGATCAAGAGGATATTAAGCTACTGCCCATGCCTAATAAAGATATCCAAGAACCCTTTATAAGCAAACCATCCTTTGAAACTGACCCATGTCAAGAACTTGATCCAAAACATGTCAAAAGAAATTCTAAAATCATTCAAGGTCAAGAATTTGTATCTCCAAGATACTACAATGAGGTAATGGACACTCTCCTATCTATACAACATATCACAAATAATGATCATATCCATATAGCACATACTCCTCCATCTACCCATGAGGTGCTTTCTTTGGATGGACATGTAGATGATCTTCATTTAGAATGGGATTCCTTTACTCCTGAAAGTATTACACAAAAGGATCAGGTTATTGATTCCTATAGTCAGGCTGAGTCATCAACATCAAGATCAGATTTATCCCAAATTTAGATTGAGGACATCATATTTGTAGATATCCAACATTATCCACTCAAGGAATTAAGTCTAACCAAATAGGATATTTCAGATTTAGCAGAGCAACAAATAACATCATCTATAGTGGTCTTTTATCAAAGGATGCCTGCTCAACATGACATCTCAAAAAAGGAAGAATCAAAGCATGAAGGTACTACTTCCATACTGGGAGCAACTATGTCTCAAGCAAACATCAACATAGGGGGCACACAGAATCCTTACGGTGAAACCAATGCCAATACTACAACCAACCACATCATGAATCTTCATCCACCCATCACCCCATCCACGAATTGGGACCAACATCGAAAGAAAGATCTGAAGCAAAGCACAAATAATGTTATAAAAAAAAATGAATCAGTTAAGCAAAAAGGACAAAGCATATACAAATGGATACCAAAATAAAATAAAGAAAAGTATCCCTATCAAACTCCATTAGTCAAAGAAACTATGGAGCAAAATAAAAAAGGGAAAAGTATCCATCAAAGATGTCCACAAAAGAAAAATCGGGATTCTCGAGAAACATACAAAGTATATGAAGTAGTTGGTCCTAATTCCATGCACACTTTCGTATCCACCAATCATTGCTCATCTTCCCAAGTTTGGAGAGTCAGAGGTTCAAAACTATCAACCAATCCATCTCCTATTCCTAAACACACAACCCCATCCACTCCTCCACGCATGATATCCAATTCTCACATTGACCATATGTTGGCAACAACCCTTCATCATAAGGATTCAGAAGGCACTCTATCATGATGTGCGCTCAAAGACAAAGTTAACTTCGGTATCAACAAAGCAGATCAAGAATATCAAAAGTTGCTTTCAAGTGCACGTATCTCAGAAAAGTAGCTTCTTCAAGCAGGATATCAATGGCACATTATGATAGAAGCATCTACATCGACACCACCAGGTGGTTCAACATGAGCTTAAAATCTTTCAAGAAAAAATAAATAAAAAAATCCAAAAAAATCAAAAAAAGGATTGAAAATAGTAAAGAGAAAAATCATCCTCTAGTGAAAACCACTTCGGTGGCACTTTGGACAAGTACCATGATGAAAACCTAGAAAATAGGCTTCATGTGTAGAATCAAGCTTCTACGTGCGCCAGTTCAGGAGGAACCATCTTATCACATCCATAATAAAGCCAACATTCCATCCATCTCGTCCATAATAAATCCATTCATCCAATCCATATTTATCTATCTACATCCATCTTCCAAATTATCTTGATCTTGAAAAATTTTGGTGCACACTTTACACTTGCTTATGGTAGTCATCTTGACATGGGTCATTTTCATTGATCCTATCCAATCCAACATTATCTGAGCCATGAAGCACTATCCAAATGAACATCCTCTATTCAAACACCTTATCTTGTCACAAGATAATCCTTGGCATCCTTTGCATGCTTACCGTATCTATCCATCCATACACCTATCCCATCATCCACCCATGGAATTCCATACATTGCTAGACACTGGGGGCAGATATTTACATCTTGCTTTGGGAATAAATCTTGATATATATCCTCCAACTTATGTGGTGATCTGAACATTGGAAAATGTAAAATCAAATTGGTCAAGCATTTGTGAGCCAAAATCCAAATAAAAACCCACAACATAATTTGACAAGAGGATGTTATTTATCAAACTTTATCTTTTATCGAACATCAATCCAAACAATCAATATCAGTCACATCTATCTTACACTTTAGCATCACATCAAATCATAAAAACAATTTTTGTTCCAAATCAAGCTTCAAAATCTTGATCAGTCAAATCCAATCAATCCATCATCATCTTGGAATATCCATCCTAATTCTTGTTTTGCTTAACACTATCCTTGCATTGTTGTGTATCCTCAACAATGTTATCATCATCAATCCACCAGTCTGATCAATCAAACCTAGCTTGGTTTTCAACAAAATCCCAAAAAAAAGCATTGGTATCATCACATATCCATATCCAAATCGTCAAAATCATGCGAAAATCCAAAAACATCCAAAACATGTCAAAAATCCAAAAACAGGTCAAAAAGTCAAAAAAATGTCAAAAACATGAAATCCAAACTATGTTGTCTCTGAGCTTAAATGTTGGCAAGGCTAATCTTTGATCAGTCCCCGAGACACAAAATCCAAAAACATTCATAAAATCTCATAAAAAACCAAAAAAAATCAAAAAATTCAAAAATCAAAACATTTGTAAAACATCTCATAAATCCCAAAACAACCTCAAAACATTTCAAAATACACCAAAAAAATCTAAATATTTGAAAAAACCCAAAATGGTGCATCTGCCTCGTCTCACTTTCACCCGCAATAATCTCACTCATAATAAATCATCGTCACTTTCACCCTTTGGTAAACCAATCAGAAGCATGTCTAGTAGGTTTAAAGGTAAAAGCTCAATCACCAAAATCTCAAGTCCACGTCAGTAAGTCAGCAATTTGGTCAACTCTTGGTATCAATATCTTATCATCCAGTCAATCCCATATCACTTGATCACAACATGTCCTAGGATGCATCCTTCCTACAATGGACATCAACATCAGGCATCACCGTAGTTTAGTCTTGGCTAGTGGTACGAAGAACATTAGCTTGTTTGTTTACTTTATCTTGGTCTTTTTGACTTATCTTATTTTGCACTCATTCCAAGGACCTCTTGATGATGCTTAATCAAAATGGTTTAGAGAGAAAGGAATGGGGCAATCATCATTATCTTTTTATCTATTGTGCATGTTGGATATTCTTGTAAAATAACTTGGTCATACATGTTTTATTTGGCTTTTAGGGAAGATATTTTAGATGTCTTGTTGACCACATAAGAACACTTTTTTTTTATGTTTTGGTCTGAGATGTTTAGAATATTTGAACTACATCCTGAATAAGGTTCTGCATGTCAAGTGTGAACAAGAATACTCCTATTTGATTGTTGAGTCAAATTCCATCACACTAGGTACAACGCCATCCTGGTTCTTTATACCTTGATGCATTGTACCTATGTGTATTATCAAACATAAAGTAATTAGCCCTTTTAAAATTCCAACTGCCAATAATCAAATCATCATCATCATCAACATTAATAGCGTAGCCTTAGTAGATCCTCCTTTCATCATCTTATTCTTCTATCTTTACTAACATTTATATCCAAAATTGGTGTGTTGTATCAAAATATACACGAGGCTACCCGTGGTTGATGACTGTCTATACATCATCAAAATTGTCTTTCATCCTTTGATCAATAGAACCACTCCTCTCGCATTTTAGATTGATCTCGATTGGAAAATTGAACATTTTCGTTCGATCTCTCGTGGGGGCAGTATACCAGCTTAATCCTTCTCATTGGGGCAGCAGTGGGGCATCTAAAAATAAATCGGGAAATTTTGAAGTTTGATCACAATAATTTATTCTTAGAACCAACGCAACAAGTGCATTGCTTCAAAGAGGTCCAAAATGTAGACATGAAAAATATACTGACACACCTGATCCTGATCTTACTAACATCGTTTCTTCCTAAATCATCCCCTTTTCTAATCAATTTAATTAAATAATCTTTATTTGATTAAATTCATCATATTTCCTATCTTAATCAAATTTATCTAATTAAGTCATTCTCTTCTATTAATTAAATAAATCACTTTGTTTAATTAATCCTATAGTCCCTCTTTTAATTAAATAATCCATTTTATTTTAATCTCTAAGGTCATCTCCTTAAATCAGATAAATTAACCTTTATTTGGTTTAAATTTAACATCACTCTCTTTAATTCAATAAATCAATCTTTATTTAATTAAATCTTAAAATCATTTTCCTCTCAACTTTGATTTAAATAAATCCTAAAATTTAAGTCAAAGTTGTCAAATCACCTAATTTCTACTTAAATTTGATCAAATCATGATTAAATCTAATCCTAATCCTATTTTCTCTAGCTTTTTCAACTTGCACAATAAATCAATTTATTTGATTTATTATTTCATCTAATTTCATTCAAAAAGGGCATCAAGATGGAATATTCTTCAAATTTTAATTTTCCCTCCAACATGGCATTAACTCCTCTTACATGTCTCCCACTTGGCATTTAAGACTCTTGCTTCTCCCTCCTTCAAGCCATCTTTTGAATTTGAATTTCCCCCTCTTTGCACATTCTCCAAAATGTTCTCAACCTTTGTCCATTAGCATGATGACAAGTGGCGCTTTATCATTGGCTTATATTTTGTCCCACATCCTCCATATCTTTCAAATCCTCCATCTTTCTTTCTATAAATAGAGGCCTTCTCTATTTGTTGAGGGAGCCACAATCAATGTAAAATCATTATGCTCATTTGAGGAGGAGAATCGGAGCCAAATTTATCATCTTCATATCAAGTTCATCCATCTTAGCTAGGTTATGCCAAAATTTCATCAAGGAGCATCTATCTTCATCAAGACCATCATCAAGCTTACAAGGATTTGGGAAAGGGCCAATTTATACACATAATTGGCACCAACTCCCCCATGGTATTGAGTGTTTACATGTTTTAAATAGGATTTCAATTGCTTTCATGTTTGTTCTTCATTTTTTCCTATTTTGAGCATTGTAGATGAATTTCATGGGGAATCCTAGTTCTTACTTGCATATGAACCTAATATGGTGTTTCTTTGCTATGTTTGTGCAAGTCTAGGATTGGGGTTCACAGAACAACCTGATCTTAAAAGTGCTATCATTTAACCAAACTTTGAACTCATTAACTAAGAAAAAACCGATATAATTAGTAGATTGAGAAGTTTCACTTTTGAAACAAAAGAAACACCAACCCAGTGGAGAAACACCACAGCAATATTAGACAAAGAAGAGGAACAAACCCATAGTGAGGCTAGAAAGACCCTATTACCACCACCTGTGTGGAAATAAATATCCTCCTTTCTTAAATGATCTCACGCATAATCAGAATCCTCAAAAGAAAGTCTACAGGTCATCATTTTAAACTTAGGCATCTTAGTCCAAAAGTTCTCAAGAAATACCTTTTATCACTTCACGAAACCAGAACTAGGTTGGTATACAAATTCTACAAATGGGCTTCAAGGAACAATCCAAACTTGTATGCCTTCTTTTACGGTCAAAACCTTGGTATTTTTCACAATTTTGAACTTCTCTAAAACATTGGGTCTTTAGGATTTGAAAAATTTAGAGGTCTAGCATTTTTCTCACTACCTTGGTCTTATCCAAAAAAGGCTCACTCTAGGTCAACATTGGGTCAAACATTTCATCCACCCCTTCATCAAAATTTCATCTTTCACTTCACCAAACTTTGCAAAACTTTTGAATACAGCAAACACTTTTTGACTTAAACATCTATCAAACCAATCCCTAACTTAGCTACTTTGTATGTGAAATGTATCCTTTTCCATGCACTTAGTTGAGTTAGTTATCATCTTTGAACCGGTTCATCTTGAAGGTCACGAGTCTACCCTAAATATACCCAAGTTCATAAACATCCTTTATCCTAACACCAAAACATCAAGCTCAAGTCAAGAGTGTTGTCCCAAAATGTTTGCAAAGATCACTTTCCACATCATCCACCTTTTCATCTCCCATTATCATCATTGCTCCAAAAATACTTAGAGCGTCCCTTTTACCTAGATTTGAATCAACTAGAGAGATTAAACATTACAAATCTCAACATAACTCTCCCATAGGTGACCCAAAATTTATGGTAAACACAAGATCACAACACAAGATAATCATGGAGAAAACCAAAGTCATATTCACCTCAAGTGATCCCAATCAGCAAGAATTTGATCCAAGAAGTCATGTTACCCCGTCGCAACAACCCTTGTCTCCATCAGGGCCGTATGATATAGAAGATTTCATGAACAATCTATTTGGACTTACTAGGGAAGAAATCATGGAACATCAAGCCTTAAAAAATGTGGCTCCAATTTCCCCATCTTTTGTTGCACAATCATTGACACAAGGCTTGAATTCATCTACGATTCAACCAACTCCATCCCTTGTGCCAAGTCAACCCTTAACATCTAGTCTTGCAACTAGGCAAGGAACCAACCTTGGTCTCACTTCATGTCTAGGAAAAAACACAACTTTGGGTATTCACAAAATGACCATTCTATTAATCACCAACCTTCCCCAAAACACAAGCTAGAGACCAACATTTGACAAACCACTTACATTCCATGATGGCACAATGACCTCGATATTTCAAGTGCAACCATCTTCATCAATCACCACAAAGACCCCAAGTGTTCCTAACGTTACACATGGTAATGTGGATCAAGTGCCTCAAATAGGACAACAAGAGAAAGTTAACACTCTCACACAAGCAAAACCCTTAACAAGTGGTTCCAAAAACCCAAGTGACACATCAAAAAAAGTGGTTACCCAAGCTACTCAATTCAATCCACCATCCACATCAAACCCATCCATCACCAACCTAGATCAAAACAACACCTTGGTTACGAATCCCATCAACCAAGGTAATACCTTGATCCCACCTCAAATACAACAAGGAAATCCTCAAGACATCGGTCAAGGAAACCTTTTTAATCAATGGAATCAAGGTCCTAATATGTCATCACCATCACAATATCTAATGGCATCATCATCTTTCCCCACGGTCTCTCTCACGATGAAAAATAAAATGGGACGTCAAACTTACATTCCTCCATCTCAATCCACCATCTTGCAAGGAATGTTGAACCAAGGGAACCCCCAACCTCTCATCAACAACCCGCAACTCACACAAAACATAAACACCCAAAACCCATTGCAAATTTTTCAAAAATCAAACGATCCTACATTGCAAGTGCATGCCTTAGCTTTACAACAAGTTTTCCAACAATAGAAACAACAACAAGCAGCCTTAGTAGCACAACAACAACATCAAGCTCAACAAGCTACCTTAGCAACACAACAATAAAAACAAGCTCAACAACAACAAGCCCAACAAAGAGCATTGCTTTCTCAGCAATATGACCAACAACAACAAATGCTCACACAACAGCAATGACAAGGTTTATACTATAACCCTCAACAAAACATCATCAACCCAAACAAGTTGTGAACATATACACCTCCACCACAATCACCTTCACAATACCCTACACCACTATACACACCATACAACACCTCATCATATCATAATTCCATGTATAACCTATCTTCCACCTCGCAATACACAATGTATGTTCCTCCACCAAACTCTCAAGATGATCTAACATTGCAACTTAAGGTGTTGTCACAAGAAATGCAAGATCTTCGGATGGGAAAGACAAAGAAGTCCCATACACAAAATTTATGCCCATATCCATTTGATCAAAACATCGAAATGATAAAGTTTCCTCCCAGTTTTGTAACCCCCAAATTCGACAAATAAAAAGGGATAGGAAGTCTTGTGGACCATATCAAGGAGTTTAACATCATGTGTATGGAGGTCGCGTGTAATGAGTCTTATTTGATGCACCTCTTCCCACGAAGTTTAATATGTCCTACCATGGATTGGTTTTCTCAATTTCCTTGGGGTATCAAAAATTTCCAAGAAATCATTGACAAATTCATAGATCACTTCTCCTTTAATCTTGACATGGATGTAATCTTAGAAGAGTTGTATACTCTCAAACAAAATAAAAGAGAATCTTTCACCAATTTCTTGCAACAATGGAGGCAAAAATCTAGAAAAACCAAGTGGCCATTTCTCGACAAACAATAAGTAGGCATTATCATAGAAAATCTAGATCCATCCTTCCACTTAAATATGCAGTGCATTACCTCTTATTATGAGCTTGTCCCTAGAGCCCTTAACATCGAGTGAGCTCTAATCTCACAGGGAAACACACAAGTGTATAGAGACAACCGCTCATCCACTAGTTTTAATTACAAGCCCCGCTATTGGGCCAAGAACAAAAATGTTACCAGTGGTAGTGTTGTTGATGCAAAGGTGGTCTTAATTGCTCCTAGACAAGAAAACACCCATTTGATGAACACACAACAACTATGCGTGCAACCACCAAACAATCAACCAATGATAAATTCTACAAACACTCAACATGGACCACAAAGAACAAAAAATGCTCCCAAGTGACAATTCACTCCCTTAGGGGAACCTATGGAGGATGTGTTGAAGAAGTTGATACAGTCTAACCTTATCACACTCCCAGTTTCTCAAACTATCAAGAGCCACAAGTCAAACTGTGTAGCTATAGAGATGATCATATTTGTGAATTTCAGTGATACAAAGGTCATAACACACAAAAAAAAATTAGACTCAAACATTTAATAGATGATATTATTGAACAAGGAGACATTTATGTTGATCAAAAATTTGGGAATGAAAATTTGAAAATTTAGACAAACCCTATGCCTGATCATATAAAAGAAAAAGATTCAGGAAAGGCATCAACCTCAAAAAATATAAACCATACACGTGATACCACGATGGGATATTTTTATTTATCACAACATGAGGAATCATACACGTATCAAGATACTATTTTAAAACAAATTCCAAACCCATCAACAATGTTTAGCACTATTTTATACCGTAATGACATCAAGTGGATATCAGATTATGATATCTCTCCCATATATGACTCAATGATTGGGCATGTTGAAGAAGTTCCAGCTAAAAATATCCCTTGTTGCACCCATACCCACAAACTATTGCAAAGATTCTTTTACCGGTGATATATCATCCACCCAAGGATCATGTCAAGAGGAGGCTCTTGAGGATAATGAAAGGTACTCTGAATCAAGTCAAGGTCAAGAACCCCTATCCCCAGAGTTTCACCAAGAGCTAAGATACATCTTCCAAACCATTTTAAACTCCAAATATGTCCCCAATATCACCCCTGAGATGTTTCTTTCTAACGGACATATAGACTTTCTTCATCCAAAACAAGAATCTCCCACTCTTGGTATTCCTACACAAGAGCAAGCAACTGTCATTATTCTTGATTCTTACAATTATTGTGCATCATCAAAATATTTTTGAGTTAGCATCAACATCTTTTGAAGCAGAATCAACATAAAATGATGTCATAAAACCAGAGCAAACAGTTCATATTCCTGAAAAGTAGGAACTTATAACAATATCATGTGTTCATGACAAGTCATATTTAGTGGCTATGGATGAGAGGATACATTATCAGGGAAAAGGATTAGGTATTGATAATTCATTCACAATGTCGGGGGCAGTCTTATCTACAACAAACATCAATATATGGGGCACAAAGGATCCTTATGATAAAAATACTATCAACACTACAACTAGTCATATCATGAGTTGGAATTCACCCATCATCTCATATGAAAATTGGGACCAACATAAAAAGAAGAATTACTATCAAAGAAAGGAGAAGATCATCAAATAAAATGAAGTAGTAAAGAAAAAAGGACATGTCAAGTACAAATGGATACCAAAGAAAAATAAAGAAAATCATCCCTCAAAAACTCCATTAGTCGAAGAAACTATAGGAAAAAATCAAAAGGGGAAATATCCATCAAAAGAGTCCTCAAATACAAAAGCAGGCTTCTCAAGCAAGGAATGAAGTATATCCAGTGGTTGGTCCTAATTCCATGAAAGCCTCGATTCTCACCCATCATTGCTCATCCTCCCAAGTTTGGAGAGTCAAAGGTTCCAAACCATCAACCAATACATCTCATATTCCTTCATACAAGTCATCGTCCACTCCATTCATGATATCCGCATTGACCATGTGTTGGAAGCTACTCTTCATCATAAGGATTCTGAAGGTACCATATCATGATGTGCGCACATAGACAAGATTAATTCTGGTATCCACAAGGCAGATCAAAGTTCTTCAAGGTTGCATTCAAGTGCTCATATCTTAGAAAAGCAGATTCTTCAAGCGGGATATCGTTGGCATGTTATGGAAGTGGCCTCTACATTAGTTCCACCAGGTGGTTCAACATGAGGGTAAAACTTCAAAAAAATCAAAAAAATAAAAAAATTAAGAAATAGTAAAAATAAAAATTGTCCTCCAGTGAAAACCACTATGATGGCACTTTGGGCAAGTACTATGATGAAAACTTGGAAAACAGGCATCATGAGTAGAATCGAGCATCTATATGATCCTTCTCATACAAAATCATCTCATCCTTGTCATGATAAATCCAATCTTCCCTCCATCCATCCAATATAGATTCATCTAGATATCCCACTTTATCTTGATCTTGACAGATTTGGTGTATACTTTAACTCTAATCATGGAAAACTTTTGATAGGATCTTTACCATTTTTATCTCGTGAAGTCCCATAGCCTATATCTAGCATGATAAAACTCTATCAAACTCTTCACATATACATTACCTATCTTGGTTATCCATTTCATTATGAATAATTTCTAGACACTAGGGGTAGGTTAGTGCACTCTTTTTTTCAAATACCTCTTGATCCATGTCTTATATCTCACAATGTGACATCGATGTCGTGATCTACGTATTGTTTACCTCAAAATCTCATGAAAATCCAAAAACATATGCAAAATCCAAAAAAAATCCGAAAAAATCCAAATCTCATACAACTAAAATCCAAAAACATTCGCAAAATTGTAAATTCAAAATCCAAAACATCCAAAAAATATCAAAATCCAAGTAAAAAGGTCAAAACATCAAAAAATTCAAAAATAGTACCCTTGTCGAACTACGAGTCTCTAAGCTTGAATGTAGGCAAGGCCATCATTGATGTGCCCCTGAGACACCCTAGGTTATTCCTTTAGGAGTCCATCATAATGAACTGACAATCCACCAACTGTTCATATCTCATCATCAATATGTCGAGTTGGTTGAATGATGTGGTCTTTGCATTTATAATGTAGGCAAGGCTAATCTTTGATCAACCCCCGAGGCCCCTAGGATAGGTCTTTTAGGTTAGGTTCTTGGTTGGAAAACTTAGAAAACTCCTAAACATTCAAATATCAAAAAATCCCTAAACATTTGGAAAATCTCAAAAAACCCTAAACAACCTCAAAATAATTGAAAACCAAAAACATTCACATAAAAAACTCAAAAAGACCAAAAACAACCTCAAAACATTTTCAAAAATACCAAAAACATTGAAATATTCCAAAAAATCCCAAAACCATCCATCCCATTTCACTTTCACCCGCAATAAAACCTTCATCCATAATAAATCGATCATCACCTTCAACCTTTGGTAAAACAAGTAGAAATCAAGTCTCGCAAGTCATAAAGTGAGAACCTAAGTCAAAATCTAGAGTCTAGATCATAGGTAAACGAGTCAATGAAGTTTCTATCAACGACTTATCATAAAGCTCATAATCACCCTACATCAAACCCCTGATCAACATGTCCTAGGATGTATCCTTCCTGCAATGGACATCAGCATCAGAGATCACCTTAGCTTTATTTAAACTTGCAAAAGATATAGATAACACTGACTGTTTGTGTTTGATATTTTCTTCTGATTTATCTTAATGACCCATTTCGAGGACCTCTCGATGATTTCTATCAAAATGATTCAGAGAGAAAGGAATGGGGCATCAATCATTATCTTTCATTTTTTGTGCTTGTGGGCATTCTTGTAAAATAATCTTGGTGCATACTTGCTTATTTGTGTGTAGGGAGGTTGTTTGGAGTACATTGTTGACTATTGCATGTGCTTTCGTCTGATATATTCTCAGTTTCTAACTTACATTCCAATGAGGTTTTTGTATGTCAAGGTGTGAACAAGAACTATCCTATCTGTTTGTAGAGTCAAATTCCATTATACTAGATACAACAACATCCTGGTTATCAATGCCTTGATGCATCGTGTCTATGTGTTATATCAAAAATAAGGAATGATGAAAAATCCTAATCCCAAGATATGAGCAAAATAATCATCATGCATCTCATTACCATCTCTAATAAAGTCTCGGTGGATCATGAACTTGTTGGAATTTTTGAATCAATCTCAAAATCAATGGTCAATCCATTCATCTTATTCTTCTTATTCTGCTATCTTTACTAACAATTCTATCCAAGTATCAAATATGTGTGATATATCAAAATATGCATGAGGCTACCCATAGTCAATGACTATCTATACATCCTAAAATCTATATACATTAATATCTGAGCTAGGACTTCAACAATCCCTCTTCCATTGGGGCACAGTGGGGCATCTATATCATCTTCAATTCAACCATCTAAAAAGTTGCAGCTCTTTGATTCAAAAGCAACCTGAAATCTCAAGCATAAGTCTAATTTTCACCTATCATGAGTCCGATCGAAACACTATATTCTCTGATCGATCTCTCAAGGGGGAAACCAACCTTCTTTCGATCATATCGATATCAAATCATCTAACAGACTTTGTTCCTAGCCTTGCTAGCAAATCTTGATCAAATTATCAAATCAATCATCATTGGGATATATCTTTCCCTACCAATCCTCATGTTATTCAACATAATCCTTGCATTGTTGTGAATCCTCAACAATGTTATCAATCAATCAATCAGATCAATCAACTTTAGCTTGGCTATCAACATCTCAAAGAGATCATCGATATTTTTTTATGCATCGTCATCAGCATCAAAATTAGCATCAATCTTTGAACCGATGCAACGAGTACATTGCTTCAAAGAGGGGCAAAATGTAGACGCCTAAAAATGTCTCGATGGATCACATTGGCTAACTAACATCATTTCGTCCTCAAACCCATCCTCTTTTCGATTGTTTAATTAAATAAGCCTAATTATTTAATTAAATGCCTCATTTTCATCTATTAATCTAATTGACCTAATTAGGTTAATTCATCCCCTTTCATGCTAACACTTCGTCCTATTAAATTAAATAAATCTAATTATTTTATTTAAATCCCTAAGTCCTCTTATTTAATTAAATAAGCCTAAGTTATTTAATTAAATATCATATCACTATCTCCCTTTTCATTAAATCATTTATTTAATGAATATCATGAAATTCCCCTAATTGCATAATTAAAATTTTGTTTAATTATCAATTACTAATTAATCTAATCCCCCCACTTGCAAGGAAATATTCCAAGCGAACATTCCTCCTTTGCACATTCTTTCAAAAGGGGAATATTCCCATGAAATATTCCTTCCCCTTTTGCACAATTAAAATTTGTTTTAATTTGCAAAATATCTATTTCCTCACGCATGTGAATATTCCAAAGAATATTCTTTCTCCTCACTCATTTGAAAAAGGGAATATTTTTACAAAAATTCATGTGCAGGTTAACTCAAAAATTATTGTGCAAGTTAACTTGTGACCTCTTGTACAGGTTAAAAGTGTGTTTGTTTGAAGGAATGAGAACCCTTGATTAAGTCTCATAATTGATTATCATCCTTTTATGAGAATCCATGATCCATGCCTCCATCTTCTTTCCTTTTTGACCATTGATTAGCTTTTTCAATCTTAACCCTTCATTTCTCATGTGTCCTCCTATAAATAGATCACTATTTGGAGACAAATGGGTCCATCTTTTAACATCAAACTTATGTTGTTAAAATCACTCACAACCACACTCATATTTAGCACACATTTAGCATCTTTTTAGTTTAATTTTTTGCATAATAGCTTAGCTTCCATTAGTGGCTTCCATGGTAACTTAGATGCATACATTTAGCTTATTTGTTAATTAGAATTTTAATCTTTTGAATCTTGCATATATTTAGAGTAGATTTGGATACACCCATATCGATCATCTTAGCATAAATCATGTTAAAATAGTTTGCATCTTGTTAATTTAGCATTTAAATCATGTTTTTATCACATATCTCTCATTGATTTCATCGATTCTCTTCAATAGAATCAATTGAAACAAGTTCATTATCCAAGGGATTAGAAAAGGGTTGCCATTCCACATCAATATGACACCACTCCCCCAATAGGATAAGTTTCAATGTCTTAGATTAGAGGTTTGTCAAGCTTTCATGATTTAGAATGTTATTTTTAATGGCTTATTTGTCTTTGTTTACAATGAATGATGTTATTGGGATTGATGCTTAGTGGGTTAAATATGGCTCAAATTTGTATGGATCGGGTGTAGTTAACCTATACTAATGACATTGGTCACACCTATAATTTGGACAACTTAGATCTTAGGTTGGCTACTTCTTGGGCATGCTCAACATCATGATTTCTATATTCCAACCCTATTCTTGGTTACTCTATTGGTTTCTCATCTTTAGTATCCTCATACTGCTCATAAATTTGGTCTTTTTTATTATTTGGGTCATCTTTGTACTATAAGGGGCAATATTCCTCACCTATATTTTTTTCTAATACTCTAACAAATTTAGCATTCCATTTTATTCATAGTTTAGTTACAAGGGCCTCATTGAAATGAGCATCTTCTTCACTCTGGTTTCTTTCTCTAGGGCTGATAATAAGAAAAGGATCACAATGGTTTTATTTTTTTTATAATAGTTAATTATTTATAATGGAATTTAAATAAACAAAATTCAAAATAAATAAAAGGTTTTACTTGATTTAAAATGGTGGGGATCAATCTTCTATCATGCAACTGGTGCCTACTCTTGCAATATAGAGTCTACCCTAAAAGGACACTTTAATAACACTACAAACCCTTAATTTTTAGATGGATTTGATTTACTTGGATCTATCTTGCAAAGCTCAAATGCTTAAATTTCCTTTATTACTAATAATGCAGTCTCTACATAATAATCCTTAAATGATTTTAAAGTTTCACATACTAGTTTGAAAATTTCCACACAACATACAATGCATATAATGAAAGGTTTTAGTACACCCCTTGGATGTAAACTAAAAATGATATGATACAAATACAAAAATGTGTATTTAGGGTTTCTTTGAGTCCCCTAAAACTCTAAAAGATTTATGGAGACAAATTGCAAAACAACAATAAGTTATCTCCTATATTGATTTTATGAAAAAAAATACTATACTATTACAAATGACCTACAAACTAAAACAACTGAGTTACAATCATATACATATTAGACACAAAAAATAGCTTGACCTATATGAGATTTTTCCATACAAATGCAAAAAAACCTAACCCTTTATAATGAATATTAAATGCCCTTACATAGATTTTTTTTTTGATGAATAGGCAGATATCTATATTACTTTAAAGATAAGAATACATATTCACAAAAATAAGGGCGGGTGGTAAGAAGGCACACCCCGAGAGTCACATGGGAAACGCCCAAAAAAAGCAAAATATCAGATCACGTGGGTCAAGCCCAGAAGTCTAAAAGCATAAATAATTAAAACAAGCAGGCCATTAAGCAGCCAGAGCAGTGCCAATAGAGCCCGGGGGGTCTCTGTCATCCATGTTTTTCCCCCATATGTCAGCAGGGTCTAGAGTGACGTCAGGAGGAGCATCCCATCCATCAGCATCTTGTCCTCATAGTGTGCAAACAGGAACCATATTGTTGTCATCATGAACTATGTCCTCTAGCCTCAAAAATGTCATCCCAAGGCTAAAGAACACACCAATGTCAGTAAAATATAGTCTAAAAAATTTACAATTAAATTACCTATTAATTGACATCCACATCCATACATAGAAATTTAGAAATATTTGTGGAACTTGTTACAAAATTATCCCAAAATATATGAGAAATTGATCCCTATAAGAAATAATCATTTGCAATAACTTCAACATAACCATGAAATCTTCTCTCATCAAATTTGCACCTTACATACATAAAAATGGCTCTGGGTTTTTTTTCTAGGTGTAGGGCCAAATCGAGCCATAAATAAATATAACGACCCTCATCTAGTGATAGAATCTTGTGATTCATAGACTATATATATGTTTATTCTAACAAAATTAGCTTAATTAATTTTAAGATGCTAGATGTTTGATTAACTTGTAGAAGTACACTTACTAGGTATAATATCTAGTTAGAAATTAATCTTAATATTCACTTAGAATATTTTCTCCTCTTCTAACTTAAATAAATATTTTTATCATTGTTTTTATTTGATGATAGCATCTGCTATTATGCATGTCTTATCCATGTAATTATTTTTAATATTTTGGCTCACTTATTTTATTTTGATTATTTCTATTAGATGTATTTGAAGTATACATTTCATTCAAGTTAAATTATTTATGTAAACCATTAAAATTTTATTAATTGAAATCCTTTTATTTTATAAATTTAGTGAACAAAACTAGTATTGTTGAAAAAATATTTTTAAGTCAGATTAACTAGATACAACTTAAGTATCATTTATTTTATTAAATTTATAAATTAAACTATTATTGGATTTGAAATTATATATGATTGTTAAAAGCAAAAAAATTGTGTGGGTGTCTTGTCAGAAAACAGTGTAGTCATTTGGTAAATTATGCAGGTATGGTTTGGTTAGAATTTTGTAATAAGTAAACTGCATTGTAATATATGTTACACTCTGAATATGTTGTTAGAAAGCTTTGTGTTGATTGTTAGCATCATGCATGGTTGCATCATGGAAAACTTTAATTTAATTGTGTTTGGCTATGGAATAAATTTGTAAATGTTTTAAGTGATAGAATTGTATCTAGTAATTAATGCAGTTGAATGTTATCTTTTATTTCACATGAAGGCAAGAATTGATAAAACTATAATTGCAGGGTTTTTAACTTTGATAAGTAGATTTTAAAATTTAATTCAAAACAATGATTCAGATTTTATTTTAAAGTTTTCTATGTTATAAACTCTATATTTATTATTTATTTTCATTGATCAAATCAATTATATTTATATCTTGAAATCCTCCATTGAAATTAATGTTTTTGGAAGGATAAACCTTGAATCCATCTCTTAAATCACAACATGATTATGTTATAAATAGACACCCATTAGAAATAGAGTCTATAATGCCTAAAAACTTGAGACCTACTATTAAGATATTGTTAAAACAAACTTTAAATAAATGTAAATACCAAGTTTGATCTTTAAACTAGAGTTTGTAATGTAAAAACATAATAACCTTATTTCCAAATCATACATTAAACAATGTTGGATCTAGTTTGGGCTCTTAATCCATTTTTTTTTTTTTTTAAATTCTCTTTCCTAAACAAGAGGAGCAGGCTCATTCCTAAACACATATTATTTGGCTATTGGAGGAGCGTTTTGATGGAGGAGTAGTGTGAAGATATTCTAATGGCATTAAATAGAATAGTTTTGCAGTCTTCATACCATCCAATGAAGAAAGAATGAAAGTTGTTAGATTTTGACTTCAGAAGTTTGGCATTTCCTTTTATTGTAGATTCATTAGCTGTTTAGCTGGAAGTTTTCTAAACAAAGAATATATAAAAAAAATTATTATCGATGTGGATTTGTGTGTATTGGGTCATTATTTTGATTGCATTATCATAACATAAGTACAATTCACTCCCTCATTGCCACATATGGATGAATAGGTGCATGAAAATAAATTTAATAGAGTGTTAAGGCATGGTATTCTAGTGTGAAATTTGTGTGTAGTCATGTGAGCTGTTATTTTCATTCATAAATTTAAAGTGGAGAAGAGAAAGTTGGAGTAAGGTTTTTTATGCTATTTTTTATTATTACATTTTGCTTGTTTTGTTTTGGGCATTAGATTCAACAAAAAGTGCAGATTGATTGTAGTGTGTGAGATTTGAATGCAACATATCAGTTGTATTTTGAATGGTCTTCTAAAAAAAATTATTTAACAACCACAAAACAAGTGCATAGTACTAGATAGATGTAGGGTGGAGGTTGTGAGTTTTTCATAATATTTTGTTACAGTTTATGATGTGTATTTTTTGGAATATGAGATATAAGGGGAATAAGATTGTAAATTTGGTTGTGTTGAATATTTTAGATATATATCTATTAGTTTTGTGTGAGGTTTATTATTTTAAATATTGTATACATTGGGGTAATAAGGAACATAAGGGTGTATTGTATGCAAAATGAGAAAATTTGGTAAAAGAATAAAGAAGGAAAAAGATGTTTTAGAAGAAGAACTATTGGAAGTTAAAAAATCTAATTCTTAATTGATAGTAGATATTAAGGAAGTTCACAAGAAAAAATATGAATATTTGTGTAAAATTCATAATCTTAAAAATGAATTGGACAATGTTAAAACAAAAAATGGTGAATTAGAAGATAGATTGAAATTGTTTGAAAAAGAACTCAAAATAAGAATGATGATTTGGAAGAAAAGTTGAAAACTTTAAAAGAGAAAATGGATTACAAAATGATGAGATATCTAGGTTGAAGACACAAAACAGTCAATTAGATCAGTTGCTTGCATCATGTCAAAAGGAAAATGAATGTTTGAAATCAAAGCCATTAGTTTGTGATGTTTCATGTAGCACATAAGAGTTGTGTTTTTATTTTGATCAATCAATTGGTTTGTGTAATATCACTCAAGTTGTTTATGATGAAGAGTGTAAAGATGATCATGATTATATGTTTGAATTTGAAAACTTTGTTAGTTGTAATGAGAATAATATTGGTTTCAAAATCATTCAAAGAATGGGATATACATGTCAATGATTAGATACACATGCACAAGGAATCATAGAGCTAACTAAATTAATTAGGAGGCCAAGTATGAAGGTTTGGATTATGTCATAGGTAAAGGGAATGATGTTACAAGTTTTATAGGTTCAAATAAAAAATTTCAAGCAATGCAATGTGTGCAGTGTTCTCATTATAACAGGAAAGGACATACAATGGATAGGTGTTGGGATATACATCTGTGTTACATATGTGGTTTAAAAAATCATTTTGAAAAGGTGTGCTAGCATAGAGAGTAGAAAAATGTATATATGATAGAATGCATGCGAATGAATTGTGGATGGAGTCAAGGATCAAATTGGGAAAAGATTATCAGTAATGCTCAAAAAATTATAGACATATCAATATTCATGTATCAAAGATGAGAGTAATCAAGCAAGGTTTGGTGGTTTACGAAGAGTGACAAATATTATCTTGTAATACATCAAGAAAGTTGTAGGTTTATAGTTGGATTGTGTGATAGGTCCTAGGATTGAGATTGCAAGACATTATAGATAGAGGATAGCTAACTATGTATGGTCATGGTTTGGAGTGAGCACCCGAAGAGTGAATCACATTGGTAAATTATAATCTGATCATCCTTGATTGTAGAGTGATGATTAGAGAATGTAGATTCATCGTTATTTTGAGAGATGGCTAGAGTGTAGCAACATGTCTTTTGGAGTTTTTTCTTCTTCAAAATGTTTATTATGGGGGAGAGAATATGGAATAATGACCATTTTTCATAATGCTCATTATGGGGGAGAATTTTGGATAATAAACATTGTTAGTTGTTGTTAAAAAATATTAATCACCAATTAGGTAATAGTTAGTTCATTCAGTTTTGTATCATCATGTATAAATAAACATTTTCCACCTTTGATCAATACAAGGAGTTTTTATGGTGTGTCTCTACATTTTGGTATGCAGATGATGTGTAGATCATCATCATTTTTTTTATTTGTAAATCTTTGATGTACCTTCAAATCCAATCCACTGACTTTTGTGATCAACATCTCAAAATGTGTTAGAATGATACAAGAGGATTGAGAAAGATCTGATGGTTCGATAATTTTAAAAATATAAAAAATCTAATATCAATAGATAATATTTAAAAAAAAAATTTAAATAAAAAATCAGATCTTTACCTTCTCTCCCATTCTTTTCAAGTTATATTTTTTTCTCGTGAATCAAAGAGATAATATCACTACTTTAAAAGGACTAGTTTTTTATAGAAATCAAATTTCTAATTCATTTTTAAATTATATTTTTTTATAATGAAACAAAGGATAAACATATAGTTTATTTTATATATCATTGTTTAATTTCATTACAAATAATTTGAAATTGTTCATTTTATAGTATTGTTTTAATCAAGTTTTTTTTTTTTTTTTAATTCTCTCTAAAATTAATGTAATTACATATTTTTTAATTATTAATAAATATAGTATGGTCATTATATCTACTTTCTATTTAGATTAATTACAATTTTTTTAACTTGATAGTATTGCTAATTTTTGTATTTCTATTGTTAATGCATAAATTGTCACAAGAAAAATCCATGGAATCCCATGAAAGAACATGCATAGAATCAATAAATAAAATCCCTAATTAAAAAAGCTAGATAAATCTCTACATACTCTTACATTCTTTTTTAAGTTATAATTACTTTTAAAGAAATAAAGGATAAAAATATAGATTTTTATATAAATCATAGTTTTACTTTCATTGCAAAGCATTTGAAATTCTTTATTTTGAGTATTGTTTCAATTGTTTAATTTTAATATATTTTTCTTAAATTAATATAATTTTATATTTTTTAATTATCATAAATATATTATATTATATATGCTTTCTATTGTTTATATTAATTATAAATGGTTCAAATTGATAATATTGTTAAAAATAATAATTGCTAATGCATAAGTTTTAATATAGAGAAAAGAAAATCCACGAAATCTCATACAAAATATGTAAAGGATTAAGATAGAAACTATGACTTCACTAGGGTGATTAAGAGATAAAATCATTACTTAAAATAAACTTTTTTGAGATCAAATATCTACATGCTCTTACATTCCTTTTTAGATTATACCTAGCACTTGCATTAGCGGAGGGTGCAATGGTTACACCAATAGAGAACTATATATAAGTAAACATGGTATTGAAGTCTAGTTTGAAAATATACAATATTGTTTGTAAAATATACAAAATATCAATAATTAATATTTTCTTATAGAAAATTGAATGAAACTTTCATAACAATTACAATTGTGATGGTTTTATTGTCGATGATTCCATTTGGTTGTAATTGAAATGAGTCTTTATATGGCCATGTCACATTCCATATTCTTCTTCATCTAGAATATTTGAGGATCATCCCATTTAAATCATTACATAACATGAACACATATCTTTGGATCTACAAATCAGATGTTCACTAATGATTATCATTCTTTATAGAGGATAGTTCATGTTATATAGGAATATTAAAATGTTCCTACCTCCTAGATCATATTTGAGTTGAAAAAAGTGTTGGTGTAATTAAATGTTTAATTACACTTTATTAAGTTTACTTAGGGCCTAATTAGGTTTTACCTTTAGTGTTTTGCATATTTCTTTATAAAAGCAAGTCATCTTGTGTAATTCATTATTCTCAATAAATATTATTTGCACATCTTTTGCAAATTGCTCTTTGTATGTTTGTTTTTTCTCCTTGTAGAAGGCTAATCCAGGTTTTGTAGGTGATCTTGGTTTTATGGAGTTTATTGGAAACTCTAATATGGTATCAGAGCATTGATCTGCAAGCCCCTTTTCAGATCTGGGAGAAACTCAAGCAAATTTTTAATGTATTTTGGAAAAAAAATGGTCAATATCTTTTCTTTGTGTATTTTTGAGAAACATAATTTCTAGGTTTTGTTTAAAATCATGAAATACCATCTAGCTATCTGCTAGATTTTGCAGATAGTGAGCAAAAATTACATAAACGGCTATCAAAATCGCAACTATTTTTTTTGCAGGTGAAGTTTTTTATTTTTACCAAATTGCATGTTCTGATTTTTGGATTCAAAAATGCTTTATGGGTTTTGTTGGCAACACCAAAATATTGTCTCAGTATCCATTATTTTTTGCATGCAACAACTAATTTTTTCTAAAATCAAATTAGAAGGGTCATTTCTGCATTGTCGAATGGCAACATTTACCCTTTTTTATCAAAAATTCATAACTTGAGCATACAGAGTCTATTTTTTGAAAACTTTATATCATCGGAAAACTGATTTCGTACTCTATGCAAATTTGAGGTTAGTTATTTTCATGAAGGTAGATGTGAAAATTAATCCTTGCATGCAATATTTACTTTTTGCATTCTTTATGTTTTTTATTTTCTCTTTGATTTTTGCATGTTTTGCATGTTCTCCTTTCACAATCTTGGGGTATTGTAATAAATGAACTTCAATAAAGTTCTATCAGGTGGGATTCTTGCATAATAATTTGATTAGAGTGTATTTGCATGGCATGCACTTTGATTCCATCTTCATATTGATGACAACTCACATGATTTGTATCTAGATTTTATAGTTTCTTTTGGCCACAATCTTGACCATAACTTGACACATTTTGGTTCACATGAGTTCATGTCTTAGATTGAGAGCCTATGATTAATGATCCTAAATCGCATCAAATTCTCATCAAGTCACATCTCAATTTGAGGGTCATTCACTATATGGTTAATGTTCCAAAATCTGCATGGTACTTGCTCCTATGGATCAGTTTTAGTAATAGTTTAGCATCGACATCGAGATACACATAGCTTCCATATTCTTTCATCATACCATTCCCTCTTATGGGGGCATTTCTTATGTGTCTATGTGATGGATGGTGTACTTGGGGGTCTTATGGATTCCTTCATCTTTCATAACTTGGTTGCATTCTCTATTTCTTTTGCATTGCATATGTACATGGGTACCTAGCATGGCCTAATAGTTGGGACCCATTCATGCTTTCATGGACCCAAAAGAAGAGTCTCCCCTAGCTGAGAAAGAACAGTGTTCGTCAAGGTTTCTACCTCTTACACAAATAATGGCCCACATGATTTAGGATCAACTAAATTTTGTGATGGCACATATGTAACCATACACTCATCTTGTACATCCTGCCAAGCATGTTTAGAAGATAATTTATTTTATCCCTTAAAAATTTCACTCCTAGAAGATCAACCCCAACTGATGAATCAAATAGAATTCCTTCCTCTTGAGCCAAGTCCTCTAAAGCATCAAACTCATTAAATATCCCATCATATTTATTTTCCTTCAGATTTCTCTTTTGACCCCTTTTGTGAGGTTTGATGGGAATGAATTCCTCTGTATCCACCCCATCAACAACCACGGGAGCCTTCCCCTTATCATACTTAGGATATGAGATGGGGATTGAGCTAAATTCCCTAGTTGCTTGATTGAATCAAGGAAATTTTCTTTGTAGGTTTCCATACTCATGGTAAAAATGACATCTAAATGGTAAAGTTTCATAATCTAACTATTGAATCCAAGAATCAGATCAAGGGTATAATTCTTGAGAATCTGACATAGGGTTATTTAAATCTATTTCAATATAAACATGAGCATAAGTGATTAAATTTTGATCTATTTTTTATTGAGTTGATCTAATCGGTTTACTGAGAAGCAATGCAATCATGTGCAAGATATCACTCTACTAGAACTCTAAGGGGAGTCAAGGAAGCTGAACCTAGTTAGAAACATGTTTGGGAAGCTTCTCAACTGAATTGAAACCCATGTGCCAGGGTTTCATGAAAAAACTAATCTGATTAAAAAAATAGGGCCCGCCCTCAAAAAGCTTATTTCGATCTAACATGCAAGGAAACGAAAACAATTAAATAATTGTTGGCAACCAACTTTATCTCCATATCTCTCTTTGGGTTCCAAACCTTCCAGGCCCAAGATTCCAAGATGGGTAATGAGAGAAAAATCCCCATGAATTTACAAATCAATGCATGGTTGATCAGGTAAGCAACACCTTTCATAATTGACTCAGGTCGGATCACCAAATCGGGCATTCTTGGCTTCTCTCCAAGTATCCATTCACTTTCTTGATTCTCATAAAACTCTTCTTTGAAGATGAACCTTCACCGATCGAGGGCATATTTAAGTTCATCATATCTTTTTCATGCATGGAGGTTTCAAAATGATCCATACCTCCCATGAGACCAAGAGCCAAAGAAGAGATTACAAAATAGCATGAAGAAAATAAAGAAATCATAGCAACATGAGAAATAACAAAATGAAACAAAGAAAAGACAAAAATAAAACACAACACCCCTAAATGTTAGAAAGACCCCCCTTGCTTCAAAATTCCACAACACCCTGAATAAACCACCATTGAACACATGCAAGAAATATTTTTCCACATGCAAGCTACAGACCTACAAACCCTCACCTAACACGTGCAACATGTCATCCCTCCAATTCAAATACTAGCATCTTCAATATTCATTTACATTTAATCTTAAAATAACTACTATTAATATATATAATATTATCAATATATCAATATATTACTGTTTAATTATTGTTATTATTAAGGTTAATATATTTAAGCTTATAAATTTAATATACCATTACGGTTTATCTTAGAACACTTAAATTACCTTAAGGTTAAACCTACTTGTACCCTAACCCTAATAGTTTTACATACCATTGCCATAACTATAATCATAACCCCAAGCTTTATCATAATCCTAACCAAATTCCTAACTCTAATTGAATCCTAACTGTAACCTTAACTATAGCCTAAATTAAATCCTAACCCTAATCCTAAACCCAAGCTTTATTGTAGAACCCTAACTCTAACCCAATTCTTTATCCTAGAAAACTAATTGAATCCTAATTAGGATAAGGGTTATATAAGGGGTAGGGTAACTGATAGAGTTAGGATTCAAATAGGGTTGGGATTATGGTTAGGGTTAAATTTTTAGAATCAGTGTTAGTGTTAGGGTCAATGTTATAAATAATTTTAAAGTTAGGTTTATGTTAGTTTTTAATTATAGTTATGGTTAGGGTTCAATTTGGATTAGGATTTAATAAGCCCTAGGGTTAGGATTAATGTTAAATTTGGATTATTTTTAGGGTTAGGTTTTATGGTTAAACTTTGAGTTCAATCATAACTCACAACCTAACCCTCACCCTAACACTAACATTATTCCTAAATGGCATTTAACCCTAATACTAAGCTTAACCCTAACCTAAACCCTAAACTGTAAACCAAAATCACAACCCTAATCATAACCATAAACCATAATGGTAAACCTAACCGTGTCCTAACTCTAAACCTAACCTAAACCATAAACCATAATCCCTAATCATAACCCTAACCAAATAACATAAGATAATAACCCTAATCCTAACCCTATTTCTTAAAACCCTAATAGTTTTCTATTTTGAGTAAATAAATCAATTTTATTTCTCTAAATAAACATTAAAATAATGGGCTCTACCCTTGACCATAAACCATAATCCTAAAACTTAACCCTAACCAAAACTCTAATCATAACCTTGAACCCTAACCCTAATACTATCTCTAATTCCAACCATAATTATAACTCTAAACCTAACCCTAAACACTAAACCATAAACCCTAATCTAAACCTAATATTAAACCTATTTTTCATAAACCTAACCCTAACTCTAAACCTATCCCTAACCCTAACCTAAATAGTAAACCCTAAACCATAATCTTAAACCTAACTCAAATCGTAATCCAAACCCTAACTATAACCCTAACCCTAACCCTAATTGTATTTATCATTGTAAGAGAGGGGGACCAACCACATCAAGGCCCTAGGTCATGGAGAGTCGAGAGCGAGAGGTTTCCCTAAATTACTTCACTCTAAAGGAATGCTATGAAACAAAGGATGAGAATTATGGGGACTATAAGGCCTTTCTACCACTCTACATACTCGAAATCTAAGTCTAGGCTAGGCAAGATGGTTTTCGGATTCAATATTGCACCTTAGGCAACTCTTTGTCTAAGGATAAAAGCACGATTTTGGGATGACAGCACAACACACTGGCATCTCATAGGTGTGTTGGCGTATGTATGACCAGAGAAAAAAAAAGGCAATATGAATCACTAGAAAACAAGCTAACGACCTAGCTAATTACTCCTAAATGAACAAAATAGAACTATAAAATATGACAAATACAAGTGAAGGTGACAAAGTAAATATATGAGAGCTAAATAACAAAGATAGTCTCACCAAGGTGCCAATTCACCAACTAACTTTGAAAGTACATCCACCTGAACACAATAAAGAGGGTAAAATTGTTGGGGCTGTATAGGGGTCTTCCTCAGTCAGACCCCCATTTTGGTGTTTCCACCTCCACAGAAAGCTAGATAGCAACGAGAGAGAAATATGTGATAAAGAAGTAAAGAAAGAAGGAATGCAAATAACCAAGAGCTCACTAGCCAATGGGGGAGAAAGAAGGCTTGAACAATCGCCACAACCTTGACTATGATGAAGGGAGGTCTCGCAAGACCTCAAGCCCACGTTGCAATGGCTTGCTTCACACTTTCTTTGTGGAGTTGATGGAGTGTTGTTGCTGCAATTGAGTGTTGAAGTGCTAGAAATGCTTGAGAATGTGAAAAAAGGATGGACTGAATGCTTAGAGATTACATAAAGAGATGAGTTGAATGAAGAAGGGATGAATTTGAAGGAGAAGAGGGAAGAATCTACCATTTTCGAGGTCGGTTGGTCGAAGAGGGATGTTACTATGTGTTTAGAAAATGCGTGATTAAACAAACAATAAACTAACACACCGAGGAGACATTAGATTGAAAGAAAGCTAATTTAGAAAGCATAAATGCAAACTCTCATGGCAGCAACTTCTTCCAATTTGTCCCATCATCCTCTATCTCCAAGGATTTGATAAAAGATGTTGGCTCTCAGTTGTGTAAGTAGCAGCTTGTTGAAATGACAACTTAGGAGAACGAGATGGATAAAAAATGCATATTCATGACTATATGATTTAAGCTATAGAATTAAAATGCTATGACACTACAATGTTGATAAAACTTAAATGTAACTATAATAACTACGTATGAGAATCTAGAATTCGAGGTCCTTTTCAACTCACAAGAGGGCTATATTTATAGATTTTTGAAGGCAAGAATCCAATTGGCCAAGATCGACGGTTGAGTTCAAAACCTGTTAAAATGAACGGTGAGAGATCGAGAATTTGAAAAGAAGATGGAATTTTAAGAGATGGATGGAAGATTAAGAGAAAAATGGAAGATGTGTCCATAATTAAAATAGATAATATTTAATTATGTGTGAGAGAAATATGAAAAGGCCTTTTTAATAAAATATTTAATTATGTGAGAGAAATGAAAAAAATATTTTTAATTAAATATTAAAATATTCAATTATTTGAGAAGAGTGAAGAGTTTAGAAAGTGTTTTAATTAAATATTGAAAATATTTAATTAAATGTGAAATGAAGAATATCATTTAAATTTAGAATTTAAACTTGTGATAATTAATATAAATAAATTGTGAAATCTATTTAATTAATTTAAGAGGAAAATAGCATTAATTAAATAAAATTATTTATTTAATTAAACTAGAAGAATTGGAAAAATGAACAATATGAATAAATAATTAAATTTATTTATATGTTGATGACTTAAGAATTTTAATTAAATAATTCATATTTAATTAATTAACAGGTTTGGTTAACCGTGACCATTTTTAGATGTGTACATTTTGCCCCTCTTTGAAGTGATGTGTTTTACGCATTGCTTCAAAGAATTTTGCCCCAGAATTTTAGAAATTACTAATGCTATATGCCCCCTCGGGTGATGAATCAGATAAAGATGATTTTTGGAAATTTTTACTGATTTTCTATTTGATTCATCGATCGATAAAGATGATTTGATGAAAACCCCTATTGAAAGATTGATATGAAGATGAAGAACTTTGATTTTGCACCAATTGATGATGCTTTTTGATTGATTCAGCATGTGATAGTGAATTTGTAATGATTGATTGATGATAATTGATAAGAATGATAGGATAGATTGATTAAGATTATGCAAATCAGATGTGATGGATATGATAATTATCATGCACAAACTAATATGGATGCAATCTATCTAATATGCAAACTAAAATGCAAAGTTGTCATTTTGTGAGCTGCTTTATGCTTTACGTTTCATCATTGAGCCTTTTGATATGTTGGAAGTTAGTACAAGCATGAAAGGGTATGTTAGCATCGATGATGACCTGAGTACTGCTTTCATGATGTTTGATATAGCAAGTTAATACAAGCATCGAGGTATAATTGAACCAAGATGACCTGAGTATTGCTTGCATAAACATACAAAAGTTAACCATTTTCCTATGCAAATTTTGAAATGTCATCAATGATACATTTTAGAGCATGTCCCACAACAAATTTGCACATACTAATGATTAGCTTACAGACAACAAGCAAAGAAAAATCATACTTCATCCTTGTGATTCTAGTTCAGTACATCATTGAACCACTCCAAAGATATGATGTCATCAAATATCAAATCAACAATTGCAACTGATTTGCATTAAGTTTATCATTCATTTTATTTAGATTAAGATCATCCATTTTGTTTTAAACATTTGACAAAATAGTCATGTAGGCTCAATTTAATTGGACAAAGTTTTTTGTTTCCGATATTCTGATGCTTGACACATGTTGTCGACTACCTGTTAGAAAAGCTCCTAGAGGCGAACTGCATGATGATATCAGTGCTCTATTTTGAGATTTTGTTGAAAACCAAGCTAAGGTTGATTGATCAGATTGATGGATTGATAGTTTGACTAAGTGTGTTGAGCCAAACAAAGATGATAATGAACTTGTAAACCCAAGGAAGTTGTGTTATCCTAGAGTAAACTCGTTCACAAGATGATAGTTTGACTAAGTGTGTTAAGTCAAATAAGGTGATAATTGATTGGATTTGATTGATCAAGATTGATGAAGCTTAATTTGGAACAAAATTATTTTGATGATTTGATGTGACACTAACATGCAAGCTAGATGTGACTAATATGAATTGTTCAGATTGATGTTCGACGAAAGATAAAGCTTGATAAGGAGCATCTTCCTGTCAAAATATGCCATGGGCTAGTGATTTGGATCTTTTGGCTCGCAAATGCTTGACCAATTTGATTTTACGTCTTCCAATGTTCAAATCACCACATAAGTTGGAGGATATATATCAAGATTCATTCTTGAAGCAAGATGTAAAAATTTGCCCCCAATTTCTAGCAATGTATGAAATGGCCATGGGTGGATTCTTGAATAGGTGGATGGATGGATGGATAGATATGGTAAGCATGCAAAGGATGCCAAGGATTATCTTGTGACAAGATAAGGTGTTCAAAAAGAGGAATGCTCATTCGGATAATGCTTCAAGGCTCAGATTTGGATTGGATAGGATCAATGAAAATGACCCATGTCAAGCTGTTTACCATAAACAAGTGTAAAGTGTTTACCAAACTTTGTCAAGATCAAGATAATGTAAATAGATGGTAATGGGCTGGATAAACGGTTCATGGATGAATGGATGATATGGTTGGAATGTTGGCTTTATTATGGATGTGATAAGGTGCTTTCTCTTGAATTGGCGCACGTAGATGTTCGATTCTACACATGATGCCTATTTGCCAGGTTTTCATCATGGTACCTGTCCAAAGCGCCATCGAAATGGTTTTTGCTAGAGGACGATTTTTCTCTTTATTGTTTCCAATCCTTCTTTTTTATATATATATATATATATATTTTGTACTTTCTGAGAGATTTTAAGTTGATGTTGATGCTTCTTTCATAATGTGCCATCGATATCCTGCTTGAAGAAGCTACTTTGCCAAGATACATGCACTTGAATGCAACTTTTGAGATCCCTGATCTGTTTTGTTGATACTGGAGTTAACTTCATCTTTGTGCGCACATCGCGATAGAGTGCCTTCTAAATCCTTATGATGAATGGTTGTTGCCAAAAAATGGTCAATGAAAGAATTGGATATCATGTGTGGAGGCATGGATGGAGTGTGTTTAGGAATAAAAGGTGGATTAATTGAAATTTTGGAACCTTTGACTCTCCAAACTTGGAAAGATGAGCAATGATGAGTGGATATGGAAGTGTGCATGGAATTAGGACCAACTGCTTGATACACTTTGTATGTTGCTTGAGAAGCTTTCTTTTGTTTTTGTGGACATCTTTGATGGATACTTGCCCCTTTTTTATTTTGCCCCATAGTTTATTTGACTAATGGAGTTTGATAGGGATAATCTTTCTTTGTATTTTTTGGTATCCAAGTGTATTTGATTTTCCTGATATGATTCTTAGCTTCTTTTGCTTTGATAACGTTCTTCATTTTTTGATTCAAGTCTTTCTTTTGATGTTGGTCCCAATTTGTGGATGGGGTGATGGGTGGATGAAGATTCATCATGTGGCTAGTTGTAGTATTGGCATTAGTTTCATCATAAAGATTCTTCATGCCCTCTATGTTGACATTTGCTTGAGACAAAGTTGCCCCCAATTTTATGAAAGTATTACTGATATGTTGAGATCCCTTGATTGTAGAATAACCAAGGCCCTGATGCTTAGGATTTCCAGTAATCTGCACTAGTTTTAGGATACCTTGTTCATGTAGGCCTAGTCCTCTATTTTGATAATTCGTCTGCTGAAAAAAACTATTTGCAATAGGATATGATTTACCTTGGAAACAAGGTGCTAATCCTTCTCTCCTCTGTGGTGGATCTTCAAAAGTGACAACTTCCTTATTGATAAGACAATTTTCCCTTACAAAGGTGAGTGATCCAAGTTTATAAGTGATAGGATCTTCCATAAGTGGGATGAATGCATGATTGGTATGTTCATCTTGATCTTGTGAGATATCAGATTGTAATGCTCCTTCAAGAGGTGTTGATGCTTCACTATCCTTGTAAAATTCTTCCTCATGATTCATTCTTAATATGCTTTCACATGATGTTTCTGATTCACAACTTTTGTAGAAGCCTTCTTCATGACCCATTTTTGACATGCCTCTGGATTTCTCTATATTTTGACCATGTGTATAAATGTTAAGAGTAAGAGACTCTTGTTCCTTGGTAAGAGTATGAGACTCTTGTTTTGAATGACGATCATCTATGTGTCTATCCAAAGAAAGCATATTATGGGTAGATGGAGGAGTATATGCTATATGGATATGATCATCATTTGCGATATCTTGTATAGATAGGAGAGTGCCCATTAGATTATTGTAGTACCTCGGAGATACGAATCCTTGATCTTGACTAATTCTGGAATTACTTTCGACATGTTTTGGATCAAGTTCTTGACATGGGTCGATTTCAAATGATGGATTTATTTCAAAGGGTTTTTGGACATCATCATAAGGCATGGGAAGTGGCTCAATATCCTCTTGATCTTTGAGTGGACTTGGATCAAATGGTGAGTTGAGGATTCTTTCACTGTTCGCAACCATGAGATCAAAGGATGTCAATATACCTTGGGAGGGACCATTGCTAGACCTTGGTGATAGTTGTTGATCATGCTTTGAAATATGTTCTTGAGATATGTCCTCTAACTTATTAGGCATTGTAGAGACATTTTCAATACGATCATTGGTTAATGGATTGTGGATTATGTCAATAGGATCAAATATCATCAACACTCCTTGAAATAGATCTTTGTAGGAGGGGTCTTGATCATAACTAAAAAATTGCTCTTGATGAATTTTGATTTGATCACTAGATGGGGTAGACATATCTTCACAATGCTCATTGATGGATTGATTTTGATCATTGTCTCCAACAGTTATGGTGGAGAAATTGTCAATGTTTTCAACCATATGATCAAATGATGTTGGCATTTCTTGAAGAGGTGTGATGAGCCCTTGACATAAGGATGATGGGATACTTTGATCTTGACTTGGAAAATAATCATTAGATGAAGGAGATGGAGTAGCTTGATCATTAGATGGAAGGGAAGCTTTGGATAGGATGGAAGAATTGTCATGCTCCTGGGATGTGATTGAGTCATGAGAGGGTATGGATTCATAAGATGGGGTGGAGGGAGGACTTGGAAGAATATTTTGTTCTTGAGATGGAAGAGGATTATCATGGGTGAATAATGAAAGGAGGGGATCATCATATGATTCTTGAGATATGGGATCTTGATCAAAGATTGGAAGGGTTTGTAGAATTTTGGTATCATGGGATGGACTGGAGAGAATTTTTTGATCGAGATGTGTAGATTGAAATGAATCATTGGATGTAGAGGATATGATAGAAGAAAGTGATTGAATATAATCATTGAATTGGGTGGAAGAACCATGAGGTTCATTTTGAATTATGGGGGATGAAGATAAATGCATGGCATGACAGGATTGGTCAATGTTATTTGATGGCTTAGATTTGGGGTTCCCCTTTAACCTTTGCAAAAAATCAGAAACATTGAATTTGGTTGATGTTGTTTTTGGAGGAGAAGAGGTTACATTCATATTTTTGTCAAAGGAATTTTTATTTGTGCCCCCTTTTATTTCCATGATTTGCCTTTGGAGTGCTCTTACTTGTTGGGTAAGAGTACTAAGATCGTTTAAGGGAGTTTCCTTCTTTTCAGGATTCTTTTTAATTTTCTCCATATTGTAGTCAGAGGGCAATTTAGCACCTTGGTTTGCCAATAAAAGAAAGTATCCTTCTTTATTTTTCTCTAAGATCTTTTCCATAGTTAAGAGAAACTGTGGATCTTATTCAGCTTCTTGAAGCATTTCTTTTGTTATCTCTTGATTTGAACTATTTCCATAAAGCCTATGAACAAGATTTTCTTCCCTATCACCCATGTTTTAAAGTGGATCTCTTCTTTCATCTTCTTTGTTTTCAGGACTTTTGGGAAATAGGTATATGCTTACACCAAATTTCAACTAAATTTGATCACAAAATGAGATAGTGAAATTTGTGGGATATCTTAGTCATAATAGAATGAGAATTTTATGACTAAAGAAATTTCTAATTTTTAGCTCGTGATTCCCTAGTTGGAAGGATGATGATCCTGTTGTGGGAATTAAACTAGAAATTAGAAATAAAGGTGATATTGCACTTTGTGATGTTTTGATCGTAGTTTGTGAAAATAAGGATTTTGCAAAAGCTTAATGTTTCCAAGTTTTCCTCTATTTCCAACCCCTTAACATAAATTTCACAGTTTGATTTGCCAAATTCTTGTTTTTTTCTGGATGATCTTATCTGAATTAATGTTTTGAAAACACAGCATGCAATAGGAAGACAATTGTTTTTAAAGACATAGAATCTAAAACATTGAGTGTATGTTCTTAATATTTTCACAGGTTTTGAACAAAATAAGCATTCCAAGCAAACTCACTCTTAGTTGTCAAATAGGTCATCATAGAAATCACAGCCCACAGCTTGAAATCACGTCTACTCACACAACCATGTCACCCCCTAGAGGGCACCCGTGTTTTTGTCTTTTCCAGGTGTATACTCAAGGTGACGGAAATGGATATCGAATCCCCTGAGCAAACAATCCATGGCGACTATATGGTGAGTGTCTTGGGGGCAGATTCTTCCCTCCCCTTGCACTGTGATTAAAATGATGTTTTGTTACTGACTCAACTAGCTTTCTACACGATGGTTTATAGTCAAGGTTTTCGTTTGGCACGGCAATAGATAAACTCCCTCAGGAGACCTCCCAACCTTTAGAACAAAGGTTTTGGGGATGGTTATCTTTGCACATTGTTGTTGAATTGTGGACTTTCCCCGAATTCACTTTTGATTATAGTGGGTTGGAAAACCTGGCTTTGCTTGTTCCCACTTAGGTCATTCCCGTAGGGTGAGTACTTTTTCCCACTACGGTAGGCCCTCTAAAGGATGTAAGAAAGCATAAACATTGCATGAAAATGAAAAGGCAGTCTAGTATTTTGGTCGCCCAGTTAAGGGGAGAGCATAGACCTATTTCCACAAACAAAGCAAATAATGTTCTTTTTATAGCACCAAATGACAATGATCTAAACTAAGTGAAGATGATGCTTCACAATAGGCATGGAGTTCATTTTAACTGCAAAATAGCATGTGGTGACTATCCTAGGATTGATAAATTCCATATTTTAAATTTATATCCTATGATTGCTTCATTTTATTCCCCATACATCAATAAAACCATTGGTCGTGGTCACGTCAAATTCAGACAAAAATTTAAGAATGAGATTATAATTGCTCCCTAAGTGTTTAAAAACACTTGTTACAATCATGTGATAATACTTTTTCTTTCATTTTCATGCTCCATGGTCCTTTAAAATATACAATACAAGCTCTAAATGTTAGATGGAATCAAGAAACATGAAGATATGAGGGTTAGATAAATGATTAAGCATAACAACCCTAAAATTTAGACCAAGTTTCATTTTGGTTTGACATTAAGTGAGAATTTGAAAATTTTAACTCTGTCAAAGTTGATAAACACCTACACCATTAGATAGCTTATGAAATTCTACCCCATTTAAAAAAAAAAAGCTTCGAAAAAGACCAAGATATGGCCATTTTAAGATTGACTATAAAAAAAAGTAAACATCGTATGCGCTAAAACAGTCCATGGATGCACTGAAACAGTCCCTGGATGCACCAAAACAATCCCTGGATGCGCCGAAACAGTCCTTGGATGCGCCAAAATATTCTGTGGATGTGCTTAAACAGTTCGTGGATGTGCCAAAATAGTCTGGGGATGCGCTAAACCGAGACTCGTATGCACTAAAATGCAACTCCAGTTCGTCACCTGTCAGAAATTTCTGCAATAAAAAGATTAAAACAGGGGGATGCCCCACGGTGGGCGCCAAAAATGTGTGTTTAGAAAATGCGTGATTAAACAAACAATAAACTAACACACTGAGGAGACATTAGATTGAAAGAAAGCTAATTTAGAAAGCATAAATGCAAACTCTCATGGCAGCAACTTCTTCAAATTCATCCTATCGTCCTCTGTCTCCAAGGATTTGATAAAAGATGTGGGCTCTCAGTTGTGTAAGCAGCAACTTGTTGAAATGACAACTTAGGAGAACGAGATGGATAAAAAAATGCATATTCATGACTATATGATTTAAGCTATAGAATTAAAATTCTATGAATCTACAATGCTGATAAAACTGAAATGTAACTATAATAACTACGTATGAAAATCTAGAATTTGAGGTCCTTTTCAACTCACAAGAGGGTTGTATTTATAGATTTTTGAAGGCAAGAAATCCAATTGGCCAAGATCAATGATTGAGTTCAAAACCTGTTAAAATGAATGGTGAGAGATCGAGAATTTGAAAAGAAGATGGAATTTTAAGAGATGGATGGAAGATTAAGAGACAAATGGAAGATATGTCCATAATTAAAATAGATAATATTTAATTATGTGTGAGAGAAATATGAAAAGGCCTTTTTAATAAAATATTTAATTATGTGAGAGAAATGAAAAAAATATTTTTAATTAAATATTAAAATATCTAATTATTTGAGAAGAGTGAAGAATTTAGAAAGTGTTTTAATTAAATATTGAAAATATTTAATTAAATGTGAAATGAAGAATATCATTTAAATTTAGAATTTAAACTTGTGATAATTAATATAAATAAATTGTGAAATCTATTTAATTAATTTAAGAGGAAAATAACATTAATTAAATAAACTTATTTATTTAATTAAACTAGAAGAATTGGAAAAATGAACAATATGAATAAATAATTAAATTTATTTATATGTAGATGACATAAGAATATTAATTAAATAATTCATATTTAATTAATTAACAGGTTTGGTTAACCGTGACCATTTTTAGATGTGTACAGTTACAAATCGACCCCAATCGAAAGTGTAACGCCTCCACCAACTTCAAATGCAAGAATCCATCAGGGACATAAGTGCGTCGTGCGGATGTCTATGTGTCGCACACATGTCCCCGAGAAATATTATTCTATTGACACAAAGGAAAAATGCCAAGTGGAAGGAAGGAAACTTGTTGATGTGGAATTTCGCCTTCGGATTTGGTTTTCGAAGGTGAGGATGTGTAAAAGGGGAATTTGCATGAGGGGTGAAAATTCGCTCCTATACATTTTTCTCCCACTTTAGCGAGCATGAATACTAATGGATGCTTTGGTAAATTAGATCAAAGAGTGAGTAGGGTTAGAAATGTATACCTGAATCGTCGAGGAAGCAAACCACGATTTGGAGAGCTTGAAAGTCCAGGATAGAACAAAGGACTCCATAGCCCTGAAGAACTATGAAGTTGCAAAAGGTACACCGAAGGCCCTCATACCAACTATGGAAAAATCCCACATGGTAAAATAATCTTATAGGCCCATAGACCTACAAGAAGGTGTCCCTCAATATCTCTCACATGAAGGAAACCCAAAGAAGTAAGTGTCTCATAGACCTGCAGACCTACAAGGAGGCATCCCCCAAGATCTCTCACATGAAGGAAGCCCCATGAAGTATGCACCTTACAAGCCCACAAACCTACAAGAAGGTATCCCCCAAGATCTCTCACATGAAGGAAACCCATATGGAAGTGCCTTACAGGCTCACAGACCCACAAGGAGGTGTCCCCCAAGATCTCTCACATGAAGGAAACCTAGATGAAAGCGCCTTACAAGCCCATGGACCTATAAGGAGGTGTCCCCCAAGATCTCTCACATGGAGGAAACCTAAAGGAAAGAGTGCCCTACAGATCCGTAGACTTGCAAGGAGGCATCCCCCAAGATTTCTCACATGGAGGAAACCCGAAGGAAGGAGACTCTGTAGAGTCAAATTGGAAAGTGGCTTTATAGGCACACTTGCAAAGTGACATGTTTACCCGTAGATAAAACATGTTTGAAAATAAAGTGACCATACAGGCAGTCAAGCGGACAGTCACACAGATTGTCAACAAATTATAAATCTTTCAAAGGGGTCCCTCGGGAACCCACTATGAAGAGGGGGTCCACTCAAGGGACGCATTGTTTGAAAGTGTAAGAAAGGTGTTCCTTCTCAAATCAATTCATCATCAAGGAATCCTTTTGAAAGATGTTCACTTCATCAAGGAATTCGAAAGGAAGAAAGTTCCCCCTCATGAGGGGAAGGTAAAGGATGCTTCCACCTCAGAGGAAATTTCTCAAGTTATTTCTTTGCGAACCCATGATGAAAGAAACATGCTCCATTAGGGGTCCAAGTCGAGAATTCGATTTTCAAAAAGGTTTGCAAAGATTCACAACAAAAGATTTGTTGGTAACGAATGCATTTTTTGAAAATCAATGTGTTATAGAAAAGGTGTTGTCACGCATGAGAGGGACAACTCAAGCAAAGCAGAGAGAAGGATAAGAAAAGAGAGAAAGGGAAAAAGAAAGCTAACAAATAAGAAACACAGGGGTGATATGATATTTTGGGGTTAGAGTTGCTCATAAATATATATAAGTATAATAATAGTTTATAAATGAATTGTCATCAACCCCCTACTATATCATACCAAGTGAAGAATGCACGAGAATACAAAGTAAAAATAAAAAAATTGGTTCAACATGGAAGGGGAGCCTAAATGCCCCCAATGCTTTGCATCATCCCTAATTTTTCTAAAATTCAAACACAAACATGGAAGAATGATGATACAAATAGAAGAAGTTTTATGAAAAAAAAAATCGCTCCTGTATCCAAGCACCAACAAGGCTAACAAGGGTCATCCAAGAACACATAGCACGATCACAGGGGAACACATCACAACACACACATCTATCCTAAAGATAAAGAAGAGGCCTCCCCCTAACACTAATCAACCAAGAGGTTGTCTGCTTCCCACTCTAGATCATCATAAGGGGAAGGAGGATGAGTTTGCAGTGGTGGAATATTAATGGGATGAGCTTTCAACCCTCCCACAACAAGGGATAAGGAAGAATACCCCGCAAGGTCTCCTCCACTAAACTCTTCCGGAGCTAAGGTCAATGACTTCACTAAAATAGATGACAAATCTAGAACTTCATCCAGAGAGTTAAACATGCACTTTATTGGAGTTTCATGTTGTACATCAATGGATGGAGAGGGTTGTGCCTAAGATTCACTGCTAGGCTCGCTAAATGATTCGGGAGAGGTGACAAACTCGAGGGAAATCGGAGTAGGTTTCGTCACTAAGACAAAACAAGCCAATGTAGGACCACCCTTCGAGAAAGGTGGGATCCTCTTACGCACTCCATTTCTAGAAGGACCACTCTCTACCTTCAGTTTTTTTGGAGGATGGGAACTCCCCACAAATGAGGTGAGAGGTGTAGAGGAAGAGGAGGAGGAGAAAACCACAACAAATACCACCAAAGTATTTGGAATATCTAGGGGTTTCAAAAAAGGAGGTACATCCGAAAGGGACATCAACAAGGGTAGCTCAGTTGAAGGAGTGATGAACACTTGTACCATTTTGGGTTCGGGTGCACTCACAACAAGAGTCGGAAGCAATACAGAGTTTAATTGAACAAAACCAAAGGGAAGGAGAGAGGAGTATGCAATAGGATGCCTTGAAGTAGAGGTGGTCATCTCCTCATCCTTTCTCTACAAGGCAGCATGCTCAGCCATGAGATCCTTTCGTCAGCGCTTGCATTCATGCACAAGGTAGTTTCTATGACTCTTCGAGCTAGAGGCCAAGAGCTACAAAGGGACATAAGGCTCCTCCTTAGCCATGGGATTTTCTACCACAGTTGTTTCCAATAGAGGGAAAGACTCTTGGATGGAAGCAAGAGGAGAAAGTTGAGAAACAACAAAGGGAATGAACTCTAGTGCCTCGACATCGGGCCTCTTCTCATTTACTGCTTTGGGAGCAGAAGCGGTGGGAGGTTGCGTAGGCTGAGACATAGATTATTACCTTGAGGGACCTTTCTTTCGACTATATCAAATAGGCCTAGGCTTCATGGGCAGGACAAAAAGTTTGATTGTGGGACACTTAGACTTTCGCCAAGCGGGCACCATAGGGTTCTCTCGCAAGCACGGAACAAAATCTGATGGCGCCATAGCAAGGTGAGAAGGAGAATCAGGGTGAACAATAGAAGAGGAAGAAGGGGGAGCTTGAGATGGATTTTCTTCTTCCCTCCTACAGGCCTTGGCAACATCACTGCCAAATTTTAGGCAAGCCATATGTGAAACAAAATAAGATAATGGAGGGTACATCATTTTTAGCGCTAGGTGCCCTTTCTTGTACTTTTGATATGTATGGTACAAGAGGTCTTTCCTAGGTGGGAGAGGACCAATGGGTGCAAGATAGAAGTAATCTAAGTGAGTATCTATCACGCATGACCGGTGTTTTATAACCAATGTTGTGAGTCACATGCACTGACCCCCCATGAACGAACTTCAGACATTTGTGCACAACCAAGAGAACTGTGTTCATAGCTACTAACCAGGGGATACCTAGCTTCAATCTGAAGAGTTGAAACCCTGGGAATATGTCAAACATTAGGTTTATAGACTCGGGTCTGATAAGGATTGACAACACGATACTACCCAAGGGAGGTACAGAAAGCCCATTGTGCATACGTATGGTGCTCATAGGTGCATTGTACCCATCTTTGTGTAGGAAGTTAATTAACATAATATCCTCGGTTATGATATTCACTTGAGACATTAGATCAATAAGAACACCTGCTACAATGTTCCCATTGATTTGTGCAGGGATATTAAGAGGAGATGGTTCTCTATTGAACCCCATCGGTAGGTCCTGTGAGGTGAAGGTTATACTTGTGCCACTACTCATAGGTTACGCAAAGGGGATAGGTTGATGTAGAAAAAATTCCATCACGCATACTAAACGATATTCTCACAAATCCCCCCTAAGGTTGTAAAATAGGACAATGACCCACTTAAGGTTTCATTGTGCAACACTTTTGGAACCTTCCAACTATGCCTACTAGGGGTCGCAAGTTAGGTTGCAAGACGAAGACCTAAAATGCTCACACCTAAAACAATCCTAGAATATGAGGAAAGAAAATTTTGGTATCACAAAATGGAACCTAAATGGTTCACATCAGGTTCACCCAAAATTTAAGAGAGGGGGACCAACCATGTCAAGGCCCCAAGTCATGGAGAGTCGAGAGTGGAAGGCTGCCCTAACTTACCTCACTCTAAAGGAATGTTACGAAACAAGGGATGAGAATGATGAGGACTATAAGGACCTTCTACCACTCTACAAACCTGAAATCTAAGTCTAGGCTAGGCGAGCTAGTTTTTAGATTCAATATTGCACCTCAAACAACTCTTTGTCCAAGGATGAAAGCACGGTTCTGGGATGATAGTCTGGTGCGCTAGAATCTCACAAGTGCACTAGTGTCCATTCGACCAAAGGACAAAAAAGGAAATATGAACTGCTAGAAAATAAGCTAACGACCTAGCTAATTACTCCTAAATGAATAAAATAGAACTATGAAATATGAAAAATATAAGTGAAGGTGACAAAGTACATATATGAGAGCTAAAATAACAAAGATAGTCTCAATAAGGTGCCAGTTCGCCAGCTAGCTCTGAAAGCATGTCCACCTACACACAAGAAAGAGGGGAATATTTTTGGGGTTGTATAGGGGTCTGCCTTAATCAGACCCTAGTTTTGGTGTTTCCAGCTCCACGAACAACTAGATAGCAAGGAGAGAGAAATATACGATAAAGAAGCAAAGAAAGAAGGAATGTAAATAACACTACAAAACAGTAAAGAGCTACTCTACTAAATCATAAAGGAGAGGAGTGAAACGTTACCACCTCCACCAAGAGCTCACTAGCCAATGGGGGAGAAAGAAGGCTTGAACAGTCAGCACAACCTTGATTGTGATGAAGGGAGTTATCATAAGACCTCAAGCCCATGCTACAATAGCTTGCTTCACACTTGCTTTGTAGAGTTGACAAAGTGTTGTTGTTGCAATGGAGTGTTGAAGTGTTGGAAATGCTTGAGAATGTGAAAAGAGGATGGATTGAATGCTTAGAGATTGTACAAAGAGATGATTTGAATGAAGAAGGGATGAATTTGAAGGAGAAGAGGGAAGAATCAACCATTTTTGAGGTTGGTTGTTCAAAGAGGGACGTTACAAATTGACCCCAATCGAAAGTGTAATACCTTTGCCAACTTCAGACGCAGGAATCTGTCAAGGACGTAAGTGTGTCGCATGGACATCCATGCGCTGCATGCATATCCCCGATAAATTTTCTTCTACCAACATAAAGGATAGATGCCAAGTGGAAGGAAGGCAGCTTGTTGATGTGGAATTTTGCCTTCGAATTTGGTTTCCTAAGGTGAGGATGTGTAAAAGGGGAATTTGTGTGAGGAGTGCAAATTTGATCCTATACACTCATAACCTTGAATATAACCCTAACTTTAACCCTAATTATAACCCTCAACTATAACCTAACCCACCTCTAATCCCAATCATAACCTTATCTCTAACCCTAATCCTAACCATAACTCTAACCCTAACCCTAACCCCATTTCTCATAATTGTAACCCTTTCCATTTTGAAATTAATTGAACTATAACCCTAACCCTTTTATAACTCTAACCCTATTTGTAAACCTTATTGAAACTCGACCTTATGTTTAACCCTAACCTAAACCCTAATTCTCATAACCTCGACACTCTCATTATTCAATTCAAATATTTATCTTTCATTAATTACCTACAATAACTCTCATAACCTTATTCTTAACCCTAAGCCTATCCCTAACCCTAACTCCCAATGATAACCCAAATCCAAAAACAACCTCTAACCCTAAAAACTAAGCTTACATCTAACCCTAACCCTAAACCCTAAACCCTAAACCCTAATATCATAACCCTATACTAAACCTAACCCTATCCTAGCTCACAACCTAACCCTAACATTGACACTATTCTTAAATTTTATTTAACCCTAACACTCAACTTAACCCTAACCTAAACCCTAAATTGTAAACTTAAATCATAACTAGGTAATTATAACCCTAACCATAACCCTAATAATAATTGTAACACTAACTCTAACCCTAACCCTATTTCTCATAACCTTGACCCTAATCCTAACCTTAACCATATGTATTATAACCCTAAACCCTAACCCTAACCAAAACCATAATTATAACCCTACACCCTACCCTAATACCATCTCAAATCCCAACTATAATTGTAACTCTAAACCTAACCCTAAACACTAAACCATGAACCCTAATATTAACACTATTTCTCATAATCCTAACCCTAACACTAACTTGAATAGTAAACCCTAAACCATAATATTAACCCTAACTCAAATCCTAAGCCTAACCCTAACTCTAACCCTAACCTTAACCCTGATTCTATTTCTCACAACCCTAGCCATAATTATATTTCTCTTAACCCTAACCCTAACCCTAACTTTAACTTTAACCTTAACCATAATCCTAACCCTAACCTTAAACTATAACCTAGCCCAACTCTAATCCCAATCATAAACATAACATTAACCATAACTCTAAACCTAACCATAAACCCTAAACCCTAAACCTTAATCATAACCCTAAAATAACCCTAACCCTAATCAAATACCATAATTGTAACCCTAACCTAACCCTAATCCTAACCTTATTTCTCATAACCTTAACTCTTTTCTATTTTGAGTAAATAAATTAGTTTTATTCTATACAAAAAATATTAAAATTATAACTCTAAACCTAACCCTAACCCTAACCTGAATAATAAACTCTAAACCATAATATTAACCCTAACTCAAATCATAAGCCTAACCCTAACTCTAACCCTAACCCTAACCCTAGCCCTAACCCTAACCCTAACCCTAACCCTAACACTAACTGTAATTCTACTTCTCCTAACCATAATGATAACTTTAACCCTAACCATAATTGTAACCTTAACCCTAACCATAATTGTAACTTTAACCCTAAACTATAACCTAACCCAACTCTAATCCTAATCATAAGCATAACACTAACCATAACTCTAAACCTAACCCTAAACCCTAAACCCTAAACCCTAATCCTAACCCTAAACTAGCCCTATTCAAATACCATAATTATAACCCTAACCTTGTATCTTATAACCTTAACCCTTTCTATTTTGAATAAATACATTAGTTTTATTTCTATACAAAAACATTAAAATTGTAACTCTAAACCTAACCCTAAAAACTAAACCATAAACCCTAATCCAACCCTAATATTAACCCTATTTCTCATAATCCTAATCCTAACTCTAAACCTAACCCTAACCCTAACCTGAATAGTAAACCCTAAGCCATAATCTTAACCCTAACTCAAATCGTAAGCCTAAGCCTAACCCTAATTTTATTTCTCAAAACCTTAACCCTACCCCTAACCCTAATCGTAATTATATTTCTCATAACCCTAACCCTAACTTTAACCCTAACCATAACCTAACCCAACTAAAACATAAACTATTTGATCATGCATATCTTCAATAATTATCAATCCTAACATACCATAATTTAATCTTAACCTAACCCTATTTCTCATAACCTTAATCCTTTTCTATTTTGAGTAAATAAATTAGTTCCTTTTCTATACAAAAATATTAAAATAATCAGATATGCATTGTATATTATTTATTCAAATAATACAATATAATGATAACAAACGTAAAATAATAATATAATAGTAATATTTTATTAATAATAACATATTAATAATGTAAAAAATATGAAAATATAATAATAATAACAATAATTAAATAATAATCAAGACCTTATTATGACTTTGTATAAATATGTGCTTTCTAACAATCTGCATGGTAACCCTCCTACTTTGGGCCATGAGATCCCTCCTGCGAATGCTATCTTTGTTGATATTCATTGTGGTCAACACAATCCTCAAAAGTCTACTATTAGGATTGAGCCTATTGAAAGAAAACCTCCCTCCCCTGATAAGGACCATGCTTCGAGAATTAAAAAAGCTATTTCTAAAAATAAGAGCCCTAATTCAAAGTCTGATAAGGCCATAATGGAAGTGGATTTTCTAAAGACCACCCCTGAAAAAAGGAAACACTCTCCCTCAATGCTCAAACCTCCTAAAAGAAAAAATTTGGTGCATAAAAACCCTAAAGTAGAAAATTTCATTAATATAACTAAGGATTGTGATGGAGATCAGAAAGATAGTTAGAAGGATTTGAATGATGGGGGGATTATCTACCTCTAAGATGGAAGGGTGTTGGTCTGCCCGTCTAGCTAAAGTTGCTTCTATGGAGAAGGTGAATAATGATAAGGTGAAGAGTATTGCCCTTGACATGGAGGATGTGCTTTTCTCTCTAAATGATGAGTTTGATATGGTGAGTTATGTTGATAGTGAAGATTATAGTGAACAAGAGGGTGATGAGGAGGAAATGGAGGTTGAAGAAAATATGATGGAAGAGGAGGGGGATGTTGATGGCGATGAGGATATTGGGGAAGCTATTGTGGTGGGTTAGGAAGAGGTTGATGAGGATTTCTCTTTGTGATATTGCTATCAGGATTCAATCGTGTAGTTTTATGAGTCAAACTCATTGACCCATGTTTCATGAGTAGTGGTTCACAAGAACCCACCTCGCATGATAATGAATGGTCCACCTAGCACTCATTGCATCTAGGTGATTCTCATGAAGGTGAAGCACTAGGCCTTCCTAGGAAGTCACCCATCCAGTACTACTCCAACTCAAGTGCGCTTAACCACAAAGTTTTCTCCAAGGTTAAGCCCACTTAGCTTGCAACCTCCTACTTATCAAGGATTTCTCTATTACCCCGATGGATGCTATAAAAATGACACTAATGGTGAATTGAAAATTCAAATCAATATTCTACAGGCTATGTTGGAGGAGATGGGAAGTGTTCATTGCACTCTTATGAAGGTTATGGATGGCATCATGAAATGTGTTGTTATGGGCACTATTTTTGGGTAAACTAAGATTAGGAAACAAATTAAGAAAAAAGGAAAGGCGATGGATGATAAAGATGCTACTAAGAGGAATGATGCTTCAAATACTGATTGGAAGGAGTTTATCTCTAAGCTCAGGGATAATTGGGAGCTAATTGTTGCTTCTAAAAAATGTTGTCTAGTTTTGTGATTTTTTGGTTTTTTTGTCTGGCTATTGTTGTTAATGGTTTTAATATGACTTATAATTATGTTTTAAAGACTATATGGGTTACTCTTAATGGCCCACGACCTCCTACAAGTATAGTTTTGAACAATGTTTTTGGTGATGATAAGTGGCCTATGTGCCTTTATGGTAAGCTTGTTTATGGCCTATGTGCCTATATTTGACAATCCTTTATGGTTATCTAGTGCTAGTTTAGTTTAAGTTTTTTTGTTGTTTGGTTGGTGGAGGTGCTTTTTCTAGTTTGTTTCTCTGGGTTGTTTTTCTTTGTTGTTAGCTTATGTACAGGATCAAGGCCCTTCCCTGCTTATCTAATCAAAAACAATAATAATATAATAATATAATAGTAATATTATATATATTATAAAAAGATATACTTCAACAATATTTTTTAATCCAAGAGATGGCCACAGGTATCTGGCTAACGTCGAAAGAAGATATCAAGAGAGAAGCTGAGAGATTCTTTTTTGAACTTTTATCAGCCCCTTAAAACAAAGATGATCAACGCAGGAAAGATGAAGATGATATTCTCAAGATTATTCCATCCCTAGTTCGAGATGAGGATAATGATTCCCTTCTCAAACCTTTTACCTTGGATGAAGTTAAAGGCATTGTTTTTTCATTGCCTCCAGATAAGGAGCCAGGTTCAGATGGATTTATAGTAATATTTTTTTCAAAAAGGCTGGGATTTTTTGTGCTACGATCTATTGTGGGCTCTAGAAGAATCAAGAAGAATAGGTTCCATGCTAAGGAAATTCAATGTGACAAACATTTCAATCATTCCAAAAGTAAAAAACCCTAAAACCTTTATAGAGTTAGGCCTATATCGCTATGCAACACTATTTATAAGATCTTTACCAAGGCAATATACCTCAGATTGCAGCCTCTTATCCCAAAGATTATCTCTCAAGAGCAGGGAGGCTTTGTCCCAGGTTGTGAAACATTTGAAGGAGTAGTAATATCACATGAGACCCTTCACTCAATTTATTCTAATCGTCTCCCTTCTTTCATTGTTAAGCTAGACATGATGAAGGCTTATGATCGAGTAGATTGGGATTTCCTTAACAGGATTAGATCTTTCTTGTCAGGAGAAAAAAATATATCATTCTCAATGGTTCACCTATAGGCTTCTTTGCATCATCACAAGGAGTGAGACGAGGGGATTCATTATCCCCCTTCCTATTCATTATAATGGTTGAGGCACTTAGTAGATTAATTACTCATAAGCAAAGCTTGGGACTTTGGGGAGGCATCATTGTTTCCAACACAAACATTTCAATAACTCATTCTCTGTTTGCAGATGATACCATTTGTTTTGGTAGATCAATTATGGATGAAGCCACTCAAATCAAACAAGTGCTTGACAACTATTGCTCAACATCAAGTCAGAAATTTAATGCCTCCGAGTCCAAAATTTATGTTTTCAATACAAAAGATGCTATAAAAAATAAGATAATTAAAATATTGGGGTTTAAGCAAGCAAAGCTGCCATGTGCGTACCTCGGTATTCCTTTTTTCAAAGGTCCAAATAAAGCTTCTTATTGGGTTAAAGCAATAGAAAGATTAAAGGAAAGGATTCTAATGTGGAAGGCATGATGGTTATCATTATTAGGAAAAATTCTTTTAATAAAATCAGTATTATCTGCAATCCCTAGCTATTTTTTGGTTGTTCTCAAGGCACCAAAGTCTGTTATCCTTGAAATTGAGAGCATTATTAGGAATTTTCTATGGAAAGGTAATATGAATTATTACAAAAAGTGCCCCTAATATCCTTGGATAGTATGACACTGGAAAAATCTCAAGGAGGAGCAGGTATCCACAATATTTCAATCAGAAACAAGGCATTTGGGACCAAGTTAGTCTAGCAAATGTACACAAAGCTTGAATCGAAGTGGTGCAAGCTAATATAGGCTAAGTATCTTGACACTCCAAACCCCTTGAGGATTCTTACTATTTCAAATCCACCTTCAAGATCAGCCATGTGGAATTTGGTGACATCATGTAGGTCAATTATTACTTCATTCATCATGTGGGAAATTCATGACAAGCAAAGCGTGAAGTTTTAGGACTCGTGGAATGGTAAGCCCCCTTTGGAAAACATTTAGGAATTACAATAGGTAAGGGTTGTATTGTCAAGAGAATGGGGTGAGAATTTTCTAGATTATGTACATTCAACAGAAGGCCTTACAAGTAAAGTAATCTAGAAAAAGCATTATGTTTCATCTCTTTCTGCCAATCAATTTTCATTGCTTCAATACACTCTAAAAAGTATAATTGTATTCATTTTAGGGAAGCCTGATAAGATTCTATGGTCTCCTTCAAAAGAGGGCTCCTACTCTATGAAGCAATGATATAAAGCTCTAACCCAATGTAGGGATTAGTTAGTTTCTCAGAGGGCTTATTCATTTTGCTGGAACAATAAGATTCTTCCAAAAGTTGGGAGCTTTGCATGGCTAAATTTATGAAAGAGAATTTTAACGAGTGAATGCTTAACTAAATTGAGAATTGTTGATCCATTCAAGTGTCCTTTATCTGAGGAAGAACTAGAGAATGTAGACCATTTTTTTGTACTATGCAATTTTGCGCAAGAATGTTGGATGTTTGTAAAGAGAAAGTTGAACTTATACAACCCTTTGCCAAATTCTATTTGGGGAATCTTCCAGAGTTGGTCATTATTGTATAAATCCTCATTTTTTGCAGTTGTATGGCAAGTTATCCCACCACTAGTAATATGGAATATATGGTGAGAACACAATTTACACATTTTTAGGAAATCAAGTTCTTCAATTGAGGTCATCAAAGTTAAGATTGAAAAAGAAGTTTCAGAAGTGGTTAATGCTTATTTTTTGAAACATAAGAACACATCCTCCTTGTTTACAAATTGGGATGAATCTATTTTGAAGAATTGAAAGAACATAATTTTGTTGTTTGCAGGAAGCTTACATCAAAATAGCAGAGTGAAGGTGCATAGAAAATAAATCATATGGAAGCCCCCATGCCCTGATTTTTTGAAACTCAAATTTGATGGTGCTTCGAGAGGGAATATGGTCATCTTAGGGGCGGGAATTTGTATTTGAGACTCTTTGGGATCAGTAATAGTGGCTAGTTCATTTTCACTTCCAGTGGGCACAAATAATGTGGTTGAGGCTCAAACAGTTCTGGCAGGATTGGAAGTTGCCCTCAAATTGGGTATTGCACAAATTCACATTGAGGGGGATTCCTTAATTATAGTTAATGTCTACAAGGAGAGAAAGGTGCACAATTGGTGTTTGAAATATATTTTACAAAAAATATGGTTTTTGTTGGACAAATTTCAAGCTTTTCTCATCTCACATACCTACAAAGAGGGAAATGTCATGGCAGATAAATTGGCGAATATAGTTTGTGATAGGAAATAAATTGTTGTGTATAATGACATAGAATTGCAAGCATATCTAGAAGTTGTTACATTAGCTACTAAGGAAGCCACGACTTTGGCCATGTGTGAAAAGAACTAATAATTTGTTCATAAATGCATAATCACATTGCTTTTGCAATGGATAATTAGGTTTAATTGTATTGTCATCAACCTGGCTGAGTAGGACAAAGGTGGCAATAAAAAATATGAAGCAAGATGAAAGTGGCAATAATAAAGACTACTTTGCTTGGCGGGTGGCATCAATTGTGGTGTTGTATGCTCACCCATCCAAACAGTCTCTTCATATGTATCAAAAATATAAAAGAAAAGACAAGCAACACTTTGAAAAGTTTACAAGAAACTTTTTTGGTGAAATTTTGGAGCAACAAATTCTGGAGCACCAAGTTTCGGAGCAACAATTTCATAAAACACAGTTTAGATTTGGCTAGAGATATGTCAGTGGTATCAGAATAGTAGGACCTTAACGAAATTTAGAATTGGACCTGTAAGATATAGGCTGATGGTTTCGATATTGAGTATGTTAAGGGCAAGTAGAATGTTATTGTCGATACCAAAATTTTGGAGCATCGAGCCTTGGAGCAACAAATTTAGAAATACAGATTAGATTTGGCTTGAGAAAAAAGGGTGCAAGGTCCTGTTCCAAACATTATCTTAATAGCGTAGGTAGACCTAATGGAAAATTTAGTCTAGGGGTCGTGCAGGGGTTTATTTCATTTTTCTCTCTTTATGCCCAAATCTATCTAAGTTTCAGGTCGTAAGAACAAGTTTTGTTTTTCTGGATATTTTGTGTAATCAGCTCATCTTCAGTAGCAAACTAGGGCTAGTAGATATTTTATCATTGTAAAGGCATTTTTGGGACCACACAAGTTATTACCTATTGTAAATTTTATTATTATTAATATATCTACAGGCCCTTCGCCTTTTGCCCAAAAAAATAAATAATATAATACTAATATTAATATTAATATAAATAAAAGAATAATAATATTTTAGTAATTATAATAATATGAAGTTGCTTCTAATAAGTGAAATTCTCAAAGGCAACTATCTATATAAAACATACAATCTACTACTCACGCTAAAGAATTTGGAATTTTTTTTTGTGCAAATCAAGAATATGGAAACTTACCTTTCAAAGCTAATTATTTTAAAATAAATAAATATTGCTAATGTTTGTTGCTTTTTTTATTTTCATATAAAAATATAATAATAACAATAATAATTTAATTAAGTAATAATATAATAGTAATGTTTTTTATATAAAAGCAGCAAAACTAGGGTGTTGTCCCTTTCGTACAAGGCCCTACAAGCAATCATCAGCAGAAAAACATCAACAACACATTAATAGCAACATCAACACACCGAACCAAACACCCTAACCATTCCATATCAAAAACTACATGAAAAACATGAGCAAGGTAACCATAGTACCAACAAACATCTTGAGAAAACTAACCAGCCTATACTTAGCTTTAGTATAATTAAAAGTGTATATCGTTAAGCCATTGACTATACTACTAATAATGTCCATCGTGAAACCCAAGTTTAAAAAATTCTTAACCAAAGCCCACCAGGGGCCATACCAGTTAGAATTAAACATATAAACAATAAAATTGTCAACAGAGAATTCAAAAAGACACGATGGCCAGTAAGGCCATTCTCAACCAAAATGCAAAACATCTTGCATCCCTAATCTTTCTTTATGTTGCATGGATTGATTAGAGTTATAGTAGCCCAATCCTCAGTGAGGAACTTGAGAAGTTTCTTACGGTCAGTGTCCTCCTCAATATTGTCAGTGGAATTATCCTTCTGTAATAGGCACAGAGTGGTGGCGGATCTATGCATAATCTTCAGAGCGAAGCAAGTGACATCATGAAGCCATTTTTCTAGATTCTCCATTTTGTTTTTAAGTTTGTCAACCTCCTCCTAGATAGTGTCATGTTTGCTACTAGCTTCCTCCATGGGGGCCTTCCCTTCAGCAATGGTTGAGGCCCTAGTCTTAACTCTCTTGGCCCTAACATTGGGAGGACCCAAAGAACCCTTTTTTAAACTTTCAGAAACATGGGAGGAGTTGCTTGCAGAAGTAGAAAGGGCTTCCTCCTCCTCATCCTTCACATCCTTGCTCTTGTTCTCAATTTCCCCCCATTATCAGACTGAGAGGCCTCCTTGGGACTCTTCTCTTTTTTCAAGCTTAGTAACCAATCTACTGGACCTACGAGGAGTACTGGTCTCCTCAGTAATTTCAATGTTGGAGTCGATTTGTTGTAGCCTGAATTTGGTTTTCTTTGAAGCTTTGGCTTTAACTTTGGGGGTTGGGGCAATATGTTTCGTATCCTTCTTTTTTTCAATAGACCGAGTATTAGGGGCTGTGTCCTAGGGAGGGATTTTCAAGGCTGGGTTTTTAATACACTTTTTCTTGTTGGGGCCAGGGGTATCCATGATACTGGCTGATGACAGAGTAGAAGAAACGGGGGCTTCTTCAACAATAATGTGCTGAGGAGGGCTGAGGGCTAGGTGAAAATGGTAGAGTCTAAACATAAGCCCTTGGTGCAGAATGGTAAAATTCCTATCCAAATTCATAGCTTCAACAACATCATTCATTGTATTTTCCAAAGAGTGCAAAAGAAAAAACGGAATTAAAATATTGTTGTGATTCCTAAGATGATTGAGAAAAGGAAAATGGTAATAGAAATACACACTGAATCTCCCCTCAAGAGTGAAATATTTCATCACGACCATGCACACTCTATCCCAGGGTTCAAGAAGTTGCTCACGATTGTAGCCACCACGAAGTTTGATAGATTGTTTGTCCCCGCGAAAGAACTGGTTGAGGCTGGCTTGGTCAGAAACTTTGCTTGTTTTATTCCATTTTCGCCTGTCCATTGCAAGACCAGTGGCCTTAGCAATAACCTCCTCGTTCACTTCAAAGGAAATACTACCCATTGTCACCCTTCTTGCAACCCAAGAGGCGACAAATTGTTTGGAGAGACTTTCATCAAACCGCGACATACATTCCATGAACTGGGTAATTCCTCCCTCTTTGCAAATATGTCAGACGGTGTCATCCTTCTTCCATTCATTGAATTTATCAGGCTCAACATGAACACGATCTCCCCCCATGACACCAACAAGCAAATGGTGATAAGAAAAAGCAATTGCAGAGCAAATGCTAGGCGAAAGATAAGTGATAATGCGAGTTGCAGAGCGATAAAACCCCAATTTAGAACCAACCACAACAAAATAATTTGCAATATATAATAGTAATGTTATATTAATATTATAATACTAATATTAATAATAATATAAATAAAATAATACTAATATTTTAGTAATTATAATAATACAAAGTTGTTTTTTTTTTGGGGGGGGGGCGCTAACTCGATTGGCTAAAACATCATGTTGACATCACCGGTCACGTACTAAACAGACTATATTAATATTCATATTGATACTTAAAATATCTTACAAATCAAATATATATATGAAATAAATTAAATTTTAATTAATATTTAACGATGACTAAGGAAAAGAAACATCAAGATTAAATTAAAAAAATTGTGATGCAAATATACGACATCAAAATAAATTGAATCAATTGATAATCTACGAAACCAAATCAAAATCTCACATACTACAATACAATTATTTATCAAATTCGAGACAAATATACTTTTAAATACAATAATCAACACAAAAAGAACCCAATCATTAGTAAACCGAAACGTTAGGCAGAAAATATACCATAATGGATGTTTTCATAATTGTTAGATCCTTCTAACTTCTCGTACAAGAGTTAAAGCATCGTGCACGTGCGAAAAGAGAATCCCCATAAAGATGAAGGCGCTATCGTCACATGACCAAACTTTCTACGAATCCACCTACCACATGCTGCCTTTTTCTTTATAAAAATTTGATATTCTACCTTCCACTTTGAAAAACAAAAGTATGGGCTGACCCAACTCATAATGATGTGGAATTTATTCAAAGTGCATCCATACTCTACAAGTCTCCTCATATAGAGAAAACCTTGTGTTACCACTTATTTTTTAATCTTGTGTTCTCACTTAGAATAGAATAGAATAGAATAGAAGATTTTTAACGTCCACGAGATCAAAAAGAAGGTCTATGGGACAGTGACCCCAACAATTTTAGCATTGTGAAGTGTCGTTCTCCTGCCGTTAATTTGATAATGAGCTCTCCCATTCTGCCCACCCATTCCATGCTGAAAAAACCTTAAAAATTTCCTACTGTTAGCCCCCTTATGTAGCTTCCTCTGATGTCACTGTAAGCTTCGCAATCTAGGATAAAATGTTTTTATGTTTCCACCTGCCTTACTGCACAAAAGATACAGACCCTTTATTTCCCAAACTTCTTTTGGCCTTTGCCATCTCCCCGTTTCACACCGAAGACGATGCGAGTAAGTCCTTAATTGTGCTATGAGAATCTTTGACCTCCACGAAATATTTGTCTCTATATTAGGTAGATACCTTTCCCTTATAATAAGAATAAGGGAAAGGTATCTACCTAATAATGGATATATTGGTCAATGTGATTTTAAGTGGATCGTTCATTATCACGATATATGGGTTCTTGTGAACCACTACTATTGAAACATGGGTTAATGGTCAATGGGCTCTCGGTCTACTAGTGAAGTTGAAAGGTTCTAAATGAGCCCACCAGGGATCAAGTCTTTCTGAGTGCAAAGGCTCTGACACCGAAAAAGGGATGAGGTTGGGATCGTGCCCTGGGCAAATTTGGCGAAATGGATACCCCTCAGTCTTTGGCTCTTAGCTGAAGAGGTTCAGCCCAAAAAGGCTTGTGCTCCCGTATTGGGTAGCTACAAATAATTTGTGGATGACCTCCATCGAAAAAAGAAAAAAGAAATATGGGTCAATGAGTTTGACTCTTAAAACTACACAGTTGAATCTTGATAGCAATATCACATTGTGATTCTATTTTTCCCTCTTAAGTTGCCTAATAAATATGTTGGTTTTAATAAAATAGAAATAATTAGATTGACATTTGTATTTTCACCTTTTGTGTAAGGGATATATCGAAAAGAAATTTAAGGTGACATTAAATTTATTGGTATTTTTAAAAGTTATATTTTTTTATTGAAACTAATATATTACTTATCATATTGTCAACTTTATTTTAAGCCCAATATTAAGTGGGCTTAACCTTGGGGAAAACTCTGTGGTTAAGCACACTTGAGTTGGAATAGTATTGGGATGGGTGACCTCCCAGGAAGGCCTAGTGCTTCACCTTTGTGAGCATCACCTAGATGCAATGAGTGCTAAGTGGACCATCCATTATCATGAGAGATGGGTTCTTGTGAACCACTACTCATGAAATATGGGTCAACGAATTTGACTCGTAAAATTACACGATTGAATTGTGATAGCAATATCACAATTTGACACATTATGGAAAATACCTCCTACTTATCATATTGTCAACTTTATTTTAATATTGCTTAATTACTGATATACCAATATATATACATGTTTTGAGTATGACTTTCAATCTTGATTTGTACATGTCCACATGTTTTAGTACATATTGTTTAACAATTTTTCAAAAACAAAGGATATCCCAACTTATAATTTCATATATAAGAACATACTAATGCTTCCAAATTGTTAAAATTAAAATTTACATCATTTTATTTTGTTTTGCAAATTTTAGTTAATCTCTCCATTTCCTTTGAAATTAGTAATCCCTTTCAAGAATATGAATAGCCATATGTTATTTTATAAATGATATAATAGAATAGATTTTAGTTAAGTTCTTCATTTTTCTTCAAATTTGAAACTAAGATTAATATTAATTTTGCGTAAAATAAAGTTCATTAAAAGTATATTTTTTTCTTAGTAGATGATATTATGCTATTGAAATATTAATTTGACAAGAACTTTTAAAATTGTTGTTCTTATGCATTGAAATAAAACATTATCAAACTAAATCATAATGCCTAAATGTTTTTCTTATGTATTGTAATTTAAGAATAAAATATAAATTCTTGATAAGAAGGTCAAATCTTTCATTCTATTTATTTTTGTTGTTCTCTATCTATCTGTATAAGATAAAAATTGTAATTGACTGGTTATGTTTCAATTTTCCCTTCAAAAGAGGGTAAATAAAATATCGAAACAAAGATTTTAAATTGTCATGTGAAAGAGCATGCAATCAAATTTGTATACCTCAATCTACTACAGTGAGAGTAGTTGTAAGCAAACCTCTTCTTTCTTTCTAATACTTTTGAAGGGATTTTGTTTCATTTTATAATAGCGGTTGAAAGATAATATAAATTATATGTGAAGGCCCCTTTTATAAATTCAGCTCTAAACATAGTTATAAATGTGAGGCCTAGTCTTCATTGTTACCAATATCAATTATGGTTTTATTTAGTGTAAGTGTTTGATTTGTGTATAGTGATTATGCATATTATGGACAGTGGTACTTGTCTATAGTTACCTTGTGATATATGTAATTTTGGTATAGTTTTGGACCTTGTTTGGCCTCATGATGGACCATTATAGTTATCAAATATTAGTGTGATATATGTAAGCAATTTTAGGGGTTTAGATATGACTGGGTATATAATATTTGGCTCTAGAAAAATTCACCGCCAGCAATTTATCGCTGAAAAATTCATCGCCAACAATTCACTGCCATGACAAATTCACCTAAAAGAAAATTCACCACCAGCAATTCACAGTCGTGATTTTTCGTGGCAGTGAATTGCTAGTAGTGAATTTTCCTTGAGGTGAATTTGTCATGGTAGCGAATTTTCCCGCAGTGGATTGTTGGCGATGAATTTTTCGGCAGTGAATTGTTGGCGGTGAATTTTCCTTGAGGTGAATTTGTCACGATAGCGAATTTTCCCGCGGTGGATTCTTGGCGATGAATTTTTCGGCAGTGAATTGTTGGCGGTGAATTTCCCTGAAGCATCCATTAATAAGGAAAACTTGTATCCATAAGTTTGTTGCAAGCATGACTCATTAACATGTGCTTAGTAATACCTCTTGGCTATTTTCTCATCATTATTATCAATGCTTGATTTGCATTGTATTTTTATGATAATATTGAGTGCAATAGGTAGATTTAGTAGTTTTAGCATTTTTTTGTGTAATGTTGTGGGTTCATTTACAACAAAAGAGTATTGATTGCTCAAATTTTCCTTATTTATTTGTTGTTAGTAGTTTGTTTATGTAGATAATTCAAAATTCCTAGTCATTTTGTGTTAATTATGCATTGTGTGTGTTATAAATATATGATGAATGGTATCTAGGTTGGAGTGTCATTGTGTTGTCTAAATATTATTTGTAATGTAATAATTATTTTAAATTTGTTTCATAGAATTTTTGTAGTTTAGTGTGATGTATAAATAGCTTTGTCCGTGATAGGTGGTAGTTGAGTAAGACCTCCTATAAGAATTATTGAATTGCCACCAAAGTAGAGATGTTGTTGATGGATTGCTTCACATAATTTGCTATCTATTTTCTATTATTTTTAGGGAAATGAAGTTCACAAAAGATTAAAAAAGATTATAATATTTTTTTTGGATTAATTTTTATAATCGAATGTTTTTATAAAATTAATCTAATAATAAAAATTAATCTTTTTTATTTTATTAATAAAAGATTAATCTTTTATAATCCAAGAATATTATTGGATTAATTAATATAAGATTAACATATTTTATTAAAAGATAATACTTTTTATTAATATTCTCTCTTAAAGAATAATATTAATATTAAATTAATCCAATAGTATTATGGATTAATATTTTAACTTCATGGATTAATCTTTAAAGATTAAAATGGAGATTAATCTTTAAAGATTATTTTTTATAGATTAATATAAAGATTATAATCCAAAATTATAAAGTTTATAATTCTTAGTTCATTCTTTTCTTTTAGTTTGTGGGGGATTTTAATTTTTAATTTTTAATGTTTGCTTTCTTCTTGGTTTGCACGCCTCTTCCTTCCCCTCCCTCTTTTTTTCCTTTTTAGGTTGCTTCTTGGTTTGCAGCTATCTATTTTTCTCCTTAGTTCTATGTTTTCATCTTGATGGATCACAGAGTGTGATCTGAAATGTTGATGCAAAAATTATCACACAATTGAATCCAAAAACTAGCTCAACAATATTCAACATAGATTGTGGAAATTTGATATCATTAAATGAATCTCATCTTAGGGTGAACTCACAAGTTGTGTACCATCACATTTTTGAATTCAGATGGAAGTCAAAAATGAAAACACCTTTGTTTAAAGGTATTTTTTTTTAACAAAGTACCTTCATTCGAAGATGAGTCGAAAACACCTTCGTTTAAAGGTATTTGTTTGAACAAAGTACCTTCATTCGAAGATGAGTCAAAAACTACCTTTATTTAAAGATGGACCTTTGTTTGAAGGTGTAAAACCTTTGAACAAAGGCAATTTTCAAAAATGGAAAAAAGGGGCCTCCAAACAAAGGTCCTTTTTCCATTTTTGGAAATTACCTTTTTTTTAGATTGTAGGAATCAGTCGAGTATTTGTCCCCCTATAAATTGTAGTGCACCTAGTGAAAAAAATTCACATTTCCGGTGACACTGGTGTGACACACCCTCTGATACCATGGGGATGGTGGAGAGACTAGACCTCGTGACCTCTTGCCTGCAACATGATGCTTTAGCTAATCGAGCTAGGCCCACCACCCCATTTTTGGAAATTACCTCTATTTGAAGGTTGTTTTCAAAAAAAAATCATGGAAATTAAACACCTTCGAATGAAGATGCTTTAATACCTTCAAACGAAGGCCCTAAAAGTGACCTTTTCAACAAGTATAATATTGAATATATTTAATTTGATTATATTTATTTTCTATTTTCTTGTGAAGATAGATTTTTCAACAATTATGAAAGACTTTGGTCCACACACAAGGAAAAATAGTAAAATAGATAATAAAAAGTTCTTAAAATATCTATGCACTAGGTATTGATGTTCTTATTTCAACAAAAAAAATGATTTGGATAAATAAAAAAATTTATACATTAATAAAGTAACATATGTCTAAATTATAGTTAATCTCACTTCAAAAAGCTATTCAAAAATATTATGCAATAGAAAATTATGAAAAAATATCGATGCACTAGATATGAGAGTTTCAAATCTATATTTAAAAATATATAATTTATTATTTTTACAAATAAAGTTATGCTTTATTAAAGTAATGACACTTTTTATTTAAATTTGTTAACTATAAAAAATAAATTAGTAATTTAAGTTATGTAAAAAAATCATAAATTATTTCTTAACTTTTTAAAAAATGTATATTTATAATCTATGGTTAAATTCTTAAAAATCACTAGTTCTTGTCATATTTGTTAGTGTAGTATTAAGTTTTAACTTAGGCAAATTAATCACATAGGTGGTTTTTTCCCATTTTGGGTAGTTGTTCACCCGTCTATTTTTTCATGCTTTTAAACATGCTTGTACACTATGTAATTTACCATCTTATTTGAATACATTTTCATCTCTAGTGAAATAGCTTAGTGCTTCTCTCGTCTACGAAGATTTATTTGTAGGTTGTGCTCCTGGGAGGTGGTTGACACCAACATGAATGAGTCTCTTGATTGGTCTAATTTATGACTAAAGTTAATGAGCTTGTCATAGCTATCACAAAGCATTCATATGTATTTGGATTGAAAATAGGGAACTATAAGTCTTGGATATATGGTATGTTGAAACATTTTTGATGGCTAAATATTTTTCCCTACCTCTATGAAATTGTTCCTAAACCTAATTCTAAATCATTTGAGAAAAGAATAGCATAAAATGAAAATAATAGCCATATAGCATGTTTTATTGGTTTATATGTGGATTCTTACACATTTATTAAAATAGAATGGATTGATTCCCCTTATACTTATTGGACCATGATTTGGGAGATGTATGGTGACTTAAATGAATCTCCATTCCCAAAGGATCTAGACATAGATTGTATAAAAATACTTGATTTTTTCTCCAAAAAGATATGAAGCTTGAAGAATGGAAGAACATGAATATTCATCACATAAATACTTCTCCTTCAAATATTTCATGCACTCCAACATCAACTAATACATTAAGTGTTCTCACTTCAACATCTTGTGAGGATACATCATTTGGGGATGAATAATGCATTCCAATGACATGCATTGAGATCTCATATACTTCATCTATGTTTTCTTCTAATAATACTTATCTTGCTACATTAATGACTTCTTGGGATTCAATGTAGAAAGATATCCATAGTCTTCTAGATATGACTACTTGGGATGAATACTTGACAGACATTGCAGGTTTGTTTGTAGAGTCCTTCATTTTAGATTTAGGAGACACGATTTATTGATTTCATCTTCTATTTGATGGATTTGGTTGTTCTTCAATTGTTATTTCTATACATGATCATTCATCATAGTTTGACATGTGTGGAGACTTTTGAGTAGCATTTGGAGGAAACATATTTGTCTTTAGAGGAGATATTTGAGTCTTTGGATCCCATTCTTTATTCATCTCTATTATATTATGGATTATCATTTCCTCAATGTGGCTTGGAACACCTAACTTGGTAGTGTCATCTTTCTACATCAACATGGACACACTTGAGCAAAAAATAGATATTTCATAGATTTTGAGTTTTCTTTCTCCTTATTCCTTTCAAGAATGGGAATGCATCATACATACACCTTTGGTTTTGATTCTTCCTAAGGGAAAGAATGTTGTTCAATGATCATGGACCATGTTCTAAATCCATTTTTGAGCATATACCATTGGTATAGATTCTACATTTAGGGGGGCTCCATAGTATTTCTTCTTCTCTCTTATGTTGGGAACTTTTTCCTCACATATGGTTTTGTCCTTCACATCTTCTAGATATATTTTTTCTTGTCTTTTCTCTCTTTTGGGAAGGATTTTTGTCCCACTAGGTTTTCTCATTTTCTTCATTTGTGGAGATTACATTTGTGCATGGGTACCTAACATGGCCTAGTATTCGGGACCCATATTTGCATCATTTACATTTGTTCATCAATATCCCTAATTTGCATTTGACCAGCCCAATTAGTGTGAACGGGGTATATTACCTAACTAGGTCACCTAGTAGGTCCTATTCACACATGTTCACATGTGAAATTTACTTAGTAAGTTAGGAATCTTTCTATAACTCTCTTGTAGACATGTGATCTTATCCCCTAGTTGTCACATGACATAGGATTAAGACACTTTTCATCATCCTAGTTAGTCCTATCTCTCAACACTACATATATAAGCAAGGTCTCATAGGTATTGCATAGACATGTTCATTGATCACTATTGATCTAATATATTTTGCATCCATTATTGAAAATTTATGCTCTTGTTTTTCTCTTGTAGAAGGATAATTTGGTTTTGCAAGTGATTATGGGATCTTGTCATCTCCTCCATCAATGCCAACATGTCATCCTTAATACTGATGGTTTCTTCCTTTAAATATTCCACATCTATGGAACCCATATCCTCGATTACTAGATCATTCTTATTTGAATATTTTCCAGGTGCGACAAGAATCTTTCAATTGCCTCTTATTGAAGCCCCCAAATGGAGTGAAAATATAATTTTCCAATAAAATTCACAAAATAAATCCAAATAATATTTAAAATTTACTAATAACATCAAATATTTTTTATCCATTAAGAGTTAAAGTACATATTTATTATTTTTGTTCCAAGTTGGATGTTTTTTCACGTAGTAGTTTGACACAAGATTTATCAAGTTGTGGTTGTGCCCATGTATTGTACCCACACACCACAAGCTCTAACTAGGATAATCCCAAGTGTACATTGTACCCTGATTTGGATGCACCTTGTACACCCCTTCTCCTATGTCCACTAGTTATTGTTTAGTTTTCTAAAGAAATTTGTACATTACCAAGCTCACCCAAATTTCCATATTTATAGTATTTTTGGGTATTCATTCAACCAACATAACTATACATTCAACAAAACCCTTTTATAAAAAAATAAAGTATTATATATTTAATCAAACTTATGTACATTAAATATTTTCTTTTTTACTTTTTCACCCATAAAATATAAAAGGCATATTTCTCTCACTCTTGGATTTATAATAAAAAATTATATCCACTTAATATTTTCACCCAAAGTAATAATTCATATATTATTTTCAACTTTGGGTAAAAAAGTTATAACATTTCCAACTATAATTTAGCTATTTTCCTCAAGAGCATGGGATTTATCTATATCAAAGCTCAAAATCAATAATCCTTAGTCAAACAAATGAGGATATTAATGTACATAATATAATAAATATTTCTTCAAGTAGTCTATCAACATCACAACAAGTCCATTTTATTTTTTTATTTTAATTTTATGAATAATGGCTATATTACCTTTTAGATTATAAAAGGGAAAATATTACACTATTCACAAAAATATGGGTGGTAGCAAATACATCCTCAAAATTTATGTGAGGTCAAGTCCAAACAATAAGATAAATTAATTAACGAGAGCTATACTAGTAGGGGTAGGAGGTGGTCATAGTCATCTTGTTATCCCCATACATTAGTATGATTAGAGCCATCAATGATATGATCCAAACCAAAATGAATACCCTCTTCTTAATTATTATCCCCTACAAGCAACTAAGTAACACAAATAAGAAAAATATGAAAGGAAAAGCAACAATGTGGAAACGCTTTCCTAACGCTAAAACCACAGAGGAGAAGTGCAACGACCAGGTTTAAAACTTCATACACTTAAGATGAACACATACAAGATAACAAGAGTAACAGAAATAAAAAAACATACACACAAAGATAACACCAAATTTATAGGGGAAAACCCTTACGGGAAAAAACCCACTAGACCAAGAGCAATCACTTTGTATTACAGTAAAAGATTACATACAAAGTTAATAGACTTCTCTCTTTGATATTAGCTCACAACAACAGACCTTTTTGTTTGGCTACACTCACTGTTACAATGCTTTTCAACATACAATGAATACATCGCCACCCTTCGTGACTATCACCAATGTATTCGACTGTTACAAGTCTTACATCTCATTATTCTCTTACCAACCAATCGGGTGTCTTAATTATACACCTTCCTTCTAAAAAAAAAATCCGATCGCCTCCTATCCAAGTTGCCCTACAATCACGCATCGGACCACCTAGGCATTTAATTCCATTTGCCATATTCGGATCCTATCACCCGCCGAATTGAGCCATGTAGTTAATGCTTTCACCATTTCCAAATTCGGCTAATCAGTCATTGATAACTCACCATGTGTCGCCTTGCCATTCATTCACTACTTCACCTATTGAGTTAGATTAGTCAAACTATGTCCATGATCTCTTTACCACGCCACCGCGTCAAGCCAAAGAGACCACTGCGGTATGGCGGTGTCACCATGACACCGCTTCAAGGTTGACAAACCTCTGTGGTATGGCGGTGCCACCATGTAACCGCTAGTCTTTCCAAACACCCTCACGGTACAAAGGTAACACCACATCTACCTGACCATCGCCCATCACCGCTCCACCATCAAAAACTACGAAGCCTTCTGCGGTATGGCGGTGCCACTGCCCAACTGCGAGGCTGAGCAAAACCTCCTACGGTATGGCGGTAATTGCATGTGCCGACTGTCGAGCCCACCGTGCTACCACGCCTTGACCACAAGACCTCTACAGTTAGGAGGTAAGAAACTCCACTGACCGCCATGGCTTACCATGCCACTGCGACATGGCCAAAAGGCCATCGCAGTATGGCAGTAAGCGTTCTTCGCAGACTGTCACCACGACTGCCACGCCACCTTTGAGCAACTCCTGCAGTAGGGAGGTAAACATTCTGTCTAATCGCCCAGAACTTCGTGCTACCATCAACGAAGAAGAATGGCTTTGTGGTATGGCGGTAACACCGCCCAACCACCAAACCAAACAAAGAGGCTCACGATAAGGTGGTAAACCGCGTAACCATGCCTCTATGAAGAGCTCCTAGCAATAGAGCGGTAAAGACCAGAACATAAGGTATTTCGCCAAGTCCTTTTCAGAGGTACAAGCCAGAAGTTGAGGCACCTGTTCTCAACAAGCTCCCATTTGACGAAGACTTCTTGGATTCCTCTAGGCTTTGAATTTATTGACGGTCATAGGCCCCAAGGCCCATCGAATCTGTGCACCATCTAAACTTGTATGTGCTCACTGGCTTCGTTAATGCATCTACAACATTCTTCAAAGTGTCAAACTTTTCTAAGCAAACCTTTCCATCCTCCACCATGTCTCTAACAAAGTGATATTGCACATCGATGTGCTTCATCCTGGAATGGAAAGTAGGATTCTTCGCCAAATAAATGGCACTCTGACTGTCATAGAAAATTGTAATTTTCCCTTCATTAAAACCAATATCAAAACACAAATGACTGATCCAAACAACTTCTTTGCAGGCATGTGTTGCTACCATGTATTCAACCTCTGTAGTGGACAAAGCGACTATAGCCTGCCACTTGCTCATCCAACTGACTGTACCACCATTTAAAATGAAAGTGTATCCACTAGTGGATCTCCTGCTATCAATGTCCCCTACCCAATCAAAATCCACATATCCACTAATGTTGAGTGTTTTCTATGATGCAACCAAATTACCATGGTAACATAAAGAAAATTTTGAAGTTCCATTTAAATATATAAACACTCTCTTCACAACATCCCAATGCGTCCTTCCCATATTTTCCATAAATTGGCTAAGAACTCCCACTACTTGGGCAATCTTTGGCCTTGTACAAACCATTGCATACATTAAACTGCCAACAACACTTGAATAAGGCACTCTAGCCATGTCCTCCATCTCAGTGGCAAACTTTTGACAGTCTTCAATAGATAGATTCGTTCCCTACAAGACTGGAACAACTAGTTGCTTGCAATCATTCATACCAAATCTCTTCAGAACAATGTTCACATACTTACTCTGGCTAACCCAAAGCTTTCTACTCATTTTGTCTCTAGTTATTTACATCCCCATAATATACCTTGTTGCACCCAGATCTTTCATTTTGAACTTTGCAGACAACTAAGATTTAAGATCAAAAATCATAGACTTACTATTTCCTATGAACAACATATCATCCACATACAAGGTAATAATAAGCATATGATCATTTTTCAGATTTATAATATACACAATGATCAGATTTTAATCTCACAAATCCCATAGACAACACAAAGGTGTCAAACTTTTGGTACCACATTCTAGGAGACTGCTTCAAACCATACATAGATTTCTTTAATTTGCAAACCAGACTTTCTTTACCTTTCTCAATGAAGTGCTCATGCAGGGACATGTAAATTTATTCTTCCATCTCTCCATGGGGAAACATTGTCTTCACATCCATCTACTCAATCTTTAAGTCATACTTGGTTGCAAGTGACAACAAAAGTATGATAGATGTCAGCTTAGCAATAGGGGTAAAAAAATCTCCATAATCAATTCCCTCTACCTGGGAATACCCCTTGGCAACCAACCTCGCTTTATACTTTTCAACTCTATCATTTGGACCAGTCTTCTTCTTAAATACCCATTCGCCCTTCAGGCAAAGGTACCAAATCCCAGATTTCATTTTTCTTCAATGATTCCATTTCTTCACTCATGGCTTCCAACTAGGAATTTGAATCAGACATATTAATTGCCTCTTTCATAGTCCTAGGCTCATCAGTGCTAGTAATCAAAGCATAGGCACAGTTCAAATCTAACATAGAGAAACCACACCTATCAAGTTGTCATTTTTCACGTGTAGACCTTCTTACTGGTTGAGGTTGTGGTTCTTCATCTTGAGAACTCTCAGAGCTACTTGAACTCTCCTCAGTTTTAGGTACACCGTGTAGTTCCTCTTTTTCTGGAGTATGAGGAATTTCAACTACATCATTCTTCTTTTCTCTTTTATCTGTCTCTAACTGTGGATCAACTACTAAAGGTTTCAGCTCATGGAATATTACTCTTTTATTGTAATGAACCTTCTCAGTATTTGGATTCCAAAGCTTGTATCCCTTCACATCAATGCCATAGTCGATGAAGATACATTTAACAGCCTTGTTCTCAAACCTAGATCTTTTCTCATTTGGCACATATACATATGCCTCATAGCCAAAGAAATGAATATGTCTTAGAGAGGGCTTCTTACCAGACCAAGCTTCCAAAGGTTTTTTGTTAACAAGAGCAGAACAAGGTGAACGATTTACCAGGTAACATGTTGTAGCCACAATCTCAGCCTAGAACTTTTGTTCAACATACTTCTCGCTCTCTCCATTAATGTTTTGTTCAACCTTTCAACAACTCCATTCTGTTGTGGAGTATAAGGTGTAGTTTTATGCCTTTTAATCCCATGGTCTTTACAGTACCTTTCGAAATCTACAGAATAAAACTCACCACCATCATCCGTCCTCAGCCATTTAATTTTCCTTCCAAACTGACTCTCTACCAAAGTTTTAAATTCCTTAAACCAACTGAACACTTCTTATTTACTCTTAAGAAAGTATATAAATGCCCTTCTCAAATAGTCATCAATAAAAGAAACATAATATCTAGACTTCGATAATGAAGGAAAATTAACTAGACCAAACACATTAGAATGAACATAATCCAATACACCAGAAGATTTATGAGGACTCGAATAAAATGAAACAAGGTTTTGCTTCCCATAAATACAGTGTTCACAAAATTCAAACTCAAGGTTACAATCAACAAGCCCTTCTACAAGATTTTTATTTTTCAAGGTTTTTACACCTTTCTCACCTATGTGACTGAGTATATGATGCCACAACATGGTCTTCTCTGCTAGGAGTTTCACCTCCAAGGCATTTGCACCCAGAAGAGCTTCATCATCCTTATCTACAGGAGAAACTTTGTTTGACTTTACAGAGATGTTGTTACATTTAATAAGACGTGCATATAGCTTGTACAAAGTCCCAGTGCGTACACCCTTAGCCAACACCATTGTGCCTCTAGCCATCTTACATCCTTTACTTGAGAAAGAAACTTCCACACCAGCATCATTTAGCTTATTGATAGAAAGTAAGTTATGAGCCAAACTTGGTATTTGTATTACATCACCAATCCCTTTGATTCTTCCATCAAGGAATCGTATTTTGACTCTTCCACGACCAACAATCTCCAGTGTTGAATCACTTTCCAAGTGCATCTTTCCACCATCATAATTTTTGTACTTAGTGAACCACTCTCTATGAGACGTCATGTGAAAATATGCACCTGAGTCAACCAGCCAGACATCATCTAATGCCCGAGTTGTTAAGGCTACAATGAAGGCATCTGCATCACTCTGAGAAGAGACATTGTCTAAAGAATTATTATTATTCTTCTTCTCCTTACAATCCTTTCAGATATGGTTAGGCTTCCCACAATTCCAACATTTCACCTTGGAATTTTTACCAAGAGACTTTGATCTCCCTTCAGATTTAGATTTAGACTTTTTTTCTTTCTTTTTGCCTTTCTCCTATCAAACAGCAAGGGCCTCTTTGGCCATCTCTGAAGACTTCCTCCACATCTCTTCAGAAAACAGTGAGGCAACATCATCTTTCATCTTGAAAGTAGTGGTCGTACTTCCAATAGCCATTACAAGATGATCCCAAGTGTCAGGTAAAAAACATAACAGGAGCATGCAACGATCGTCCTCCTCTATCTTCACACCCACAAATGCCAACTAAGAAACACTCATATTAAATGGGTTTAGATGGTCTGCAACAGATGCACCTTCTTCCATATTCAAGGAGTACAACTTCTTCCTCAGGAATAACTTGTTTACCAAAGACTTTCCTAGATAAATATCACCAAGCTTCTTCCATAACGAAGTTGCGGTCTTCTCCTCATGAACATTCAAGAGTACATAATCTGCCAGACTAAGTCTTATTAGTCCTCTAGCTTTTCTATCTGAAAGGTCCCAATCTTCTTGTTTCTTACCTCGTGGCATAGTTCTAGACACAGCAACCCATAGGTCTCTATCCACAAGCAAGTCTTCCATTTTGAGTTTCCACAACTCAAAGTTATCACCATTGAATTTTTTAATCTCTACTCTACTTGATGTACTCACCATCTCAAAAAAATCTAGGTTCTATATTTTCAAGACTCCCTTTGGAACAATATTAGCACAAAAAACTATCTCTACTAACAAGGATAACACAACTGGCCAGGCTATGATACCATTTGAAAGGAAAAGCAACAGTGCAAAAACACTTTGCTAATGCTAAAACCACAGAGGAGAAGTGCAAAGACCAATTTTAAATCTTCATACACTTAAGATGAACACATACATGATAACAAGAGTAACAACAATAAAAAACATACACACAAAGATAACACCAGATTTATGTGGGAAAACCCTTACAAGAAAAAACCCACCAGACCAAGAGAAATCACTTTGTATTACAGAAAAAGATTACATAAAAAGTTAATAGACTTCTCTCTCTGATATTAGCTCACAACAACAAACCTTTTTGTTTGGCTACACTCACTGTTACAATGCTTTTCAACATACAATGAATGCATCGCCACCCTTCGTGACTATCACCAATGTATTCGACTGTTACAATTGTTACATCGCATTATTCTCTTACCAACCAATCATGTGTCTTAATTATACACCTTCCTTCTGACAAACAAATCTGATTACCTCATGTCCAAGTTGCCCTACAATCACACATCGGGCCACCCAGGCATTTAATTCCATTTTCCATAATTGGATCCTACCACCTACTGAATTGAGCCATGCAGTTAATGCTTCCAACACCTCAAAATTTGGCTAATCAGTCATGATAACTTGCCACATTTCGCCTTGCCATTCGTTCACTGCTTCACCTGTCAAGTCAAATCAGTCAAACTATGGCCATGATCTCTTTACTACGCCACTACGTCAAGCCAAAGAGACCATTGTGGTATGGCGGTGTCACTGCGACACCACTTCAAGGTTGACAAACCTTCACGATATGGCGGTGCCACTGCGTAGCTACTAGTCTTTCCAAACATCCTTGAGGTACAAAGGTAACGACATATCTGCCTGACCATCGCCCATCACTGCGCCACCACTAAATACTATGAAGCCTTTAAAGGTATGGTGGTGCCACCACCCAACTACGAGGCTAAGTAAAACCTCCTACAGTATGGTGGTAACTGTCTGTGCTAGCCCTTGAACCCACCGCGCTACCGCCCCCCGACTACAAGACCTTCATAGTAAGGAGGTAAGGAACTCCACTAACCACCATGGCTTACCACACCACTGCAACATGGCCAAAATGCCATCGTGGTATGGTTGTAAGGTTCTTCATAGATTTTCACTCGTCACCGCAGCCACCGCGCCACCTTTAAGAAACTCCCATAGTAGGGAGGTAAACATTCTGTTTGACTGCCCAGACCACCGCACTAGTGTCAACAAAGAAGAATGGCTCTGTGGTATGGTGGTAACACCACCCAACAACCAAACCAAATAGAGAGGCTCGTGGTAAGGTGGTAAACCGTGCAACCGCACCTCTAAGAAGAGCTCCCAGTGGTAGAGCGGTAAAGACCAGAACAAAAGGTATTTCGCTAAGTCCTTTTCAAAGGTTCAAGCTAGAAGTTGAGGCACATGTTCTCAACAAAATAGTGGTAGTAGATTGCAAAAAATTGTTATAATCTAGCCAACTAGGAGAACCTTAATCATTCAAGGCTAGTAGGAAAATAAAGGAGGTTGGAAGGGATGAGACCACCCATGAGTAGAATAGTCCCTAGGTATTCTAGAGGGAGGGTTAGAAGCATTTAATTTGGATTTATTACCTCCTTGGGCTCTCTAATTACATTAATGTTTATGTCCATGAGGAGGGTAGTGATCCCCTATGAGTAGCTACAAGTAATGAAACTTTACCAACCATACATGGTATTGCCCTAGTGATCTAACACCACTTGTATATGTGCTACTTCAAATGCTAATTTATTGGATTGTATCTAAATCTACATAATACCATTAAAATAAATCACATCTTTAGTGTAAAGCAATAAGTGAGTATCAATAGAATAACTAATAAAAATAGTAGATTTTCTATCTTTATATATGCTTAAAAGAGTATCCACCTTGCAAGCATGCCAAATTCTAGTATTTTTAATAGGTAATCTAGGAAAATCACCTAAAAAGACCATATTCCATGAGAAAGGATCATACCTTAAGGGATTAAAAGAATATTGCATATAATTGTAGGATTCATAAGCTCTAGAATAAAACTAGAAAAGGTCATTGAGAGTTTCCTATTATTCGTTAATGGTAAAAAAGGATTGGAAAATTCTAGATTAACCAATATGGTACCAAAAGGAAGTCCTTGGTGATAAATATCACACCAAGAAAAATAATCAAGCTTCAATTCAAGAATTGTGGACCATACGATCTAAAATATGTGGTGCTATGTTGCTAGGAAAAGGTGTGTTGTTATAGTGTAATATTTTATTATTTGTGGTGCACCTAGGGGATCTAGGGATACATGCATCACATGGGTTTTCTTCAAGCCACTTTATGTGTTGTATGCAACACTATGATAAATATTTAATTTGGGGTTGCACATTAGGGAAACATTTAATATTGGGAAAAGTACCAAAAAGTAAATGTGGGGTTTAATGGTTTTGTAAGCTCATGGTATTAATCACATGTTTTATGTAATACCACTTGGTGGTTTTGTGTGAGATTATGTTTATAAAAAAACACATGGGTAGTTGTCTAAGGTTTGGATAATTGATAATTTTGGCTAAGGTGTTGAGAGCATCTCTTGTTAGCATTTGTGAGGTTTGAAGCATGGCATGGGATGTGCAGTTGCATGCTTATTCACATGTAATTCTTATAGAGGGATTGATGTTTCAAGGGTATTCATGGAGAACTCTAAATATGTATTGTAATATTTATTGTTCAATAATACATGAGTGATGTATGCTTTTGGAGGCTGGGTTTTTCCAGGGTATGTCTTATGTCATATTTGATGGTATGTTGTCTATTCTTTTGCATATGGATTATGAATCTTGTTTGCATAGATTTCTCTATTTGGGTATGTGGAAATTATCTTGGGTGGACGCATATTTCCTTTCATAAGTACCCAAAGAATATTGAATATTTCATCTATTATTCAATTGAGAAACCATGGCAAAGGGGGATGAAATCCAAGCATATCCCTTTGTGAGATTTATAATTACAAAATTCCATTCTTGAATACCATTTCTAATCTTCCCACTAGGGCTATAAGGTTTTACTCCAATTTTGTGAACTGTATTGGGAGGAACCGAATCAATGATTATATGGTAAGTCTCAAAGTCCTGATTGGATAGCCTAAATTTCATTTTTCAACTTTTGTCCAAGAAAATAAATTCCTAGTAATCTTGGAAAAGAGGTTAGGAAGAGTCTTGACCCCTCTATTAGAGAATTTAAAAATATGAATGCACAAAACCTTCACAAGTATGTGCTTATGACAAGAAAGAACCAAATATCACTATATAGATTGCTAATTAATACATAGCCCATTATGAAAGTCATCTCCATACCATAGAAGGAATGGTTTGATGGCTTCCCAAGATTTTTATATGATTTTGATGATAATTTTTTCTTAGATATTAACAATTTCTTTCATGATTAGAATGGTATGGAACCTAAGACCCTTCTAGGTTGGGCACCTAGTGGGAATGTCAGATGATATGCAATGTCAAACCAATATTTCCAAGCTTCATCACCTTTAAGGGATATAATAATCCATTTAGCACATAATGATAAAACTTGGCATGATATTGAAAGTAACCTAAGGTCTCTAGAGTCATGAGGAATGTAGTAATAATTTAAAGGTACATGGTGAAATCCTTTGTTATTATCAAAAGTGGCCCACAGAAAGTCCCTAATCATTTTTTCAATCTTTAAGTAGGAGGCTCTAAAAGGAACCCAACAATAAGATTAGTAGATATGTGTGGTAGCCAAAAATTTGGAGCATACTTGGAATTTCATTACCTATGTAAGAGGGTTAGTAATCCAATATGTAAGTTTTTCACAATTATGGAAATGAGAACTTTCCATGAGCTAGAAGGAGAGGCTTAAAAATAAAATGGAATGCCGAGAAATAACAAAAATCCTCCATGATCAATCCATTTCCATATATAGGAGTCTAACCAATCAAGATTAGAAAAAAAGGATTTCTTATATCAATGAGTTTTATTCCACTGAATACTCAACCTTGAAGCTTTACAAAAAAATATCTGGGAACTACAGTGCCTGTTTGATTCTCTTTTTCATCTAGTAGAGTAAGAAAGCAGTCATCACAAAAATAATCATTTAATAGTCGATTGGTGGAATTAGGCAATTAAATTCCTTCAACTAGGTTTTTTTGAGACAACATAAGCCACTAGGTAGCTAAATCCTTCAACTACAAGCTCATAAAGGGTATGATAAAAAGGACATCCTTTATGGATGGACCTAAAACTCCCAAATGAATTATATTGATGACTATTGATACTAATATATTTATAAGCATCAAGGAAAATAAGTTAGATTGAATGCACAAAACAAGGTCACCTTTTAGCATGACAAGAAAAAAAGGCCATTTTTTATCATAGGCTTTGGAAAAAACAATTTTAAGAAAGACAACTAGCTAATGAGAACATTTCGTCCATTCAATCCCTTCTAAAATAGTAATAGTATTAAGAAAAATATACTTGGATTTATCAAAACGAGTTTTCTCAAGATGAATTGTTTGCAAAAGATAATAGTAAAACTTCATGGTAAGATATTTGGAAATAATCTTGGAGGAGGCATTCAACAAAGTAATTGCTCTCCAATTGTAGGTATCATCTAGATTGCTAGCCTTAGGTAGGAATTTAATATTAATTTTATTTATTAAAATCCCTAATGAATTGGAGTGAAAGGATCCAAAGTAAACCTTATGAATATCTTGACCCACTAAATCCCAAATAGTTTTAAATATAACTCACTTGGGAATTCATCAATGCCAAGATTTTTTTCATTGGCCATGGTGAAAATAGCCTCAAGAAGGTCCTCCTTAGTGAGCAATTGGTCACAAAGGATTTGTTGAGAGTTCAAAAAATAGAAAGGAATCATGTTTGGGGATTATCGTAGAGAATTGTCTCATCCAAGAGTATCCTCTTGATTTTTAAAGACTTCCTCATGGTGTCAAAACAAAGGCCTAAAGAGTGCCTGAAAGCTCGATCAATTTTTTTTAACTTTCTTTAATCTTTTTAAACTGGCTTGAGAAGTGTGGAAAGAAATCAAGGCCTACAAAAATTCATTAGAAACATCATTCATAATAAAGGAAAGCTTTAGTTTTATCACCTCTAGTTATATGATTTCCTACAACTTGTTTCTATTGGTAGAACTTGGCAACTTTTAGTTGTATGGTAGAAGCAAAGGGATGGAATTCCAAAGTGATGATGGCTTGGTGGTGACCTCATATGAGCAATGGAAAAAGTGATCCAAATGGAACTCATAAATGTCAAGGAAGTAAAATGTGCATTATCATTCCACAAATCAATTCAACCTATTTGATGCATTGGCCTATGCTCTAGGTTCCAAATGCATTAAATATGGGCCAACATGGCCTAACATGTTAGTACTATCCATTTTATTTTAAGTCCATATTTAACTCTATTTCTTAACTTTCTAGATCTTCTTTCAATGATACTTTCTAGTTCAATTTTAATTCATAGTTAGGTTCAACAAAAATAATTTTCCAATCAATAACATGATCAAAATTATAGTGTAATTAGGGCTAAAATACTAAGGTGAATGCAATAAAGCATATAAATCAAACCCTAATAAACAATGAAGCACAAATGAGCATAAAGACATAAAACATAAAACAATATTACCAAATCTTGATTCCACCATTGATTCACCTCTATTGCACTTCTCCATTTTTCTTGAATATGATAATTGCCCTCATATTTGAGTGTGCAATAATAAGCCTATGCCAAGTGGCTAGCAAAATATTGAAGATTGTTGTCTCACACTAGCAGCATATACTTGCATAATATGTGTAGATGTATCCCCTTGACAATGGCAAGGGTAAGGTATTTTATAGAAAAGACAAATTTGAATGAATGGTTGAGATTGGATGTCAATAAGATGTCTTAATCAATGGTCAAGATTGGAAGTTGTAGTATGAAATAGGGTTAGGGCTAAATTAGGGCAAATGATAAAGATGAAGGCTTGAGATTGAATTATGAGATAATTCAATCAAGGGCTAAGATTAAATGAGATGTCAAGAGATAAGATTTGATGTGGAAGATAAGATTGGCACAGACAAAGAGGTAATAAGAGAAATTAAATAATAAAAATTATTTAATTTAGGTGGCCAATGAATAATTAAATAATTAAAATAATTATTTAATTATAGAGGAATGTGACAAAGGGAATCTTTTGAATTAAATAATGATTTAATTAAAAATTCAAGAGTGGACCAAATTAAATAAATAAAATTTATTTAATTTAAGAGAGAAAAGGTTGATGAATAATTAAATAATTAAAAATAATTATTTAATTATAGTGGGACAAAAATTAAATAAATAAGAATTTATTTAATTTTAGACAGAAGATGACTTAATCAGTGACGTAATTAAATAAATAAAATTTATTTAATAAATCAAGGAGGAATAAAGATTAAATAATAATAATAATAATTAAAATTATTTAATTAATAGAAGAATTATGACTTTAGAAAACAATTAATTAATTAAAATTATTTAATTATCAAAGACAAAAGGGGAAATGATGGAGAATTTAGAAATCACTAGCCTAGGACAAATTTTAGTGTCTACATATAGATATATTTTTTAGGTAAATGATTGTGGTGGTAAAGTAAGGCCCTAAGCCACATTGGCTATTTTGTCTAGAAGTTTAGAAGCTCTACAAAGACAAGGATTTATCTTCGCATATTTACTAAGTTTAAATAACTTATTTTAGATTATACTCTTAGAAACACTTGATCACCAACATCAAACTATTATATATATCTTTTTGTATTAGTCCAACTTTTATACCTATCTTGATTTCATATTTTGTTTAGTATTATTAATAATGTCTCCCATTTCTTATATATTTTTATTTTTTTAACCATTTTTTTATGGATAGAATTAGACCATGAAATATGTGTATTATATTTTAGACCATGCATTGCTTCAAAGGAAAACATTTGGATGGTTGAATGATATCCTTGATTATATACAAACTCAAATAAGTGTAAATAATATTCACATGACTTAGATTTATTTGTAGTATACATTTTAAACATGTCTTCTAAGATTATATTGATGTGTTCTACTTGCCCATCTAATTTTGGATGATATGTAGTACTAGAAATTGTCCTAGTACCAAGTACAAATAAAAGTGACTTACAAAAGGAAGATGTGAATTTGGGATCTTGATCTAAAACAATATTCTTGGAAAGTTCATCTAATCTAACAATTTATTTAACAAATGTATTGACAAATATTTGACATAAAATATTTATTTTTTAAAGCAAAAGTCTACCATTTTGGTTAATCTATTTACTACTACTAGGATAGAGTTGCGACCTCTACATGTACAAGGTAAACTAGTGATAAATTATAGACTAATTGACTCTCATTTATCCTCTATAAGTGTCACACCACTATTATGTTGACTTGTGGTCACTCTATCTATTACTATGTTGTGTGGGTTGTGTTCTCTTGCTACTAGCCTTTGGATTCCTTGAAGGTTTTCGTCATTGGCCTTCATTATGCCACCCTTTTGGATTTTCAACCTAATGGGAGTGGTGCACCTTTGTCATACCAAAAATTCTCATTTGAAAATGGGACTAGGATTATAATTTCTCCTAAAAAATTAGGGTCATCCCATTTTGTTGATCAACCTTCTCATGTTGTACAAAGCTCTACCTATTTCTCTTATATTGTTATTTGTGTGTTATCTAGTTCGATCATCAAATAAGAAATGAATACATCATTTGAGGATGTGGGCATGGCTCTTTGTGCATCAAACTATGCAACATATTGCTTGATTGTATCCTACATGGATGGCATCTAAATCTAATCACCACTATCTCTCCTCAAGTGCATTAATTGCTCTCAATTTGTATCCCTCTAGGCTACTATGGCATGTCTTTATTGGGATAAAGATGCACACTTTATGAATGCCGCAATATACATCATCATGAATTGACTAATAGGATCAAAGAATGATACAAACCATCACGTGTGTGATCTTGTACCATTTTCTCTAATAAGAGAACTATCACACCTTGAGGTAGATGCTCAATCATGAGATAAATGAGTATCATCCACTTGACTACATTCTCGACATATAATCTTTCAACAACCACATATTAATAACTATAACAAAAAAAAAACATTTTCAAATGCAATATCATTACTAGTATACCTTTATCATCAACTTCCAAGTCTACATTAGTTGGTATCAAAACTACTATATCCTCAACTTCCAAGTCTACATTAGTTGGTAATTCATGACTAGTATACCTAGATCATCAACTTCAAGATCTAAATCGTCAACCTTTATTTATTAACTAAAATCAATTAATAAAAAAATATAAATATTTCATTTAATTAATCCTAGGAATTTTTCTTTTACTTTCCTTGTAATCTTTTTTGTTTTTTAAAATGGATCATAAGCATATTGATAAGCACTAATAATGTGTACAAAGGTAGTAAGATTTGGATTCACTCAAAATTCTTACAAGATAAACACAATTTGTAAGACTCCCATTTCAAGTGCTCATCTACAATCCCTCCTAACTAGTAGAATTTCATCCCTTAAAACTCCCCACTATGCACCGGATCAAAAGTCAGAAAATGAAATTGTTTTTGAGGGCCCCACAAAACATCTAGAGCATTGTCTCATCTAAGAGTTTCCTACTCCTCTTGAGTTGCAAATTCTGACTTGTGGTGTCAAGCAAAGGCCTAGAGAATGCTTGGAAGCTCAAAAAAAATAAATTATCCTTCTTTAATATTTGTAATGGCTTGAGAAGTATGGAAAACATGCAAGTCTTACAAAAATTCCCTAGAAACATTATTCCTAATGAAGGAAAGCTTTAGTTTGAGCACCTTTAGCTATATGATTTCCTACAACTTGCTTCTATTTGGTAGAACTTGGTAGCATTTAGTTGTAGGGTAGAGGAAAAGGGATGAGCTTCTGAAGTGATGATGGTTTGGTAGAGCTCTAAGGTGGTGGCCTTGTATGAGAGGTGGCAAAAGTGAGCCAACTAGAACCCATAAATGTGGAGGAAGTGAGATGTGTATTTGACAGATCATTCCACCAAGCAATCTAACCTATTTGATGCATGGGTCTACACACTCTAGGTTTCAAATGCACTAGATATGGGCCAACATGGCCTAACATGTCAATATTGTCCATTTTATTTTAACTTTATCTTTAATTCTATTTCTTAACTTTTTAGATCTTATTTCAGTAATAATTTCTAGTTGAATTTTAATTTCTTAATTAGGTTCAACAAAAATACTTTTCCAATCAATAACATGATCAAAAGTATAGATATATTTTTTTAGTAAATGATTATGGTGGCAAAGTAAGACTCTAAGCCACATTGGAAATTTTGTCTAGAATTTTAAAAGGTCTACAAAGACAAGGAGTTATTTTAGCATATTTACTAAGTTTTAAATAACTTATTTTAGATTATACTTTTAGAAATACTTGATCACCAACATCACACTATTAGATATATATCTCTTTGTATTAGCCCAACTTTTATATCTATCTTGATTGCATGTTTTGTTTAGTATTATTAATACTTTTTTCCAATTCTTATATACTTTTATTTTTGTACCAAAATTTATGGATAGAATTAAACCATGAAATAGTTGTATTATGATTTAGTATGTTTCTTCAAAGGGAAACATTTGGACAATTGAATGATATCCTTGATTATATGCGAACTCGTCTAAGTGTAAATAATCTTCAAATGACTCAAGTTTATTTGCAGTATACATTCTTAACATGTCTTCTAAGATTATATTGATTTGTTCTATTTTCCCATCTAATTTACGATGATATGTAGTGTTGGAATAAACAAATCATTATTTGATAATTAATTATTAGAGGCTTTTTACTTTAGTTCACTTAAGCTAAAATTAGGAGTTTCTTCTTAATCTTTAGTTTAATTCTTAGTATTAGATTAGACTAAATTTAGGACAAGTTGTCTCATTGCATGAGATTTATACACTTGGCCCTATCTTGTTTAACCCTCATGTAGGGTTTGCTTGTGCATTGCTTATATAACCGTGCATGTTCATTTGTAATGTTCATCCAGGTTATTTGCATCAATATAATTCTCATGTTATTGAGCACAATCTTACTTTCAAATCTTCTCTATTGTGATAGGTAATTGCTTGGAGGTGTTTCATGGGAGCTATGGATTGAATCAGTCAATTCCAACATGGTATAAGAGCCCAGATTTGCAGCCCCCTATTCAATTTCTAAAGAGAGATGACCTTGAGCTTTTTCTAGTGCATCTTGGAGCAAAATCGTCATCACCATCACAATCAAGAGGCTGATTGCACAAATTTTGATATATAATTTGACTAGTTTTGGATCACGAGCAAAAAAAGTAATTTTTTTGGTTATGGAGACCATACGACCTCCAAAACCCTGATCCGTACGATGAGAATTTCAAATATATATATATATATATATATACCGCACCACCCAGTCACCATCATCGAAGTGATGCTCACAAGCGGTGCCGCCAGTATTCAAATGTCGTCGCCACTGTAGCCCTTGAGGGCTTAAAGACATAAGCGCCTAGTCATTGGGTAACCACCCGCTCCAATCTCAGCCCCCCACCGTCTCTTCAACCCTTGCAAGGGTCACGTGTGTGACCAGGGGCCCATAAATTTAGCCCCCTATGATAGCAGTCGGTCTTGCATTGGACCAAGCACCTTCATTTTTTAGCCCTTTAAGCACCCTGAGGGCCAAATATGGCATTTTTGAGCAATTTCGATAAATCAAGTGTAAAATGGGCATACGGTCTCCATTTTTAGCAAACGGGATATCATTGGAAAGGTGATTTTGATGCTGATCCAAAGGTGCCAGTATTTATTTCATATTTTTCTCGTGTTTTAATCTACAAGCCTATGAAGTCAACCCTTGTTGTTTTCACTTTGGAGGGCATAACTTTTGCCTCGGTTATTCATTTTCCTCGATTCAAGCGACATCGAAAAACTAATTCAGTCCTCTACATAGATATTAGACCTCTTTTTTCTAGAAATTTAACTAGGTATTTCTTATTTCAATCAGATCTTAGATCTTCCTTTTTTGGTTATTTTCTTGGAAACGTGTAAAAAAAGTCATTTTTTTGGATTCCACAGGGAATTTTTTGGCATTAAGGGGGTCTATACTACTGCATCAGTTTATTACAATATTATTTCATCATGGATCAAATTTGGATTACTCTGCTTACTCCATACAACTATTATAGTTGGAAATCACAAATTGAGATAAATCTAAAGAAAGCAGGGCTACACAGAGCTACCATGGGAACATAACTTGAACCTACAGGAGTTTCTAAGAAGAAAAAGTGGTTTAATAGAGGTGATGAAGCTTTTGGTACATTATGCTAGTCTATGTCTCCTGATATTCTCTTTCATGTTGAATCTTTCTCAACACCTAATCAGATCTAGACTCAATTGGAGTACTTGTTTGAGAAGCAAGATACTATGAGAGGATTTCAGTTGGAGAATGAGCTTATTAGTTTGGCTCCTCAAGATTTTGATAGCATTCAGGACTTCTTCACCAAGCTCAAGTCTCACATATTACAGTTGAAATAGTGTGGTATTGAGAAGAATGACACTTAGTTGGTTCTTTCTATCCTTGCCAAGTTTGGTCCTAATTATTCAGTTTTTGTTTCTACATTTTATGCCACAAAAGATTCACTTGGTATCGGATTCACTATCCCTTCACTTGATTATTTTTCTAAATCACTGACTTGGGAGCAAGAAAATTTGGCACAAATGGTCTCATTGAAATCTCCAACATCAAAGGCTCTTATTGCATCTCCAAGTACTACAAATCAAAAGGCTTCTAATGGTAAAGGCAAGAAACCAAAGTAGAAGGATTCCAAGTACAATGAGCAAGCCAAGGAATCAAAATCACATGATACATCATATTATTCTACCTCTTCAAAGAGGGATGAACATCTAAGAAGGATCGACCTATGTGTGAATATTGCACAAAGAAATGACACGATGAGCATCAATGTTATGCAAAGCAGATTGATGAGTTGAAACAACTTCTTTATAAGAACAAAATTTAGTTGCATTTATCCTCTTCCTCCACAACATCACCTTCACAATTAGGTTTAGCCAGAATGGCATGCAAAGAAGATGAAAAGAAGAAAGTCCATGCTCTCCTTGCATCCACAAATCTTTAATCTAGTAGATGTCGTCTTGATTCAAGAGCATCAAATCACATGGTTGCATCTTTGGGTATGTACTCTTCATATGGGCCTTGCTCTTTTCCACATATTTTGATGGGGAACAACACTTACATGAATGGTATTGGGAAAGGATCCATAGATGTTGATGATGACACATTTCACGATGTAATTTATGTTCCTTCATTGAATTCTAATATCCTTTCCATCTATCAAATTACACATACTAGGGCAGGTAAGACCGTAGAGTTCAAACCCGATTTAGTGCTTATCAAAGATCTAGACACTAGAGATATTCTTATAGTCGGGACCATAGATCATGCCTCTCGATTGTATGCATTCTCACATTTTGCTCCAGATGAGAAAGCACCATCATTGATTGGTCATCACTGGGTGAACCCACAAAAGTGGTTTATAATTGGAGTGAGGAAGGAAAAGTTAAAAACAATGACCACATGCCAAAAAATTTCATTTTTGGGGTTTGAACGAACCTAAACAGGGTTCGAGCGAACCCATTCAATTATCTTCCCACCATTCCAACAAAAAAACCTAAAGGAAACCCTTTTTGAAAGGGGGTTCAAATGAACCCTGGTTCAAGCGAACCCCTAGGGGTTTGCTCGAACCCCCATTTCCCTCCTCCCCCTTAAGTGGTAAAAAATTCCAGAATTTTGCACTTCGAAGCTCGAGTTGAGGATGAAAATGGAGACTTCACAAACCCAATTGGATGATGGTAGTCCTCATAATGAGCTATCCAACGAATATAATTTTAATATGTTTTGTTTTTATTATGTATTTTGCTTTTTAGTTTTATTAAACATAGGTTTTTCACCGAAAATCATGCTCTTTGTTATACACATGTGGAAAAATAGCAGATTATCAGAATAAAATTTTGAAAAATATGTTCAGGCTGGGTATTGATGTCCTTGATCCATTAAAAAAAAATTGTATTTCGATACATACAAATTTTTTTTTATGTTGTATATGGTCTATCTATGTCTGAATTGTAATTGGTTTGACTTCGAAACTTGATTAGAGAAAAAATATGTAATAAAACACTATGAAACCAAATTTACTGGTTAGATATCGTAGTTACAAATCCAAATTTGAAAAAATTAGAATTTTATCCTTCATACAAAAAAATTTATGTTGTATACGGTGAGCGTCACTCCTTAAAAAAGTTGTTTAAAAAAAAAACTAGTTTTCAAAGGAGATAGAAAAAGAAGTGCAATCTGATTCCAAAAACATTGAAAAAAAAATATATTTAGAATCTATAGACAAAACGTCACAAATCACTAGTTTTCATCATCTTCAAATTCCTCACGGTTTAGCCGTTGTAGGAGCCCGAAAGTGAAGATTTAGTTAAAAAAATTAGTTCAGTGTCCAGTTTTCCCAAAAATTGTAAACCAGTATTGTGGGATTACCCCACTTTCATGCATCTAGAGTGGATCATGTTGGAAAAAAAGGATAGACAACTAAGTGGGGGGGTGAATCAGTTGTTACAGAATTTAAAACTATTCAACCTTAATCAACCTTTAATCTCAAATCTAATAATTAACAGTGAAAGCATAAATCAACAACATATCAGAGACACAAGAACACCAAGATTTTATACGAGGAAAATATGTTAGAGGAAAAACCATGGTGGATGTTAGTCCACAAGATTATACCTTGTTAGAAGTATAATGAAAAATGAATAGGGAATGCACATGCATTCAGGCACACTGCCTAGAGCTCACTACTCAAAGGGAAGGCTCACTGCCTTACACAGAACAATCAAATTAAATCCATCTGATGAGGTTGAACTAAGAAATTAGTTTCTACAAAAGTTTGATGACAATTTCGGTTAGGCACAAAAACACTTCTTCACACTTCGCTCAATCTTCTTTACACTCTACTCTGAAATCAAATGATCTAATATTTATTCACACATATCACATAGACACCACACACTCACACTTACACACTCTCTAAAATGAAGAAACAATCGTTCTTATTTATCCACTACATGAACTTACATCAACAACTTAGTCAGCCACAAATAAAAGAATAAATTACAACTGTCGGCCCAATTCATGAACAAATCTTAGTGTGCACCAACCTAAGTTAGTCACATAGTAATGAAGACCTAAATCAACATCCTCAAACATGCCACACAATAAAATATTAATCCATAAGGATCCGCAACACGCTACCACCAACATGTCATCCAAGAACATAAAAAATTCGAGCACCCAAAGGAAAATATTTGATCATGAACACACCGATCAACGCGGATGTACCACAATGATAGAGCACGATCTAGAAACATCACAGTAGCATACACAATAACTCAATTTACCAGAATTGCATTCTCTTCTTCCAAAAACACCTGCTATAGTAACAAGATAACTGTAGGAACTCAAAAACTTATAACTTTCTCCAATCTTGATGTGTACCACTGAAACTTTTAGACAACATACTAGATAGGCTAAAAAAAACCCTTTAATGTGTGCCTTCTGATCATCAACACACAAAAATTTCCATCACTGTAACCTTCTCAACTTCACAGATTGCCTGTAATATATTTATTACAATTTTCTCAATATCCTCGACATATACAACCTTCAGAATTATCAATGTTAATAGTGTTGATATCAATGACAACCACATATCAGTTTCACAACCACAAAATACAACAATCTCCCCCTTTGGCATTGATGACAACACATGATGTGAAAAATACCATCAACACAACTAACTCTTCACAAACACTTTTCTTCTCCTTTGTTCTACACTTCTCCCTCTTCGTACTTATTGCACTTCTCCCCCTTTCTTCTACAAAGGTTTTTCACATTACACTTCTCCCCCTTTGACATCAATGGTAAAGGTACACAAGCTCTGAACCACATATCCTCTGAATCGTTTGACTACTCCCCCTGAGTAGCAGCCACCACAACATCAATCTGAAACAAGATTTGACTGTAGGTGCATGGATTGATGCAAAGACTTGCATCTTAATTCATATTAGGAGGGGAAATCACCCCTAAGTTGCCTTTGAGATACTCAAAATTATCCTTAGGCAACAGTTTACTAAAGATATCTTCAATTTATTCCTTAGTGGGCACATATTCCAATCTGACCTCTTTATCACTCACCTTGTCTCTCAAAAATTGATACTTGATAGATATATGTTTTGTCTTTGAGTGTAGCACTAGATTCTTAGAAAATTTTATGGCACTTGAATTGTCACAAAATATGGCAATAGGCTCATCATACTCAACTCTGATATCTCTCAACATCTACTTCATCCACAACACTTGAGTACAGTTATTTGCAGCAACAATATATTCTGCCTCAGTAGTAGATAAGGAAATAGAATTATGTTTTTTTACTTAGCCAAGACACCAACTTCTTCCCCAAGAAGAATGCACCACCACTTGTACTTTTCCTGTCATCCACATCTCTCGCCCAATCTGCATCTATAAAGGAATTTAGAGTAAGATCATCATCCTTAGGATACCAAAGACCAAAATCAACTGTTCCTTTTAAGTATCTAAAAATTATTTTTACTGCACTCACATGTGATTCCTTCAGATTAGCTTGATATCTAGCAACCATGCACACAACATTCATGATGTCTGGTCTAGTCTGAGTCAAATAAAGAAATCCACCAATCATTGACCTATATCTTGTTTGATTAGCTTTAGGAGAATCATCACTTTGTGTTAGTTTGCATCTGGCTACCATGGGTGTACCAACTAGCTTTGAGTCTTCCATCCCAAACTTTTTCAGTAACTCTCTTACATATTTGGACTGGGAAATAAAGATTCCATCATCTAACTGAGTAATTTGCAATCCTAAAAATAATTCCAGTTCTCCTATCATTGACATTTCAAATTCACTTTTCATTTCATCAACAACCTTCATGCATAAGCCATCATCACCTTCAAAAATAATTTCATCAACAAAGACTTCAATTATCAATTCTTTATCCTGATCCAGCTTGAAATACAGATTGTTGTCAACAATACCTTTATTGAATCCAAGTTTCAACAAGTATTTATCTAATCTAGCATACCATGCTCCAATGGCTTGTTTGAGTCCATATAGTGCTTTCTTCAATCAACAAACCATGTCTTTTTCATCAGTCAGTTGAAATCCATCTGGTTGCTCAACATAAAATTCTTCTAATTCACCATTCATGAATGTTGAATTTACATCCATTTGATAGACTTTGTGATTCTTGAAAGTAGCATAAGCAAGAAATAACCTTACAACTTCAATTCTAGCAACATGGGCAAAGGTTTCTTCAAAATCAATACCTTCCATCTGTGAGTATCCTTTACATACCAGTCTTGCCTTGTTTCTAACTACTTCACCTTGCTCATTCAGCTTATTCTGAAAGACCCATTTGGTTCCAATCACAATTTTGTCTTGAGGTCTACAAACAAGAAACCATGTATCATTTTTCTCTATCTGCATCGGTTCTTCCTTCATTGCTTCCATCCAATACTCATCTTTACATGCTTCATTGACATTACTAGGCTCAGTTTTGGAAATCAGGCAATATTCTTTTGTAATTCTTCTTCTAGTTTGCACACCTTTGTTATTGTCTCCTATGATCTGACTTTTAGAATGATTTCGCTTTACATACCTTGGAATTTTGGGTTCTTCTGCATTCCCACTATCTTCTCCTTCATGATTTTCTTGATTTATCATAACACTTTGAATTTGATTCTATGTTTGCACATTCTTTCCATTATCAGTACTATCTTTTTGGTCACCTGAATCATATCCACAAGACCTAGATGATCTGGCAGTGTCTTCATCAACTCTGACGTTTGCACTTTCAACTATTTTCTTTAGTCTTTTATTGTAACACCGATAGGCTTTGCTCTTAGTAGAGTAACCCAGAAATATTCCTTCATCACTTCTAGCTTCAAATTTTCCTATATCTTCATCTCTTTTGATATAACATCTACTTCCAAAGATTTTGAAATATTTGATAATGGGATTATAACCAAACCACAACTCGAAAGGGGTCTTACCAAAATTACCATTGACATTCACCCGGTTAATAGTGTTGACATCAATGACAACCACATATCAACAACACAACCAAAACATCCAACAGATCAAACATTTGAGGAGAGATTTGGTCACTTGAACTTTAGTGTACTTCCATCGTCCACTTTGGTTCCTGAGACTTGTGTTGGGCTTCTTCCTCCTACACCTCCTACATCTTTAGAGTTTAGTTCTTTTCAGCAGGATTTTTTCAAGCTTTCAGTTTCAGTTTTGTGGGATGACTACTTGCTTGACATTGTAGAGTTATTCATTGAGTCACACATTGTTGATATTGGGGACACCATTGAGGATATTCACTTCCTCTTCGATGATGGATATAGCCCACCAGTCATCACATCAACATTGCCTTTGGAGGTTGTTCTACATGCATCTCCATAGTTGCTTGATTCAGCTTCATTTGATTCAGACATGTGGACCTTTGATCATTCTTCCATGCCATCCATCATGAGACCATTTCTCGGGTGAGAGTTTCTTCTTCACACACCATTTGATGTGTTTCTTCCTAAGGGGAGGAACAATGTTTAGTTGGATCATCTTTAGAATCCTCTTTCAAGCATTCACTTTTGGCAAAGGAGCTTCTACCTTATGGGGGGATTCAAAGTCTCATTCTTTCTCTCCTATGGGGATGATATTGTTTGTACTTATGTGACTGAAGCAAAACTTGGGGGGACTTTTGAATCCTACTTTTCTTAGTCACATGTATGATTTCATTTTTTTTTTTTTGGAGGAGTTTTTCCCACGAGGTTTTCTCCTTTTCTCTAGTTATAAGAGATTTTAGTTGCTTGTTCATGGGTAGCTCATCAGGCCTTGTAGCCAAGGCCCATTCTACATTCATTTAGCTTCCTTTATTAGTGTTTAGTTTCTCCCTAAGTTGATCTTAAGGGGGGTGTTGGAGTAAACAAGTCATTATATGATAATTAATTAATCATCAATTAATTATTAGAGGCTTTTTAATTTAGTTCACTTAAGCTAAACTTAGGAGTTTCTTCTTAATCTTTAGTTTGATTCTTATTATTAGATTGGACTAAATTTAGGACAAGTTGTCTCATTGCATGAGATTTGCACACTTGTCTCTATCTTTTTTAATCCACATGTAGGGTTTACTTGTGCATTGCTTATATAATCATGCACATTTATTTGTAATATTCATCCAAGTTATTTGCATCAATATAATTCTCGGGTTATTGAGCACAATCTTTCTTCCAGATCTTCTCTATTGTGATAGGTAATTGTTTGCAGGTGTTTCATGAGAGCTATGTATTGAATCAGTCAATTTAAACATGTACTACTAAAAATTATCCTAGTACCAGGTGTAAATAAAAGTGACTTCCAAAAGGAAGATGTGAATCTAGGATCTTGATCCAAAATAATATTCTTGAAAATTTCATGTAATCTAACAATTTATTTAACAAATATATGGGCAATATCTGGCATAAAATATTTGATTTGTATAAGTAAAAAGTGTTTCATTTCATTTAATCTATTTACTATTGTTGGGATAGAGTCACGACCTTTACATGTACAAGGTAAACTAGCGATAAATTACATACTAATTGATTCTCATTTCTAGTGTTGTTGCAAGTCCTCTATAGGTTGTCACGCTACTATTTTGTTGACTTGTGGTCTCTTTATCTATTATTGTGTTGTGTGGGGTGTGTTCTCTTGTTGCTAGCCTTTGTCTTCCTTATGATTTTTCACCAGTAGTCTCCATTAGGTTGCCTTTTTGGTTTTTTTAATGAAATGGGAATGGTGTTACTTTGTCCTACCAATAATTCTCATCTATGAATGGGACTGGGATTAGAATCTCTCTTAAAAAATTAGGGCCATCCCATGTAATTGATCGACCTCCCCATGTATTGTACAAAGCTCTACATATTGCTCTTATATGGTTATTTGTGTGTTATCTAGTTGTCTCATCAAATAAGAAATGGATGCATCATTTGTAGATGTGGGCATGACTCTGTGCATCAAATTATGCTACCTCTTGCTTGATCCTATCCCTCTCTACATGGATGACATCTAGATCTAATCACCACTAACTCCGCTCCTCCACTAGCTACACTTCAGTTATATCACTCTAGGCTAATATCTTGTGTCTTTCTTAGAATATAGATGCACACTTTATAGATGCTACCCTATACATCATCATGACTTGACTATTAAGGTCAAAGAATGATATAAGCCATCATGTGTGTGATGTTGTATTGTTTGCTCTATTAAGCGAACTAGCACACCTTGAGATAGATGGTCAATCATAAGATAAACAAGTGCCACCACTCAACTACACCCCCTATATGCAATCTTTTAATAGCCACATATTGATAACTATAGCAAAAATAAGGATATTTTCAAATGCAATATCATAACTAGTATACCTAGATCACTGACTTCCAAGTCTACATTAGTTGGTATCATAATTACTATTCCAAGTACAACTTTATGAATTTGCTACCCTATACATCATCTTGACTTGACTAACAAGGTCAAAGAATGATATAAGCCATCATATGTGTGATGTTGTATTGTTTGCTCTATTAAGAGAACTAGCACACCTTGAGATAGATGCCCAATCATAAGATTAACAAGTGTCACCAACTTAACTATACCCCTTATATGCAATCTTTCAATAACCACATATTGATAACTATAACAAAAATAAGGACATTTTCAAATACAATATCATAACTAGTATACCTAGATCATTGACTTCCAAGTCTACATTAGTTGGTATAATAACTATTATTCCAATTAGAACTTTATGGATGCTACCCTATACATCATCATGACTTGACTAATAAGGTCAAAGAATGATATAAGCCATCATGTGTGTGATGTTGTATTGTTTGCTCTATTAAGAGAACTAGCACACCTTGAAATCAATGGCCAATCATACGATAAACAAGTGTCACCCACTCAACTACACCCCCTTTATGCAACCTTTCAATAGCCACATATTGATAATTGTAGCAAAAATAAGGACATATTCAAATGCAATATCACAACTAGTATACCTAGATTGTCCACTTCCAAGTCTATATTAGTTGATATCATAACTACTATTCCAAGTCTACATTGGTTGGTAATGCATGACTAGTATACCTAGACCATCAACTTCAAGATCTAAATCATCAACTTTTATTTATTAACTAAAGGCAATTCATAAAAATATATATATAATTCATTTAATTAATCTGAATTAATTCTAAGAATCTTTTTTTTACTTTCCTTGTAATCTTTTTGCTTTTCCCTTTTTTTTTAAAGAAAGTATAATATTTCTTTTCTGCGCGGGAATTTTACAGCGGACCTAAGAAATTAGGTTACCTCCATTATAGAAAAAGTTTAAATGGGTCGTGAGCGTATTGATAAGCACTGATAACGTGTACAAAGGTAGTAAGATTAGGATTCACTCGGAATTCTCACAAGAAAAACTCAATTTTTTTTTAAGAATCCCATTTCAAGCGCTCATCTACCTACAATCCCTCGTAACCAGTAGAATTTCATCCCCTAAAACTACCCCCATTTGCCGGATCAAAAGTCGGTGAAGGAATTAATGCCAGAAAATGAAATTATTTTGGGGACCCCACAAAACAAGGATACAGACAAAAGTGAAACTCATCGACTGTATTCTCATCTAATCCTCGTTTCAGGAGACTAAATCCGGCAGCAATTGTAGTGTTTTCTTGACATTTGAGGTGTGGTCCAATCGGCCAAGTGGACTAGAGAAAAATGTACGTGTCTTCCAGTCAAAAGTGTTTTTGGGAACTAGTAGAAAAGATCGCTTCCTTCGATTGGAAATTGAGGCATAGAAGAGTTCTAAGTTTGGTAAAGAGATGACCTGTCTCACGTGGCACTGGAGATAATTTCTCATGGGCACGTTTTGTCAGTGTATTAAAGCTGTGAAGTGGGTGTACTGGCTCTGGCCCAACCAAGCTCCGTTGGTAGAAACAATGGCTTGGGTGTGTTGTAAATCAGTTGTTTTGTTGTTGCTGGCTCTGGGCTTCTCTGGTGTTGTTTGCAGTGGAGAGGATTCAGTTCTGAGTGAGATCTCCTCAAGGAACTTGCTGCAGAATGGACTGGGTGCGACCCCTCCAATGGGGTGAGATTGCATGGCCCCTCGTGACTCGTTGTGTTGATGTGGATATGGAGATCTTGTTAGATCAATGAAGTTTACTGTGGTGATGTGACTTGTTTTGTCTTTTCTTTTTTTGCTGTTGGTGGGTGTTGCAGATGGAATAGTTGGAACCACTTTCAATGTGATATCGATGAGAGCATTATTAAGCAAACTGGTATGCAGTGGCTAGTGAATGCTCAGTCTAACCAACGATTGATTGCTTTGTTTAGATACTCAAGCTCAATAACAAACAATGCATAACACAAGATATGTTGCTTTGCTTAAAAATTTATTGTTAGCTTCATAAAAATGAAGTATTGGGAATCCTACCAAGTTCATTTTTTGACTTTGTTTTCTTGGTCCCTGCAGCTGATGCATTGGTTTCAACTGGCTTGAACAAACTTGGATATGAGTATGTGAATATAGGTAAATCTAGTCTGCTTGTACATGGATACAAGTAAAACATGTTATATGAATTGGAGCAAATTTTTGCATTCTTATAGCCTTCGACCCAGTTCATCGCTAGAAAGTATTCCTCTGTGTGCTTAGATCTGGGATCAAGGCTTGACAATGTTTTGGGTTACTGTATTGCTAATGTGTGTATTCTTGGTGATTTGAATTCTTCATATTGGATCAACCAGATGATTGCTGGGGGGAACTCAAGCGAGATAAAAATGTGTGTCTTCACATCCAACAGAGTTTTTATAGTGATTTTATGTTTTTAATTGTTCTCTGTGAGTAAGCCAGACTATCAACTAATTGCATGTTGAATCTCTCTGATTTCACAGGGAAAATTGGTTCCAAAAGCTACGACATTCCCATCTGGCATCAAGGCGCTATCTGACTATGTTCACAGTAAAGGTCTCAAATTGGGGATATATTCAGATGCTGGGTATGGAAAGCAGAGATCTATTTTCTGAAATTGTGCAGGCTAGAAGTATCATATCACATTTCTTAATCGTTGCTATTTTTTCTGAATTTCCTTCACTTTTCAGATACTATACTTGTGCCAAGAAACAACCAGGTTCCTTAGGATATGAGGAAATAGATGCAGAGTCATTTGCTGAATGGGTACATCCACCTCATCCTCCAACAGTCCCAAGTTAATGTAAGTTTTGAACAAATGAAATTGGCCTGACTGATTGTTGTTCATGACAGGGAGTGGACTATCTCAAATATGACAACTGCAACACGGATGGCAGTAAACCAGAAGTTCGGTATGTCTGTCTTTGTTATCCTTCAAGATCTACTTGGGTCATCCAAAGGAGTGTGCTCAAAGTAGCGACAGTGTTATAGTTATGGACTGCGTTTAGTGATGGGTGTTTAAGATTAGAATAAACTGTTCTCCAATTTTTCCTGTGGACCAATTAGCTAAGTATAGGGTGTTTAAGATAAGAATACATTGTTCACCAATCTTTCCTGTGGACCAATTAGCTAAGTATAGGGTGTTTAAGATAAGAATACATTGTTCACCAATCTTTCCTGTGGACCAATTAACTAAGTATACTTTATTTTTGCATCAAATTACAGATACCCGGTAATGAGAGATGCACTTCTCAAAACAGGGCGTCCGATATTTTACTCTCTGTGTGAATGGTAATGCTTTTAGCTATTTGCATCATAGAATTACCCCTGGTTATAAATCTAAATCTTCCTGTTAATGTCATGTTGATACTTAACATGATGTTCTTGCAGGGGAGTAGACCATCCTGCTAGGTGGGGCGAGAAAGTTGGAAATAGCTGGAGAACAACACAAGACATTAACAACAGTTGGATTAGGTGATAAGCTCAATCCCAAATTCATGGATTGCTATGCTGCTTTACAAATCACCCTTATGGTAGACTAATTGTTCTGAGTATGGATGCTTAAGTGTTTAATTTGGTGCAGCATATCTTCTCGAGCAGATCTTAACAACAAATGGGCAGATTATGCAGGACCAGGTGGATGGAATGGTGAGGACTTTCCCAATTACAGAGAAATGCAACTGATTATTGCACATCAATTGAATTTGACTGATAACTGGGCAAAAAATTGTTTCTTTGTACTGGCCTAAAACTTAAATTACCACTAGCAAGTCCAGATTGCACCCATTTTAATTTCTGTAATCATTCATCTTAGCCTACTTAAGGTTCAAATATAGATAGTCGCTGTTCACATAAAAGATTTTAACAAAGAATTAATCATTCCTTTTTTAGCCTTTATGCTCTGCTACATTGTCCTAACCTTATGCCATGTAACCAGTCATACTCATTATGCATTTGTGGATCAGATCCTGACATGTTGGAGGTAGGAAATGGTAACGTGAGCAGAGAAGAATACCGTTCACATTTCAGCCTCTGGGCCCTAATGAAGGTACACTTATTTTATCTTCTATTCTTAATCTTTACATGTTTGTAGATGCTCATGTATAAATTTACTTGGGAGCCATTACTAGAAAAATGCCATATCAGATCTTGACCGGGAAACATGGAGTTTGTTGAATTGAACCCTCACTCAAAATATGTTTCTGTTTCATTAAAAATTACCTATGGAACATGAATATGGCTAAAACAAGTATTCAGAGTCCTTCCTGCTTATCTAATCAAAAACTAAATACTGAATGACGATGATAAACAATTTGATATGCCATTTTGCCTTAATCATGATTGCAGGCGCCATTGCTGATTGGATGTGATGTGAGATCCATGACTCCAGGGACATTTGAGATTCTTAGCAATGCAGAAGTGATTGCAGTCAATCAAGGTAAGACGCTTTTTAATTTATTTCTACTAGAATGGTGTGCATCTAGGTCTAGCTCTTTATTCTAATCACAGTGCTTAAAGGTTCACTGGAGTAAATGGGTTGGAATCAGTTCCAATTGTTATAAACTATGCCTAATCGTACACCCTCTCACCAAGGTTCACCACAATAAACATATCCAAGTCCCATTCTTTCACATCAAAGGAAGAAGATGAGAACTGACTCCTAATCCCCTGTCTTCAAATTCTCTGCAGACCCATTGGGAGTACAAGGAAAAAAAGTGGCCAAATATGACGATCTTGAGGTATTCATGTTCATCACAGATTGTTTGATTCTAATAATACTCTCACAGTATATGCCATTTATATATATTGTACCTTGAAGTATTATCAAATGGTTTATGCAGGTGTGGGCAGGGCCTTTATCCAACAATCGTGTGGCTGTAATCCTATGGAACAGAAGTGAGTCAAGAGCTATGATCACAGCCAAATGGGAGAAGATTGGTCTCCAGCCTGTAGAAGAAGTTAGTGTCAGGAACTTATGGAAGGTAATATAGTACCCCCTAAGCACAAATTTCGTTGCTATGATATAAGATTGACACAAACAAGAGCCTGCATAGCGGAGTTGGTTTGGGTCATGGGTTTGCTCCTCTTTTGTTTCGGGTTCGACCCCACTCCTGGATTTATCCGGTTGGGATTGGCTTGCAGACTGTTAGGTCCCCGCAAGGACTAGTCTCGCCTCAGCTCGCTCCCTTGGACGCTGGGCTGGATCGTGAAGATATCCCTGTCGTTAACAAAAAAAAAATTGACACAAACAAAGATAACATTGAGAATGATGAATGACCCTAGAGTCAAATCAGATTTGTCCATACTCTTTGAAGCCCACACAGACCAATATGATTGAAAGGACCTTTAGAGTACTAGTCTTTATATTCTGAATGTTAAATGGCATTTCAAAGTACTGATATATCATGGCATTGATATTTTGATTTTGCAGCATAGAAATGAGGCAGGTACCCACAAAGGGAGTCTGACAGCATCAGTGAAACCACATGCTGTTAAAATGTATATTTTAACAAGAATTCATCAGTAAATCATTGCCAATAAGATTTTCTCAACACAAGTTGAACTGATAACTGGTGGGGTTCATCTTGATTCTTCATAACAGTAGTTCATTTTGGCAAAATCTGTAAGAGTCCCCTGGCAAAAAGCATCAATATTGAAATAAAGCTGTCAGGCATTCTTTGGATCTATTTGGTCCTCTGGCTTAAGGCTGAAAAGCTTATGAAATATGTACAAACATTTATATTATTTTTACGTTTGTAATAAAATGCATGAAAAATAAAAAGATCGAGTGTGGAAAATCTTGTGTGTGTGTGTTTTTTTTTTTTTTAATTTTTTAATTTTTAAATAAGTGCATTGGAATGTGTATTGGTAACGACCACTTGATGCCATAGGACCCAACAATATAATTCAATTATATTCTCGAAGTTGTTGAAAGTCTTTTTGGTTGCTATTATTTATTTTTAATTATTAAATATCATTGGATCTTCTCTACGAGGGAAAGCCACAAACTATAAACAAATTAAATAACATTACAATTGGCTCATATTCTCTTTGATAAATGTTATTTTATTGGGGCTTGGTCGATGGCATCTACACTATTAGTGAGCTTTTTGCCAGAAAAGTTTGAGAATAAAGATCTAAACAATTAAATATTAAATAAAAAACTGTAATTGGAAGTAATTTTTTTTGGGTTAATTTAGGTTAGATAAATAAATGTAATCAAAACATTAATTTATAGATTAAAGTGAATATTTTTTTGGGTATGATAAAGTATGTAAATTAATAATATTTTCTTAAAGTAACATAGATTTCATTTATCTAGTAGTAAAAAAAAGATAATCTAAGTATTGCTCAATGTCTAAAATCTTGTGTAGAATTGTAGTCTATTTAGGGTCAATTTTGTAATTTTGGGTCATATCTTTGTCATGTGATTTTAATCTCTAACATGGGTGTTGATTTGACACACTATGCAATTCTCATATTTGATGCATTATATTGTACTCCTCGTTGACTATTAAAGACTAGTGATATGTAAAAATACCTTAGAGAGATTGCTAGATCACAAGTATTGAGTTCCTCTAAGTTGATCTCCTTGATTGGATTGGCTTTATGGTCATAAAAAAGATTGGTAGACAACAATTAATGGTGCAAGTGATCTAGATTTTGATTCTAATGCAAAGTATTGTTCCTTTAAAAGCTCTAAGTCAAAATATTCATGTTAAAAGCTCCTTGTATGCTCTAGGATTTGGAATGACAATAGGAGGTGAATTTATGCCTAAACGAATGTCTTTAAATATCAAGACATAATGAATTTTTGCATAAGTGTGTACTAAGTTGACTCCCGACGATTATGAGCAAATGATAAAAGTCAATTATTGAAATTTAAAAAAAATGAATTTGGGTTAGATCTACATCATGTGGGACCAATCCCACATGTTAGAGAAATGACCTAGGAGAGGGAACATGATATATGGGGATTGGGAATGGATTCATGGAAATTAGGGATGAGGGAAAAAGTGCAAATAGAGTAGGGATAATGATAGATGCATGGAAGTGTGTGTGCAAGTGACCATGAATAGGGATCAAGGAAAGAGCCACACCTAGTACAATTGTGCTTCATGTCACTATGTAATCATATTAAGAAATAACTCTAAAAATATATATTTTTCTTTGTTTTTATATGTATTTTGAGAGCACTCAACCACAAAGAGGTTTTCAAGTGTTTCCTTGTTTATTGTTCATTTATTTTCTCCACATAAATGATGTAAATATTTTCATTAGGCATATTTATTTACACTTTCATTTTTTGGTATACTATTGGTACATTCATTTTTCTAGTTTTTCATATTGGGTGAATTACTAGGCATGATTAAGATTTTTTGGAAACTTTTTAATATTATGGGTCATACATACATCCACATGATGCATTGGCACCCCAGGTATTGACCTTATACACTTGATGCCAAGTTCTTCTCTATTGATTTTTTTTTGTTTTATTTTTATTTATCAATTATGTACTTTAGATTCTAGCCAATTAAAATGTGCATTCCCATCTCATATTAATGCAAAGTTAAATTTGAAGTAGATTAATTTTTTCCTTCTATAGTAGGTTGTCCATACTTATAGGTTGCATGGATAACCCAAATGTGGGTTATCTATACCCATAGATATTTCAATGAGGATACAAATTATATTTGGTTGGTTTGGTTTGGTCACATGGCCCATTGGTTTAGTTATCATTATGAGGCATAGAGATGGTGTTACTTGATATAGATGTGTTGTGGAACCTATGATTATTGACTACCATACAAGACATGTGAGACTTAGTTGGGTAGTAATCATGGTTTTATGGAGGTTTCTTGTATGCTTGGATCTTTGGCACAACATGGTTGTTTATTTAGGTACATTAGGTGTTGATCATGGTGTCATGGAAGCTCCTTGTATGCTTGGAGCTTTGCCACAACATGGTTGTTTATATTGGTACATTTAGTGGTGGTCATGGAGTCATGGAGGTTCCTTGTATGCTTAGAGATTAACAAAAACATAGGTGTTTATGTAGTCACAATCAACAATGGTCATGGTTTCATGGAGGTTCCTTGTATTCTTAGATCTTTGGCACATCATTTTTTATGTAGATGCATGGTTGGTAGTGTTAGATTGATTCCCAATTGCAAGTGTTGGTTTTATCTTCTTGTTTTAGAGATATTGGTTCTACTTTATCCCCCAAAGCTTTGTTGACTCTTGTTTTTGCATTAGATTTTTGGCATGATACAAGTGCTCTTAGGAGAAAATATGTTAATTTGAGGTATATGATCTTCTTTTGAGGAGATGTGAATCATGATGTCATAGAGAGTTCCTAAATTTTGTATTGATCGTGCAGTTGAATATTTTGGTAGTGGTTTATGATAAATTGATTGATGATTGGTGTGATCATTTTGGTTGTGAGCTTCTAGTTATTATCATGTTACAATGGAATTTGATTGATGTGAGATGATTGGTTATACAACTATTTTAAATTTGGATTAGGCTAGAGATCTCTCATTCTTAGGGATCACAAATTGATATGGTTACTCTTTGATGAGGTTTTAGTAGGAAGACCAAGGATACTACATTTGGGTTAAACACGAGTTCAAAATAGACTTGTTGAGGAGATTATTCTTGTAGAGAATAATTATGGCTTGGTGTATGATGGAGGATCATTTTCATTCCCCACTATTGGTCCTCTTGGTAGTGAATCCTTTGATAGGTATAATCTGCCTTGTTTTTATATACATTTTGTTTCATGCTTTATTTTCTCATGGGAATGAGTCTTGAGCTATGGATGTTAGTTCTAAAGGTCTTATTGGAGGATTACTCAACACGGTTTATTTTTACTTTGTCTCTTTATGCATACGATCTTGTTATAAATACTTTTTTGTAAGTGTAGATGATGATTTTGGGCTTATTCCATTTCTTAGGGAATGGATATTTCATTTGATTTTCCATTAGTTTGAGAGGTTTACATCTATGTCGGTCTGTTGACTCACACTATATGTTTGGTCTTTGATTTGAATAGTTGGATGTTGATAAGACTCTTCTATTTGAGTTTTTGTTAAGGAGATCTTACTTGTCACAACTTGAGCACTTAGAGTTGTTGGTAGAAGGACATGCTACATGGTTTTAATTTGCAAGTTTTGTCTAGAGAGTCTTGTTTTCTCCCTAGAGGTTTGTGGAGAACCATTTTACATCACTGTGTTTGTGGTCATTTTTATTATTATTAATCATTGTTTGCTTTTGGGTAGTAGCATGGAGGCTCTTTTGATCTCTTTCTGTTATGATGTTGAGAACTTGGTAGAGCAATGGAAACTCATGGTGAGTGAGTTATGTTGCAGTAATTTAATTTGCATGTTTTTCCTATCATTATGTATGTTCCTTGGTACTAGATGACATTGATAAAATTTGATATACCTTCTATGTGAATTCTATTGGTGGACTTTTGGATGTCTTGATTGATTTCAAATTTGACATTACATATGTAGTGGGAGTTCTAGGTTATATATGTGTCATTTGTTAGATGTTCTCATTATAATGTGGTGTTGAGGGTCTTCAAATTTTTTATCACATGTTTATTTGTTGTACCCTATGAATTTTTGATGTAGAATAGTGTATATATAGGGACTTATGATCAAAATTTACATTGGTTTGGATATGTTGATGGAATAAGGTCTACCTTTTATAATGGGTATACCTTAGTTTTGAGGTATGGTTAGTTGGATATATTAGAAACTAGTTGTGGTTACTATTATAGCTGTGGTTTTTAATTCTTGGAACCTACTCAATTCTATTTGTTACAATTGGATTTAATGTTTATTTTTAGATATTTAGTTGAGGCAACATGCATACTTCTATATAACTGTAGTAACGAAAAAAGTAGCCTTTTCCTTGCTTGATCTAATAATTGACATTAAAGTTGAACAAGTGGTGTCTTGGAGTAGTGTTGTAATGTCTTGTACACATTCACACTATTTTAGGACCCTTTTATTTAGCTAAAACATGGCTTAATTAGTCCTTTGCAAAGGTGTTGTAACACACTTTCACGCTTTTCTAGGACTTATCTACTTAATTAAGCCTAATGGGCCCCTTTTCAATAAAAAAGTGCATAATGTATACCTTGTTTAAGTGTTGTAAAGTGTTTTAAATCACTTTCACACTTATCTAGGTGGTCTTAATTCATTATGGTTAATTGGAGTTATTAACCCCCTTCTGATTCAAATTTAGGCCTTAATTTTGACACCTCCCGAGGAACTTTCCCGACAATCATAAATTAAATATCAAATTATTTCATTGGGAAAAATTTGGTCCTGGTAAGTTGAGCCAGGACCCATTCACCCTTAATGACGAATGGTTCCTCCCTTAACAGGACCCCCCTTTTTCAGTTGATCTGGAATGGATTTTTGGCCTTCTTTTAGCTCCCCAAAGCTTGGTCTTGGAAACTTAGCCAGGACCCATTCACCTTTAGTGGCGAATGGCTCCTCCCTTAATGAGACCCTAATTTTTGAATTTTATTATGGCGGGAATTTAATACCCCTCTTCCCAGATCTAGTGTCGACCTTAATTCTTTGAATTTCAGGGTTAATCTCCTAATTTAGTATAAATGAGGGGTTAATTCACATCGTTTAATCCTAAAAATTTCAAGCATTCAAGAATTCAAGTGATCAAGCATTGTATATAATTTCAAAGGCATTCATAAGGAATTTCAAGGTAGATTTCAAGTGTTTATTGTAGTAAATCAAGATCATATAATCATTTCAAAGGTTTAATGCATTCATGTTGTTGAGCTAAGATTGTGAGTGTAGCATTTTGAAGATCTATTTGCAGCTATTGTCTACATCATTTTCAAGGATCCTAGATCTACATTCTCCATGGCCACTCCATGATAGGTTGCAGATTTGCATCACAAGACAAAATCCAAGGTGACATCATTTACATCATTTCATGTTCGGGCTTTATTTCATTCTTTTCATCACTTGGTTTAATTACCTATAAGGGATTTGACTAAGACAAACCCCCATTCACTAACAAATCAAAAAATTTGCTGCCCTTGACTGTGTGATTGCAGATTTTACAAGTTGTAGATCAAGTTGAGCAAGATTTGGAGCAAGATTGTCAAAGTTGCAAAGTTGTTAAAGTTGTCATTCAAAGTGCAAGATCACGAAAAGAGCTCTAAAGAATTAACCACAGGCTTCCAGAACTTGACAACCGAGAATTTAAGAGTGCAGATATCAAGGTACAAGATCCTGAAATTAGTTTTTCAAAACCCTAAAAGGACCCATTCGCCATTGAAGGCGAATGATTCCTCCATAGCTCAAAAACAACAACGTTTTGGCCAGGTACACAGCTTTTTATGCTTTAAAACCATCCCCCATAGTTTCTATAACAATTAGGTTGCATTTCAAGTTGTTATTAGCATCATATTTTACATAATTTGAAGTGATTAGGTGCCTTGAAAAATAAGTGATTCCTCATCTTGTCTAATCACATAGGGTGGATTCTATTTTCACACCAATCAATAACAATTAGTGTGACATCTCTTTGGATTGGATCTTATCTTTTGTGTATTGGAATGATGGAGGATAAGAAGGTTCTTATTTTATATGATGGTTTCCTTGGTTACTGTTGTAGGTATATTGATGGAGCACATGGATAACTTTGATGTTTGATGGTACATGTTGTTTATAGGGATTGTTCCCTTGATATTTGATTTTATTAAATACCCCTTATGCAATGTATAGAAGTGGGATAATGTTGGGAAAATGTGTGTTGTTTACCATGCATAATGATTGTAATATAAAATTAATATTTATTTGTGGTGCGCCTAGAGAATCTAGGGATGCATACATTACATGAATTAGACATTATTGGGGACACTTTGTATGTCATATTTAATATTGGGATAAATATTTAATGTGAGTTTCAAATTGAAAAAAATATTTACTATTATGAAAACTTAGTATCAAAAGGAAAACCTTAGCACCAAAAGGTAAATGATTAGGACATGGTTTTTTAAGATCATGGTTTAGAGGTATATGGTATATGTAAAACCACTTACTAGTTTTGTGCAAATTTATTTCTATAAAATAAAGTACATGAATAGTTGTTGAAGTTAGTTTTCATAACCTTTGGCTCATTGTTTAAGGTTGGATTCGTAATCTCTTGTAGGTTGCATACATGTGAGGAGAGGAAGTGTGAATTTGAGTGTGTGGTTACATGATTCTCATTCCCTTACTCACATGGAGTGAAATTAAGGAGCTCGATGTTTCAAAAACCTTGCATGGAGACTCTACATTTTTATTATAATATTTGTTCATGAGATTAAATTGAGTTCCTAAGTGCTTTTGGAAGTTGGATTTTTCCCTTTCAGAGGTTTACTAAGGTACATATTGTTAGTGTAAACAAGGTCATTTCATATCTAGTTAGTTAATTTCTCTTTTTAGGTTGACTTATTCACACTAGTTAAGTCTCCACTTAGGGACTTTTATCTTTTTGTCTCACTTCATGTGTTTGAGACACTTGTACTAACCTCTACAAACACCTATCTCATGCACACTTTCCACATGCTCAAACACTTTCCATATGAGAAAACATGTGTTGTATATTTGGAGGGGTGGTCAATTTTTCGATCCTACCTTCCTACCTCCTCTACCTTGCCTATATATGCAAGGAACTCATTGAAAATTTTACACTCATATTATATGATAAACATGTTTTTGTGCTTATTTGTTCACTAGTGGAAGATATCATTGGATTGTGATTTCAAATATTGGCTTCTCCAACATGGTATCAAATCCATGTTTGCACATCCCTTCTTGAGTCAAGGTGACCCCAACACATTGAATTTTAAAGACTCACTAAACAAAGAAATACATTTCCTTTCATCAAATTTGGTAAAAAGAAATTTTAAAAAAATCACCACTTATACCTTGTAGTATGCTACAAAATCCATACGTGTTCCATATAAATCCATATGATATGAAAAATTTGTAAAAAAATTGATTTTTTTTAGCAGATCAACCCTCTACTGATTTTCCATTTTGGTCAAATCTTTTGGAGGTCTCCTTGATCGACTTAGCATTTCTTGCCTCTAGTTCATGATTGTATTTTATATTTTGGTTCTTCAAAGATTGAAGCAGGATTTGGGCATTTTGATCACCATCAACAATATCTCAGGCTCTCAAGTGGTTAGCATTTGTTGGGTTCATTTTTTATTGTCATTTTGACATATTGCTCAATATTTTGCATTGTATAATCTGTTGGAGTATTTTTTGTCACTATGATTGTCGTTGTATTCATCCACCAAGTGCAGAGTGAAGCCTTTAGTATAGCTCTTCTAAAGCCTTTGTTGAAGCTTTTACCAAGTGTTCCCTTAACCATTATGGCCCTACAAAGCCTCCCACCCATCCGGCTCAAATATTTTAAGTCAGCACAATGTGGATTTTACTACCAATTTGATTGCAATAGGAAAAAAATCCCCCAAGCTTCACATAGTTGTGGTCCTTCCAATGGTCATACCACCAATTAGAGACAAATATCAATATTCTTTATAAACGTCTTATCTTTTCCTGATGCAAGAGAATCACTCTCAATGTGTTTTTATGCTTTATTCTATTGATAGGAGTCTTAGTTGAGTGGGTTCAGGTTTAGGAGGTCCATTGGGATCATAATCCAATGGTTTAGATAGGTTGAATAGGCTAGAAATTCAAATTTGTGGTTTCTTGCCAAAAAGGAAATTTTGAATTCCTAGGGAGTTTTGGCTTGTTGCAAGGTTGAGATATGTTCCTCAACTCTTTTTTTTTGTTTTCTGATCATAATAAGCTCTTAGTGGACCATGGAAATCATGTAAGGTCTTTTTCTCTTGTTTTGTTCCTTAGTTCAAGTTTGAAAGTTGCAAAAAGGCATAATTGTCAAGTTTGATGACATGGATATTAGGGTTATTGAGAAAAAAAGGACATATCCTTGATGGGTAACTATTTTTTTAGTTATTTCATGTTAATTCAATGAATATACATGCTCCAAGAATTGGTGCAAGCAATATTTCAAGAAATACCCTATTCTTTCATGATTTGTAAGTTTTTATGTAAATACAGTTTGAAATCAAGTTTGTACGGCCTTGTATGGCACTGAGGTAGGTTTGATAAATTATGGTCTAGTAATTCTTTGTTTAAAGTTTCAAATTAAAGTGGTTTGAATTGATTTCATTGAGTTTTTTTAAAGTTATGGCTAAAACTGTGTGCACTGCACTATTCTGGAACTAGGGTTTCCAATGGGTAAGATTTGTGCATATCTTTTTTTTTACTGTGGGAAAATTCAGAAACTTGGTAGAAACCTTCATTTAATTGTTGCCAAAGAGTCTATAAAAGGAGATATATTGAATGTGTTGTAGGTGAAAGTACTATAGGTCTGAGTTCAAAAAGGATTGTTAAACCCTATGAACCCTTAAGGGTTTTAGTGAATTTTTGCCCTTTTGAGTTTTTCATAGGAGAGCTAGGGTTCGGTAAGACCCTTTAGAGATGGTTGAATTTTTGTGAAGCTTGAGAAGGTGTAAAGGATGGGTTAGATCATTCCAAAGAGAAATAGGCCAGTTTGAGGGTTTGAGCCTAGGAATTAGGCTTGTAGAACAATCTTCTAAGCATAATGTAATTCTTCCATTGAAGGGCCAAATTGAAATCTTGGAGAATAGTTGAAGCCTTACATTTTCCCTTGTTCTTGCTTGTCCACAAAGTATTTAGGTTATTTTCTCCGCATCATTTCCCTTTATGCTCAAAGACACATCATCATTGAATAACTTGTGTGGAGTTTGTTGGTGATAATCTTAAAGATCAAGCTTGTGAATGCCCACTGATCAAGCTCTAGTTCAATTTATGGGTGTCATTTGTGGAAAAAGGTAGTCTCTACGAGCCCATTTTAGATCCATCAACCCTAGATTCCAGTACCGCATCAATAGGAACAAGGCTCCTGTAGTTTTTAGGTTCCAAGGGGTGTGCCTATGGAACGACACTCTTACAAGCAACATCACAATGGTCTAAGAAGATTGTTTCAAACAAATATTTTTGCATACACACCATAATGTTCATCAACTTGAATCTTAAGTGACATAATGTATTCTAACTTTTCAATTGAAGAAGCCCGGGTGAGAATGCATGAATCTCTCCATAAAGACTTGGTCTTCATACCCAATGACGACCTCCAACAAGGCGGTCCACACCCACAAAAGGCTGCCAACTCATTAGTCAACTTGCTCTTTGACTCAAGCATGAGACTATTGTCTATCCAACCCATCGAATGCATATTTAACTGTATTTATTAACTAGCACTTGCATCTAAAGGAGGTTCAAGGATTACACTGATAGAAAACTATATGTATTTTAATATGTTAGAGAGTATGTGTTTGTGCATGGATTTGCTACAAATTTTAGTTGCATGTGGTTGGATTAAACAATTAATAATAAGTGCTAAATAATAGAATGAAATAAACTTAAACAAATCTAGATTTTTCCCTTAAAGAAATTAAATATTATTTGATTATGAAATATTTGCATACACATTTAAAACATAAAGCAATGTAAATGAAAAAAATAAAGTTGTCATCAAATTGACAAAAAATAGTGCAAACGGAAATGTAATGTTCCCATCCAATTGCCAAATAAATATTTATTTGGATTTTATGTGATAAGTGAGATTTTGGAGCCTTTTACCTAATATTTTGGAGGCTTTTATCATTAAATGACAATTGAAACTTGTTTTCCAATTACTCAATAGTGGTTTGTAAGAGTGAGACTTGTTTCATATTCAAATCTCTAACTATATGTAGCCTATCGGCTAATTAACTGAAAATACAATGGATTTGTTATTTTCAAATCGTGAAGTAGTGAAAAATTTAGTAAACCATTATTTTTATTTGTTTTCTAACTAGTAAACCACTAGCAGTCTTCTAACCACCAGGTTTGTTAACTGCCAAGTTTATGCTAACTGCTAGGTATAACTTTATGCTTCTAAAAGAAGGGTGATTTTTTTCTTTTTGCCATAAGTTACAAATAAAGAGTTAATTTGTTTAGTTCAAATAATTGATGAAAATTTGGTTTCATTATGAACATAGTGATGTCATTATTTTTTTCAAATTGTATTTTTTTAAAATTATTTTTGGCTTTTAAAGTCAATCTTTGTATGCAAATTTTGATGGAGCATAATCTTACCCTAGTTATTGAAATTTTGCACTTTTTTTGGAAACATGGTAGAATTTTACAAGGAATCCATCCACTGATGTAATTACAAAATTTGGATAACCCATTTTATCACAATTGTAAAAATCATTGTGTATTATTAATGGTCAATTTAGACACCCAATCTTAATGACATTGCAGTTTATCTTGCACATCTTTCTAGGGGGACTAGGTTTCAACAATAATCATTTTAGAGGGAAACTTACATTTATACATTGATATTTTGTCATAATTAGATCATGTCTAACAATTGCAAAATAAATTGTACATATTATGGGAGAAATTAGTATGCAGATGAATTGTGTCCTCATGTCTCACATCATCTCCTAAAATTTATATTCAAGATCGCATCTCCTCCACCTGTTGCTACATCCAAATATAGTGTTGATATCTTCATGGATTCCAAAAATTATATGCCCCAAGACATTGATATTTTTTTTCCAAATTTGCTACATTGGGATGCATTTCTACTAGACATATCAACCTTGTTTGTAGAGTCTCATATTTAAAATTTGAAAAAGATAATTGAGGAAGTTTTTTTTCTATTTGACGACAATCACATAAACATTGTTGTCACTCCTTATGCATCTTTGGATCTTTCTCTTGCATTGCCTATAGTAGCTTCTATAGTGATTTTTTTTGCAAATATTCATAAGTTCACTATGAATAAATTTCATCAGGTTCGTGTACACTCTACGATAATGACATGTAGTAAAATCAAAGGAATGTGGCATGTTAACTAAATCTAAATTGATTAATTGGTTGTTATTTTTTTATGTTTTTCTATCAAATGTTGTAGGGTTGTGGCTTGTTGAAATGAGTTACAGGTGGTTTCCCTCATCTATTAGGGCAATAGAGTCAAGTATTCATCAATCAAAGGACATCACTCAAATAACCACTACATAAATATGGATGACACGTGATATTATCGATTGACCACATGAACATATCTATCAAAAGATCCATAAAATTCCTATGTCACCTTGAAATGATCCCTTACAAAATATTCACATTGAGTTTTATAGTCTCTACAAAGATAAACCAATCAAAAGAAACATTAAAATCAATAAATGTGATTAAGAAAGTTGGCTAAATTGTTAAATTCATGGAGATATTTAGATGATAAAACACTACATTTTATTTTAATTCCCCCAACAATTATATAAAAAAATGATGCATTGATACAATGAGAACTAGAATAATACATATTCAATATTGTTTGACACAATATACAAGAAAAATTATACATGTTTCTTTCTCTTTTTATTTTATAACAATGTGACAACTAAAACCCAACCTTTTCCCATCTCCAACTCACCAATATAACATTTGTATTCAATCATTGAGGAAAATTCAAATTTCCATCATCTCATTGTCAACAAGATACAAACAAAACCCTAACTAGAAGAACACATAGGATCATGAAAGATCAACCCAAAGGAAAACTCAATAATTAGTATCATGAATAAAAACCATCAAGATGTCCAAAAATGAAAGAGAATCCACTAGGTAACATAGGAAACCACCCCAAGATCACTAGTTAACCAAGTCAACATTAAAACATGTCCTTACATTAGAGGAAAAATATTATGAAATAAAAAGGACTACCATGATATGTGTAGAGATCAAGAAGAATACCCATTCTATACACTAGAAGAAACATGTCAACTAATGAGGAACACTCTATAAAAATAATTAAAGAGTGGACTACCAACCACCCACTAGGATAGCTAAGAGCTTTTAAACATTTGAAAGTAACTTGTGTACTTGAAGCATGGAACATAGTAGGTGGGGATGAATAGTATATGGCAGCGTAGGTAAACATTTTATACCTTATTTTTTACCATCCATCAATGTGGGAGAAAGCACATTGAATAGTGGACAAGGCATGAAGGATAAAGAAGAAATATTAGGATGATATATAACTTACTTGGATAAATAAAAATGTTAAGTTACCATAAATCCATCATTATCACATTGTTATGGGATATTTGTAAATCCGCCATAAAGATACAAATCACATTGATAAAAAAAATTGATAGGAAGAAGAGAAACCATAAGAAACACTAACCACCATACACCATAAATTACCACTAACTAAATATGGGCCACTACAAGTAAGGATTACAACTCTAGGAAAGGGGAAAACCACCACAAGATGAACTAAGGCAACCACAACTACAAAGTGAAGCGATTTCCAATAGGTACAAAATCCCCTATAAACTCATGGAACTCATTCATAATATTGAGAGTACCTTCTACAAATAAGAAACACTTGTCACATACAAGAACAACCACCTCAAGGGAAGACATGAGACTAAAAACTAAAATATCACATCCTTGGGTAATGATAATCAACAAAAAAATATCATGTGATAACAATCATAAGGTTGGAAAAGCATGTCACAACTAGGTAGGTGAATGTAACATGTCATAAAACTATGCATCACAAAATAGAGGGGAGAGAGGGAAATTAATAGAACATCACAAGGAAATAGTTCACATTTGAAAGATATCACAAATTCAGATCTCTTGGTAATGAACAAAGAAAAAAAGATTGATAACATACATTTGGGCCAACATAAAGATAGTGTAATCAAAATAAGCACTAGAGTTAGTAAATAAATTGGATATAGGGCAATAAGTTATCAATTAACCAAGCTTATTTTGGGCATTACAATATGTGCATGGATATGGATGCCTAAACTAGATCGTAGTTTCTAGTACCTATACTATTCATGGTTTGTGGTATTGTACAAGAATATATATTGAATGCTCATGTTGGAGGTTTTATGATAATATGTTCTAGAATTTCTCCATTGTATTGATTTGTATGATATTTTATAAAGTCTTGAGCTTCAATTTATATTGTAATAACTGGTGTTATTGGAAGTACTATGTCAATTTTTGTATGATTTGCATGTCTTGAATGTCAGTGCATGTATCATTTTATTATTAAAATTAGTTTTGATTAATTGGTAAAAATGGGTTTTGAAGGGACCCCGAAATCCTTTACAACAAAAGACAAAAAATGTTGCCTCAAAGGATAATCAAAACAAGCCACCAACAACAACCTAACAACCAAAAAATCCAAACAACGGGTGTTAAACAAAGATAAGACCACAAACAACCAACAAACAAACAAAAAAGAATGAAACCTACACCCCAACCAAACATAAAGCAACAATAAAAACTAACTCAGGCCACCCAGAGTATTGGCCATATCTAACTACTGGTTCTTATGCTTTTCAACCATATCCAACAATTCCTTATTCTTAGCGTCAAAGATTTTCTTCCACTCAACCGAACCTCTAGTCACATGTATCATCATCTTTAGGAGTCTTATTACCCTTGCCCTTTGGCACACAATCCTTCTCCATGAGCTCCGAGAAGTAAACCTAATTTTCTCTCAATTCATTGATTTTCCTAAACAAGATTTAAGGACTTTGCACTATTCTTGAAAGAAATGTGGTATGCCTGCATAAGCTTTTTGGTGTCCACATTGATACCAAACACTTTATCTTCTAGAGCAGAAATTCTTTCCTCACAGAGAGACTTAAAATCATTGTAGGACCCTTCAAGGTCCACCATCCTATCAATTGGGATGTCTGACACAACACCTTTAGGGACACTCTTAAGATTTTATTTTAAGCCTCTAATTTTAATGTTTATCTTGTTAAATTCTTGTAAAGACCATTTAGCTAGCTTGAAAGTACCTGTAGCCCTAGTTCTGGCCATATCCAACAAATCAAACATGGAGGTCACATCCTCATCCAAATACGAAAAAATCCTCAGAAAGAGGATCCACTTTCTAGGGTTCCTAACTTGCTTTTGGTTTTTTTGCATCCTCCTCCTCTTGACACCTTTCTTCCTTATCCTCATCCTCCTTAGGCATATCCTGCGAAGGGGAGTCCACAATGGTCACCGTCTTGTCACCCACACTCTTGTCTGCACCAGTTTCCTCAGGTTCCATGGTCACAAACTCATGAGCTCTGCTCCTCAGATTTTCAATTCGCGAAGAAAGCCTCTGTGGTTTAATTTCTCCAACCTCTTTAACCTGGGACCCCACTTTACCACCAACACCAACAACATCTTTTCCACTCATCACCTCCTCTAGAATAGGAGAGGATTCATCAAACCCCACATCCATCTCATCACTCCTCGAGCGGGCAATCCTTTTCATAGACCCGTTTCTCTTCGCACCACCTCCCTTCCTTTTCTTCAAAGAAGTAGTGACAACACCCAAGGAAAACTCCTCCTCCTCATGATTCCATTCCTCCTCCTTCGAAGATTCCTCACCCATCGACCCAGAATCATCAAAAAAACTCTTCCCCTTACCTTTGATGGCAAGGGCCAAAAGAATGGTTTTAATATATTCCATTATTATAAGAATTAGTCCCTCATGAAGGACTAGGGTATTTCTATTTTTAAGGTGCGCATACACTGAAACCTCCAACGAAGATAAAATTTAAAAAAAATAAAAAATAGACCATGCCTGAAGTGATAAAGGAGCATGAAATGATGACCTAGGATGGCCTTAAATATCCCTTCTAGGGTAACATACCTGATCATCACTTCAGAAACACTTACCTAGATCTTCTTTCATAACCCCAGGTTTCTAGCTTGATTAACGCTTTCCTCTCATCATCCTTGAAAAACTGAGTCATCACCTCTTCATTGCTTTTCTTATCCTTAAGAAATTTCCTACCAACAGTCGACAAACCAGTAACCGATGCAATCAAGTCCTCATTCACTTCCACCTCCATATTTTTAACCCTAACCTTTCGATTATGCCAGGACGAGATGAATTGAGCAGAGGCATTAGGATCATGCCCATGCAATCTCTCCAAATATGGGGTAAAATTCCCATGCCACAAAATAGACCAGAGCTTCTTCTTACGCCTAATGTCTCCACATGAATGTGGTTCAATTTGGTTCCTTTCACCTCCCATGATAACCAACACACAATTCTCAGAGACCTTGTGAAATGCACTCAACAAAAGTCCAGAAGGCAGTAAAGCACCCACAAAGCGTGCGAAATAGAGGCCACTTAAATCTATGTCTCTCTTTAGTATATTTCCTCATTGATTAGAGTGGGAAGTGTTTCTACCATCATACCTTCCTTTCACTCTTAACTTATTCCAAAGGTTAAATAAACTCAACTCACCTCTTCAAGTCCTTATCAATCACTAAGTGAAAGGTGTTCTTTCTCACTTAGGTAGGTCAAAGAGCGAACAATGAGACTTTTGAGGATAAAAATAAAATAAAATATAAAAACATAAACATTAAATGCAAATGTCATTCAATCAAATATATTCTTCCAAAATCACAAATATTCCATGTGAAGAGCATACGATCTTTAAAAACCTTCCAAATGCAAGGAAATGTACCTAAAAACTACTTAGTAATTAGACTCAAAAGAAAAACATCTGCTAAAAATACAAGTATTTCCACATCAATACTATGAGAAGAATATTATAGAAAATGATCTACAAAAATTTCAATGACATTTTGAAATATAAATAAAACTTAAAAAGGAGAGTATGGGAGAAGAGGAATACAAGAAAGATGAGAACAAGAGTGATATGGATATTGGATGCAATTTGAAATTGACTTGAAAGAACAACTTGAAACAAATTAAACATGATCAACCAAAACAAATACAAATACTCAGTTAAGGCTATTTGAAGATTCAAATAAAACAAATTACCTAACAAAAATCCATGTTAAATCTCCTAGTTGCACAATGAATTGGAATTTCCTTATGTATTGAGGATGTAAGTGCTCAACTATCAACATAACCTTGCATTCAAAATTCATTGATGAAAATGGCTTGGCTGAGGGATATTTTATAGATTTGTGAGGATTTTGATTCGAGAGATAAGGGGAAAGGGGATAACAACTTTTCTTCCCTTTTGAAGAACACTTGTCATACCCATGTGTATAGGATTAGGAATTAATTAAATATTAATGAATATTTAAAAATGGATTATGAGTAATGAATGAAAATTAATTAGATAAGAGTGTTTAATTAAATTTTGAGAAGAAATGGAGGTAAGTTTATGTTGGAAAAACAAGAATAGACAACTGAGAGGGGGGGTGAATCAATTGTCACAGAATTTAATACTTATTCAACCTTATTAACCTTTAATCTCATATCTTATAATTAACAGTGAAATCATGAATCAACAACACATCATAAACACATGAACACCAAGATTTTATACATGGAAACCCTGTTAGGGGAAAGACCATGGTGGATGTTAGTCCACAAGATTATACCCCGTTAGAAGTATAATGAAAAATGAATAAGGAATGCAGATGCATTCAAGAACACTGCCTAGAGCTCATTGCTTAGAAGGGAAGGCTCACTGCCTTACATAAAATAATCAGATTAAATCCATCTAATGAGGTTGAACTGAGAAATTAGCTTCTAAAAAAGCCTGATGATAGTTTCGGTTAGGCACAAAAACACTTCTTCACACTTCGCTCAATCTTCTTTACACTCTGCTCTGAAATCGAATGATCTTATCTTTATTCACATATTTCACATTCACACTTTGCATACATTCATCAAGCCTACTTCAAAATGAAGAAACAATCACTTGTATATATCCGCTACTTGAATTTACATCAACTCTGTCGGCCACAAATAAAGAATAAATGAATTACAAACTGTGGACCCAATTCATGAACAAATCTCAATGCGCACCAACCTAAGTCAGTCACAACATAATGAAAACCTAAATCAACATCCTTGAACACGCTAAACATTAAAAAAATAATCCATAAGGATCCGTAACATGCTACCACCATCATGTCAGCCAAGAACATGAAAAACTCAAACACACAAAGGAAAATCTTTGATCACGAGCACACCAATCAACACATATGTACCACAATGATAGAGCATAATCTAGAACCATCACTAAACATCATAGTAGCATATGCAACAACTTAATTTACCATAATTGCATTCTCTTCTTCCAAAAACACCTGCTACAGTAACAAAATAACTGCGGGAACTCAAAAACTCATAACTCGCCCCAATCTTGATGTGTACCACTGAAAATTCCGAATCACATACTAGATAGGCTCAGCAAAAAACCCTTTAATGTATGAATTCTGAATATCAACTTATAGAAATTTCCATCATTCTGATCATCACAGCTTCACAGACTGCCTACAACATATTTATTCTAATTTTATCAATATCCTTGACATATACAACCTTTAGAATTATCAATGCTAATAGTTTTGACACCAATGACAACCACATATCAGCAACTCAACCACAACATCCAATACGTTATGCATGAATAATTATTTAAATAATTATCCAAAGACTAAACCTTAGTCTTAAAAGAGGAAATGATTTTGGATGGTGAAGAGGAATGATGAGACTAATGAGGAATAGTAATCAAATACAAAATTTATTAGTTAATTAGTATGAGCATTAGAAATATGGATAAATTATCAATTTTAGAAGAATAATTAAAAATTAACAAATTGTCAATTTTAGGTGTCTACATATATACCTTAGGAAAACCCTTTCAAAAAAATCCAGCCTCAAAAGCATACCCAATTTAATATTCACTAATAGTTAATGGCAACTCTTCAAATCTTCAATCCTAGAGGAACACTAGTAGAGTAAACCTACAAGAAACAATCCATTATGCCTCCATATCAAGCCCTCAATATATAGAATTAAGGAGGCCCCAAAAAATCAAAAATTAATACCATGATCCCAAACAAGGTCCTAAAATATCATGGTAAGAATTATCATGACCCACTAGACAAGAGAGTGGTTTCCAAAATTGAGTCTAATACTATCCATATATATATCCTAATACACAATCACAAGTCATATTCATTGTCTTTCTTAAAATTTATCTCTATTAGTAATGAACACATCGACATGCAGAAACACCTAAAAACCTTTGTACCTTAGTCCAATGACACATATACCTTCCTAGGACTCCCACTACATGGGAAAAGTTCTAGTCTAGAACTATTTATAGAATCTTAAATTTCACTAACAATACTCAAATGAAGGATATATCTCAAGTCCTCTATTAAAGAGTGTCAAAGAACACATTATTTTTATAGAATTTCAAACTAATCTACTATAAAAATTTGCCTCCCCTAATCACCTTAACGCATCAAATTCTTCACACCACAGAAAATAGCGATCAAAGAGCCTCAATCACCCATATTGTTACTCAAAAATAATAAATTATATTATATTAAATGATGACCAACTTGTTTGAAAAATAAATAAAGTGATCTAATTATCTCTACACAAATCCCAACTACACTATGAAATAAACCAAACCTTTGAAATAAACAATAAATTGTAGAGAGAAAATTTGTAAATGAAACAATGTCTTTCTACCAACAACATGTGCTCAATTTGTAATAAGTAAGATATGTTTTTGAATCCCCAAATAAAAAATTCATCAATGTCTAATAGTTCAAACCTAAGGTCAAATACAATAGTAGATATAAGCTTATAAAACTAAAGGAAGGTCCAAATAACAACCATTTCTATAGCAAAGGGAATATGTACAAAGTAATTGATCATCTCTTATACTTCTTAAAATAATATCCTCAAAATTAACACAACTCAATACCTAAACATAAAGAGAATGAAAAAATTAATAATACATCTACTCATCAAGAAAGTGCTTAGAACTAATGTCTAGAACGCAAGACTCAAGAACATGAGAAGATAAGACATGACAAAAGAATACTTATGAAAATTAATTGGGTAATAACTATTAGATAATTCACTACTAGGTGGAACAAGAGTGGGGTATGAGATTGTTTTTCCAATGAAACATAAACTCTATTGGGAATAGGATGCCATTTAATTTCTAAACATATTTCATGTATCTCCTAAGTCCTTGGAATGTGTTCCACAACACTAGGATTAGGAAGAGATTAATTTGGAATGAAATAAACATTTAATTTGACATTTGTAGTTATTCCTAAATAATAGGAGCATGTGGGGATGCCTTGGGAGATCTCCTACAAAATAGGAGAACATGGGCACCCACATGGGAGGTAGGATCCACCTTGGTTCAGTTAACTGGTTGGTGAATTTAGTACACTTCAAAAATGCATCCTAGGTTCCTACTAAATAGGGATTTTGATTTATGCATGGGATTGATGTTTACGAGGTTCAATTCAATTCAGTTCAATTAAGTTCAGTTATGTTTCAGTTATCTTCAGTTGCATGTTAGTTAACTTCAGTGACTTGAATTGCATGGAAAAATAACAAGTGAATACATTTAGTTAACAGATGGAGGATCATTCATGCATATTGTTTTGCATGAATCGGTGACAGATGTGTTTGAAGTAACAAAGATACTTGGGCCCACCTTGGGTGCCCAAGTTGGCATCTTTGAGTTACAACTATTGCATGGAAAATATATTTATAATGCTCAGTTAAGTGGGACCCAGTTTGGGTGCCTACTTTGAGGATGAGTTTGAATGAGATATTTTTGAGAACTATGAGGTTAAGACTTCAGTGTTGGGCACCAACTTTGAGGGAGATTCTCGTTTGACTTATGCATGCATATGAGAACTCAACTTGGCAACCCTAGGCGTGGATTTTCTCAAGAGGCTTTGTGATCATATATTAGATAAATCTTATGAGTTTGTAAGCAAGAATATTATCTATTATTGCATCAGTTGTATGAGAGAGTTTTGCGAGAAAATATTGCAGGTTGTGAAGAATATTTGTTGAAGAACAAGGAAGCATATCAAGGAGAAATGAATAAGTGTTATTTTAACTTATTCAAAGGTTAAATAATACAAGCAAGACCAATTCTGGTGGATTTTTTTCCCAAAAGGGTTTCTCCATGTACATGTTGTGTCATTTCCATTCTGTCTTATATTTCTTCTACAATCTTTTGTCTACTTTCTACAACATTAAAATCGATCTAATTCAAGATTAATCATACACAAGGAATTGTGACAAAGAATACTAAAATTGAATCTACAGTTACATAGGAATTGCAAATTTTAAGCTACATTTTTACTACAATTTTACTTTCATTTTCAACATTTGGTATCATAGCTAATGGTTGGGTAGAGTTTGGGATTCCTTTCTCTTAAATTTTTGAAGGTTTTTTGGTTGTAGTGAGAGCTTTTAATATTGTGTCAATTGCTGATTTGAAAAATTAGTGTGTTGCAATGGGTTCTACTTCTCATTCAGATATTGAAAGGTTCAATGGATCTGGGTATGAGATTTGGAAATTAAAAATGGAAGATCTCCTTGAAAAGAGAGATCGGTGGTTAGTTGTAGGTAATAAGATAAAGAAACCTACACCAATGTCAGATGAGGATTGGGCTAAGCTTGATAAGAAGGCAAGAGGAACCATAAGATTATGTCTTGTTGATGATGTTCTCTTGAATGTTTCAGATGAAAAGACCACATTTAATCTGTGGAAGAGGATAGGTGATATCTATCAAACCAAAAGCCTTACTAATAAGTTGTATTTGAAAAGATAGTTATATTCTTTAAAGATGAAAGATGGTGATTCTATTGCACATCATTTCAATGCTTTTAATTTGATTCTGATTCAGTTAGCATTTGTAGATGTAAAGCTAGAAGATGAAGATAAATGCATTTTGTTACTTTGTTCTTTACCAAAATCTTGGAAAAATTTAATTGTTACTATCAGTGGTAGTGGTGCAGATCCGAAGATGGACAATATAATTCCTACTCTCTTATCAGAGGAGATGAGGAGGAAGTCTAAAATAGAAATCCAAGATGCCTTGTTTGTAAAAGGTAGGCCTGAGGAAAAGGAACCTAAGGGAGACAAGGAAGGGAAGGGTAAGTCAGAAGGACGGAGAGGTAAAGTGTTGGAAACTATGGGAAACCAATACATGTGAAGAAGGATTATAAGAAAAAGAAAAAGAGTTTTAATTCTTCTATAGAGGAATCCTCAGATGACAGTAATGAAGCATTGATCATTTCATGTAAAAATGTTTGTGATGAATCTTTGCTTGATGTTTCAAAGTGATGTTAATGGAGAGGATGGTAGTCATGATACCATGTGTAGTTTGTACCACGGTTCAGTGGGAGTTGTTGGCAGTGATGTGGATGCATCATTGGTATGGTTATCTTCATGTGATTGGGGATATGTTTTCCTGGTTTAGAGTGGTTATGTCATGGTTTACTCTTGTTGTATTCAGAGTTTGGAATTGTACTTGTTCTCTTGAGACTAGGATGTTTAAGTATGTTATGATGCATGTGATCTCCTTGGAGGAGATGGTTAGATCATGGATGTCATGTTTATGTTTCTAATTAATGATTGGAGCTTTGGCATTGATTGTAGGAGTTCTCTTTGTATTGGGTACATTAATCATTTGCTTGATTACTTCATGATGGTGTTGTATTGCATTTGGAGTTTGGCATGGATTGGTTGGTTATAGGTCCTCATGGATACTTGGAGAAATAGGTGAGGCTAAATTTCTCTTATGGTAAGAGATATATGTAGGAATGGTTACTTGTAAGAAAAAAATTTCAACAGTAAAGACCGAGAAGCCTACACCTTGGTTGGACGTGAGTTCAACACACTCGGCGGTTTCACATGCCTCCAAAGAGGCAGTTTGGTTATAGAGACTTGGGAAAGGTATTGGTTTTAATTGCAAGAAAATTAAACTTGAATGTGATAGTCAGTGTGATATTTGTTTAGCCAAAAATCCTATGTATCATGCTCGTACTAAGCATGTTGATGTCCATTATCACTTTGTGCGAGAAATGGTTGAGAATGGGAAGGTATTAATTGAGAAAGTTGACACTTTAATTAATGTTGCAGATTATCTTACGAAACCAGTTCCTATAGATAAGTTCTCTTGGTTTTGAGTATTAATCATTTGCTTGGAGCTTCATGATTATGCAAGTTGCATTTGAAGTTGGCATGGATTAATTAGTTGGTGTAGGAAGGCCATTGGTCTTGAGTTTTGTACTTGATTAATAATAATGATTCCCTGTTTAGAATAATTACAATGTATAATGTCAAGTGGGAGAATGTTGGGAATAGGATGCCATTTAATTGCATTCTAAACATATTTCATGTATCTCCTAAGTCCTTGGAATGTGTTCCACAACACTAGGATTAGAAAGAGATTAATTTGGAATGAAATAAACATTTAATTTGGCATTTGTAGTTATTCCTAAATAATAGGAGAATGTGGGGATGCCTTGGAAGATCTCCTACACAATAGGAGTACATGGGTGCCCACATGGGAGGTGGGATCCACCTTGGTTCAGTTAACTGGTTGGTGAATTGAGTACACTTCAAAAATGCATCCTAGGTTCCTACTAAATAAGGATTTTGATTTATGCATGGGATTGATGTTTACGAGGTTCAGTTCAGTTATCTTTAGTTGCATGCTAGTTAACTTTAGTGACTTGAGTTGCATGGACAAATAATAGGTGAATATATTCAGTTAATAGATGGAGGATCATTCATGCATATTGTTTTGCATGAATCGGTGATAGATGTGTTTCAGTTAATAAAGATGAAATATTGCATGGAAAATATATTTATAATGCTTAGTTAAGTGGGACCTAGTTTGGGTGCCTGCTTTGAGGATGAGCTTGAATGAGATATTTTTGACAACTATGAGGTTAACACTTCAATGTTGGGTGTCAACTTTGAGGGAGACTCTCTTTTGACTTGTGCATGCATATGAGAACTCAACTTGGCAACCCTAGGCATGGATTTTCTCAAGAGGCTTTGTGATCATATATTAGATAACTCTTATGAGTTTGCAAGCAAGAATATTGTCTATTATTGCAGAAATTGTATGAGAGAGTTTTGTGAGAAAATATTGCAGGTTGTGAAGAAGATTTTTTGAAGAACAAGGAAGCATATCAAGGAGAATTGAATCAGTGTTATTGTAATTTATTCAAAGGTTAAATAATACAAGCAAGACCAATTTTGGTGGAGTTTTTTCTTGAAAGGGTTTCTCCACATACATGTTGTTTCCTTTCTATTTTGTCTTATATTTCTTCTACAATATTTTGTCTTATTTCTACAACATTAAAATTGATCTAATTCAAGATTAACCATACAAAAGGAATTGTGACAAAGAATACTAAAATTGAATCTACAAATACAAAGGATTTACAAATTTTAAGCTACATTTTTACTACAATTTTACCTTTATTTTCAACAAACTCCTCAATTGGTCCATGATTAACTCATGTCTAATCTAGGTGTAGGATCCTTGATCTTTCAGCTAAAACCAAGCCAAGAGACTCATCACTACGACACGTGACCTCTAAAAAGAGTGAGAGATCTCCATTCTCACCCAAATCTATTATAGATGCACACCCATTCATCTCTGGCAACTAAAATCCAACTATAACTCTAAAATAATTAGAACTTCACAAGGGAAAATAATTGCATCACTCATCTAGCATATTACCATAAATCACAACTAAACATCCCATCATATAATCAATATAAAATCTAAGGACTTACTACAATGTCATGATTTATATTATAATCACAAACTCAACAAAGAAATTTAAGAACACTCCATGGCAATAGGTTTTCCACATATTTAAGAAATATCATGAAGATGGTCCTTTACAAATTGATAGATCCAAATCACTACTAGAGCTTCTACTAAAAGTGATCAACAACTACACATAGAATTATGATAAGAATCTCCTAATTGAAGATCACCATGGCCCTCACATAATCAAAGAATGTCAATGCAATACTAGGAGATCTCAAAAGGCCAAGTAAAACCATAATCTCCATTAAAGAAAATACCACCTACTATATAACCCCACAAACTCCCACTAAACCATGATCCAATATCTCTCATGGCACCATAGTCAATTGCTACATATTCCAAAGTACAAATATATTAGGTAATAAAAATATTCATCTATCTATCTCTCTACAATGAACACAATAATCTACCTTGATGATTGAAAAGGATAACCAAAATTATGCCACATATCTATCACATCAAACAATAAAATCCTACTACAACAAGACACCAACAAAATTGTAAGAAGTTGTGAGTATAGCTAACCCACATCTAATTTTTCCATACATATTTGTATATGAAACTAGCATATAAACAATGTCTAAAGTTGATATGAAGCATGACCATTACTCCAACTGAAAATAAGGAACCACAAAACTCACAATGTCACAATAACACAAAATACATATTCAATACTAGAAAAGTAACATGCAAAACAAAAATAACTAGAGGATATGTGTATATTCTCCATGCTACTAATATTAGATCAAAACCTAGATCTAGCGTATTGCAAATTCACAATGGAACAACTATAGTTTAAGAATTGAAAATGAATCACTAGAGAAATGTTAATTGACCAATCACATTCAAACACTTCTACACCTACGAAAGAAGAAAAATACTTCCTCAAACCATGCACAAAGTATGCATTCAAATCTCCAACAATATCCATATAAAATATTTAGGATTTATAATTTGAATAACAATGTCTTTATAAATATACAAAACCATAGATTTTGATTAACATGTAAAACCTATAAAAGCATCCATTGAACTCTAAATTTATTGAGTATTCACAAACCCACAAATATAAAAGGTACAAATCTACAAATATAAAATAATAGTCATAAATATGCATAACCATAAATTTTGGAATAAAAATTACAAAACCCACATATCCAAATAGGATGAATTGTAACATGGAAGTACAAATATCTAAAAGGACCAAAGGATTATCTAGAAAATCTAGGGCACTAGAAGACCAATTCCACAACCATCACCAACTACTTGCAACCAAAGGAACCAGGTTTTCTACGAATTTACACATGACAAAAAGACCAACTCCACGAATCCTATGCAAGTATGGGTTAATCATCTTGTAATCTTACATAACAAGGGGCTAAAACTATGAACCCGGTATAAGAACTCGAGATGGTAGTCAACATAATTAGTGCTCCCCATATGACTAAGAAGCTAAAAGAAAGCACCTAACATCAACACTATTCCACTGCAAATGACTAAGATAAAGAAAAATAACCATCATGTTAGAGGGTACTTTTATATTGTCGAACAAGTGCTCCAAGTCACAACCATGCAACATGCAAACACATGAGTAATTCTAATATCTTCTAACTTGACTATTTGAATCCCAAAGTTAGTTCCATGAAACCTCTCCATTATTTTACTTGTACTTGTCATAGTATTCCCTAAAAAAATAATTCAAATCCACTACCAAAATTCACTCAAACAAGAAACAATAATCAACTTTATCCTTCTTAAACATTCCCATAAGCTTGTTAAGCTAAAAAGTCAAAGGAATTCCTAAAACTCAATTTACCATGGGTCTATCACATACAAGAATATGAAAAAACATTCAACCCAAATGCAAGAACATGAAAACACACTCAACCCACATGCAAGAACATGAAACTAAATATAACCCACATAACCACCCCAAATATAATAACAAATGAAAGGAATATTCTCACATACCTTTAGTAATTAAACTCAAAATAAAGCTCCACTGATAAAAACGTGGGCATTTCCACATTGATCCTATGAGAAGAATATTATGCAAAATAATCTAAACAAAGTTAGTAGCATTTTGACATATAAGAAGCACTTAGAAAGGAAAGAATGGGAGAAAAATAAAAAAGCAAGACAAGAACACAAGTGACAAAAAAAATACCTAGGGAAAACTCTTTTGAGAAAAAAACTAACCTTTAAAGCATACTAAGTGTACTATTGATGTAGGAGCATCCAGGGGTACTAGCAATCTTGCATCACCCAAAAAAATTATTTCTTTTGTTTAAATTTTCAATAAGGGCTTATGTGGGCTAATGTTTTGTGAGAAATTAATCATTTGAATTTCCAAATATTGTAATATTTCCTATGTGAGTCTGTAATTCTAATTTTGATGGGTATTTACTCTAATAAATGTTACAAAGGCATAAAGGGTGGGAATATTCTCTTTGGGCATCCCATTTCTTGGTGGGGACCACTTTTAAGCATGCTCTTACATGTTGAATTGCATGATTTGCATGGATTTGCATGTTGGTGCATGCTCATATTTGAAGTCGTCGAAGCCATTTGGGAGTATGGAAATTTTGGAATTGGCCATGAGTTAGGTGCCCATATGAGGGTCATGTGAGCATTTAGTAATTTTAATTATTTTATGATTTCTCCTCAAGGTGAGCGTGGGTTTTCCAAGGAGGTTTTTGGCATGTGTTTTTTGGAAACCATGATGGTTTTCTCATTCTAAAAATTTTATATTATGATGCCCTGTCATTTGGACAGGGGGATTTGGAGATTTTTTGCAGGTTGAGATGGGGAGATGCTGTCAGATTTTGAGGAGGATGTATGACTCCATGATTGCAGATTTATGTAAGTAGAAACACCCATTTTTGAGGGATCTCGTGAGCTCCACTTTTGTAATCCATTATTCCAAAATTTGAGAGAGGAGGCCCTAGGCGTAGCTCTTGGAGAAGGAGACCAAGACTCCATGTTTTTGTAGGTTTGAAGGTGTTTGTACAGCAACAAGAAAATTGGTTAATCCATGGTTTATTGCAGTAGTATTTTTCCATTAAAGTTTGTAGGCTGAAGGAGCTAGACGTTATTGAAAGAGGATATATTAGAGGAGACTAATTTGTGTTTGGTCTTTGTTGTTTTGTATCAGTCATATTTCAGGTTTTTAATGGTTTTTATCAACCCATATGGTTACAAACAATCTGATTTTAAATTTTCTATGTTTTACATGTAATTTCATGATATTTTAAATAAGAAACCAAAGTTGCTTCTTGCAGATTTACGAGTTGTTTCAAACAATTTCTAAGTTGCATTTTCAAATTGTTTGGATTTGTGATTGAGGGTTGGATCCCTCTTACATCAATTATTTTAGCAATAACTAATGGTTATAGTACATTCTCGGAGTCTAGTGCTCTATGAAGAGAAAGATTAGTTCAACACTTTTTAATTTCCTAGAAGAAAACTAATAACATAACATTGAAAGAAACAATCTATAGTGCCTCTATCTCAAGCCATTAATATATAAATTCAAATAATCCCAAAAAAGGAATACCATAGGCCCAAACAAGGTCCCAAAATACCATGGTAAGAATGTTCATGACTCACTACAAGAGAGCGACCTCCAAAATAGAATGAGATTCCTCACAAATCATATCTAACTTCCACCACTCAAGTTAGCATATGTACTCCCAAGAACTTCTCATGAAGCACTAATTATATCTTATACCCAATAATAATTGAAGATGCTCTTACAAGTCTAGTATGTAAACCCCTCATTATTCTCTCATTACAACAATACTTTCATGTTCTCAGAGAATAATAAAATAATTACATATATTTCCACCCTCACATGACCATCCTATTTTCCCACTCCATGATTCCTAAAAATACATAATTATCTATCTACATACAATTAAGTTTTAATAGACCTTACGAGTTTCATGGTGAACATCACACCTAATCCTAGCATTGAAATAATAAATGCATCCATAATAAATACATGAAAATATCTCATCTAATATCTAATTACATATTTATAGAAGCATCTAGATTGTTCCCAATGTCCATAAGTCAAAATTTGCATTTAAATGAAGAAAAAATCATTTTATGATGTTACTCACATCCACTACTCATGCAAATATAGTCATACATTTAGAAATTAAAATTCAAACATTTAAACGTACAAAAATTAATTCCACGAATCTTGAAGATCTCCTACACTACACTAAGTGAAAAATCACATAGACAATATATATGAGTTATTCACAAGGGGTTCTAAATCACACTTGACATAGATGATAGGGTATGACCAGTTTGAGCATAATCATGTCTCAATTTCACTACAATATAGAGCAAGATGGTTCAATCGCATTCATGTCATCATTATCTTATACCTATCAATTTTACACTCAATTCACACATCACACATTTCATTGAAGAATCTAGTTAAAGCAATAGAAATAATACCAAGGAGTTGTCACAAACAGAAAATATGCCACATCTATGATAATATACATCATGCATTAAATTCATATAAATGAATTACATAAAATACACCTCATGAAACCAATGATTCTCAATCATACCAAAATTAAGATAGACACAAGACAATAATCGATCAATAACTAGTTCATGACAATTATGTATAACAATGCCATCATCTAAAATATGATAACAATGCCATAATATAAAATATGATAACAATTCCATCATCTAAAATATGACATTCAATAAGGATATAATAGTACAAGTCTTACATTTCCTTGGGAATTTTTAAATTCCCCTCCTATTGACATCTAAAACCCTTCTATTGTTGTTTGGCATGAACATCTAGAGGATGCAAGATTTTTTTTGACATTCACATTATTGGAAACTTGTTTCCTAGTAATGATACTTCCTATATTATTTCCACAAGATATTCTACACTTGGCTCAAACAACCATGTTTTTGGTGGCATCACTAATAATATATTTGTGTCTTCTACCAGTTTAATGTTTCATTGAGTGTGGATGTGAATGGGGTAGTTTGTGGGATGTTTTTTGTGACCATGGCTAGCACAAGGGCTCTCATTGATTCTATGTGCCTTCCTTAACATAGTAAAGTTTGGGTCCTTATTCATAGTCATCCATTGTCATGTTCTATGAGCAAAATGTGATTGAAAATGAATATTATTATACCTTTCAAAGTTTTATTTTTATAACTAATCACTTCTAGCTTTCTCTTCCAGGTCTACATAAGTGGGATTTGGGATCTTTGAGGCCTCTCACTGATGGAACAATAAAGCTTCCCTTCTACCAAGGGTTTCTTTATTGCATGATTTCGAATTCTCGAGGAGATGGAGTTGGTGTTGGATGGTTAGGTGTGGATGTGGGGTGAGCATTCTCTCTCTTCAAAACTATGGTTCCCTTCTTTCAACCCCATGACTATCTCTCAATATTATACCAATTTGGGTGACCTTCCCTAATTTCCCCTTCCAATCTTAGGAAGATTCTTACTTTGAGGATATTGATAACACTATTGGTCATTTTCCTAAGATGGATTCATCCACATCCAACATCATTCACTCTACCTTTGGTTTTGTTTTGGTGGATATCAACATTTCTAAGGCACTTCATGGGGATGTTTCTTTGATGGTTGAGGATAGGAAATGGATTTAATTTCTTGTTCATTTGAGCTTATCATTTTTATGTAAATGATTATTTTCTATTATACATCTTGCTTCTAATGGTCCCTATTCACATTGAAAAATTATGGACTCAACTACTTAGTGGCATAATGTCCTCCCTAAAAATTTTACTATGACTTTTTTATTATTTTTTTCTCTCTAGTGGATGAGTCTCATCATCCTACCCCCCATAAATGGATCATGATGTGATCGTGGAAGCTCCTCATGAGATGGATTCCCCTAGGGATAGTGTTGTTCAAGTAATTTAATCACTCCCTATTATGACTTCACCTTCTAAACCAATTTGAGCTTTTCTTGTGTTTTATCCCATAGCCCACTTAATGGATTGTAGAGTGATTCACTCTCTTGCTCATTCTATGGATTCTATGTAACATACAACAATTTTGATTAGACATTCTTTATCATCTGGTGCAGGAGCACCTATTTGATTTCTTGCCTCCATGAGGCCACTTGTAAATAGTTCTTATATTTTGTGTATTGGGTCTTATAATAGGGTTTATCAAACCATTTTATAGGTTTTAAAGTTTTAAGAAGTCACATTTCAAGGCATTTGTCAAATAATGTTTAAAGTTGTTCCATATTGTAAAAATTGTAAAAGTTGCTCAAGAAAGTTGTCAAGCAACTTGTCAAAAGTGTCATTAAGGTGTTTTGTAAAAAAACTAACTAAAAGGTGGTTGAAAATAGTTGGTTTTGGTTATAAATGTATAATTACACCCTCCAAAACTCGAATTGGAGAGGTTGGAGACATTATTTGTGAAGTTTGATGAATGGCAACCTCAAGTTTGGTGTGCATTTTATGATTTCTACATTGTTTCCAGGTTGAAGTTGTGGTTTGTACGGCCTGATATGCACTCAAATAATGGATTATCATATATGGATGGAAATATATCTATTTATAGTTTCCAATTATTTTTGTCTCATTCAATTTTATTGAGTTTTGTGGAAGATATGATTATTTTGGTGAGACTGCCTATTTTAACAATATTGTGCAGAATTTACAGTCTGAAAGAATGTGATGGTACGGATTTTAAAGTATATATTTTTGGTCTGAAACAAATTTTATGTTGTTCCTATATGAATCTACTTTCATTTGCTTCAAGTCTCATCAAATTTCATTAAGATTTGAATAAGTTATGATCATTTTAGTGAGGGCAGGTTTGAACCTTGTCTAGGGTTTGCAGTTTTGGGAAAAATGAAATAGTTTTCTTTTGGGCTACCATGGTTATGTTTCCAATGTGACATAGAATTAATAATAAAATGTGTTATACAAATATTTATTTGGATTATTGTTGAAGGATTGTGAGATATGTTGTTGAATCCTCCTAACTCTGCATCAGATTGGTATCAGAGCTCAGCAAAAAGTCTGGGCTGAGAAAGAAATTGGTTTTGTAGTTGTGTTTTGGTTGGTTGCAGGTTATGTGAGAACCTAATTGCTTCCATTGAGAAGGCAGAGAGAAAAGTGAGTTGTGAGCAAGGAGATATTTTCTGAGACCATCTAGAAAAGATGGAGAACTTGAGAAGGCATTTGCAGGCAGAGGAGGAGAGAAAGAAGAGAAAAAGACAAGCAAAGATGGATAGGGAAATTGCTGAGTTGAAGCAAGAAATGAAGAGGTTGGATAAAGAGTTCCAAGAATCTATGAAGAGGATAGAACAAATGATGAAAAAAGAGACAAGTTGGAATTTGAAATTGAAAAGGAAGATGGTTTGGCCTATAAATAAGATTGTGAAAAGAAGAAGAAATGAGAAGATGAAAGAGGAAGAAGAAGCATATGAAGATGCACATGAAGAATTCCTAGATGAAGACAAAGATGTTCCAAAGCATGAAGATGAAGAATGTAAATTTTTTGCAGACATTCCAAGGCAAGAAGGTGAATGTATTATTGAGATAAGAAACCTGATTTCAGGACTTGAAGAGGTTGATTTGATTAAGGGAATGATCATGGATGAATTGGTCATAGAGGTTTGCAGAGGATTGATGAATGATGGAGGTATTATGGTAGAAATTTTGTTTCATTTCATTATGTTACTAATGCTTTGGAAAAAGAATAATTTTCAGGTTGAAAATACAAAGGAAAAATTAGAAAGGAATTGGAAGATCAAGAAGAATACAATTCAAAGGGGCTTGAATTCTTTTGCCCCCAAGAGTTTGGTGCAGGAGCACCTATTTGATTTCTTGCCTCCATGAGGCCACTTGTAAATAGTTCTTATATTTTGTGTATTGGGTCTTATAATAGGGTTTATCAAACCATTTTGTAGGTTTTAAAGTTTTAAGAAGTCACATTTCAAGTCATTTGTCAAATAATGTTTAAAGTTGTTCCATATTGTAAAAATTGTAAAAGTTGCTCAAGAAAGTTGTCAAGCAACTTGTCAAAAGTGTCATTAAGGTGTTTTGTAAAAAAACTAACTAAAAGGTGGTTGAAAATAGTTGGTTTTGGTTTTAAATGTATAAGTACACCCTCCAAAACTCGAATTGGAGAGGTTGGAGACATTATTTGTGAAGTTTGATGAATGGCAACCTCAAGTTTGGTGTGCATTTTATGATTTCTACATTGTTTCCAGGTTGAAGTTGTGGTTTTTACGGCCTGATATGCACTCAAATAATGCATTATCATATATGGATGGAAAGATATATATTTCTAGTTTCCAATTATTTTTTTCTCATTCAATTTTATTGAGTTTTGTGGAAGATATGATTATTTTGGTGAGACTGCCTATTTTAACAATATTGTGCAGAATTTACAGTCTGAAAGAATGTGATGGTACGGATTTTAAAGTATATATTTTTGGTCTGAAACAAATTTTATGTTGTTCCTATATGAATCTACTTTCATTTTCTTCAAGTCTCATCAAATTTCATTAAGATTTGAATAAGTTATGATCATTTTAGTGAGGGCCGGTTTGAACCCTGTCTAGGGTTTGCAGTTTTGGGAAAAATGAAATAGTTTTCTTTTGGGCTACCATGGTTATGTTTCCAATGTGACATAGAATGAATAATAGAATGTGTTATACAAAGATTTATTTGGATTATTGTTGAAGGATTGTGAGATATGTTGTTGAATCCTCCTAACTCTGCATCATCATCTCACAAGATGGATATAATTGAGGTATCAATTGAGGACTCCCTCCTCTTTACATGGTTGGAGTTAGATAATTATATGTATTTGATGATTGTTCAAAGAAGGAGGACATGTATCCATAAATCTATTTTGGAATCCCATCCTTGATTCAAGGTGTGCAAATTTCAAAGAAGAGTTCAAGCATAGTGTAAGTTAGGTTGGTTGTTTTCTAATAACAATGTTGTTGTAGTTGTTTGGTAGAATTTATTTTTTGATAGTTCTTACATTGCCCTTATTTAAGGTTTTAGACCCTATTGAATCCTCATTTTTGTTGCTAACTAGTTTTTTGTTGGTCAATTATTCATCTACTAGCATTTTTTGTTATAAATGGATTTTAGGAGCCTTATAAAGCCTATTTCACCTTTAATAAAAAACAACATAAGTCTATATATAATAGATCATATCATTTTATAGAAAATAATGAACGTGAATAAATCACATCTAATTATCATTTATTATAAAAATATCACATAATAATAAATATATAGTTGTCATCAAATAGGATCATTGTAACATCAAGATGAGTCATAATATAATGGTATAATAAAGGAATCAACACCTATAGGCCTTATAATGTGTATAGACCTAGTGTTGGTGTAATGGTGGTGTGGTTCCATCAATGGTAAATATAAGATCAACCCCCATAGGGGGACTAACACTTACGGTGTGTGACAAGTGATGGGGGATATAAAAGAATATGGAAATTTATCATAAAGAGAGATACATGGGGGATTAAGGTTCTCAAACTTTCCCAAAGTAATAATGGTGGGTGTATGGTTATGTAAAAAAATGGTCTCTAATGGCACACAATTGAAAAGAATTAGAGAATAGGACGTGGAAATGGAAAATGGGGAAGGGAGAATCTCATATGCTATGATTCTCAAAGGAACTCCATAATGTCAAATCTTGAATTCTTAGCTTATTACGCTCTTGCTTCAATGGATAGCCTACAATTTTCCTTGGTGTTTGAGGAGAGAAAAGGATAGTAATTTTTCACAATTATGTCCTCTTGTTGAATGGAGGGAAAATAAGGATTTTTTTATTGATCCATATTAAGTGTTAGATGTGTGACCATTATTTGTTTAGTAAGGGTTGAGGTAAAAGGTGTGAACAAGTTTTCTTGAATTTCATATTTGGTCACTTTTGCTAGGGGTCATAATGACATCTCATGGAAAAGTTCCCAATTTTTAGGGGTTGGTATAGGATAGGTTCCTAAGGTCTAGGTTTCTTGTGATTTTATTGTTTGATCACTGGGGTGGAAAAAATTAGGCATAGATGAACCTAATTCACGTTAGGGAAAAAGGCAGTAAAGTGAATAAAAAAAGTAAGATAAAAGTTATAAAATATGTTTCTTTTCACAACACCTATCCCAACATTGTGTTTCTTATAACAATCATACTTAGTTTATTTTGCATATTATACTCGATTGCCATTTCCAATTTTACTCATAACTTTCAATTTTTTCTCTCCTCAAACTATGGCCACTCCTTTGTAATATAGAAATTTGAGGAGGGACATATGACTACTAATTTTATTTCTTGTTTGAGATTAAAATTTGTAATGTCCCATTTAATTCCTAAATGTTTGCAACCTATGTTTCAAAAGAAATCAATAAAGATAATTCATATTACACCAAATTGGCATTAAATGAAGATTAAGTTGTTAATAATGGTCAACCAACATATGAAGGGTTGTGTCCCTTGAGAAAGATAAGGTATATAAGGAAGGTAGATATAGAGGAAAAGGGAATGGGGGGGAATGATTAGGACTAATTACAAGTAATAGACAACAACACTAACAAATTAACCTATTTAAAATTAAATTATTATTCTCTAAATGTTGTGATGAAGAGTTGTAACTATTAAAAAGGTAATAGAGGTGAAGAGGTGTGACTCCCTCGAACATGAGATATAAAAGGGAGAGAATCCATAACATCATTCAATAATCCAATTGAGAATAGAACCTTTTGTGACTTTACCAATAAATTAAATTATGTTCTTAAGAGTAGTGATGATGTGAGAAAGTATGTGACTCCTAATGTGAAAGCTTGTGACTCTTTAAAATGTGAAAGTTTGACTCCCTCAATAATAAGATATATAAGGGAGATAATTTCCTTGGGGAGAAATCATAAATTTGGAAATAAATTATTCTTCTCAAAAGGAAACAATGAAGGGTGGTGTCTCCTTCAAGAAATGGATATAAAAGGGTAAATCAGTTCATTGACATTCAATAAGGAATCATCACTCATCTATCCATCAATAAATCAAGAAATTAAAATATAAGAAAAGATCAATCAAGCAAACAACAATGATTCCATCAAATCATTCAAGCATCCAATTATTCAATCATCATATCCTCGAAAAATTAAATCATTCAATCATCAATTCAACATATCAATCAAATCAAAAAAAAGGAAAATAAGGATTTGAAATATAAGATATCCATTGGAAATAAATATTGTTTTCAACAAGAATATTATTGGGAAGTAAGTTTCAAAGGTAATCTTAGAATATAAATTTGGAATATATATATAAAATTATTGCAACCACTTGTAAGTAAATTATTATAATTGCACAATGATATTTTATTAACAATTAATATAGAAAATTTCTTTAGCAATCTATTTTGAATTTATAGAAGTGTTTTACAAATAGGGAGGCCAATCAACCTTCCGAGTCTCGAGATGTTGAAGGAATAGAATTTCTTAATACAAAGCACACCACCCTAAGATTGATGAGTTAGAGGTTCTACCATACTCATGGGTTGGAGGCCAAATGGTGCTCTTGGGCTTGATTGAAGAGGGCAACCTTCATGCATCTTATCAAGCACACTACCCCGAGATGGATGAATTGGAGGTTCTACCATAGTTGTGGGCTAGGAGACCAAAATGGTGCTCTTGGGATTGATCAAGGAGGACGACCAACCTCCAAGGTGGGATGAGCGACAAAATAGTTCTAGAATCATTCCATGCTCTCACAATACAAGCGCCACCACCCTTGAGATTGTGATTTGTAAGTACTTTCTAGTGAAGTCTTAATATGGTTGACTATAGGAATATGCCTTGCAATAATCATTAAAGATATTAAAGTATTTTGAATTACTCTTAATATTATAATATTTTATGTATGAATTTGAAAATTAATATAAAGTTGATACTTGTTATTACTAATATCATTTTTCGGTAATTATTATTGCTTTACAGGCCTAAAATTAGGAATATCCCAAAAGGGGGCATTACAAAGTTATACTTGTTAGCTCCTACCTATACCACATACTATAGTTTTTATTTAGGAGAATAGGTTTTGAAGGGTTCGTAGAACCCTGCACAAAAAAAGGTAGGATCTTAATTAAAGAAGAATATTGAGGCCACACAACCCCCAAGAAAAATACCAACCATCAGCTAAACCAACAACAAACAATCAACAAACACAACAAAAAATGCAGACAAGAAATAGAGACAACAACTACTGTAAATTCTTAAGAATTCTCATTGCCTCCACATCACTAGCAATTACTTTGTCATGCATCTTAACCACATTGTTAATATCCTTGATAGACAACACTCCCCCTTTCTTCATTTTTTTCCTAGTCCAAATGTAGGGTCCATCATCTTTACCAGTCTCATCATTGCCCAATAAGTCCACATCCTCCAGGCCCAACATCTTCTTCCCATCAAGCAGCTACTTACCAGTCCATTGCCTAGATTTTTCATTAAGAATAGTCAATCCCTCTGCATTGTTCTACAAAGACACATGGCTCACAAAAACTAGGGTAGCAATATCAACAAGAATCTTCGAGACTTTTTTTTCAAGAGCTACCAATCTAGTTTCATGATCAACTTTAAGATTTTTCACATCTACCACAAATCTATCAAGGTTACTATGCATCCTTTAACCTTTTTGGCCACCAAATATTCCATAGTGTTACTATAAGTGAGAGACACATTAAGTTGGACCAAAGAATCAATCTTTGAATGAAGAAGCTTAACTTCATTAAGAATCCATTTCAGCAACAAGAAAATATTACAAGTCCCCTCCCTTGCAAGGTGATAAGCATCATTGCCATCCATCAACTGGAGAGCTTCAACAACGAAGTGAAACTTACCATCTAAGGTGACCATCTTCTCTTTACTCGCATCCAAAGACTCGACCTCCAAGTCAATCACCTTATCAGGACTGAAATCTTTGTCCTTCCTTTGCGTTGATTCCTCAGGCATGAACTCCATACCATCCACCGAATCCTTTGAATTCTCACCAATCTTTCCCTTTCCTTTACTCAGGACAAGGGCCCCTTTTTCCACAGAAGTATTCCCCACATTCTTCATATCGTCACTCCCTAACTGAATTCTTCTTTTAACCCCAAGCAGGGGAGGAGAGTCTTCCTTCTTCCCAGTAGATTTTTTCTTCTTCGATGATCCAATCCCTTCCCCACCCCCCTCCAAATCCACACATTTAACAACACTTGGTGGAGGAGATTCAACCCTCTTCACATGGACCTTTTTCTTTTTAGAGGAGCCTTTATCTCCCCCATCCCATTCCAAATCAATGAAGGACCCCTCTGACCAAGAAGAGGAGTCCTCTTCCCTAGTCATTTTTCTAGAAGATTTAGCAGGATTATCATGGGGTCCTTAAAATACTCAGACCCAACATCTTCCCCTTCATCACTCTCTCAATTATCCCCTATATCAAGCTCGGAGAGATTATCTTTAACCTTATGCCCCTTATGTAATTTAGGAGTCTCAATTACATAATTGGCCTTAATATGCTCAACTAGTAGGAGCATAAGCCCCTCATGCAAGAAGGGGTTATTTGGATTCTTGTGGTAGCCTTCAATACCTTTTTTCAAGAGACAACAATAGATAATAGGGGAAAGAGACAGCCCTATTATGTTTGAAATGACTAAGTAGAATGAAATGGTAACTGTAAATCACTGAAAACCTACCATCCAGCGTGAAATAACTCATCATAACCATAGCCACATATCTCCAAATGGGTTTCATAGAATTTATGTCATACCCACTACCTCCCACCTTCTCAAGCTTCAAACTCTTTATCTTTGAAGAAATTTGCCACGATAGATTTAGTGGTTGAACTCTCCTTGTATATTTTTTTGTCTTTTGAGGAGAGGCTTGAAACCTTCATAATTAATTCCTTGGTTATGTTGACCTCCATCCCATAAATTCATAGAACCCTATTCTTCCATCCACTTACAAACACTTGCGACACCTAGGAATCAAAGCCATGAAGCTTCAACAATTAAAGCGTCACACCACCCTTCTCCAAAATATTATAAACTAAACCATTCACCATAGTATATTCATAGGTTACTGGTTCAATTTGACATCTATCACCACCCATCGTGACCTATTTACTGGAAACCAGAGCTTCTTCCCCCAAAAAGAAAAATATTAGAGAAAATAAGAAGCAACAAACCATAAGGAGAAGCCAAACACCCACAAAGCGTGTAACTCTAACATATTCAGTACTGATAGGCATCATGAAACTAAGCTTCTAGATATTTTTTATATCACTTTCATCAAGAACTAGGTGAATAGGCCAGCTCAAATGTCTAATCAAAATAAATATGCAATTAATTCTAGACACCCCTCCAACCAGCGCATGGAACATGTGATTTATTTTCTTCATTTATGATGGAAAGAATTTCTATAGGGAGGACATCATTAGATTCCCAATGCCTAGGTGTGATCACCCCCATATTGGAAATTCAAATAGCAAGATTATTATCCTTTCAATAGATGGAGAGATATAAACATCATCAAACATACCCAAGATAGCTAAAGAATCCTGAATTAAATTTTTAATAGTCCGGGAGGGAGAGCTAACTTTCTTCAAACAATTAACCACATTCAATGAGTCCCCTTCCAACCAAATTATTTTGATCGCCTTCTCTTGAGCTAATTTTAATCCATGGTAGGTAGTTGAAGCTTCTGCATAGTGGTTTATTTGGGTTCCGAAAGGGAGTGCCACAACAAAAACAAGTTGACCATATGAATCACGTAACACTCCCCCACAACCAACAGGTCTTGAATTACCTTTAGCATCCCCATCAAAATTCACCTTATACTAGTCCTGAACTGGAGCTTCCAACCTCACACCCTCTCTTGAAGCTTTAGTCTTATTCAAGGGGTTAGATATATCAACATTTAGGTTCCACCAATAAGCAACAAAGCGATCATAGTTCGAAACAAACACTTTTGGGGTATAGTTATTTGACAAAATCATTTCAGATAAAAAAATTCCTTAATGGCAACACAAATCACGAAGGCAAATCTCAGAGGAGAGATAGAAGTGTCTCAGAAGATTCTATTATCTCTTTTCCTCCACAAACCCCAAGCTACATGAGGGACAATAAGGGACCAAAGAAAAACCAATGAAGGGTTAGAAGTGGGGGAGACCACTGAAACCAAAGATTAGTCAAGGATCCCAGAAAGACCTAATCTAGATTCCAAAGGTACATCACATGCTTCAACACTTCCACCGCAAAACTACATCCAATGATTATGTGATAAGAATCTTTCATAGCTTCCTCACACAAGTAACATATATTGGGCATTAGAAAGCCCCTTTTCCAAAGGTTATTTATAGTCAAGATTTTATCTTGGCAGAGCAACCAAAAGAAGATATTCACTTTCGGGATTATCTTAGGAGACCAAATCTTCGCCCAAAACGGAGGAGGGCCAACAACATTCATCTGATGATAAAATGTTAAAGCTACCAGAAAGAACCCTATGAAGACAACCTCCAAAACACTCTATCACCTTGAGAAGAGGCCAACAAATGAATCAAAGATAAATAGGAAAAGATGGGATCAAGATCCCTATGGACTTCATGAATCCTCTTCCATTTACCATCAGTAATGTAATCCGCAACAAACACACCAAAAGAGTGAACACAAAGATCCTGAAATGGGGCAACCCATAACTCATCCTTAAGAGGTTTTTCTCTAGTCCACCAGTCATCCCAAAAAATGATAGAGTGACCATTTACCAAAGACCATCTCAAACCAAAAGACACAACAACTAAAGCCTTAATCCAAAAATTCCAAAGAGCCAATCCAAAAGGGGGGGTGAAACCATCCGCCAGAAAAACTCTAAATTTGTTAATGCCATGAAGATATTTATTCCCAAATATCATCACCCACTCCTTAACCCCAAGGAGAAGGTTCCAAACATGTTTGGCCATGAGGGATAAATTAAATTCTTTAATCCTTCTCAAACCCAAACTGCCCTATTTTTTGTATCCATAGACTTCCTCGCATGAAAAAAGATGCATTCTTCGTTTATCTTCCACACCAAACCATAAAAAACTCTTCTGAATGCTCTCAATCTTCTCCCAAAACTTCCTAGGAATTTGAAAAAGACTTGTAGCATACACTGGTAGGTTCTGCAAAGTGGACTTGATAAGCTGAATTTTACCAGCTTGACTAAGAAATGCCCCTTTCCATCTAGAAAGTTTGGAGTTAAATTTATCAACCAGGCCATTCCAAAAAGAATCAAGCACCACATTTTTACACATAGGCAGACCTAGGTATGTCGAAGGCAAAACCCCAATCTAAAATTACAAAATATGAGCAATTCTCAATTTTCTTCTCTCTGGAGTATTAAAAAAGAAAACAGTTCTCTTGGGAAGGCTAATCTTCTGTCCCAAAGTTAGTTCATATTTCTACAATAAAAGCTTCACAAATTTAGCTTCTACAATAGACTCTTCTCCAAGGATCATAGTATCATCCACAAACTACTAGTGAGACCAATTTTGGGGAGATGAAGAAGGCCTTAAACCCTTAAGACTCCCATCAATAACAACGTTGTCAATGAACCTCCCAAGAGACTCTACATAATGATAAAAAAGAAGGGAGAAATAGGATCACCCTGCCTTAAGCCTCTCAAAACCTTAAAAAAAAGGAGAGCCATTAACCAACACTGAGAAGGTAGGGGTGGAAAACAAGTGTTCCGCAATCTGCACAAATCTCTCAAAGAAATCAAAGGCCCTCAAAATTTTGAGTAAAAACTACCAATTAACCCTATCATACGCCTTCTCCAAATCCAATTTTAAAAAGAAACCAACCTTCTTGTTAACAAACATGGAATAAATATTTTCATGCACCAAAAAATTAGAATCAAGAATTTTCCTTCCAGGGACAAACCCATTCTAATGAGAAGAAATAACCAAGGGGAGAACCTTCTAAAGTCACAAGGCCAACACTTTGGAGAAAATATTGTAGAAGGAGTTACAAAGACTGATAGGAAAAAAATCATTGAAGGTAGAAGCACTCGGTTTTTTAGGAATCAAGACTGGAAAAGTAGAGTTAAGTTCTTTCAGCAAGTTCCAACTACCAAAAAATTCTTTACTAGCCTCCAAAAGATCTCTAGAGATAGTATCCCAAAAAATCTGAAAGAAGAACATTGGGAAACCATCCAACCCCAAGGCCTCATTCCCTTCAAAAGAGAAAACCACCTTTTTAACCTCAACATCTGAAGGAATACATCACAACTTATTCAAATCATTGTCAAGAAAATTTTAGGGATAACTTATAACAAAGGCTCTTGACAAACTAGATCCAAATTCAAAATATCAGATAAAATCTCAGAGAAGAACGAAGAAGTAGCATGTCTAATATCATCTTCCTTCTCCAATTTTTGACTATGATAAGAGATCAAATTGATCCAGTTAGCAGCCTTGTGTTTCAAATTAGAAAGATGAAAAAATCTAGTGTTTCGATCACCACTTCATAACCAAATAGCCCTCGATCTTTACTTCAAAAATTCTTCTTCCCTTGCAATAATATTATACAACTTTGAGAGGAGAGAACTCTCTTGCAATGAAACAATAGGGTCATTTTTCTGAAGACTGAATAGAATGTTGAAGATGATCAAGCTCCTCCTTAATCACCTTCTTATCCTAAAAAAAATTGACCAAAGGAAGACCTATTCCACTCCCTGGCATTGCACTTAACAGAAGCCAATTTCTTCACCACCTTATACATCGCAAAACAATCCACAACAATGTTCCACCAACAAGAAATTATATCTCTGATCTTGAGGTGGTTAACCCACATCTTCTCAAATATGAAAGGAGAGTATTTTCATCTCCTTAAAAGGTCCACTGACAAGGAAATTGGAAAATGATCATAACCCAACTTGGTAAGAGTTGAAAGAGAATAAGAATAGGAAAGGAGCCACTTTGGGGAAATGAGCACCTAATCTAACTTCACTTGGATAAGGGCATCACCAATTCTCCTATTGTACCAAGTGTAGGACACTCCACGAAGATCAACATCAATCAAATCATTATCATTAATAAAGCCCATAAGATCAAACCTATTATTAGCAACATTTTGGGAGCCCCCTTTCTTTTTAGATTCATTAATCGGGGTGTTAAAATCACCCATAACCTATTAGGAAAAAGGTGTGTTGTACACCTTGCATAATATATTTAATGTAATTATTCTTGGCGCCACTTTATGTTGCATGTAACATTGGGACATAAGTTAAGTTGTAAAAATGTAATTATTTAATATTGGGGAAAATAAATAAATAAAGTACCCAATATTAAATAAGGGGACATGGTTTTGTAATCTCATGGTTTTAGTCACCTGGTTTTGTGTAATACCACTTAGTGGTTTTGTGGGATCTTGCTTCTATAAAAGCAACCACAAAGGTAGTTATTGGGAGATGCAATTTTGCATATTAGCTTTGGTTAGCATTTGTGAGGCTTTGAAGCATGACACAAGATGTGTGCTTTCATGCTTGTTCACATGGATTGTTTGGAGAGGGCTTGTTGCTTCAATGGTGTTCACGGAGACTCAAAAGAAGTATTGTAATATTTATTGTTGAATAATACATGAGAGATGGATTCTTTTGGAGGCTGGATTTTTTCCCTCTTGAGGGTTTTCCCAAGGTATATCTTGTGTCATATTTTCATGGGTATGTTGTCTATTCTCTTGTATGTGGATTCTGAATACTTAATTGCATAGATCTCTCTTTTGGGCTATGTGGAAATTGTCTTTAATTGGCTGCAAGTTTCCAACAAGTGGTATCAGAGCTTTGGTTGTGGTTGTATAACTCTTGGTTGAGAAAAAATGGGTTTAAGTTTGAATCTATAAATTTCATGTGAGAATAAAATACATGCAAGATATGAGGGCTTTGCAAATTGTTTATTGTAGATCTAAGGGTTTTGGGTTTGTTGTTCTAATGGGTTGTTTATAGATTTGGGGTGTGAGAAATTTTGGGTGAAATGGATTTCTCGGTTTTGTATTCAAATGGGAGTTTTGGGGGTGAGCTTTCATAAATGATCTCCTAACCCAAAACAGACCTCACGGTTGGATCCAGGTTGGCTGAGAGACGAATTTTGATTTATAACTCGACCTAGTTTGGAGAAGCTGGAAAAAAAATGCAATTTTTTTTTTGTAAAATCCCCATTTCGCAGGCCGTACGGATTTTCAGAAAAAAAAACAAAAAAAAAATCATACCTACAAAATTATTGAAAAATAAATAAAAAATTAGAAAGGCCAATGAAAAATCTTCTATTGAAAAGTTTTGAAAAACAAAAAAATAAAATTATATATATATAATGGGGGAGGTGGGGCCACCCCCGTACCCCCCTGCCTGCACTAGTCAACACTGACAGGGTGTAAGCGGTACCTTATGGTACCGCCAACAACCCTGTCAGTGGGCTAACTGACGACGGACTCCGAGGTATCGTCGGCCCACCCCTTTATGGGGTTTAAATTTTTTAAAAACAAATTTTTTATTATAATTTTCTTCCACTGCTAGTAAAATAAATGGAGCCCCATGAATTTTTGAATGCAAAGGAAATTTATAAAAAAAAAAAAATTGTTTCGGTTCCACCACCAGGTGGGTGGTGCCGCCCAACCACCAAGGGTGGCTGATTTTTTTTTTGCCTCAGGGTCAAACTGCACATTTTCTTCCAAGGGGCATAACTTTCGCCCAGATTGTTCATTTTTTGACTTCTTGGACTCGTTGGAAAGCTAACTCAGTGCTCTACACTATGGTGATACTGATTTTCCTATATTATATAGTTTTTATAGCTTTTTATAGCTAGAAGTCAGGTGTTCATTTTTTGAGCTTCGAGAGGTGATATCGGGTGCATACAAAGTCAGATTTTGGATTTCGAATAGTCAACAGAAAGCTTGTTTAGAGCACTACACAGTGGATCAGGTTTGGAGTTATTTTGGCATGGTTTATTTGTTGTTTTCCTTATCTAATATGTTTATGGCTTACTTTGACTATGGTGATACTATGAGTTTATGGATGATCTTGGAGATTTGATGTTGGATTCATTGTATGCTCAGTTGTACATCTCAGATTATTCTCTCATTTGACATGGTTATCATTATATGTTTGGATTTGTATGTTGCATTTTTGTATCTACAAGTTTTGCAATGTTGTAGGCAGTCTATACTTACATGTTGCATTTCCAACTTGGATATGGGTTGTCTTTTCCCATTGATATTTTAGTGTTGATGCATGTTCAGTTTTGGTGGCTTGGTTTAGTCACTTGATTTTCCGGTTTTGTTGTCATATTGAGGAGGTGATATGGTATTACCAAGTACAGTCATGATGTGAGACCTATGTATTTGACTATGATTATGTAGATATGTGGACACAGTTGGGTTGAGGTGTTGGTATATTTGGTGGTGATCATGTTGTCATGGATGTTTCTTGTGAATTAGAGACTTTGGCATATCATGATAGTTTATGTAGGTGCAATGATGGTGGTGTGTTTAGTTCATTAACTATGGTACTTGAATATGGACATGTTTGGAAAATTAGATCAAAGGTTGATTTGGTGTTTGAGTCATTTGGTCTATATGGTTATTCTCTTAGATATCTCAGTTTGTAGTTTACTGTTGTGATGTTGATTTTGCATGTTTCAGTGATTAGATCTACAAGTCATGTAGGTTGTGGATTAGCTACCCGTTTACTTGCAATAGGATGGCTTGGTTGTGGATTATCTCTATTCACCAGTTTTGATTCATTGTTGTTGCAAACTTTGATAGTTCGCCTTGTTCTTGATCATTTGTATATTGGTATGTGTGCTTAGAGATGAGAGGATGGATGTTTCTTAAAGTACCTAGACAATTGTGTTTTGGGACTTATAGCAAGTGGTTTATCATGATGTCATGGATAGCTTGGTTACACTTTTCAGTGAGATTTTTTGAAAGTGATAGCTTGGCAATTGTAGGTATCCTCTTGGCTTGGAGATTTTGGTTATACTTGTTAAATTACTGACAATTCAATTTTGTGTAGACTTTGATGATCTTCATGGAGATTATGGTTGTCACAATTCCATGTGAGACTCGGTATCACAGTTTAGTGGGAGTTGTTGGAAGTGATCTGGACTCACCATTTTATGGTGAATGGTCTTCTGTAGTGATTGTTGGTGTCATGGATGGACTCTTAGTTTTTAATTTTATGTAGTGATGGTCCATTGGAATTTTTGGTTTCATTGATAGGGGATGGTCTTATTCATATTGATTACATATGTTTTCTTGGTTTAGAGTGTTTTGTTATTATGTCATGTTTTACCCTTGATCATATGTTAGAGTTTTGGTATGGTACTTGTTCTCTTGAGACCAGGATGTATGCATTGCTGTATGAGATCTAGTAGGAGATGGTTAGATCATTTTTTCATGTTTATGTTCCTGATTCATGATTAGAGTTTTGGCATTGATCTTGTGAGCTTCTCTTTGTATTCGACACATCGATCATTTTCTTGATTACTTCATGATGGTGCTATGTTGGATTTGGAGTTTGGTATGGATTGTTTGGTTACAAGTACTCATGGATACTTGGAGACATAGGTGATACTTGAGTTCTCTTGTGATTAGAGACATGTTTTGAGATGATTACTCTTGATGAGATTTCAGCAGGAAGTCTGAGGAGCCTACACCTTGGTTGGACGTGAGTTCAACATGGACCTATGAGGAGAGTGTTCTTGGATGATTCATGATGACTTGGATGTCTTGGAGGAGCATTCTCATTCCTCACTCTTGGTCTACTTGACAGTTTCACTTGAGAGGTATTGCCCATTGTTTCTTTTAGGTGCATTATGTTTATGCTTTATCTTCTCATGCATATGGATTTTGAGCTATGGATATATGGTTTTGGAGGGTTCATTTAAGGAGTTTTGGCATGTTTATCTCCTTATGCATTGTGATTACATTCATTGATGTTGACTTTAGGAGATGTATTGGGCTTATTTCCTTCACTAGGAATGGATTTAGTTTGATCTTCTTTGGTTATGAGAGGCTTACATCCATGTTTATTACATAATACATATGTTTTGTTTGATCTTGGTGATTGAACGTTTGGGTGTTGTCATGGATTTTCTTTTGGGGTGTTGTGGAGATCACACTTGACACAGTTGGCATTTAGAGGTGTATACGTAGGAGATTTTTCTACAGGTATATGATGTGCAGAGTTTATCTCTTTTGGTCTTGGTTATCTTCTTGGATGTTTTGTTTCACATTACATTGGGTTGAGGTTTGGTTGGAGCTATTGTGATCACTAGCTTTTGGTCATGTGTTTTCACTTATGTTCTTGGGTGATGACATGGAGGTTCCTTTATCTTTTTCCTTTGTTGGGTGTGGAGAACTCGGGAGAGCTATGAAGACTTGTGGTGAGAGTTTTTCTTAAAGGTATGGATAGTTGGATGTATTGGCACTTGTTGTGGGTGTTATTTCATCTTTGGGTTTGTGTATCTTGACAACTACTTGTGCATATTGATACCTTTGGTTTGAGTGTTTGTGTTTGGGATATCAGTTGAGCAGGACTTATGCTTCGTTTTGACAGATTGTGTGGCTTCTCTATTGGATGGCTTCTTAGCTTTATGCATTGGCATGATGGAGGATGAGAGAATTAATGATTGGGATGCTGCTCACTTTGATTCTTGTTGAGGGTATCTTGATGGAGCACATGGAGCACTTTGATTCCATGATGGTATATGTGGCTATATGGATTGTTCATTTGATTCATGTTTTGAGGTTACTTGTTCCCCTTATGCAATGTATACAACAAGTGGGATAATGTTAGGAAAAAGGTGTGTTGTACACCTTGCATAATATATTGAATGCAATTATTCTTGGGGCCACTTTCTATTGCATGTAACATTGGGACATAAGTTAAGTTGTAAAAATATAATTATTTAATATTGGGGAAAATAAATAAATAAAGTACCCAATATTAAATAAGGGGGCATGGTTTTGTAGTCTCATGGTTTTAGTCACATGGTTTTGTGTAATACCACTTAGTGGTTTTGTGGGAGCTTGCTTCTATAAAAGCAACCACAAAGGTAGTTATTTGGAGATGCAATTTTGTATATTAGCTCTAGTTAGCATTTGTGAGGGTTTGAAGCATGGAACAGGATGTGTGGTTGCACACTTGTTCTCATGGATTTTTTGGAAAGGGATTGTTTCTTCAATAGTGTTCATGGAGACTTAGAAGGCTTCTAGGAAACGTGATTTAAAACCACTCAAATTTTCCCAAAATCCTTTTTTGGCACATTTCAAATTAGGAGCATAAATGTTGGATAGGATCCATGAAAATTTATCTTGAGAGTTATAAAAATACGTGGCTATATGGTTGAATTCCCCAAACACAACAACACCTTTCATCACATTTGGATTCCAGAAAGTGGCTACTCCCCTAGAAGCACAATCAGAATCAAAACCGTGAAAACCACAATCTTTAAACAATCAATTTTTGAAATTGCTCACTTTGTCAGAGCCCATCTTGGTTTCTTGAATAATGACAATATTCAGATGATGATCTCTCACCAATTGGTAAGAAGATCCTACTTGTGAGGTTTATTCATTCCTCTTACGTTCAAGGATAAAATCTTCATGAGGAGGACTTTTGAGGTGCTCTCTTCAAGCACATCTCAAACAATATCTTATGGGACCCTTCCGCACTATCAAGCTTGCTTTATGTATCCTTGTTTTGCTACAAAATGGACCTACCTCTACCCCTTGTTTTTGACCCACAATCCAACCTTTTGCGATTTCTTATTGAAACCCTAGAAGGGGAAACATGATTTCTCTTGTTTCTTGATTTGACCGTTGTAAAAGGAGGGTCTCCAACCTCCCCTACATTAGAAAACTTGTCAACTCTAATGACAGAAGAGGTGAGAACTTTCTTTGTGGGAGACAAGAAAGACACAATAGACTCCTCTACCCCTACAACAACCTCAAGGGTGGAGACAACCAAATCCTCCATACCAGAATGAGGTAACTCCACTTGACCCCCCATAAATCAAGTTACCTTTAGATGAAGGCTCCACAAAAAGCTTCTCAATTAAAACCTGACCACCAAACTAATTTTTAGAACCCACCAATTGAACAATCTGCTCCACGAGAGCATCCCCATTACCAAAACACAACAAATTATCCTTATGCAAGATAAGGGATCCATTTGACATAGGCACCACCCTCGGAGCTACCAATTTCACAAATGATTCACTGACCTCTGAAATAGCAACAATTACCTGTTGTCTAGAATATGAGGCTTCCAATTGAACAATGTGCTCTTCAAGAACAGTCCTAGAACCATTACATTGCATATTCGCCTTCTGCAAGACAAGGGATCCATCTATAGGCACTTCCTCTTGAGAAACAGGTTTTGCAACCGATGTACTAACCTTCAAAACAACATTGACCAGCCATCAAGAAGACAGAGCCACTTAACTTCTCTCCTTTTCCTTCCACTCCTTGCGAGGAGGCTGAGAAGGTTTGGACAAAAATTTCTTAGCCCAATGCCCCACTTTTTTTACAATGAAATCAATCAAAAGGGATAGACTCATATTCAATCTCCTAATTCCACATTTCTAGCTTTGAGTTAATCTTCACCACCACAGGAAAATCAATAGATTGATCAACATTAGCACAAAAATGGGCATACACCAATGTCTTCTTGGAAGTGGTCATTTGATCAATCAATAATATTTTTCCAAAGGTACAAGAAATACCCTTAAACATTTTTTCATCCTAGAAGTCCAAAGGGAGCCCAGGTAACCAAACCCAGACAAGAGCTGAAGAAAATGAACAAGAGCTAGGAGAAAAACCAAGCTCCCGTTTCTTCAAAACCAACATAGATTTTCCAACCAACCACAAGCCCCCAACAAGGACACAAAGCAGGTCTTCCTTACAAGAAAATGAAAAGGAGAAAAACCCCTTTGTCATTGAAACAACTTCCACCTGCCCCTTGAGCCTCCAACAATTAAAATAAAGCTTGCGAACTAGCTTGATTTGAGGGCGAGGACCCAAGAACTTCCCCACAAGATACATATCCATAGAATCTAGAATCTTCTCAATGATACAATTAGGAATAGAGACATGGTACTCACTAGAAATTGGATTAGCAAAGAAGTCAATCGAAGGGGAAGAACTCTTACCTTTCAGTATGGACCCAAAGAGGTTAACCCACTAAGTACCATCGAACAGGCCTTTAGCATGTTTCTGAAAAAGCATCACCAGGGATAGCAACAAGAATCTTGAGCCCAGTACCTAATGAAAAACTTCTATCGACAAATTCCTTTGGGGCCCCCACTTACTCACACTAAAAATCAATGGCTATGGAGACCAAAGATACCAAAGGAACATGAAATAAAGTCCCAACAACAATACCATCAACTAGACTCATAGCTGACACCTCTGAACCATCAGGACATCTACAGCCATTACCACAAACCTTTGAACTAGGATTTCTCGCCTTGTGAAAATTTGAAAACACAACACCACCCAACAAGATCTCCATCATTATAGTTGTCATCCTAAACAAATAATTTTTTTGGTGCTTATTTAATGCAATTTTCTACTATATTTGAAGTTTAAAAATTATATGGTAAGATCAATCAATCTATGAAAGTGTCATATTCTACAAACATAAACATCCTTATGACATGTAGATATATATAAATTATATCCATAAAAAAAAAACAAAAAAAAATCATATATAATTAAAAATAAAATAAATTTAATTAATAAAAAAGCTAACATTTGCTCTTATACATTTTATTTATTTTAATTCATCTTTTTTTTAAAGATTAATTAGTGAGGGATTTTATTCAATACCTTGTTCAAGAAGAACATATAAATAATATAAATAGTATAAAATGACCAAAATGGATGATAACTAAAACCCAAATAAAAAACTAGCTAACCATCTAAAACTACCAACCAACCTGGAACAAAAACAATCAACTAATGTCTAAAGCCAAAAAGGAGAACCACCCTCTAATCAAAAAATAGAAATGAATAAAACAACAAAAGGATTCCATAAAAAACCTACAAGATACCTCAATGGCAAAGACATCCTTTTTTCGACATGCCAACCTACAAGATCTCCTATTGGTACAAAATTTTGAAACTAACCTAGATAAAAAGTGGCACCAAGGATCAGTACATCCAATTATAGTAACTTGATGCCTCTATGTTTGAACACCTTCCCATAACTAAAGATATTAATGGTAAAAGTACTTGAAACATGAAGGTTCCCTTTATTGTGAACCCCCATTAAATTATCCATGATTTTCCCCATATCCTTGCAATAAGACTTAAACATCTACAACTCCCTACAAACCAATTACAATTTTCTACATTCATTGGGTCTCACTACTCAATGATCCTTCACATTCAAACAACATCCACCATTAGTGAACCCACATTCTCATCTTTCACAAGCACTTCCAAACTACACACTCAAACACCTTCACATCCCCAAAGTGACTCAATAATAGAAGCCATAAAAGTAAATATTTGCATAAAATTTAACACGACATCCACCAATTTGTAAAAAATTCTCCCAAATGATGGATTTTGAGTGGTTGGGGCCTACGATTTCCATACCATTCTCACAAATCACAACTTCAGCAATGTAGCCATCTTTTGACAATTAAAATTGACATTCAAATACTTATATGATACTATATTGCATAGATAGGGGTTGCATGCCTCATGAGACTACTTGTGACATGTCATTCTAGAAATAAGAAAGCTCCTTGTTTGCACCCAAATCACACACATATCTACCCAAAACCATTGATCTAACATATCAAAAATGACCTTTCACCAAATTATCACTAATATTTTGTTGCTTCCATGGATCATCCAATATGATAAATTTGTTAGACACAATATATATGAAAGATAGTTAAAGCTTCTCCTTGTCCACCTTAACAAATAATGACTACTTAAATTACCACACACTAGTTTTTGGAAGAATATGTGTCCTCAAAAAATAAAATAAAAACATTTTGAGGCATGAACTTTAAAAAAAATCAAACCCCAACCAAGATGAAATTAGCTCAATGCAATATAAGGAGGATGAGGGCTTGGCATTTGCAGGTGGTTGTGGGTGCCTGCGACCTGTAACAGGCCAAGGCATCCTTCTTGCATTTTATCACGGGTGTTTAATGTAGCAGTGTTGGTTTGACGTGGGGAGGAGTTAGGAGTGGGGTGCAGAGGGGTGGAGTTAGGTGTGGAGAGGGGTTTTTCATTGGATGGTGTTGGTGGCGGGGTAGCGAGTAGCGAGTAGGGGTTTGGATTTGGGCAAAAAAATTAGTGCTGGTGTTGGGGATGGAGGTATGGTAGGGGCTTCCAAGAGCTTGGTGCTTGCTGGTACGAAGCTGTCCCAATGTTTTTTTGTGGACGTGTATGCACGGTCGATGGATTCTTCTTTTATGAGTGAGAGATCTAAGCTTAAGAAGGTGAATACTAGTTTGCCGCAGAGTCAATATTGTCCTATCCTAGTTATTTCTCCTAAGTCAGTATAGAAGGACATATCTTATTAGAGCCAACATGTTCTGATTTGTAATTTCTTGGGTATTCATGTCCCTCTCTCGACTTTAGAGTCCTGGATTCATTGGACCTAGAAGGTTGAAGGTGACTTCGATCTTTTGGTGGCTATGAATGGCTATTGCATGGTTGATTTTTCTTGCATCTCAAATTGTAATCATGTTTTTGAGGGAGGGCCATATTTTTACAATCATGTTGGCTTATTTATTAAGCCCTAGCATAGAGGTTTTAATGCGGCGAAGGATCTGCCTACACGAGTCCGTGTTTGGGTCCATCTACCATGGTTGTCCTTAGATTTTTGGAGGGAGGATATTTTGCACTAGATTGCTACTTTTTTGGGGCAGCCAGCTGCCATTGCTCAAAATAATTTGGATAAAAAGATATTCTCTTATGCTCGCATTTGTAATTACATTGATTTAAATAACCCTTTTCTAGATTCTTTGGAAATTTGTATCGGCTCTGCCTCATGGATTCAACGGTTAGATTATGAGTCCCTTCCTTTTTGATGTCGCTTTTGTCACGATTATGGACACCTTCGGTGCCAATGTCCTTGGGCACCCAAAGCGGTGGGGGTTTCTTCTTCTCCTTCTTCTGGGCCTTCAGTGGAGAAGGGGGATAAAGGCAAGGCGCCTGTGGTTGAGGGTGGACTTGATAAGGATGGCTTTATTCCTGTTAAGCAAGGGGCTAAAGGGAGAGGTCAGAAGCAGGCCTATAAGGATAGACAGAGTGATCAAGGTTTCAATCATTTTGAGGTCCTGGATAATCAGGCTTTGGAGGAGGCAATTCCTATTGAGATTTCCTCTGGGGCCACTGGTATGGATATTGGGTTGGATACAAAGCTAGAGCAGGCAATTGTTGTTCATAATAATTCTTCAGCTTTGGAGCAGGGGATTTCTGAGCATGTTGGTACCTCTACAAGTGTGCAGGATGATATTGTATTGGTGGATTTAGCTAAGGAGGTGTTCTCGATAGGTAAAGGTCAGGGATCGTCTCCTACTTTGTGGGTGTTGCAACGCCCTCTCAAGAAGGGGCATTTTGAAAATTCTTCTAAAGTTGGTCGTAAGAAGGATGTGGACAAGATTAAATCTATTGGGGATTTTTTGGTGGAATATGGGTATGTTAAGACCATTGAGGCCTAATTCTCTCAACCTTCCTCATGATTATTATTTCATGGAATGCTATGGGGTTGAATAGCACCTCTCGTCAATAGGCTATTCAGGATTTGATTGTGGTTCATTCTCCAGATATCTTTTGTGTTCGAGAGACTAAGCTTCAGGTGGAACTCATGCTTCAACATGTTCCTCGTATTTGGTTTTTTGGTCAGTGTTAGTGTATTGGTTCTAGGGGAAACTCTAAAGGTTTGGCTCTTTTCTAGGATCCACATAAGGTTGTTCCTCGTTGGTGGATTTCTAGCCAGTTTGTTATTTATGTGGTGTAATCTGGTGAGACTATTTTGGTTAGTAATGTTTATACTCTGATTGAAATCCATGGTAAAATCCAGCTTTGGGCTCATATCAGGTATGTTGGGTCTTGTGCACCTTTTTTTGCCTTGGATCTTACCTGGTGATTTCAATTCGGTGTTCAACTTGGAGGATAAAAGAGGAGGGCTACCTAGGCTTGGTCCTACTTTAGAATTGTTTCAAACTAATGTGGATTCTCTTGCTCTGGTTGATGTTAAACCCTCTAACAGAATATTCACTTGGAATAATAGAAAAAATGGGCCTGAAGCAATTTATGAGCGACTAGATAGATTCCTTGTCTCTAGCTCTTGGGTTGGTGGTAGCTTGGCCACTTGCTCTGAGATTCTTGATTGGTGTGGCTCTGATCGTTGGCCAATTAAGTTTTTTGCTTCAGATTTTCCAAGTCCAAAGAATCCACCTTTCAAATTTCATCTTATGTGGCTTCGTGATTCTTCTTTGGGTGATCTTGTTGCTCAGTGGTGGCGGGATGGAGCCCCTGCGTATGGTACAACTATGTATTCTCTGGTTAAGAAGCTGCAATATGTCAAGTATCTTCTTAAGCGATGGGATAGGTTGAGTTTTGGTAATTTTTGGGCTAGGAAAAGAGATGCTCAAGATCGCCTTGTTGTTATTACTCATCAAATTCAGGATTTGGGTTTCTCAGAGGCTCTTGGGCATGCAGAGGCCCGGGCTCTAAAATTGGTGGAGGAGTGGGAGCTTCATGAGGATATTTTCTGCAAACAAAATGCTAGGATTGATTGGCTTCAAGAGGGTGACAGGAATATTGCTTTCTTCCATCACTCGATGCAAGCTCATTGGAATAAGTTTTTTATTTCTTTTCTTCTTAATTCAGAGGGTCTTTCAATCTCTTCGCAACAAGATTTTTCTAGAGAGGCTTGAAAGTTCTACTCCAATATGTTTATTGAGGATTCACTTCCAGTAGAGGTTGAGGAGAATATGGTCCTTGCTTACATTCCTTCTTTGATCTTTAATTATTTGAATGCTTCTCTTATTCGCCTGATTTCTTTGTCGAAAGTGGAGGAGGTTGTGTTTGGCATGAATAAGGGGAAATCTCCTGGCCCTGATGGTTTCCCTCTAGAATTTTTCTAGGATTTTTGGGATATTGTGAAGCTAGATTTGTTGGAGGTGGTTTGGGAGTCTCTTCATAGAAAGTAGATGCTTCGTGCCTTGAATGCTAATATTTTGGTTCTCATTCCTAAGAAGGAAGGTGTTGATAGGCTTGAATTCTTTAGACCGTTTTGTGCTCTGTAATGTGGTGTATAAGATTATTACGAAATTGATTGTTGAGAGGCTTAAATCTTGTTTTCCTATTGTCATTTCTGAGGAGCAAGGCGGCTTTATGGCGGATCGTCAAATTCTGGATGGGGTGGTGGTTGCGTCTGAGGTCATTCATTCCATGGCAACCTATAAGGATAGGTATATGTTTATCAAGCTGGATATGGCCAAAGCTTATGACAAAGTTAAATAGATTTTTCTTCAGAAGATTTTGTTGGCCTTTGGCTTTTCTTCTAATTGGGTGAGTCAGACTTTAAGTTGTGTGACTTTTTCCTTTTTTTCGGTTATTGTGAATGGTGAACCTTCAGAGCTTTTTGGGGCTACTAGGGGCCTTTGTCAGGGGGATCCACTCTCCTTATTTTTTATTATAATGGCAGAGAGGTTGGGTCATTTTCTTAAATCTTGGGTTTCACAAAGCTTGATTCATAGTTGGTAGAGGGGGTTGAGCCTGCCAACACTTTCTCATCTCTAGTTTGTGGATGACACGTCTCTTATGGGTTTGGCTCATATTCAAGAGGTTGAATCCTTTAGGAAAGCTTTGGATATCTACCTTGCGGCTTTAGGCCAGAAATTCAATGAGCAAAAGTCTTCTATCTTATTATTTAATACTCCTCAGGCTATCCCACGATGAATTGCATCTATTTTGCAGTTTCAAATAGGGTCTCTTCCCTTTGTCTATTTAGGTATTCCTCTTGCTGTTGGTCATCAGCCCAGGTCCTCCTGGTAGTTGTTGCTTGATAAGATGAGGCTAAAGGTTACTCATTGGAATCATCGGTGGTTATCTACAGCTGCTAGAGTGACTCTTCTCAAGTCTGTTATCCAGGCCCTTCCCATCTACAGGTGCTTTGTTCAAGTGGCACCAATGTATTTCCTTAAAAAATTTGATGCTCTCTCACGTCAATTTCTTTGGAATGGTAATTTTCTTTCTTCAAAGTGGAGCCTTGTTAAGTGGGAATTTGTGTAGACCAAAGTAGGAGGGTGGTCTTGGTTTATGCTCTGCTATTTTGAATGGGAAATTTTTTATTGCCAAGATTTATTGGCGATGGTGTACCAATCAGCACCAGTTATGGGCTCGTATTCTAAACCATAAATATCTTTGGGGTGTTGCTTCTTTTGAGGTGCCTCTCTATCCTCTGGAAGGGAGTGGTTCTATGATTTGGCATACTTTGAAAGTGGGGGCGCAGTTGATTAAGCATGCACTTTTTTGGATCTATCATTTGAGGTCACAGGCTCATTTTTGGTTAGATTCTTGGGATAGTCACCCTCCTATTCTCTCTTCTTTTCCTCACCTCCAGTCCCTTTGTGATGTTTTTATTGTGGTTGGTTGGGATATTGTGGAGCATTATAAGGTGGCGCAACATTGTGGATCGACTATAAGTTTTTGTTGGAAGCATCCTTCTGAGTGGCCACCTAGAAGCTCGGAGGGGGATAGGCATGAGCTTTCCAAACTTTTGGCTTCATGTGCTTGTAATTCTTTGAGGGGACCTGATGTCTTGGCTTGGGATGGTTCAGATTTGTCTGGAAAGTACTTTGTGTCTGTTGGTTATAAGAAGTTGGGTAGGTAGTTGTTTGGGGACATTGAGGTCCCTTGGTGGAAGCAAGTTTGGCACAAGTTGTCATGGCCCAACTGCAATTTCTCCATGTGGTTAGTGGCTCAAAATCAGTGTCTTACTGGAGATAATTTATGTAAGTGTGGTTTTCAAGGCCCTTCTATGTGTGTTATGTGTCGTGGTTATGAAAAGAGTGTCTCCCATCTTTTCTTCCAATGCTCATATGCTAGGGAGATTCGGCATTTCTGGTGGAGGGTGTGGAATATGGCCTGCTGGCATGTTTCCTCATTGGCAGAGTTTGTGGAATGGTGGGGCAAGGCCCCTGTTTCAACCTCCTTTCTTCAAGCTTCTTGGGCTCTTGGCCCATCCTTTATTATCTAGAATCTGTGGTTGGAGAGTAATAGGCAGATTGTTTAGGATGCATTGTTGATGGCCCCTCACCTGTGGTGGAAAATTTTGCATTCTTTGGGGGAAACTATTGCGGCTAAGTGTGATCTGACTGTGTCAGTGGACCCTCGTGATGTTGGTTGTTGTAATTGTTTTCATCTTCCTCCTTCACAATGACAACTCATGCGCAACAGATGTAGACATCCTACCTCGAAGGTGAATAGGGAGGGAAGATGGTCCCCTCCTCCTCAAGGAGTCCTAAAAATCAACTCGGATGGCTCTTCTCATGGAAATCTGGGTCATCCTGGAATTGGTGGTGTTGGTTAGGATAGCTCTGGAGATGTTTAGTTTATCTTCTATATTTATAAGGGTATTCATACCAATAATTTAATGGAGGCTCAAGCCATTTTATTTCCTATGGAGTAGGGCAATCAATTGGGATGGTGAAGGATCATATGTGAGTCTAAATCCCAGGTTGTGGTGAACTTTCTGAATAGGCGACATTTAGATGATGTGATTTGGAAGTTGGCTTTGATTGTTGAATAGATTCTCACTCTTTGTGCTTCTCTAGAGTATATTAATTTCACTCATATTCCTAGATAATGGAATGGTGTTTTTGATTGTTTAGCTAAATGGGCTTCTGATCATATTCATGATTGGAATTTGGTGGATCAAGGTCAACTAGCCCCAGATTTGTCTCAACAATTGGATCACTTGGTGGAGCTTGATAGGGCTATTTAATGCCCTTGCTTTGTAACTTTTTCTTGTTTTAATTAAAAAATTACCCCTCCTTGATGTTAAATTAGCTTGCAATAAAGAGTCATTAGGGGTTCTTGGTCCACCCCATATCCAAGACAATTTCTACATTTATAAGGTTCTATGATAATATGATGTAAGGTAATCCCCTTACAATTTGAAACTCACAACAATAATAGAGATTGCACAAAAAGAATGCAAGAAGGGAAAATATATCCTATTATCTCAATAATGAAATGGAATTAAAATATGCAGAAGTTCACAAGATTCTCTTACAACATAGGATTTTAATTACAAGAATCTAAAACAATGGATTATTCAATTCTATGCTCAATACGACAACATTTGGTTATGTAAACCTGCAACTCCTCAAAGCCAACCTATCACAATGACAAGGCATCAATATATAGAAGTTTTTGAATAAGAAAACCACTTTGGTTTCCCAAAACAACATGCAATTACCACCTTGGAAAAACCATGCCCCATTTGAGGAAAAATCATAAGATAATATAAAAATCTAAATACTCGCATAGCCTTCACATGGGCACCTAAACCTCAACCAATCAAATTTGGTCAAACTGGATGTTTCCTTATTCTTTAACGGCTTTGATGAATCCGTGCAATAACATGCACCAACATGTAAGCTTGGGCACTCAATGTGCAATAGCATGAAAATCAACATGCAAGGACATGCATTGTAAAGTGGTCCCCACCTTCAAATGGATGCCTAGGCTGAAATATTTCTCTGAGATACTTTTGAAACCTTTATTGGAGCTAATTTTCCTCCAAAATTACAATTACAATTTTCCAATGGGAAAATTGTAATATTTTAAATTTAAATTTAATTCCCCACACATTAGACCTTATTAAAAATAACAAAAATAACAAAAAAAAAAATTGGTGATGCAAGATTTCTAGTCTGCTCGGATTCTCTTGCATCAGACACACTAGGTAGGAAGTTTGTGAGAATAGGCTCACAAAATGGACTTGAGTAGTAGATTTACTCTTTCAAGTTGCATCCTCTTCTTCCTTCCTCTTTTGGACTCATGTCCACCATGAACCGTCCTCCAATGCTAATGGTTCTCTCCTCTCCTCTTCCAATTACTCACTTATCTTCTCTCTTATTTCATGGAATCAATCCCACCACAGATTGATCACCTCCACCAAATCTTTGATGCACAATCTCTCACAGCTTCTACATACAAATATGCAACATTTTTATTCCACTATTTCACTACACAATCCTCCTTCTCTAACTCTTTAATCATTCTAACATGCCAATTCATTACAAATTTAACATTACAAAACTCATTAAACTTTACCTCGACAAATTCTACTATCACAACTTCCTCTTCCTCTACTCCAACTTATCTCTCTTTTTCAACACCTTCAAGCTACTCCTCCATCACTACTGTAAATTTTAACTTTCTCTCTTTTTCCATGCCTCCAACAAAGCATGTTGCAACTTTTCCTTTACCATTTTCTACATTCAGAAACATGTCCTCCAATGGACAATTTATTTTTTACTCCTTGCTTCTTCTTCCACAACTACAACTTGCAACTTCACCTCTATCATGCCTTCAAAAAGACATGTCTTAGCTACAAACTCTTTCATCTTTTCTTCTTTCTTTGTATCCTCTTGCACGAGGATCTCTCCTTCAATGTCATATTCTTGACATCCTGCTGCAATTTATTTGTTGCCTACAAATAAAACATTATAAAAGGGGTTATAAAAATTATGAGCCTCCAAAGAATCTTCACCATTGCCATCTTCTCTTGGCGCAACAAATTGCTTTTGTAAGTGTGAATAAGTAACAATGTAAATACACTTCTTAATGAAACATTATATCTAAAAAGAGCACAAACTTGAAAGCGTCTCAATGTTTCCTATCTCCAAAGATTTATCAAATCACAGAGGGCTCTCAGATTTGGTAAGAACTTGTGACTGTTTAAATGTCAATTTAAAGAACGGAATGATGCTAAATGCAATGATTTGATGATTGATAAAGATTTCTATATGATATTGATGCTACTGTAATCTATATTGACATGAAATCTGATGAAAGAAAGCTACAATAAAACAAAGATGCATCCATGATATGAATTCTACTGATGCTATGATTGCTTGACACTAAGATGCTTGATTGCTTGATTTATTTTCCTGTAGAGTAATATTGCACAAAGTTGGGATATTCTCTTTGTTGTATAAGGTTGTATTTATAGATTTTTCAGGCAACGCATTTGCACAGGGGCAACAAACAGAGGTCTGGATTCAATCTAGAGGATTGAATGGTGAGAGATGAAGAAGCTGGAGAAGATTTTGGGGCTGGTTCCCACCCATGAAAACACCAGGAAAGAGGATAGGAAGAATTGATGGAAGAGGACTTGAGAGATTCATTCAAATTTGTCTCCAAATCTTCCTGTGAAAATTGAATCAATTAATTTAGACATAAATTAGACATATGATATCTAATTTGATTTCGAGAAAATAGAGGAATTTGATTTATTTAAATTAGCCAAAGGGAAATAAATAATTTAATAAAACAAACTATAAGAGTTGTTTATTAAATTAGAATGGAAGGAAATGATAATTAAATAAATAAAGTGTTTAACCTTTGTTTAATTTATTTAAATGATGTGATAGAATAAAATAGGGGAAATTGATAATTAAATAAAACAAAGTATTATTTTTGTTTATTTAATTAAGATGAAATAATAGATGAATTTAAATGAATTTAAATGTGAACTATATAAATAAATATTTCTATTTATTTCATAGTAGAGGAATTTAGGATAATTAATCAAATAAGTCGTATTCAATTAATCAAATTCTTCAAACCAATTTTAGGTGTATACATTTTGCCCCTCTTTGAAGTGGTGTGTTTACTCATTGCTTCAAAGAAAAAAAATTGTTGCTGCTAATATCGATGAAAAATTTCAGTATGCCCCAGATATTTATTTTCAAGTGATTCATGATAATATGCCCCCTCAAGAGATAAATTCATGATTTTATTTTTTTTTGGATTTTTCAAAAAAAAATCAATTTTTTTATGATTTTTCAATGATTTGATGAACTTTTGGTGGTAAAATAATTTATCTCCCGATAATGATGAATAAATTTTGGCCCTTGGATGAATTTGTATTAAGCCTCCTTATGTTTGATGATTTTTTATTATGTCAGCCTTTGATTCGATATTGATTGATGATCCTGATAGATTAGAAGATTATTGATCTCATGATAGGTGAGATTCAATGATTGATTGATTGATTGACCTCATGATAGGCGATAATCAATGATAGATTGATGATTGACCTCATGATAGGTGAGGTTCATTGATAGATTGATTGACCTCATGATAGGCGAGGTTCAATGATAGTTGATCACGAGATTTGATCAAAGTCTCACCAGAGCCGATTAGATTGATAGGTTGATTGATTTTTGATTGATGGTTAATATTGCTGATTTGTGATATGTTATGATCATAGGAGGATTTTAGAGTTCTTCCCAAAGATGTGGGACATGATTTTGCATCTGGTGCAGGTTGATATAGATATCATTAGTCGATGTGGTTTATAAACTTTAATTGATATGCCCCATTATAGGATTCATTAATGTACAGAAACTTGATGATGTACACTTATTTAGTTAGAGATTTTTATGATTGCTCCACCATGTTATTGATTCACCAACCTTTGCAATAAATTATCCTGCAAATGCAAATTAACATAAATGCAATCTATTTTAACCATGCAAAACTACATGCAAACATTGACATCTTAATAGTCCATGTATATGTGTTTTTTATCATCATTGAGCCTTTTAAAATGTTGAAAGTGAGTACAAGCATCGATGGTATGAGTTAGACCATGATGACCTGAGTACTGCTTCCATAATTTTTGATATTTCAAGCAAACACAAGCATCTAGGTATAATTAAACCAAGATGACCTAAGCATTTCTTGCGTAAAAAGACAAGAATCAATCACTTTCCTATGTGAATTTTGAATTTCATCAGTGATACTTTGTAGAGCATGTCTCGCAACAATTCACATAAAAATAATGATTAACTCACATAAAATAGACAAAGAAAAATATCATTCTTCTTCCTAGCTTCTCTAGTTCAATACATCATCGAGTTGCTCCAAAGAAATGATAACAAAGATCAAAGTACAAAAATTCAACTTTTACTTAAAGTATTTCAACCATTGTTCAAATTAGATCATCCATATTGATTTGATTTTCTAATGTTTTTGTGATTTTATGAGATTTTGGACCAAACCTAACCTAAAGACCTATCCTAGGGACCTCAGGGGCTGATCAAAGATTAGCCTTGCCTACATTATACACGCAAAGACCACGTAGTTCGACTGACACAGACTCATGTTTTTGGCTTGACTTTTTGAGACTGACCTTTTTTTTTACTTGTTCTTGGGATTTTTTGTTGTGATACGAACGCCTAATGTATTTTCGATGGTGATTGATGTTCCATTTTGGGTTGTGCTTCGACCATTGTTTTTGTTGTGGAGCCATACTGCTGTTTGTCTATTTGGTTAAGCTCAAGATTTATTGCCCCCAATGAGGTCAGGATTTTTCCTCCAAGCTAGGGTGTGAGACGACCACATTTTCCAGGATATGTACATGAGATTTTATTGCACCTTTTTCAGATTTTATGATTTTTTTGTTTTTTTGTTTTTTTGTTTTTTGTTTTTTTGTTTTTTTGACTTTTCAGGATATTTTAAGATGAAATGAGATTATATGCCTTATTGAAGGAACAAGATGCCCCACAATAGGGATAATGCAACCATGGATAAATGATAGATCAAAATGAAAGATTCATTGTAAAACATGTCACACTAGCAACATATCTCTTGTCAAAAGATGATAATGGTTGATTGATTAAGATGCGAGGAACGATTGATTACATAAGGCATCATGATAAGTACTTAGGATCACTAATTTCCTCTAATTACGATAAGATTAATGATTTTTGATGATTGATTGACAAAAGGTATGAGGATTGGATAATGTTTTATAGCTAGGCTCAAATATGATTTACATGATAAGATTCAAGGTTACAAAGGGACATGGTGACATCGATTTTGATAAGCTAGAAGATATGGAATGGAAGAAAGCAAGGATAAAAATAATTAATGGGATGATCGAGATTATTTAGATAAGATACAGACACAAGGCCCAAGTATTTTTCCCCTATTCCTTATCAAGACCAAGGAAAGGAAGAAATGATGTATTTAGTAAGAATGAATGATGGAATATGGATAAGATGAAAGACATGGTATGGAAGATATGGATAAAGCGTATAGGATAAGATATATGATGTTCAAGAAGATCCTTAACCTTGTCAAGATCAAAGGTGGAAATGTAAGGAATGATCATAGAAAGGATAATGACCATGAATGATAAGATGGACGAAACTTGTCCCTAAGTGTAGAGTGCAAGAGGAATATGGAAGATAGGATATGGATGATAGGGAAATGGAGGAAGGACTTAAGCATAAAGTTTCACAACCAAATATCCCTGTAATAAATCATGGAAAATGGGAATTAGACTCCTAAAAGTTGGCAGATTAATGATATGATTGAAGAATCTAAGAACTTATGCAAAGGTTTGGAGTAAAGGAGAATGGTGGGGGATGAATGTTGGATAATGGATAGGAAGTTGGAAGGCGTGTTGATGGATAGATGGAAAGGATGGAAATATCAACATTGGCACACACCTTGAAGGGTGGTGGAGTGATGGAGGAAAAATGGATTTGCAAGGTAATAGGTTATTAGATGGAAAATTGGAGGAAGCTTTTGGATTAGCAAATTTGGATGCCAATTCAGATTTTATTGCTTCTATGAGACTTTTAGGAATCAACATGAATTTTGACTTTGATTCATTCTTTGTGGGCCTTTGTGGCCTTTGACATTTTTCTTTTTGATTTATGGACCTTTGTGGTCTTTGAGATTTTTTCTTTGTTGGGCCTTCGTGGCCTTTTAGATTTTTCTTTTGATTTTGGATCAAATATTCTGTTATTTTTGCATGTCTCTTCGACAAGACATGTTGATCCTTTGATACATGTGGATTTTGATATAGAAGCTTTTGATATTTGGCACCCAAATTTCTTCCAAGAGCAATGGGAGGGGTGGATTGAGATGAATGATATGGAGGTATTACGGATGAGTTAGTGTGGGTAGAATTTTGAAAGGGCATCAAGGATGTGTGCCTTTGTTGTTCTTGAGAAATTGGATATGGACCCAAGATAGAGGGAAGGTTTGATGGACTAGGATGAGGACCTAGGATAGATTGAATGTTTGATGAACTAGAATGAGGACCTAGGATAGATGAAATATTTGATGAACTAGGACACTTAGGAATATAATCAAGGTCGTGGTGATATGGGTTTCTTTGAACAGAAAGGGGCTCTAGGATACCTTGTTCATGAAGGCCTAATCCTTTTCCTTTGTAATTCATATTTTGACACATTCATTTACCAATGGGATATGTATTGTTCATGAAACAAGATGCAAATCCATTTTGGGGAGGATATGATATGGATGAGAGGATAGGTGTTGGAAGTAAACCAAAATGGATAAATGTGGAGGATCCCAATTTATAGGTGTGGGGTTCATGGATAGCTTGAATAGGTGTGATAGGATCTTGACATGGGGATGATGGGGTGTTTTGATCTTGACTTGGAAAAGAATTATGAAGTGGTATGAAAGGCATATCTTGATCATGAGAAGGATAAACATCTTCGATGAAAGCGTATCATTGAATGGAAGCATATCTTGATCTTGATAAGGAAGGGAATCATGAGATTTTGTAGAAAGCATGTCTTGATCATCAATTGGTAAGACATCATTAGATAGGATGGAAGAACTATCATGCTCTTGTGATGCAATAGAATCATGAGATGGTATGGATTGATTAGATGATGTGGAAGAAGAACCTGGAAGGATACTTGTCTCTTGAGATGGAAGGGAATTATTTTGGATGAAAAGTGAAAGGAGGGGATCGTCATAAGATTCTTGAGAAATGGGATCTTGATCAAAGATTGGAAGAATTTGTGGAATGTCGGTATCATTGGATGGAGTGGAAAGAATATTTTGATCTTGATGTGTAGGGGAGTCTATGCTAGCATGCTTTGGATTGAGAGATTGACATGAATCATTGGATGTTGAAGATATGATAGAAAAGGATGATTGGATGGAATTGTTAATTTGAGTGAAAGAACCTTGAGGTTTATTTTGGCTAATGGTGGATGGAGATAAATGCATGACATGATAGGATTGCTCAATATCATTTGTCTTTGAGGACTGAGATTTGGGCTTATTGAACTTTCATAGAAATTCAAAGACATTGAACTTGGATGATGTAGTTTTTGGTGGAGAGGATGTCATGTCGAGATTTTTGTCAGAGGAATAAGAACAAATGTCTGGTAGAAAACATCTGTCTGTGGTTGTTTCCCTTTGCATATCCTAGATTTGTTGTTGAATTTGATGAGCTAAAGCATTCAATTGATCCTCATCTATTTCAGCCATGGTGATTTGAGTTTCAATTTCTTGTTCTTTCGATTTTGTCTTCATGACCTTGTTAAAATGGACATACAAACGTTATTTTTCTCAATAAAATTTTGATCTTAGTTTGGATTAGTGTCAATGATATTAACTCAAGTCAAATAGAATGATAGATTCTATTGATTAGACTAAGTTGTTAAGTTTGATTATACAGTTTAGTTTCTTTGATTTCGAATGATTGATCTTGAAACTTAACTTACTAATCAAATGTGTTTTATTGAGACACTTTTGGATGGTAGATCTTTGTTTGATTTGAACAAATTCAATTGTAAATTCCAGTTTATGCAATTTTAAGACTCTGTTTTGATTTAGGAAAGTTTATGTTCTGATAAAAATCCAAATTTTGATGTCAACTGTCTGACAGGGGTTTCCAATAGCTTTATGTTTTCTTGTGTTTTTCAGGATGATCTTATCTGATTTAATGTTTTGAAAACACAACAAGCATTTGTAAAACAGTTGTTTCTTTAAAACCTAGAGTCTAAAAAATAAGTGTATGTTCAAGAATCAAACATGATCCTCCTTGATTTCCACTGGTTTGTTTAACAAAAATACACTTCAGACAAACTCACTCTCAAGGTCAAAAAGGTCATCGTTATACTCAACAACCCACATCTAAAAATTGTGTTGACTCACACAATCATGTCACCCCTTAGAGGGCGGTCGTGTTTTTGTCTTTTCCAAGTGCGTACTCAAGGTTAGATTTCTCGATCCCTTGAGAAAACGGTCCTTGACAATTATATGGTGAGTGTCTTGGGGGAAGATTCTTCCCTCCCCTTGCACTGCGAGTATTACAATGTTTGGTTACTAACTCAACTAGATTCTACACTATGTTTCGTAGATAGGGTTTCCGTTCGGAGCGACAAATAATAAACTCCCTCAGGAGACCTCCCAATCTTTAGAACAAAGATTTTGGGGATGGTTATCTTGCACACTTCTGTCGAGTTGGACTTTCATCAACAACTCGCTTTTGATTATAGTGGGTTGGAATCCTTGGATTTAGGTGTTCCCACTTATGTCGTTCCCATAGGGTGAGTACATTTTCCCACTACGGCAGACCTTCTAAAGGATTTAATAAAGCGTGAACTGCACAAAATCAAAGGATGATTCTGGCATTTTGATCACCCAATTAAGGGGAGAGCATAAGCCTATTCACCACACAAGCACAGTAAGCAATGTTTGATTTTAAAACCCAAATAAACAATTTTCTATTCTAGGTGAAGATTTGGCTTCACAAAATTCATGATGTTAATTTTAACTGATATAGCAAAATGTGTGATGTTTATCCTAGGATTGATAAATTTTAAACCAAATGGCTACCCTAGGATTGATAAATTTTAAACCAAGTGACTATCCTAGTATTGGTTCATTTTAATCCAAATCTAAAAACCAGTGAGTTTCTAATGTTCTTTTTAACCAACTTTGACAAAGCTTGTGTGGATGGTTAATTTTAAGCCCAAAGTAATGCTAGTTGATCCTAAAGAATGAATGAAAAATAACATATAATGGGTTATTTTCCCATGAATATTTGAAAATACTATTACAATGGATATCACATGTTTTATTTTTTAATTCAACGCTCCATATTCCTCTTAAAACCTACAATAAATGCTCAAAATGTTAGATGAGATCAAGAAATAAGAAGATATAAGGGTTAGATGAATGATTAAGCATAAAAACCCTAAAAATTAGACCAAGTTACAATGTGATTTGACTTTAAATTGAAAATTGAAAATTTTAACTCTACAAAAAGTTGAGAAATACCTACACCATTGCATAGCTTATGAATTCTACCCTATTTCAAAAAACAAAGTTTCGAAAAAGACCTTCGTATGACCAAGATATGGCCATTTTAAGATTGATCGTCAAAGCACTAAAACAGAGGTTAGAAGTGCTAAAATAGAAGCATTATTTCATTAAAACTGCTAAAATAGAGGTCAGATGCGCTAAAATAGAAGTGTTGTTTCATTAAAAGCACTAAAATAAAGGTCAAAAGCACTACAAAATTTATCAAAAGTGCTAAAGTTTTTGTCGAAGCGCTAAAACAGACCTCTGAAGCGCTAAAAGAAATGTCGGATGTGCTATAGTTTTTGTTGAAGCATTGAAACAGACCTCTGAAGTGCTAAAAGAAGTGTCGGATGCACTTTAGTTTCTGCCGAAGCACTGAAACATATCTTTGAAGCGCTATAGTTTGCCTCGAAAGCATTGTAGTTTTCGTTGGAGCTCTAGAAAATCTCTCAATCGTGTTAAACTGAACACGCCAAAAACCTGTACAACAATTTTCAGAAGAAAAAAAAAAAAAAAAACAGAAATATGGGGTTATGCCCCATGGTGGGCGCCAAATTGTAAGTGTGAATAAGTAACAATGTAAATACACTTGTTAATGAAACATTATATCAAATATTTAGTAATTAATCTATTAAAAAGAGTAGAAACTTAAAAGCATCTCATTGTTTCCTATCTCCAAAGATTTATCAAATCACAAAGGGCTCTCAAATTTGGTAAGCACTTGTGACTGTTAAAATGTCAATTTAAAGAATGGAATGATGCTAAATGCAATGATGTGATGATTGATAATGATTTCTAGATGATATTGATGCTACTGTAATCTATATTGACATGAAATCTGATGAAAGAGAGCTACAGTAAAACAAAGATGCAACCATGATATGAATTCTACTGATGCTATGATTGCTTGATACTAAGATGCTTGATTGTTTGATTTCTTTTCCTGCAGAGTAAGATTGCACAAAGTTGGGATATTCTCTTTGTTGTACAGGGTTGTATTTATAGATTATCAGGCAACACATTTGCACAGGGGCAGCAAACAAAGGCCTGGATTCAATCTAGAGGATTGAATGGTGAGAGATGAAGAAGTTGGAGAAGATTTTGGGAATGGTTCCCACCCATGAAAACACCAGGCAAGAGGATAGGAAGAATTGATGGAAGAGGATTTGAGATATTGATTCAAATTTGTCTCCAATTTGTCTCCAAATCTTCCTGTGAAGATTAAATCAATTAATTTAGACATAAATTAAACATATGATATCTAATTTGATTTTGAGAAAATAGAGGAATTTGATTTATGCGCTTTGAATTCTCTGAATCTTTCTAACACTTCCTCCGATTCTTTAGATCTCAAGAAATAAATCCAAGTATTTCTAAGTAGTCATCAATAAAAATAATGTAATACAAGAATCCACTCGAAGACACAATAGACATTGGACCACATAAATCAAAATGAATGAGATCAAAATTTAAATTAGCCAAAGGGAAATAAATAATTTAATAAAACAAACTATAAGAGTTGTTTATTAAATTAGAATGGAAGGAAATGATAATTAAACAATAAAGTGTTTAACTTTTGTTTAATTTATTTAAATGATGTGATAGAAAAAAATAGGGGAAATTGATAATTAAATAAAACAAAATATTTATTTTTGTTTATTTAATTAAGATGAAATAATAGAAGAATTTAAATGTGAACTATATAAATAAATATTTCTATTTATTTAATAGTACAGGAATTTAAGATAATTAATCAAATAAGTCGTATTCAATTAATCAGATTCTCCAGACCAATTTTAGGTGTATACAGCTTCTTCTCCATCAACTTTTCATTTTCATCTATCAACAATCCATTGATTTTCAACAAGGTGACATCCTTGTCCTCTTCAACCTCTTCATCAAAATTTTGGACCACTATCATTCACAATTTCAAATTGCAAACATTCTTCATCTGTTGGATTTAATTTACTCCATCCACTTGCTACTGTTGCAACCTATGCCTCATTATCCTCTCCACTTGTGTGGGCTACCCCCACATGTTCATCCTTACATTCAACCCTTACCAAAGGGCTGCAACACTCTTTCTTTTTTCTCTTCTTTTCACTATCCTCTTTCAAGAGAATGTTCTTCCTATATCTCTCTTCCCATATTCTCACTTCCTCCTTAATCTTCTTTTCAAATACATCTACTTTAACCTGGAGCTTTTCAAATTCTTCAAAGTGCTTCCTATTTTCCACTTCTTCCCAATATTTTTCCAAAAACACAATTATCAAGGGTCTCCTCATGACCCATCCCATCCTTCCTTTCAAACACAACTTTTTTGGTGTAGCATAAAAGCATAAAGTTGTCACACTTTTTAAAGGAAATGGCCAACACTGATCCAACTTTTAAACTTGAATCACTAAATGGTGACATATATGTTTTGAATTTTGAAATGATGTAAACTAATGAAATATTTATATTTTACTATATTTTATGCTTGTATTTTATTTTTTAAAATAAAAAATTACTTGAATATAGTTTTTTATAAATTGACACTATAATTTAGTTGCTGAAAAAATGTTGAAAAATGAAGTCACATGAGACGTCAACCTTTATATAGTAATTTTTTTTTTTTCTCCTTCAATTTTTTTGTGTATTTATAACTTGAAACTTTAGTGCATAGATATTTTTTTTCAAATTTTGATAAATATATATATTTTTAAATAAATATTAAAATGTGTGCGTATTAAAATATAGTTGTTTCGATCAGAAGTCAACTTTCATATTATATATTTATCTAAAATGGAAAAAAATTATACCCTCTTGATATAGATTCTTTTATCTAGTGCATCATATTTTTTTCTATTTTTTTAATTAGTTTTACTATTTTTCCTTGTCATGGTAATGAACCTAATATTTTGTGTTGAGAACCTACTTTTAATAAAAATATAAATATAAATATAAATAATAATTTAATTACTAAAATATATATATATTTGAAAACTAGACTTATGGATCTACAAAAGGGTATTTTAGATTTTGTTTAAATGTTATTTACATGAGTAAAAATTGTTAAAACGTCGATTTTTTCAAATAAATCTATTTTTTTGATAAATTGGCCTCAAAGTGGTGCTACATATGCATTTAGACAACAATTTTAGTTGGAAAAGTTGTGGATATATCTAACTTATCTAGAATGAATCTTACAAGATCATATGTTTGACAAAATTATATTTTTAATTAGAAATACTTAAATTCACTTGTGCTAATAAGTTGGTTGAAAGTGTGACACAACTTTGTACTTTTACCCTACAATCTCTCACCACTCACATATCATACTCTGCAATCTTCTCCGCTTCAGCTCTAACTATTCAATACTTCTCCCTCATACCCACATGAGCTCTTCTTCTTCACCGTGCTTACTTTTATCCACCCACTAGTCCTGGTATAGACTGTCTCACATTCGACGCTCTACCTACACACAAGAACTCCTACTTTGATGCAACTAATGTAGGATACTCCCCTTAAAATCTGAAACTCAACAATAATAAATATTGCACAACAAAAATACAAGAAGGAACAATATATGCTATTATCTCAATAATGAAATAGAATTACAATATGTAGAAGCTCACAAGCTTCCCTTACAGCATGGGCTTTTGATTACAAAAAATACAACAATGGAGTCTTCAATCCTATGGTCAATCTAATATTATTTGGTTATGTAAACCTACAACTCTTCAAATCCAACTTCTCACAATGACAAGGCATCAATATATAGAAGTTTGTGAATGAGAAAATCATTGTGGTTTCCCAAAACAAAATGCAATTACTACCTTGGAAAAACCATGCCCCATTTTGAGGAAAATTCATAACATAATAAAAAAATTATAAATACTCACATAGCCATCACATGGGCACCTAAATCTGAGCCAATCAAATTTGGTCAAACTAGATGTTTCCTTATTCTCTGATGGCTCCAATGACTCCATGCAAGAACATGCATCAACATGCAAGCTTGGGCGTTCAACATGAAAGAGTCTACAAATCATGCAAAACAACATGCAAGGACATGCATTGTAAAGTGCTCCCCACCTTGAAATGGATGCCTAGGCTAGAATATTCCTTCAAAATGCTTTTGAAACCTTTACTAAATTTAATTTTCCTCCAAAATTATAATTGCAATTTTCCATATGGGAAAATTACAATATTTTGAAATTTGAATTTAATTTCCCACATATTAGCCCATATTAAAATAACAAAAATAAAAAAGCAATATTTTTGGTGATGTAAGATTGCTAGTCTGTCCAGATGATCCTGCAACATAATGTGAAAATATAACTTCCTTGAACTAACAACTTAATGAATAACCCTCCACAAATCTCAAAAGTTGCCAATTATATAATGAACCTTCTTTAGTGTAGTAATCACTATGAAAGAGACCCCCTCAATAACTAATTGTTGAACATATAAAGAGAATATCAATGCAATCCCTACAATAGCTCATTCCCACTCAACTTCATTATTAGTGTGATGTCTCAAGAAGAGAGAAACTCCCTAGATCAAACTACCATCTTCCTTAGAATAACACCCACAACTACTCTTCTTGGGTCACTGCAAGAATCCCCTTTAAATTTGAGCTTTGTGAATCCAAGAAAGGGGGACACCAAGGAACCTTCTCATAGTATCCTTGCCTCTCATTACCCAAAAGACATTTTTCCAAATCCAAGGCTTTTGAACCTTGAATGTTGATCTTTTTTCATTACTTTATTTTTAATCAAAACATTGTGGGGTTAATTTAATTAGTATAATATACTTATTTTGTTATTAATTTGTATGGATATAATCATCTTAAATAAAAATGTACTTTAAAAACTACTTTATAAATTTAATAAAATATAGAGAATATTCCCTCATTTATGGGGTTGCTCAAGTTCATTTGATCGACAATATGAAAGTTGATGCCCATTGGGTGCCTCCTGATGTAGAATGGACTAAAGTAAAATTTGATGGTGCATACTGTGGACACCTAGGGAAATACTGAGCAGGTTGTGTGTTTAGAGACAATAAGGAAAGTATATTGATTGTGATAGAAAAAAAATCATAGAGGTGTTGGAATTGATTGTCATTGGTGTAAAAGGAAGAATGAGAAGATTGATGAAAAATTGCCATTGATGTCAAAGTAGCAAGGTGTAAATGTTATCATAGAATGCAAGAAGAGAATCGTCATTCAGTTGCACATCTAAGGAAAGTTAGATTAGTTTTATAAGATAAATTAGATCAATTGTTCGAAGGATCACATTAAAGTTTAAGAAATCTTATTTAAGTAAGACGTCTCTATCATGGTTGACTACTCTAAGGTGATGGATCCTAAAGTTTAAATTAAAGATTTAAACTTTGATATATAATAGGGAAGAATTGTTTTAAGATTTTATAGGTGGCCGACTAATCTTAAAGAATAGATCCCAAGACAATGGTTTGATAAGGCTAACTAATATAGTCTGATCAGTTTTAAAAGACAACAAACATGGATTGGATATGGCCGACTAAAAGACTATGTGCATGATCAATTTTGAAGAAAAGATGATGTAATAGTGACACATAAGAGAAGAGTAGAGAATGCAAAATTTCCTTATTGAACATATATTAATAGAAGTGCAAGGATTATATATTAATAAAAGACATCAGTAAAGATAAGTGACGAAAGAAGTTGTGATTAATGTTTGGGGAGCAATGATTTAATAAAAGACATAATAAGTGACAAATTCCATATAAGAAAAAATGCATAGATGAAAAACGATATAAGACAAAATTATATGAGACGAATTCCATATAAGACAAAATGCATAGAAGAGAAATTACAAAAAGCAACAATTATGTTTTAAGGCAGAAATTGATAACAAGAATTTTATTCCATAAGGAAAAGACAAAGGTTATTATGGATTAGTTTTTAAAAGTTGTGATTTTTTATGAAAGGGCGGTGATTAGAGTCTCTAAATTAGTGATTTCATATATGATAAAAGGTAGAAATTAAGGTAGTGATTCATTATGTAGTAATTACATTATAAAAGGTAGCGATCAGACTTAACAAAGGGTTTCCATTAGTGCAATAATGAAAAGTCATGCTTGTTTGGAAGGTTATCACCTTTCATAAAGGGTATCTCCAATCATAGGAATATGAAGATATATAGTGGCATAAGAAATGTGTCGAAGAAGTGAGTGAGTGAATCAATTAAAAAAATACTATTCAGATTTTGATAAGAGTAGATACATTGTGAAGTAAAGATAAAAGATAAATATCTACAAGTCTTCATATGCAAACATGAGAAGAAGATTGCTATAAAAGATATACGGTTTTGAAGAAAAATATATAAGAATAATAAATATATGAAGACTATCATAAGGAAGTGTAGAAATATATGAAGAAATATCAATGTGTTAGAATAACGGCCAACATCTCCCTTCGGATTCAGGACATGGACTAATCACCTCCCATGGATTCATTTATCTATGGTGTTTGTATAGGGCGTTAACAGGTCGATCTTTTGGCGAAACGACAAACGTGTTCCAACAAATGGTATCAGAGTTGTGGTCGTGGGTTTCAATCCCCTCAAGTGATGCTAAGGGGGGGTTATTGGACTAATCACCAGCATCTCCCTTTGGATTTGGGACATGGACTAACTGCCTCCCATGGATCTGTTTATCTTTGACATTTGTATCAAGTGGAAATAGGTAAATCTTTTGGCGTGACAACAAATGTGTTCCAACACAATGATGAAGTATGGAATAATATGAAAGATATGAATATATAAATGAAGTTATAGAATATGGAGAAAGTGTATGTGTGCAATATTAGAAGACATTTGATATACACCGACAGGTTGATGAGAAGGTGTGTTGTGGAGTAAAAGACAATAAACATATCATATACACCAACAAATAAAGAGCAAGTATTAAGAGGATTGTTGGCAGATTTATGGGAGATTTATGATCAACATAATAACATATTGGATAAAGAAGAGAGTGAGAAATATCATAGGATATTTGTGATCAGAATTTTGCTAAGATTTGTAATCATTTTTTGGCAGATTTGTAATTAGAATTATAGCAGATTGGTGATCAAATTCATAACAGATTTTAGAAGAGTACTTCACATTGAATAAGGGGTTGGCGCCTCTAGTGAGTAGGTTCTCACAAATTGAATGAGGGTTTGGTTCCTCTAGTGGGTTGGTGCCTCTAGAATTTGTAAAAAGAAGTTTAATAAAAGCAATATTTTTGTCATCGTTTCTTCCCATAAGGGTTTCCACATAATTATCATGTGTTATTGTGTTCTCATGTGCATAATTATTGATGTTAAGTAAATGATGTTATTGTTATTGATCAAATTTTAAATTGGTAAAAAATTGTAGTATACTGATTCACCCCCCTCTCATTATAATCATTTGTTAAATTCAATCAAATCTAATCAAATTATATTATGAGGGAGAATAGGTAAATCCTAGATCTCAATTTACTTGTATAAATTCTAAGTCAGATTTCTAAAGTCAGCGATTCAGATCTTCTAATTGCAAAATATTTATTAATTTTCATATCTGCAATAGAAGTCAAAGTCGTGATTTATATTCATATGAAGTGGCACACCTCAAGGAGAGACGCGTCCTATGAGAGGACATGTCTCCACAAAGTGGAGACACGTCTGCTCATGGGACGTGTCCCTTGACTACGTGGGCTCCCTTCACAACCGATAATGATTGGTGTTAATCATTTAACCATTCGCATGGATGAAGCAGCGATTAGAATAAACAAGTTTGATCATCTTTCCATATAGAATTTACTTCTGAATTCTGAAAAATATTTACTTGTAAATAATACAATAGATTTCGATCATTTATAAATGATGATAATGCATAATGCAATCATTATTTATATCTGACCGAAGCTACCTTAAATAAACACTCCCTCTTAGCTAGGGAAGATAACTCAAAACAAGTAAGAAGAGATATCACCTTACACGTGATATCGAAGATATGATATGTTTTCACAAATTGTCAAGTCACATGACATTCTTCATAACACATCTTCATTATGGTATGTGCACTGACATTAAATCATATGATGTCTACCATAATAGTTCATGGCTTGTCCACAAATATATATATATCCACCATGATTATCTCATAAGGATCATAATGATCTCCAATTTTTATATCAAGTCACATGATATATATCCAGATGTCCACGAGATACTATCATGATATGTCCACAGATATCAAGTCACATGATATCTATCATGATAGTTCAACACATCATTGTAGAGTACACAGGGGTATAGAGGGCCCATAAAGTCATAGAGTCACACACATGACAAAATATTTTACACATTAACATATTTAAATATATTAGTACAACTAAACAATTTGAATCTCGATCATAATATCAAATTACATTTCAACCATACCAAGTTTCTTCCTGAAGTGTTCAACTTTAACTTTGGAGAGAGGCTTGGTGAGAATGTTTGATGTTTGATCATTTGTACTAATATACTCCAACTGGATCACATTCCTTTCTACCATGTCTCTTACATAGTGGTAAGGGATCTCAATATGCTTAGATCTATCATGGAATACTGGATTTACTGAAAGCTTGATGCAACTCTGATTATCACAATGGATGATGGTAGGATTCAAGGGCTCACCAAATAGTCCCACTAGTAGTTTCCGGAGCCATACTACTTCTCGTGCCCCCATAGAGGCGACAATATATTCATCTTATGTCGAGCTTTGTACTATTGAAGACTATTGTCTGCTAATCCAAGAGATCATAGTTGATCCTAAACTCAAGCAACATCCTGATGTGCTTTTCCGATCGGTTACACTTCCAGCCCAATCTGAATCAGAGTATCCATGTAGATCTAGTTGGTCATTTCTGTAAAGAAGACCATATCCAATAGTGCCTTGAAGATATCTCAATATGTGTTTCATAGCCATAAGGTGAATTTCCTTTGGCTCACACATGAACTGGCTTAGAGAATTCATTGCATAGCAAATATCAGGTCTAGTGTTAACTAGGTACATCAATGATCTAATCATTTGTCTATATAGAGTAGAATCTACAAACTTAGATTCTGCTAGTGCTTCTTTTAGTTTGTGAAGATTGTTTTCCATAGGTGTAGACATGGGTCTACAATCCAACATTCCAAATCTCTTCAGAATATCAATAGTATACTTTCCTTGATTTAGTATGATGCCATCTGATTTCTGCCAAACTTCTAAACCCAGGAAGTAATGTAAAATTCCCAAGTCTTTCATGTCAAATTTTGAAGTTAGATCCTTCTTTCCTTGAGCAATGAGGTGATCTTCTCCTATTATCAGCAGGTCATCAACATATAAAATAATTATTAGCATATCACCTTTAATTACCTTAAAATAAAGATTTGGGTCTGCATCATTCTTGGAGAATCCTAGTCCCAAGAGATAGTTGTCAATTCTTTCATACCAAGCCCTGGGAGCCTGTTTAAATCCATATAGAGATTTCTTTAATTTGCATACATGTGATTCAGGTTTATGTATCACAAAACCTTCAGGCTACTCTAGATAGACTTCCTCTTCAATGGTCCCATTCAGGAAGGCAGTTTTCACATCCATTTGATGGATCTTCCAGCCTTTAGTTGTTGCAATAGCTATCACTGCTCTCACAGATGTGTACCGGGCAACAAGTGCAAATTTCTCTTCATAATCAATGCCTTCCTTTTGTGAAAAACCTCTAGCCACAAAGTGTTCCTTGTGTTTTTCTATACTGCCATCAGCAGCATGTTTGATTTTGAAGAGTCATTTGGAAGAAACAACAGATTTCTCTTTTGGTCTAGGCACTATATCCCATACATCAGTTTTCAAAATGGACTGATACTCTTTTTTCATTGCATCCTTCCATACTTGATGTTTGAAGGCTTTTGTAAGACTAGTGGGTTCTGAATTGATGATTTCATTCATTAGGGCAACATAGCTAGAGAACCTTTTGGGTTTCTAACTTTCCCTAAAGGTTCCCTTGGGTGCTGCATGATTCTCAACTTCTTTAATCATTTTCCTCGCCCAAAGTGGTCTCTTCTTGTTGTTGTAATTTGGATTCTCTTATGAAGCAGATTGAAATTCACTTATTGTTTCTTCAGGATACTCCCTCTGAATCTCAAGAGTAGGTTCCACTTCTAAGGCTCTAGGGGAAGTTAGAATTTCTATCTCACTTGAACTCCTAGCCCTTTTGAATGCAAGGTTTTCTTCAAAGATGACATCTTTGCTTAGTTCAATTTTTTCCTGCCCGGGTATGAATATCATGTAGGCTTTGGAGGTTCCACTATATCCCACAAATACCCCTTTCTTTCCAAAAGGTTCTAGTTTGAATCTCTTTTCTTTAGGTATATCAATGTAGATCGGGCAACCAAAAATCCTTAAGTGACTAATGTCAGGTTTTATACCCGTGAAATATTCTTCAGGATTCTTGTTGTCTAGATGGGAATGTGGACATCTATTTTGGATGTAAATAGCAGTCCTAGAGGCTTCTGCCTAGAATGAGGTTTCTATGTTCTTGTCAAATAACATTTGTTTTGCAGCTTCTACAATAGTTCTATTTTTCATTTCAGAAACACCATTTTGTTGAGGGTTGTAGGCTACTGTAAACTCCCTCTTAATCGCAACATTTATGCAAAATTCCTTAAAGATTTCCAAGGTGTATTCCTTCCCATTGTCTATCCTAAGAATTTTGATTTTCTTCTCGGAGAAGTTTTCAGTGAGAGCTTTGAACTCCTTAAACCTTTTAAGGATTTCTAATGACTCTTTGCACTTAAAAAAATAAATCCAAGTCTTCCTAGAGTAGTCGTCTATAAATATTACATAATATAGGAAGCCTGCCATGGAGGGTACAGACATAGGTCCACATAAATCAGAGTGAATCAGTTCTAACACTTCTTTGGTTTTACTCAAACTATTATGGAAGGTTCCCTTTGTATTCTTTCCTAGGGCACACCCTTTACAAGCTCCTTCATGAGTTTGTTTTAATTTAGGCAATCCTGTTACTAGTTTTTCCATAGAGGGTAGGGCATAGAAATGAAGGTGTCCTAATCTTCTATGCCAAATTTCATTTGAATCAGAAGTATCAAGGGTAAGGGCTTGCTTGACTTCAGTGCACAGTTTGTAAAGATAACCTTGTCTTATACCTATGGTTTGAGCTTTCTTTATAGTTGAGTTCTTAGGCCATGCCAGAACTTTCCCATCCATAAAGGTAACCCTATATCCATTGTCTTCAAGAGCATAGATGGATATTAGATTCCTCTTTATTCCAGGTAAAAATAAAACTCCAATGAGTTGTAGGGAGGGACCAGATTTCAATTTGATGGAGCAAGTTCCAACCCCTTTTACAGGATGTGCAGAATCATCCCCAATAGTTACTTCTTCATCAATCTCTTCAGTCATAGTGTCTAGGTGTTCTTTGAACCCTGTGATGTGCCTCGAAGAACCACTATCAATTACCCAATTGTTGATATTGTTAGATACTTGACTTGATAAGGCTGAATAGAATACAAATTTCTCAAAGTCGTGGTTTGTATTTGATTTTCCTACTTTAGCAAAAGATGTTTGTTGTTTTGTTCTATCAGGGCACTTCATTACATAGTGCCCATATTGATCACATCTAAAACATTGTATTTGAGAGATGTCTTTTCTCTTCTTGAATGATCCTTTTCCATAGGAATTTCTCTTTCTCTTCAGTGATCCTTTCCCATAAGAATTCTTCTTACCCCTTTTATTAGATGTTGTGTTGAGCACATGAATATCCTCATCTACGGGTTTTTGTTTGTTTTATTTTGTTGAGTCTTGTTTCTTCTTGTAAGTAGTCAGTTCTTAGCCTATCAAATTTAGGGAGTTTAGATCTCACACTTATTCCTTGAACAAATGACTCCCATGAGTTTGGTAGGCCTCCTAGAGCTATCAGCATTAACTCCTTGCTATCAATTTGGTATCCAATTGTTGACAATTGATTTCTTACTTCAGTGATTCTCCTGAAGTATGCATTAATAGTTTCTCCTTTGTTTATTTGAACATTGTTGAGTTGTCTTTTTAATGCAAGAGTCCTACTGGTGTTGTTTATTTCAAAGGTTCTCTCAAGGGATTTGAACATTAGATATGCAGTCTCATGTTTTCACAAAATAGGTAGTATATGGTCCATAACTGCATCTACTAATATTTTCATTTCTTTCTCATTGTTCTCAATCCATTGAGTTTTCTCTGGATCATCCTCTAGTTCTCTCTTGTTTTCTTTCACAAATGAGTCTAACTTATTTTCTTTTAGAATCATCATAATTCTGAATTTCCATGATGTGAAGTTGTTTGCACGTTCAAGATGGTCTTCAAATCTGATCACACTTGACATTATGAAGAATGTGATGTGAATTCGATTTCTTTAAAAATACGATTTTCCTAAATAATTTGATTGTTTAATTTGATTCGGATTTTCTCACCGTGGCTCTGATACCATGTTAAATTCAATCAAATCTAATAAAATTATATTCTGAGGGAGAATAGGTAAATCCTAGATCTCAATTTACTTGTATAAATTCTAAGTCAGATTTCTAAAGTCAGCGATTCAGATCTTTTGATTGCAAAATAACTTTTAATTTTCATATCTGCAATAGCAGTCGAAGTCATGATTTATATTCATAAGAAGTGACGCGCCTCAAGGAGAGACGCGTCCAATGAGAGGACGTGTCTCCACAAAGTGGAGACATGTCCGCTCATGGGACGTGTCCCTTGAGTATGCAGGCTCCCTTCACAACCGATAATGATCGGTGTTAATCATTTAACCATTCGCATGCATCAAGCAGCGATTAGAATAAACAAGTTCGATCATCTTTGCATATGGAATTTACTTCAGAATTCTGAAAAATCTTTACTTGTAAATAATACAATAGATTTTGATCATTTATAAATGATGATAATGCATAATGCAATCATCCTTTATATCTGACTGAAACTACCTTAAATCAACATCGTTTTCTCATCAATTGGTATCAGAGTGGGTTCCTTTGAATTAGCCTAACTACTAGAAGGTAGATTTTGGAAGCACGCATGGAAAGAAGAAAAAGGAAATAATGGAAAAGGAAATACCAAGCAGGGTATTGATGTCAAAGCACTAAATGCAAGTAATGAGGTGATAAATAGAACACCCTTGACATAAAAAATTGAATTCTTTGAAAGAGCAAACCATCTTGCGAATGGAAGAAAAGAAGAAGAGTCAAAAGAATATGATGAGAATGTTGATATGAATAATGAAGATGATGATGAAGAAAGTTTTGAGAAAGAAATTTATTGATCTATAGATGAAATTAAGAAAATTAAAAAGAAATAGAAACTTGAGCTACAACTTCAAGAGTCAAATGAATCTAATGTGGAGTTATTACGAAGCTTTGAAGAATCTGAGAAGATAATTGTCGAGATAAAAATAAAGTTTCAAGAAGAGTGTAAATCAAAGGCTAAAATATTTGAAGAATCCAAAAAGGTGATCATACATCTAAAATATCAAATTGAAGAAAAGAAAAAGATTGAAGAAGATATGAGAACCCATTAAAAATGAAGGAACAAAATTGTGAAAGGCTAGAGTGTGAAATTGTTTTCATGAGGAAAGAATTGGAGCAGGCATCCACCAAGTTAAACACAATTTCCTCAAGTTTGAAAAGAGTGTCGAAATCTTAGATGACATCATTAATGGGAAAAGGTCACCGTCAAATAAAATAGGACTTGGCTATAAAGAAAATTAAACATTCAAGGAATATTCCAAAGAGACTCCTAAGAAGACAAATGAAGGAAAGACAAAAATCCTTGAAGATACTTTCAAAATCCCTATCAGAAATGAAGGTAGCAAGAAGATAAAGACTCCTAAATTTAACAAGGAAATTTTCAAGAAGTCCTTTCCTTTGAGAAAATTGTATACATATAAGTTTAAGAGTACCTTTTATGGCTATTGCTACTCATGCAATCATTTTGAACATAAGGCAAGAGAATGTATAACACAAGTGAGATATAATGATAGATGGAACAAAAAAATAGAAATATTTATGCGTGGACAAGTAGAAACTACAATACATATGTTCCTTTAGTGAATTATAAGGTTATATGTTATAAATGCAATAACTATGGACATATTGCACAATATTGTAGAAGTGGATTTGTGAAACCACCTAGACAGCATAAGATGAAGGGTACCATGACCAAACAAAATGGAAATTCTATATAAGTTTGGAGAAGGAAACAAGAACAATATAATGAGAAGGATAAACCTATGTAAATGCAAATTGCACTTCATGCACAAGTTGTATCACTAATTTTATAAGGAGAAGTAAAATTTTAGGGGGAGCTAAGTATGGAATTATCGTTCATCCCCATGGAGAAGATAACTCAAAAGATGAAGTATCACAAAACTTAAAGAGAAGAATCCACTTGTCTAATAGATTGGTATTAAGGGAAAGTAAAGAATTGGTATCTGCATAGTTATTGGATATGTTCAAGATCCTAGATAATGAAAGATTGCATACCTTTAACTCATGCACATGAAGCTAGCATTTACAAGTGTCTCCATCAGATTGAAAATTTGGGAGAGTAGGAATGGGGATCACAAAGCTTTAACCTTTCATCATGGCGTCAGAAGATATGAAGGAGAAAGTGGTGAAGATGTTTTATAAGAGTAAACTTGATAAGAGGGGTTTCCAAAAGCCTAACATGAAGATGAGAATGATCCAAAGAAGTCTTTTCTTGCAGAGCGTTCTCATATATTTATATTTCACATTTTCACTAGAACACACAAGCATGGTTTGGAACAAAGATAAATAAATTGATAGTGGATGGTTGTGCTTATGTTCAACTTCACATTAAATGTGTTGCAATTGATGTAATGATGTCATAGAAGAGATGGATGGAAGTATGATGAGCATCCCATCACCATTAATTTCAAAGGAGGAGAGTTACAACAAGAGAGAATGATGAAATTGATGTCAAGAGGAAGAATTGCGAAAGGAATCTTCAAAAAAAAGCTTAAGCATGAAAAGGAGAAAATTATATTAATACTCGAAGGAGTTAAGGTGGCATATGAGCAATCCTAATCTATTGTGAATAATATCAATAGAGAGGAATATATTTCCTTGGAAGGTAATGAAAGAGTAAATTTTTAATGTGAGGAGCATTTGGAAAGAGATAGATGATTTATAGTCTATAGAAGGAATTCAAGAAAATAACATGGAATTGAAAAGAGGAGTTACCATTTGAGAGAAAATAACAAAAGAAGAAGTTCCCATAGCAAAAAAAATCTGAAAGACAATCATTTATTTGTGCCAATCAAAATCTTGAGGTGGAGAAAGAAGGTGAGAAGACTCTCAAAAAAAAATCAAAAAGGGTTGATCTTCATTTAGCAGCCTTGGATAGAGAAGGAAGAATTGAAGATGCATAAAAGAGTAATGGGATAGCTAAACCAGTTCCTAACTTGTTAAACTCAAGGAGATGATTCAAATTCTCTTGGACAACCATAGAGGAAACATGTCACCCAAACAACATAGAAACAAAGGGTGGAGACATAGAGAAAGAGGAATACTAGAGAAAAGGTGAGCATTAGAGAATCTCCAACAGGGGTCAGAGAAATGTATCCCTATTACATTGGATGTAAGTATTTAAGAATATTATTAGATGTTTCCCATGATCCATTTGTGGATAGATGTTTCGTGAACATCCCTTTGCCATTGATGTCAAAGGGGGAGAAAATAGAACAGGGGAGAGTTAGAAAATTATGTTTCCATCAATGACAAAGGGGGAGATTGTTGGAATTGATTGTCATTTATGTCAAAGGAAGAATGAGGAGATTGTTGAAATATTTTCATTGATATCAAAGTAGCAGGGTGTAAATGTTGTTCTTATGATGCAAGAAGAGTGTTGGGTGAAAATTATGTAATCACCTTTCCAATAGATTACACAACCTTGATTTCAACCACAGTTGTGTGAGATGTAATCTCTCCTCTCAGAAAGGGGAGGTGCCCTTCTTAATTCTTAGAGAAGCTAAGTAAAACTAATTAAATATTCACAAACATGTACACTACAATTACGAGATGGGGGTGTGTCACATTCATACTTCTCTCTTTTTTTAGAGAATATGTTTTACAATGCTTCACAATTGATAGTTCTGATTCGATACAACTTTAAACTAAAAAAAAGGCAGTAATTACAATATCTCTATCTTGTCAAAGAAAAATCTTAGAGATACCAGCATGATAATAATAAACAATAAAATAAGAAAGAAAACCTCACGAAGGTACAAAGTCGTTATGTAGCTTTTCACCAATGGATCCCTGAGAGATGTAATGATTGTCTTATTAGAAGCACAAAGTCTTCTTAGATACAAAAATTCCATGAACAACGTGAACAATTACAAGAACAAAGTCTTATAGATAATCCACCAATAGTTATCCAAACAATATCACAAATCCGAATAAAGAGTGCAACACAAAGTTTGCATAGATTTATTCAAAGCCCTTAGATCGCACACACTAATCGTTGCCAATCCTAATCAAATCCAAAAGATAATTGATCCAACACAAAGTCTGGTATGCAACTTTCTTCTTTATTGATCAAAATAGATACACAAAGATGAACACGAAGTTTCATGTATTTGCTTCTCAAAAAGGGACGCACTTCGTTGCAAAAGATAAAAGATAAACATTACAATAGAAACCTCTCTTATTTATAGATGGGAGAGGAGAGAAAATATAGGAAAAACCGTAACTAACTAGTTAACTTATTCAAAAATGTTGTCCATAAATGTAGAACATATTTGTTTTACATGTAATTATATTTTGCAAAATGACATGTAAAATGTCAAAACTTATTTACATAAACCATAAAAAATGCTAAAACTGGTAAATCTAATCTAAGGCAAAAATTAGCCTTCTTCAACATCTTTCTTCATGAAAACTTCATGATGACATGCACTTCATCACTGTCTAGCATGGGAGTGTACTTTGGAGATGACAAGGATTCTTGAGATTGACTCCGATGAGATTGAATGCTTTATGATGCCTTTCAAATCTAAAATAAACTGGAAATCCATCATTTTGTTCATTGAAGATATTAAGAAAGCTTCATCTTCAAATTATTCTTGAACCATTGATGAACACTTCTTTGAAACATGGGAAGAACTTTCTAATTGTACTTCAAACCCTTCTTGCTGGTGATAGGCAAGAACTTGATCAAAAATGCTTCAAAATCTAGGCACTAGAGATCAAAATGTATGCAAGAGTAGGCTTTAACAATTCTAATGTGAAGATAGGAAAAACTGAGGTTTTAGCATGGGGTATTGTGCTTCAAATGTAATTACTCAAATTTTCAAGACACTACCTATTAGATGTAAATCTGAGCAATTTCATGGGTTTGGGAAACTTGAATGCAATGATGGAAGAGAACAGAGTGGAAGCGAGCAAACTAGCAAATGGATGTGAGTAGTGGAGCAAGAAAAATTGAGTGAAGCGAGTGAAACGGAGCTCAAAATGCATTTTTAGATGATTTTTGAACATTCAGTGAAAAACTATTTTTTGTGCAAGGGCATTAACAATCAGTGCCCTTACATCTTGGAGGATCTACATTTCATGTAATAGCGCTGAAAATCAGTGCTCCAACACGCTTTGAAGACTTGGAAAAAAATCATGTTTGAGCGCTAAAAATCAGCGCCCTTACATTTCGGAGGAAGTTCATCTTCATGTACCGGCGCTAAAAAATAGTGTTCTAACATGTTTTGGAAAGAAACTGCATTTTGTATAAAAGTGTTAGAAAAAATAGCGATTCAACATGTCATATGTCAAAGCGATGAAAAATAGCGCTTTTACATGTCATATGTAAAAGCGGTGAAAACCAGTGCTTCTGCATGTGACATGTGGTTTGAGATGTAAGAGCGCTGAAAACAACTCGCTCCTACATGTGCCAGAAAATGACTAAGGCATGAAATATGTAAGAGCACTAAAAATTAGTGCTCCTACATATGACATGTGGTTTGAGATGTACGAGCGCTAAAAAAACTTGCTCCTACATGTGCCAAAAAATGACTAAGGCATGAAATATGTAAAAGCGCTAAAAATCAGCGCTCCTACATGTCACATGTGGTTTGAGATGTAAGAGCACTAAAAAACCCCACTCCTACATGTGCCATAAAATGACTAAGGCATGAAATATGTAAGAGCGCTAAAAATCGACGCTCCTACATGTAATATGTAAAAGCACTAAAAATCAGTGCTCCTACATGTGCAGAAAATTTTCTAACTCCCAAAACTAAATTTTCACAACTTGGTTTAAAATGTGAATTTCGACGAACTAACAAAGGTTAATAATCAGAATGAATTTTTGAGGATGGGTGACCATGCACGAGGAACAATGCAATTTTCCTCGTTTTACGTGCTTAGATTATGTGGGCTACAAAACAGACAAGTTTCATAGGGGTTATCCCTAGAATTGAGTGTGTTGAATTCGAGGATAACAACTAGCTCTAGTTGGGGAGATTCCTTCAGTCATTCTTAGAAATTATTGAAGGGAGAAGAACTCCTTACTTCAAGTTCCTTTATCCATCCATTGAATAATAGAGTCGACCATGATTGACACAAATAAAATCTACGAAAAAAAGATGCAAACTTATGCAAATGCACTTATTGAAAAGGTAAAACCCTACCTAATTAAAACTAGTCATCAATGAGACCTTCTCAAATAAAACCGTTCACAGGTTCAACAAAATAGGTGTCTTTCTTCAATAGCTTGCAATGCCTTCCATGATCATTAGCAGCTACATGTAGATGAAGTTGAGGCACCGATATTGTTGCTCCAAAATGAATCATGGAATTCAGACTACTCCTGCGCATCTACAAATACATCTTTAGTTGCATTCTCAAGTTTATCTTCATGCTCAGGTACAAGTGGAACCTCTGTCTTCCCATTGGCCTCCAACCAAGAAATATGTCTTATGGGACATCCCCTCGATCGGTCAAATATTGAATGCTCCTTACCAATTACTACTTGAACAACTAATTCATCAACAATGGCAACCTCATGTTGATGGGAACGATCTCCTTCATGTGATTCAAATGAAGATATGACTGCACTGCATACTTCAGTATGTTGTTCGCCATCTTCAGAATTGGGAAAATCTAAATTATTAATAAGAAGGTCCTCATCATGCCTTGGGGAAGTTATTTTATGAAACACGTGTTCAAGTTCATGACTGTAAGAGAGGGGGACCAACCATTGCAAGGCCCCAGGTCACGAAAGGCCAAGAGCGGAAAGGCTGCCCTAACTTACCTCAATTTAAAGGAAGGTTAGGATGGACGGGATGAGAATGATGAGGATTATGAAATCCTTCGATAACTCTGCAATCCCAAGAACTGGAAAGAGACTAGATGAGTCATCCTTCAGAGTCAACTATGAGTCTCAAGTATCTCTCTATCTAAGGACAGAAGCATGGTTCTGGGACGACAGTGTGGTGCATTGGCGTCTCACAGGTGCATTGGCGTCTGTATAGCTAGAGAACCAGAAAGAAGAGATTCAAACTCTAAAGGAGAGACTAGCAGCCTAGTTTAGAGGTTTTTAAAGTGATAGAATGAGATTAAGAAGAGTGAAATGTAAATACTGATGTGATAAAGGAAGCATATTGCCACAAGGGTGACGAAGATGATTTTGGACAACAGTCTTCTCGCTAGCTTGCTTCAAGCTCTCTCCACCTGCACGACCTGCCTCAATCAGACCCCCGTTTTGGTATCTCCACCTCCATGGATGACCAAGTTTGCAATGATAGGAATAAAGATAAAGAAAGGAATACAAGCTACGTAAACAAAAGACACTACAATACAGTACGTGCTTACTCAACCAAGACGATAGAGAAGATGAGAGGAGCTTACCAACTCCGTCCAAAGCGTTCAAGGCTTGTGGAAGAGAAAATGAGAGGAACTCAAGCCTCTGTTGCAATGGTGTGTGTCTTGTACTTGCACTATCAAAGTGATGGAGTGGTAGATTGCTGCAATAGAGTGTGAAGTTCTGCTACAAATCTTGTGGATGGATGCTCAAAGCATGGAGAGATTGTGGCAGCAAGTAAAGAAGATCAGCCAACTTGAAAATGGAAAAAGAGATGAAGAATATGAAGGAAAGGATGAAAAATGGCCATATTCGGGTCGCCCAGTCGAAGAGTGTTACACTTCGACTTCCAATTGAAAGTGTAACGTCTTTGTAGTCTCCAGCCGTAGGAATCTTCCAGGGACGCATAAGCACACCACGCGGACGTCTATGCATTGTGCGGGTGTCCCCGACAGAAATGCTCCCACCAACACACAAAATAGGTGCCAAGTGTGATGTGGACAGTGAGCTTAAGTGGAATTAATCCTTTACCTTAGGTTTTCTAAAGTGTAAAGGGGTAAAAGGGATTTGCGTTAGGGGTTCAAATTCACGTTTATACAATGACCTCGAAACAAAAATGCATTATTTTCAACTTCACTGAGACCTTTGTGCATGTCCATCTTTTCAGATCTCAAGACAAGATTGTCTTCAATCACTTGAACTTTAGTAAAATGACTTTCATCTTTCTGTTTTTCATCAATAGCTTTCTGAGACTACATAAACTAAAATTGGGAGTCGCTAGCTATGTTTGCTTCCTTTTCTCAGAAGAGAAAAGTGAGATCAATTGGATTGGAGTCAGGATTCTTTGCTACTGCTTTAACTAATGGTTCCTCAAGAGCAAGCCTCTTCAGAGGTGAAGATAACTTGTGTTGATTCCCACCAGAAAAATTATGAGCAACATTTGAAAATAAATTCCCTGGTATGTCCTTGCGAGGCACAAAAAACCAACCTTGAGCTAGCTAATTTTTGAAGACAAGTAGCTCATTTGACAACCTTTGCACCATAGGATTTGTCCTTGTGATGGAAGAAAATAACTCCAAAGAAGGGCTTTCTTCAGATTCATTTGATTCAATTCTTATTTTCCCAGCAAGAATGAGATCATCTTCAATTTCTATTGCCAAGGTCTACACAACTGCAAGAGTAGTTGGGGTTGCTCTTTTCAATAGGAAACCAACCTCGAGCACTTGAGAATTTACAAAGAAACATTTCAAATTCTCAGTTGTAGGTTGAGCAATTGTTGGAATTCTTTGTGTCAACTTGTTCAAGTGAGCAATGAAATCGCACATAGGCATGTGAGATTCCTTCTTCAATTGGGTGAGTTGAGACCACAAAGCATAAGCGTCTTCAGGAGGTTTGAACCTTTCTTCAAACTTAGCTATGAGATTTGCCCAGTTTTTGATGGTATGTGGCGCCAAATGATAAAACCAATTTGTAGTGACACCTTAGAGAGTCTCCACAATCAACATTGCAGATACATCTTTGTGTTCGACACCATCAACTCCACAAGCGATGTAGAAAGAAGAAATGTTCTCATCAGGATGTTGTTGTCCATCACCAAGGAACTTGGGAAAGTTATTTTGTGATCCTTCAAGAAGAGCATGTAGGGGTAGAGCTAGACTCAATGGACCAAAAGTGTTTCCCCAAGGAACTTGAGTAGCCATTTACATGTCCGTGGTGAAAGCTTGAAAAAATTAAAAGAAAATAAATTACAATGAAAAAGGACATGGGTATACTTCAAATGAAAGCATGAGGCTTTCGAAAGCATACCGTGTCCCCAGTGGAGTCACCAAAAAACTGATGGGTGAAAATTATGTAATCACCTTTTCAATAGATTACACAACCTTGATTTCAACCACAGCTATGTGAGATGTAATCTCTCCTCTCAGAAAGGGGAGGCGCCCTTCTTACTGCTTACAAAATCTAAGTAAAACTAATTAAATATTCACAAACATGTACACTACAATTACGAGATGGGGGTGAGTCACATTCATACTTCTCTCTCTTTTTAGAGAATATGTTTTACAATGCTTCAAAGTTGATAGTTCTGATTCGATAAAACTTTAAACTAAAAACAAAGCAGTAATTACAATATCTCTATCTTGTCAAAAAAATCGTAGAGATACCAGCATGATAATAATAAACAATAAAATAAGAAAGTAAAGTTCATGAAGGCACAAATTCGTTACGTAGCTTTTCACCGATGAATCCCTGAGAGATGTAACGATTTTTCGTATTAGAAGCACAAAGTCTTGTAGATAATCCACCAATAGTTATCCAAACAATATCAAAAATCCGAATAAAGAATTCAATATAAAGTTTACACAGATTTATTCAAAGCCCTTAGATCTCACATACTAATCGCTTCCAATCTTAATCAAATCCAAAAGACAATTGATCCAACACAAAGTTGTATATGCAACTTTCTTTTTTATTGAACAAAATAGATACACAAAGATGAACACGAATTTTTATGTATTTTCTTCTCAAAAAGGGCAGCACTTCATTGCAAAAGATATAGGATAAACATTACAATAGAATCCTCTCTTATTTATAGATGGGAGAGGAGAGAAAATTTAGGAAAAATCCTAACTAACTAGTTGACTTATTCAAAAATGTTGTCCATAAGTGTAGGACAACATATTTGTTTTACATGTAATTACATTTTGCAAAATGACATGTAAAATGTCAAAACTTATTTACATAAAGCATGAAAAATGTTAAAACTGGGAAATCTAATCTAAGGCAAAAATTAGCCTTCTTCAACGTCTTTCTTCATGAAAAATTCATGATGACATGCACTTCATCACTATCTAGCATGGGAGTGTACTTTGGAGATGACGAGGATTCTTGAGATTGACTCCTCCGATGAGATTGAAAGTTTTTCAATGCCTTTCAAATCTAAAATAAGCTAGAAATCCATTATTTTGTTCATTGAAGCTATTGAGAAAGCTTCATCTTCAAATTCTTCTTCAACCATTGATGAACACTTCTTTGAAACATGGGAAGAACTTTCTAATTGTACTTCAAAGCCTTCTTGCTTGGTGATAGGCAAGAACTTGATCAAAATTGCTTCAAAATTTGGGCACTAGAGATCAAAATGTATGCAAGAGTAGGCTTTAACAATTCTGATGTGAAGGTACGAAAAACTGAGGTTTTAGCATGGTGTATTCTGCTTCATATGTAATTACTCAAATTTTCAATTCATTGCATATTGGATGTAAATCTAAGCAATTTCATGGGTTTGAGAAGCTTGAATGCAATGATGGCAGAGAACGAAGTGGAAGCGAGAAACTAGCTAATGGATGTGAGTAGTGGAGCAAGAAAAACTGAGTGAAGTGGGTGAAACGGAGCTCGAAATGCATTTTTAGATGATTTTTGAATGTTTAGTGAAAAACTATTTTTTGTGCAAGGGCGATGAAAATGAGCGCCCTTAAATCTTGGAGGATTTGCATTTCATGTAATAGCATTGAAAAATCAACGCTCCAACATGCTTTGAAGACTTGGAAAAAATTCATGTCTGAGCGCTAAAAAATAGCACCCTTACATTTGGGAGGAAGTTCATCTTCATGTATCGATGCTAAAAAACAATGCTCTAACATGTTTTGGAAAGAAATTGCATTTTGTGTAAAAGTGCTAGAAAAAATAGCGCTTCAACATGTCATATGTCAAAGCGATGAAAAATAGCGCTTTTACATGTCATATGTAAAAGCGGTGAAAACCAACGCTTCTGCATGTGACATGTGGTTTGAGATGTAAGAGCGCTAAAAAACCCCACTCCTACATGTACCAGAAAATGACGAAGGCATGAAATGTGTAAGAGCGCTAAAAATCAACGCTCCTACATGTGACATGTGGTTTGAGATGTAAGAGCGCTAAAAAATGCCACTCCTACATGTGCCAGAAAATGACTAAGGCATGAAATATGTAAAAGTGCTAAAAATTAGTGCTCCTACATGTAATATGTAAAATCGCTAAAAATCAATGCTCCTACATGTGCAGAAAATTTTCTAACTCCCAAAACTGAATTTTCACAAGTTGGTTTAAAATGTGAATTTCGACGAACTAACAAAGGTTAATGCTCAAAATGAATTTTTCAGGATGGGTGACCACACATGAGGACCAATGCAATTTTACTCATTTTACGTGCTTAGAGTATGTTGGATACAAAACAGACAAGTTTCGTAGGGGTTATCCCTCAAATTGAATTTGTTGAATTCAAGGATAACAAAGAGAATCATCATTCAATAGCACATCTAAGAAAAGTTAATTAGTTTTATATGACAAATTGGATCAGTTGTTTGAAGGATCACATTAGAGTTTAAGAATGCTTATTTAAGTAAGATGTCTCTATTATGGTCATTACTCTAAGCTGATGGGTCTTAAAGTTTAAATTAAATATTTAAACTTTAATATATAATAGGGAAAAATTGTTTGAAGATTATATAGATGGTTGGCTACTCTTAAAGAAAACACCAAGATAATGGTTTGATAAGGCTAAATAATATAGTGTGATTAGTTTTAAAACACAACAAACATGGATTAGATATGGCTGACTAAAATACTATGTGGGCAATCAGTTTTGAAGAATAGATGATATAACAATGATACATAAGAGAAGAGTAGAGAATGCAACATTTTATTATTGAAGATATATTAATAGAAGCGTAAGGATTATATATTGATAAAAGACAACAGTAAAGATAATTGATGAAATAAGTTGTGATTAATGTTTGGGGAGCAATGATTTAATAAAAGATATAATAAGTGACAAATGCCATATAAGACAAAAATGAAATCAAAAAAAATCATATAAGACAAAATGTATAGAAGAAAAATTATATAAGACAAAAGTATATGAGACAAATTCCATATAAGACAAAATGCATAGAAGATAAATTACAATAAGCAACAATTATGTTTTAAGGCAAAAATTAATAACAACGATTTCATTCCATAAGGAGAAGACAAAATTTATTATGATTTAGTTTTTAAAAGTTACGGTATGTTATGAAAGGGTGGTGACTAGCACTTGCACCTATAAGAGGTTCAAGGGATTCGCCGATAGGAAATTAAGAGTAAAATTTAAATATATTTTAATATTTCATTAAATGGAATATTTGATAAGCATCAACACTGTAACTATCTTTCGCTTCTATTCAAAAACTACTTGGCAATTGAGGCATGTAACCAATCAAAATTCATCTACTATATCATGTCTACTCATTTGAAATAGGTCAACCTCCACTAGTAATGTTGTTAAAAATCTCTCGAAAGAAAATATCTAAATTAACATTTTGTTGTGTAAAATACCTTGAAAAGTATTTCTTTCTACAAAACATTATGCCACAATAAAGTATCAGCATAAGGATTGTAATTGCGGATTGATATTAAGAAAATAGGCTTGTTGAAAAAGCCATGGAAATTTTGATTCAAATCAAATAATCTACAGACTAAAGTAAAAATGAACAAGCGTCATAGTCTATAGTTTAGTCAACATCCTACAAGTGTGCAATCTTTCAAATTCCTTGTATTTATGCATGTCAGAAATGATTTTCCTAGACTGTATGAAAGGGATTTACAATGAAGATTTTTAGACGAATCTTCACCACTTCCATCTGAGCATGAAATATTTGTGTAGACTAATGTTCAAGGTTGTTAATGATAGTTTGCGCACTTGTCTTTCCAGCAAAGCAAAGTTTTTTCTTCAAATCATCATCGCTTTTGGCCTTGAAATGACCCAAAATATGGTTATATGCTAAAACTGGAAAAAACAGACATAAAATATGTTAATTTTAAGATTATTCTCACTAGCTTTGAATTTATATACATGTATCTAGAACAACTGTCATCTATCCAATTGTTTTCTATAATATGTTTGTAAATCATTTTTTATAATATGCCAGTGAATAGAAACAAGTTTGGTAGCTAAAACAAATTTCTAATCAAGATAGTTTCTTGTTTACTGGAATAATAATACTGGACAGTCAATTGATAAATAAAGGACTATCAATAGCTTGTTAGGAATATACAGAAAACACTGTAGAAAAAAACACAATCACTTGCAAAGAAGATATATGGGGCGAAAATGTACACTAATCTTCAGTCTCCTAAGAATCTAAATAAAAATACCCTTAAAAGTAAAGGTTTTACATCATAAACAACGTTACTTAAATAAGAATCACTAAGACATCTCCCCCAAAGATATCCAAAGATGTTATCTTTCATTAGTGCGTTTACTAAAGAGAAATGAGCATAATCCATGATGATTTCCAATGATACATGCATCCATATATAGCCTTTATTTAGTTAGCCTATACTCTAGAAATCCTAGAGTTAGGGTAAAACATATTAGGTGGACCGATGATCGAATATACTCTGCCTAATACATATTTGGTAGACCGGTGATCAGATATAACGTATTTCACAAGTCAATCATGGTCCTAGGCATATGGTATAATTAATATTTCACCCCCATTGTATCCTAAATTCAGCCCACAATATTTTTCACCCTCAAAAGAGGAGAAGGCAACAAATTGATCCATTCATCCATATTGTATCTTAACATGCAACCCACCTTAACATTTTTCACCCCTAAAATAGGACGTAATAAATTGACCCATTACAAAATCTACTTGTTGGATCCATAAAAGCTAGACCTAAGCTTTTCGCAACTCAAGTCAATTGATCCATAACCTCATATGCATCACAATACCAAGTCCCTACTCCACCCTCATTGTATACTATCATTAAACCCTCCTTTTAACATTTTTCATCCCCTTAGAATGAGAAGGTAACAGGCCAAGTAGTAAGACTTCCCATTTATCAATGTGTTATCTTGAGAAGTGGCAATCCTCAATGATGTAATTGATGTCATGCTTCCTCTACACTACTTTAACTCTAAATTGCACTTCATGATGCCATGCTTTCTCTTCATCAAAATCCCAATTCCTAATTTAAAATTGAACATTGAATATCAAATTTCAAACCTGGCCAAAAAATGTTGAAAGCATTGTATATCTGGTAGTTTATAGAACCATAAAGCAGCATTATATTTATGTATAGTAGCGTCTGGTTGCAAAATATAGCCTTATCAATGTGTTATCTTGAGAAGTGAAAATCCTCAATGATGTAATTGTTGTCATGCTTCCTCTACACTACTTCAACTCCAAATCGCACTTCATGATGCCATGCTTTCCCTTCATCAAATTCCCAATTCCTAATTTAAAGTTGAACATTGAATATCAAATTTCAAACCTGGCCAAAAAAATGTTGAAAGCATTGTATATCTGGTAGTTTATAGAACCATAAAGCAGCATTATATTTATGTAGAGTAGCGTATGGTTGCAAAATATACCCTTGTGCACATGTGTGTGCATGAGATGAAGAAAGAAAGGGGGGAGTGATGTGTCCATAAAGCTCTAGAACTAAGTGACTCAATGGTCTTCAAAAGGGGTTTGCAAGCAAAGGAAATTGACGAGGACCTCGAGTGGAGAACAAAAATGGGGGCTTTTCTTTGCTAAAAAGCAATTGATCTAAAAATTTGTTGTTGATGGGATTGAATTTGGAGTCATCTTATAGAAATATTAGCATGAAAAGTGCATATGCTAGTTATATCTAGGTTATCTCATTTCTTTATTTTTATGGTGTATTTCACTGCTACTATGAGTTTAAAGAGGTAGTTGTTGTTACTTTATATGTCTAAGTAAACTCACAGACTTAAGCTTAGAAGATAGGAATTTGGTATTATTTTCTTTCTGGATACAAAGGTGGATAAGAAACTCATTTTTGTTAGTTTATAGAGAAAACGTACCATTTCTCTTATAGATAATGTATGGTTTTGTTGCTGTGACTTCCAGCTTAATATATAATAGACAGTATGCAGTGTGTTTGAAACCCTTTTTGTGTGGCAAAGTTATTTTCCTTCCTCAAATTTTTTCATTGCAATGGACATTATATTTTTGCTTAAACAAAGTAACCAGGGGATATTTAGGTATGGGGTTTTTATTTTCATAATTAGATTACAAAAGAATGGGACAAAGAGTGTCTTTTTGCTTTGTTATCTTGCTATATTGTTAGCATTTTGTTGTTTTATGTGCATTACTTTGTGCATCTATTTTACAAGTTCATTCTAAAGGCTAATCCTTGGTGTTTTGACACATCAACAACACTGTGCCCCACAAAGTATTTCATGTCTTGATTTCTTTTGGAAGACAGTAGAATGGCTCAGCAACCAACACACAACTTTGCTTAGTGTGTTGAGCTATTGTGTCGTTGAACGTAAAATGTGTGAAAGTTCATAAGACTAAAAGAGGACTTCAAATATTCTTACCTGCAACTGAAGCATTTTGTACATAACATTCTTGCCAGATTTCCTTCTCGAAACACCAGCAGATGACCGAGAACAAAAAGTTTATGAAATTGAATGGAGAAACAAATCTCAGCTTGAATTTCAAGAGATTACAAAATATGACTCCTAGAATGAAAGATTATAATTGGAAAAAAAAAATTACTAAACTAATGGCATACGACAACAAGCAACATTGACCAAACACACATTAGTAGTTGTTTTCTAGAACTTTCTTCAAATTCATTCATAAAGATCATGCTTTGGAATTACATGCACGAAAAGAAGAAATAATATTCATACCATGTTACAAAAGCAATAATTAAAAAGAAATACCATGCCATGAGATACTTCTAAACCTGTAAGGTTCTTTGAGATTTATTTTTATCACAAACCTATCAAGTTCACAAGACTAATACATTAACTTGGATGGCATATCAATCCATCCAATCCTCTCACTAGGGAAAAGGAGCTACATAGACATACCCCAAACTGGTCGCGGAGAGTTTAATCTAAAGCAAGGCAATGCCTAGAGAAGACCTTGCATTTCTCTTCACATGTGTTAAAGTGGACTTCAAAGCTCTCATAAGAAACTTTTGCAACTAAAGAAGGGAAATGCAGTTACAAGCATCATGAAAAGCACGACCATTCAATCCAGTGGACCAGTGTACACAAGTATGTATACTCTATATAGTACATTCGTTAATTCGACAACAAACCATGAATCATGCAATCCAGAGCAATAGCTGGACCAATTTTCTTCAGTAGATAAATGTACCTTAAACAAGTTTCTTCAGAAGGTGAAGGAACCTACAAAATATGACAATGGTGTAACATTCAACCTAGAATGTGAGCAATTCTATACAGCCGTTGGACCAATTTTCTTCATTAGTTAAGATACCTAAGCCAATTTGCTAAAAAAGGTAAAATAACCTGCAAAAAATTATAAAATCATAAGGATGTTAGGCTCACTTTGATAGTGTTCATACAAAAGCATCCTTCCATAAACACTCAATTCTTGCAGGAAGACTAACTCTTCAAGAGAAAAAGCACATGGAACCACTCAATTCTTGCAGGAAGAGTAACTCTTCAGAAGAAAAAGCACATGAAAGCACATACATTCATTTTGTGTGCATATTTTGACAAAAAAATTATAATGATATTGAAATAGGAAACTAAAAGTTACTTCATATCTGATCCACACAATATAAGCTACAAAGAAATCATCGCAATTAGAAAACATTCAAGAGAGAATTTATGCAAAGTTTATTCTTTATTGAAATTTTGCATAAGGTTTTGTGAAGGTTGTGGTTATCAAAATGGCAACCAGTTAATGGATGCTCGATAGGAATCACTTCCCACACCATATAGGTCAAATCAAGTGCTACAGCAATGCAAGATATGCACTTTTACCCCTATTTAAAGTTTTCCGTTCAAAGTAGCAATTCAAATATTGGTATTACCTTGGTTAAAGAAGAAAACACAATACACTAGATATATATACAAATATAATACCATATAGTTCTGAGGGACTTCATGAAGCTGGAAAATCAAATTCCCCTACTCGTCCTCGACAAGATTTTACAATTGGAAAGCAGGTCTGAAAAAGAAGGGCTTGCCAAGCTATTCGACTTGCTCTTAAACGCTACTTCTTCATTTTTACCGTTCAAATATTTGCAACTCTCACGATTTGAATTGGATAAACCCTTCATGGGTCGGAAACATTTTTTGGGTATCTTGCACAGTGTAACCCTCTTTTTCTTTGCCGGAACAAATTATGCTTCTTATTTTTCTTCATCAACAGTAGAGATTTGGTTCAATTAATTTATCCCTTCCATTTCAAGATTATGGAAGGCCAGAATATACATCCGCCCATACATTGGACATGGTGGCATGGCCCTCAAATTTGACAAGAAAACCTATGTTCTCTACCTTCCAGTCTTAATGATATCAAAAAACACTGAAATTGTTCTGAGAAAGCTCATGTCTATAGAAGCATTTCTTCCCGTGGAATTGCAGGTTGTCTCTTGTTACGTCGGTTTGATGAAGAGTGCAAGAGTGGTTATGAATGCAAGATCTCCAGTAGAGAAAGTTCTTTACCTGTAGATTGTGGATGCTTGAGGCGATGAACGTGATTCGGTGAGATACATCATATCAAATCTTCTAACATTCATTACTTCTATCAGGTTGTGTGATAGGATACGTGGTGGAGGAAACTTGGCATTTACTTCAGAACCACATAAGTCATTGTCACCTTTGAAAATTGCGTCAAGTGAACAGAAGGAATGGCAGTCCAAAACTACCTTTTCCAAAATCCAAATCAAAACATGTTTAACGGCAAGCAAATGGTATGTCGGGTGTGTGAGACAGGTATACGGGTGGCTTGTGGACTGGGAAGTCCACAATAAAATCCTATCAGCTAATTAGAGTCTCTAAGGTAGCGATTTCATATATGATAAAAGGTAGAAATTAAGGCAGCGATTCATTTGTAGTAATTACATTATAAAAGGCAGAGATCATAACTAAAAAAGGGTCGTGATTAGTTTAATAATAAAAATAAAGGTTATCATCTTTCATAAAGGGTGTCTTTAATCATAGGAATATGAAGATATATATTAGCATAAGAAATGTGTGGAAGAAGTGAGTGAGTGAATGGATTAAAAAATATTTAGATTTTGATAAGAGCATATCTAGTGTGAAGTAAAGATAAAAGATAAATATCTACATATCTTCACATTCAAATATGAGAAGAAGAAGATCATTGTAAGAGATATGTACAATTTTGAAAAAACATATATAAAAGAATAATAAATATACGAAGAGATATCAATAAGGAAGTGTAGAAACATATGAAGAAATATCAATGATGAAGTATGGAATAATATGAAAGATATGAATTTATAAATAAAGTTATGGAATATGGAGAAAGTGTATGTGTGTAAGATTAGAAGACATATATGTGTGAGTTTATGGTGAGCTCCTCAACTACCCCAAGATCACTTACAAGACAAAATAACTTCCACAAGAGAGAAATGGAAAAAATATCATGCTATCATTAAGGATGCAATAATGCCAAATTGAATATGACAAAGTACATATGATTCCTTGCTTCTAAAGGTAAGGTGGTGAATAGTATTAGATAAGATCATGACAAGTTTCGTAATCCCATCACATGAGACAACTAAGTCCTAACAACCTAGGATAAGATAAGATCTAGAAAAGACTACTCATCCGTCTAGAAGGAATCTTAGAGCCTAAGTAAATTTAACATGCAAATATGTCCTCTAAGTCCCTAGTAAGTGAATTAACTAGGTCCAAGACATTTATTCACACCAACACCCGCCCCCTCCCCCTTAATTGCAACTTAGGAGAGAACTTTATTATGAAAATGATGCAAACATGGGTCTCAGTTACAAGGCCATGTTAGGTACCCATGTACAAATAAAAATGCAATCTCTCACAAATAAAGAAAAGGAGAAAACCCTCCCCAAAAGAGAGATAAAGACAATAATGATATCTATCAAAAATTCAATCAATCTCCATCCATGTGAAGGATAACAAGAGATATCATACAACCCCCCATAATGAGATAACCTGTTGCAAAAGAAGCATTGTAAGCACACTTGTGGTGTAACACTGGAATCCATAATCTGACAAGCAAGGAAAGATATTTTTGTTTGCTAGAAACCATATTAGAGTCACTCAAGGACTGAGTTCAGAATCATGATAAAGCAACAACAAACCCATTGCCAAGGAAGACTAAAAAAATCACAATCTGGCACAACTCTAGAATCTATGAAACAACATTTGATTGACAAATGATTTGGAACTGAAATGAAGTGCAAAGAAAATGCAAACCTAGTTAACACAAAAACAAGAAATAGTGCATGCACTGATGAATGTTCACATCTGCCTCCATGAATAAAAACGTTCTTAGATCTGTGTAGAGGAAAAAATCATCTTTCCAATGCCACTTGAATCACGAAAATCCCAATAATCGAGGCAAAAGTTATGAATTTTTTTTAAAAGTTGAATTTAGCCTATAGGAAATGGTTTTTTCTAGCAAAAAAGTTTTACTTCTGATTTGATTTTTGAAAAATCTATTCACTGTGAGTAGACAATAACAAAAACCTAGAAATATTTTGATGCCCAAGAACAAAACCCAAAAATGTTTTCTTGATCCAGCAAGCAAAAGATGAAAAAATGAATTTTATTTAGCCTTTAGCCTATAGAAAAAAATGACATCGCTTTTTGGATAGCATTTTTTTCTAGATCTTCTTAAGATATGAAAAATCTAATCAATACCCAGATGGTGTTTCGATCATGGAAACGAAACCCAGAAATCATTTTTCTTAACAAAACAAAAGCCGATCTTGACTTTCTTTGACGCCCTAGATTCAATGGCAAGGTTCTCAAGACCCCAACTTATACCCAACAAAAATTTCACACCAAGATTGGTCCTTCGGATCTAGGAAGAATTTTGCAGCATTGAAGCTCTAATACCATGTTAGAAATCTGAAATAGATTGAATAACCCAAGGAAATTTTTAAGAGAAAATCAAAGTTACATAAACTGGAAAAACATAAGAATGAAAACTAGGACTTCGAGAGATTATGCCATGTCAATGTGATAGAATTGCATTAAGAGCTTCCAATCTGAAAAGATACAATGTAAAATTGCATGAATGGATGCAAATACAAGCTAAGTAGTGAGTTTATATATAACTTAGGAGAGGAGGTAGGTGGAAAATCCAACCAATAGAAATCAACCACAAAAAGTGGAGATGAACCACCAAAAGTGGGAAGCGGTTCCACCCTTTAAGGAAGGGGACACAACACACTTATCTCTTAGTAATAAAATCACTTTATTATCCTAAGCAAGTATAATAAAGTGTAGGAAAAACCTAGAACTAAGGGAAAATAAATTAATCGACTAGGAAAATAAAAACCTACACCAACACCCCCCTTAAGCATAGCTTAGATGTAAAAGATAATGGGTCTCGACAAATGAGGCCATGTTAGGTACCCATGTACATATAAAATTCCCCCCAAGGAAGATGAAGCCCCCCCCACAAATAGAGAGATAACACCCCCTAGAATAGAGAGAGAAGAAGAGAAGGACTAAGTAGCCCCCTAAAAGATGACACCAACCATACCCCAAGCAAAGCTCACAAATGAAGGAACTTGCTCTCAGTGAAGTGTTTAGTGAAGATGTCTACAGTTTGATCTAGTGTCAGACAATACTTGAGATCAATGATCTCTCCATGAATTAGCTCCTTAATGTAGTGCATATGGATCTCAATGTGCTTAGTGCATTGATGATGGACTAGATTGCGAGAGATCTCAATTGCACTCTAGTTGTCACAATAGATGGTTATTGGCTTTCGGAAGGGAATTTCAAACTCAATGAGAATGTTCTGAAGCTAGATGGCCTCAGTAGCAGCATTAACTGCTCCTCAATACTCAACCTATGTAGATGAAAGAGCAATAGCAAACTGCTTCTTGCTCGACCAACAAACTGGACCAAAACCAAGGGAGAAGCAATACCCTGAAGTAGAATTGAGATCCTAAGAATCACCTACCCAATTTAAGTTTGTGTCCCACCAATTCAAAGTCCACACTCGCTGCATAATGAATTCCATAATTGTGAGTACCCTTGATGTAGTGAAGAATTTTCTTAGTTGATTCCAATGCAGCTCATGTGGCTCTTGCAAGAATCGAGAGACCATGCCTACTGTATATGAAATTTCGGGCCTCATATGAGTCAAATAGATGAGACTACCAACAAGTTGTTGATACAGAGTGTCATCCACCAAGGGTGAAGCACACTTGGCCTCAATTTTGACCCATGACAAAAGTGGAGTCAGTGTAGGATTACAATCAACCAAGTAAAACCTAAGGAGCATGTCAAGTGTGTACTTAGACTATGCAAGAGCAATACCTGAGGAAGACTGATTAATCTCAATCCCCAAGAAGTAGTGCAACAAGCCCAAGCCTGAAATCAATATCTAATCATGAAGGGCATTTTTCACTACCCGAATGGTGGATGAGTGACTCCCTGTGATCAACAAGTCATCAACATAGAGAATCAAGAAGGTGTGAGTATCATCCTACTTCAATATGTAGACATTAGAATTAGAATGGCATTGAGTGAACCCCACTATCAGAAGGAAGGATTATGTCTTGGCGTACCAACCCCAAGGAACCTGTTTGAGGCCATAGAGAGACTTTTGAAGATGAAACACAAGTGAAGAATCTTGAACGAACCCCTATGGCTGCTCCATGTATATCTCCTCCTAAAGATCATTACGAAGAAAAGCATTCTTCACATCCACCTAATGAAAATCCCATCTATGTGTTGCAGCTATGGCAAGAACAAGTCGGATGGAATTCATTTTGGCAACTGGTGCAAAATTCTTAGAGTAGTCAATCCCTAAAACTTGGGAGAATCCTTTGGCAATCAAGCGAGCCTTATGCCTGTCAACCGACCTATTTGCTGCATATTTTCTTCAATAGAAACACTTGTATCAAACAAGTTTCCTTCCCTTAGGAAGTGGGACAAGATCCCAAGTGTGGTTCCTCTCCAAGGAACTAAACTCTTCCTGCATGGTTGCATCCCACTCAAGGACACCAAAAGCTTCCTGAAAAGTATATGGAGAGAAAGCTAAAGAAAGGAAGACATGTGGAGCATCCTGAAACTGTGATCTTGATCTCCTGTGATCTAAGGATCCCCTACCCAGTCATCTACTAATTGAAAATTATGATGAGCCCAAAGAGGCCCTACAACTAGAGAAGGAGAATCTGGAGGAGAATCATCATCCTTTGAAGATGAACTGTGTGCATCCTCATGATCACTATCATCATTTGAAGTGGAGGAAGAAGGCTCCTCATCATGATCTAAAGTATTATGAACCTCTGAAGAAATATCATCATGATACAAGGACTCCTAGTTGATGATGGTAGGAAACGTGTCGAGAGAAGGACTGGAAGTACTCTCCTCAAATTGAACACTCCTCACAAAGAACAACTCATGTTTGGTAGGATGAAGAATCATGTAGCCTTTGACATCATTTGGATAACCAAAAAATATGCAAGGCTTGCTCTGTGGATCCATAGCCTTGTGTTTCTTTGTTGGAATGTGAGCCCATGCATTAGAGCCAAACACTCGAAAGTGTTTAACTAGCAGTTTCTGATCAGTTCAAGCTTGAAAAGGAGTTACCCCCTTCACATCTTTGTGGGGAACGCGGTTCTAGATATAACATGCACAGTTAATGGCTTCTTCCCAAAAGGGTGGTGCCAAAGGCTTGGAGTGAATCGTATGATTAGCCATCTCTTTCAACGACCAGTTCTTCCGTTCTACAACTCCATTATGTTGAGGACTGTAGGGGATTGTGTTGATGTTAATGCAGCGTCGGTCTTCACTAGTACATGGGCCGACCTTATATTTAAGTTATACAATGTACTTATTCTGGCCGACTTTATTTGTTATTAAATATTTATCAAAAGGCCGACCTATATGAAGAGGCGCCAAGAAGGTATATATACAAAGTCACCTTTTGATGTTAACATATATTCGAATACACAAAAGAAGTTCGCTATTTTGGCAGAGCAGAATTCGCAGTCATAGAAGAAACTCATACTTGGATTCGCATACCTAGAAGAAGTTCATACTTGAACAGCAGATCATCATTTTGTAGCAGCAAACCGATTTCAAGGAGAAACATATTCATTTGTATCTTTGCATCTAGGAGAGATGCTATTATTCATTGTATCAAATTCGGCATTGTGTTGGGCCTGAGTTCAAGCAGATTTCTGCTATTATTCCTTCAATATATAAGAGATATATTTGCTGGGTTTTTCTCCCTCAAGAGGAGGGTTTTCCCAGGGTATCTTGTTGTGTTCATTGTCTTATGTGTTGCATTTCTTTTATTCAATTGATTAAATAATCTGATCTAAGAAACACTAACATGGTATCAGAGCGGGTGTGAAAAAGATCGTGATCAGATTTAGTTCGCAACACTTATTCTTTTTCAGTCTATCTTCCAAATTTCTCAAGATGGTGAACGGTCTGAAAATCGAGGATAGACTCGAAGGGATCTCGAACTACATATCATGGAGATTCAGGTTCATGCTAACCTTGGAAGAGAATGATTTGGCTGAGTTTGTGAAAACAAAAGTTCCCGAACCTGAGGGGGAAGAAGAGAAGCTGCAATGGAGGAAGAAAGACACTAGGGCAAAGAAAGCATTGGTTGATTCCGTCAAAGATCATATTGTACCAATTATCTTCAAGTTGGATACAGCAAGAGAGATGTTTACAACCTTGGAAGAGATGTACGAAATCAACAACACCAGTCGTGCCCTTGCTCTGAAGCAACAACTTCATCATGTGAAAATGGAGAAAGGAGAATCTGTTATTACATACTTCATGAGGATTTCAGAGATAAAAGATCAGCTCTCCACTATTGGACACATGATTGATGATAAAGAACTGACTATGCTTGCTCTCAATGGTCTTCCGCTTTCATGGGAGGCATTCATCCAAGGAATCAGTGCAAGATCCGAACTTCCTAAGTTTGATCGATTGAGGATTGATTGCATTCAAGAAGAGTCAAGACTAACAGCAAGGGGGATTGGTCAAAGCTCAAAGAATGAAGAATTACAAGTTCTTACCTCTCATTCATCAAACAAAGGAAAAGGCCTTAAGAAAGGATTCTTCAAAAGGAATCAAGAAGATGGAAATGATGATGCTCCTACCTTCAAAAGAAAACGAGACATGTCCAAGATTCAATGTTTTCGTTGTGATAAGTATGGTCACTTTGCGAGGGTGTGCCCTCAACGACCTAAGCTTCAAGTTGCCACTGCAGATGTTGAAGAAGTCACTCCACAAAAGGACTCCAGTATTATCTATTTTATTCAGCCTTGTCTAGCAATGTTTCTACTGACTCTTACACTTGGTTGATTGACAGTGGTGCTTCTAGACACATCACCGGATTCAGAAGTCACCTTTCAAACTTAATGGAAAGCAACTCTAGTGATCAAGTTGTTATTGGAGATGATGCTAGATATTCTGTAAAAGGGTTTGGAAATTCCACTCTTCACTTGGATTCTGGAATTTCTTTGGAATTGAATGATGTACTGTTCGTACCAGGGATAAAGAGGAACCTTGTTTCAATTTCAGCATTAGAAGACAAAGGTTATCCAGTTGCCTTCTCTAAAGGGAAAGTTCTTAAATGGGCAAAGAACTCCAGCTTCAAATCTGCTCAAGTGATTGGAGTTAGACATGAATGTCTCTACATGTTGTGCACTCGTCCCCTTCAAGCACTTGTGCATAACAGTACCAGCATGTGTGAACTTTGGCATCGAAGATTGGCTCACATTCACTTTCGTGCTCTACCTATCATGGAGAAGATGGTCATTCCGAAATTCGATCAAGAACAACAAGATGTGTATGAGTGAAAAGGTATTCTTGTGATTTTGTGGTCCAATGTCTATTGCAATCTAGATTTTCAATAGAAAACATTTCCTTATTGAAAACTGGGAAGAAGATCAAGTATTAAGATCATCTTCTGGCATTTTCATTGAAGCTCATGCCTTGAAAGGAAGAATAGGATTGTTGAAAGCATGATCCCAAGACTTACAAATGAAGCATCAAGGTCTATGAGGAGAAGATCTACTCCTGAAGAAGCATTCTCAGGCGTGAAGCCTCATTTTGGATAGTCTATGTTCATATTGCTACTCTTCTGGGAAGAAAGGAATTCTAGTTGAGTGAGAACAGGATCCATTCCAGGACATAAGTCACCACCTTATAAAAATCACTGATGGAGGTCAAGAACAATCTATAGCTCCCTTCCACAAGAAGATACTTGATCCAATGGAAACAAAATATCAATGAACAGGTCAAGACTGAGAAATATTTTTATGATCACATTAAGGATGCTCAGTCAATTCATTGATGTCAGAACTAGTCAACAAAAAATCTGATACCATGATGTGATGAAAGTACATAAGACCCAAAGACAAATGAGACTAGGTACATATTAAGATTAGCAGAAATCTCTGATATTTAGTCATATGGAATGAGGCTGAATGATGATGTCTCTGATGTGAATGAAGAAGTAGTTCTCGTTACATTAGATCAATTGACCACGCATTTCCATGGAACGATCCATGCCAGCTTTATCCCCAACATATGGTCTTCATGCATTGATGAACAGAAGTGTCAAATTTGAGGCTTCAACAATATGCTGATGAACATGCAATTGAACATAGATTGGTCTACAACCAGATGGTATTTGGCCTTGTTTTGAGCATAATGAGCCTTGGGTCCCATTCAAGATTCACACATATGGCTTGGCGTCTGTTCTGACGAGGTGGTTAGGTATGCGCCCCTGACTCAAATGATGAAGAGCTCAAGGATGATGGTTGCAGTTTGTGTCAATGGCTCCTTTATTTTTTGTGATCTCTAAAAAATTATAGTATTGGGTTTGTTGACTCCTATTAATGTATGTAAAAGTCAATAGCAATGATATCTTTTAATATTCGGCTCCTACCTACCTATTATTGCTATATAATTAAGAAGTGTATTGATATATATATTGGTTGTGGATAGTGTACTGGTAAAAAAATAGAGAGAATATTTGAAAAATACATTGATTTACTTGTTTGATGTATATAATTTTTGTTGAAGGTACATAATTAAAGAAAATACTTGTTTGATTATAAATACAAATCTAATACAACAAAATCTCAAATGGGACAAAAATAGAATGATTGTAGCTAAGTTGACAAGTTAGACAAGAACAACATAAACAAAGTTGCTAGCTATGAAATATTACCCAAGGATCCAATCTAAATAATGTCAAACCCTTCCCTATTCAATCCCACACCTTTGAGTCTAGTGTGTAATTGGGAGATAGATTTGGAAGGACCTTTCTCCACCTTTGAAGAAATGTCTAGGAGATGTTATCTTCTAAGTCCTTAGACCTAGGAGAAATGGGGGATGCCTCCCCAAAGAGCCCATCCATGGGCATAAAACCAATAAAGGAACGTCTAGCAAGAGAAGTCAACGCTAATCAACTAACTCGGGATAAAACACGTGTCACACCAAAGCTGAAGGAATAACAAGAGCAATGGAAATTGGATTCTTTTATTTCCTCAAATAAATAATAAATAGATATAGGGAAGAAGTAGTTGCAATTTCACAAAAAATCAAGAAAAAATTTATTTCCTTTATAGAAGCAACACCTTCATAATTTCAATGGATAATTTTTTATTTATTTAACATGAAATGAGGCTCTTTTCATTTCACATTTCTTGTGTTTATAACTAGTTCTATATTCAAGAGAAAGTGGCATTTGCATTCATACAATTTCCTCATTTTATTTATCTTAGAATATGGCATTCTCATGTTTGTACTATTACCTTTAAATTAATATTTGTACTAATTTATCCTACTAATTTGTATTATATATACATTTTATATTTAGCATATTTTTTGGTTTATCAATTTAAAAAAAAATCCACATTAGATTATATGGAAACAAAATATTGAATTTAAGTTTTAGATTGTCAAAATCAACTAGGTAAAAGTACAAAGTTGTGTCACATTTTCAACCAACTTATTAGCACAAGTGAATTTGAGCATTTCCAAGTATAATAAATTTTGGTCAAACATATGTTATAGCTATATTCATTCTAGCTACGTTAGATATGGTTAATAACTTTTCCAACTGAAAGTATACACTAAATGTATATTTTGCACCACTTTGGGACTGATTTACTAAAAAATGAAATTATTCAAAAAAATGATGGTTCAATAGTTCGTACTCTTAAAAATGACATTTTTAAAACAATATAAAAGTACCCTTTTCTAGATCTATAAGTACATATTTCAAAAAATATATATTTAAATAATTTAATATTTTTTCACTTTTTTAACTAAAATTAGGTCATCAACACCAAAACATAAGGTTGATTATCTTGTCAAGAAAATACACTAAAATTTACTTAAATTTTTTGAAAAAAATGATGCACTAGAGAAAAGTTTATTTGCCAACATGATATCATTTTTTCCTATTTCGGATAAATAATTAAGACAAAAGGTGATGTCCCATGGAAACCATTATGTTTTCAGTGCACACAAATTTTAGGATTTATTTAAGAAAATATGTTTATCAAAATGGGGAAAAAATCTAAGCACTAAAGTTTCAAGTTATAAATACGCAAAAAAAATGAAAGAAAAAAAGTTACTATTTAACTCTTTTTTAGCATTTTATCAGCAACTAAATTATAGTGTCTATTTTATTAAAAACTATATTCAAATAATTTTTCAATTTCTACAAAAAATTACGAACATAAAATAAACTAAAAAATATAAATTTTATTAGTTTATATTATTTCAAGATTCAAAACATATATGTCATTTTCAAGTGATTCAAGTTAAAAAGTTGGATTAGTGATGGTCATTTTCTTTAGAAAAATGTGACACAAATTTGATCTTTTAGCCAACTACAAATGTGTTCCTTTCACTATGTTGGGACTCAATGCTTTAGTCTTTAAAACTTTCATTGAGTCCCTCTTAATTTGTTCACTTGGGTTTCGTTTGTCCCTATTTATAACTGATTTGAGAAGTGTTTGTATGGGTCTTCATTTCTATGTTTTTCCTAAGTATGAACCCTTTTATGTGCTATTAAAGCTAGAAATCCACTCAATTCTATGAAATTTCTAAATATAGGGTTTCTTCTAGGTGTTTCCTATTTTTTGTTGGGGATGTAGAATTTTGTTGTTTTGTTTGATGTTATACTATTCAACTTCTTTCTAACATCGCCACTCATTTTCCTTGGAAAATTTTCATCCTCAACGTATTAGAGTTCTACCTCCATCGATACTAATCCCATTACACCCTCGATTCCCATTTTTTTCCATGTAAATGTATGTCATTCGTTTTCCATTGAGCCATCGAATTTCCCCTTTCCTTGCATATTTTCCCTATTGTCCTGATCTTTAATAAAAAATTGCCTATGTTTCGGATAGGGGAGTCAAACCTTCCCTAACCAAGATACCTCATTTGATTCTTCTACAAGTCCCAGTCTTTGAATTATTTTCATTAAGTATTTTTCAAAGTTACAGTTGTGAACTACCCTTCTTTCATGTATCCTTTCATACCTTCCTTGATTCCCCAAACCCTACCAATCCCTTTGCTTTTCCTTTTAAATTTGAATCTCTACCCTTCCACTTCACCTTGGTACATTTCATGAGGTAATCTTAATCCTTGATTCCCAAAATTCCAAAAAATGAACTTTTTTTCAAGATTTCCCTTTCAAACATCCCCCATTCCACATATCTCTCTAGTATGAGTTCCCCTACACCTTTGAATCCCAACACTTTGACAAACGACATAATTTATGATTTTTTCTAAACCCCCAACAATTCAAACCTCTTGCCTATTTTTTGTTGGCCTATTACCAACTCATTAGAACTACCCAAAAAGGTCATGTGTGCACCAAAAAGGGTCCAAGCATACCAAAAATGTACTAACAGTTGACAAGGATGACATTCCATAGCTCAAAGGCTTTTCCATTTGGATTTGGAATAATTTCCAAGTGATTTTCAATGGAGAAAGCCAGTAAGTGGTTAGGCTTCCATTTGATAGTTGGTTTTTTCCTACACCTAGAAATCATTCAAACAACCAACTTTGTCCCCTAAATCACAATGTATGTAAAAACAAATATTACCGTAGCCATGGTGACATTAATGTAAATGGCCAAAGTGATAAAGATTGAATTTTCATGCTTTCCTCAAGGGGTAATGATGGTAATGGCTTGGATTAGCCACTAATTCTTAGTGGTGACTTCTACAACTGCCCAACTTAATTAGATTGACCACCATAATGAAGATTTTATGTTGCAAGTGAATATTTGAAGTAATGAAGGTAAAGTGTGAAATGACATGTCCATGTTTAATGCAATCACTAAGATTTCAAAGCTCTATGCATTTGTGGTGTTTTCTCAGTGATTTGTGGTATATTTTGTAAACCCTTTCAACTTTGTACACTCAAAATTTCCAACCATCATCACACAAAGTGAGAAATAAAAAGATGAAGTTATTTGGTATGTTTGAATTATCTTTTGAATCTCAACAACACCAATTTGAGTGCAAACATTAAAACAATATTGACAATGGTTTGAGAAACCCCTAGAAAACTCTTCCATTGTATTTCCTCAATCCATCCCAATTTCCAAGGCTGAAGGCCTATATATTTTTGGACTTTCTGATTGGTCAGGGTTGGACATTTTGGGATTTTCATTATACTAGTGTAAAATTGTCTAGGGTTTTCAAATTTAAATAGTGTGTCTGCCATTAAAGTTGCTCTCCAAGTTGTAGAGAGGTAGATACTAAAATTTATATTTGTAACCATGTGTCTCCTTTGTCAATTATTAACATTTTAGAGGGTTTTGAACAATAGGATATGATAGGTTCCTTGCTACTTGATTTTTTTTCCTTCACATTCGCTAGTGTGATTGTAGCAAAGATTAGATTAGTGTCACAATACTTTAAGTCAATGCAAACTGATATTTATATTAGTCTCTTCTTTGTTGCATATGAATTCTTATAATTTTGGAGAAGGATCATTATGTAGATATGAATATAATATATCATTACCTTTGTTGTAATTTTATGTTTGTTATTTTAACGGTTGGATATGACTTTGTAACTCAACAATGCAACAATCACTAAAGACCCCCACTTACGAAACACATTAACAATAACAAAATCACACTAGTAGTTAGAGGTCGAAGAAGGAATTGTACACAGAGTAGGAATGGGGATCACAAAGCTTTAACCTTTCATCATAGCGTGAGAAGATATGAAGAAGAAAGTGGTGAAGATGTTTTATAAGAGTAAACTTGATAAGGGAGTTTTTCAAAAGCCTAAAAAGAAGATGAGAACGATCCAAAGGAGTCATTTTCTTGAAGAGCATGCTAATATATTTATATTTGATATTTTCACTAGAACACACAAGCATGGGTTGGCAAAAAACAAAAGAAATTGATAGTGGATGGTTGTGCTTATGTTCAAATTCACATTAAAGGTGTTTCAATTGATGTAATGATGCCATAGAAGACATGGATGGAAGTATGATGAGAATCCCTTCACCATTAGTGTCAAAGGATGAGAGTTAGAACACGATAGAATGATGAAATTGATGTCAAGAGGAAGAATTATGAAAGGAATCTTCAAAAAAAAAAATTAAGCATGAAAAGGAGAAAATTATATTAAGACTCAAAGGAGTTAAGGTGTCATATGAGCAATCCAAATCTATTGTGAATAACAGCAATAGAGAGGAATATATTGCCTTGGAAGGTATTGAAAGAGTAAAGTTTTAATGTGAGTGGCATTTGGAAAGAGATAAAAGATTTATAGTCTATAGAAGGCGTTGAAGAAAGAGAACATGGAATTGAAAAGAGGAGTTACCATTTGAGAGCAAACAACAAAAGAAGTTCCCATAGCAAAAAAAAAACTAAAAGACAATCATTTAGTTGTGGCAATCAAAATCTTGAGGCAGAGAAAGAAGGTGAGAAGACTCTCACAAAGAAATCAAAAAGGGTTGATCTTCATTTAGTAGCCTTTGATAGAGAAGGAGGAATTGAAGATGCATAAAAGAGTAATGGGATAGCTAAACAAGTTCATAACTTGTTAAACTCAAGGAGATGATCCAAATTCTCTTGGACAACCATAGGGGAAGTATGTCACCCAAACAACACAGAAACAAAGGGTGGAGAGATAAAGAAAGAGGAATACTAGAGAAAAGGTGAGTATTAGAGAATCTCCAACAGGGGGAGAAATGTATCCCTATTACATTGGATGTAAGTATTAAAGAATATGATTAGACGTTTCCCATGATCCATTTGTGGATAGATTTTCATGAACATCCCTTTATCATTTATGTCAAAGGGGAAGAGATATAAAACAAGGGAGAGTTAGAGAATTATGTTTTCCTCAATGACAAAGGGGGAGATTGTTGGAATTGATTATCATTTATGGCAAAGGAAGAATGAGGAGGTTGTTAAAAAAATGTCATCGATATCAAAGTAGCAAGGTGTAAATGTTGTTCTTAGGATGCAAGAAGAGAATCATCATTTAGTGGCACATCTAAGAAAAGTTAATTAGTTTTATAAGACAAATTGGATCAGTTGTTTGAAGGATCACATTAGAGTTTTAAAAATGCTTATTTAAGTAAGATATCTCTATCATGGTCAACTACTCTAAGGACCTAATGGATCTTAAAGTTAAAATTAAATATTTAAACTTTGATATATAATAGGGGGAAATTGTTTGAAGACTATATAGATGGCCGACTACTCTTAAAGAAAACACCAAGATAATGGTTTGATAAGGCTAACTAATATAGTGTGATCAGTTTTAAAAGACAGCAAACATGGATTGGATATGGCCAACTAAAAGACTATGTGGGCAATCAGATTTGAAGAAAAGATGATATAGCAATGATACATAAGAGAAGAGTAGAGAATGCAACATTTTCTTATTGAAGATATATTAATAGAAGCGTAAGGATTATATACTGATAAAAGACAACATTAAAGATAATTGATGAAAGAAGTGATTAATGTTTGGGGAGCAATGATTTAATAAAACATATAATAAGTGACAAATGCCATATAAGACAAAAATGATATCAAAAAAATTCATATAAGACAAAATGTATAGAAGAAAAATGATATAAGACAAAAGTATATGAGACAAATTCCATATAAGACAAAATACATAGAAGACAAATTACAATAAGCAACAATTATGTTTTAAGGCAAAAATTAATAACAACGATTTCATTCCATAAGGAAAAGACAATTTATTATGATTTAGTTTTTAAAAGTTGTGATCTATTATGAAAGGGCAATGATTAGAGTCTCTAAGGTAGCGATTTCATATATGATAAAAGGTAGAAATTAAGGCAATGATTCATTTGTAGTAATTACATTATAAAAGGAAGTGATCATATCTAACAAAGGGTTGTGATTAGTTCAATAATGAGAATACATGCTTGTTTAGAAGGTTATCACCTTTCATAAAGGGTGTCTTTAATCATAGGAATATGAAGATATATATTAGCATAAGAAATGTGTGGAAGAAGTGAGTGAGTGAATGGATTAAAAATTATTTAGATTTTGATAAGAGCATATACAATGTGAAGTAAAGATAAAATATAAATATCTACAAATCTTCAAATGCAAATATGAGAAGAAGAAGATTGTTGTTAAAGATATATACAATTTTGAAGAAAAATATATAAAAAACAATAAATATATGGAGACATATCAATAAGGAAGTGTAGAAATATAGGAAGAAAAATCAATGATGAAGTATGGAATGATATAAAAGATATGAGTATATAAATAAATTTATGGAATGATTTCATCTCTATTTCACATGAGTGGGTGGTAGCTAGCAAAAAACTACAAAAATTAAACCCTAAAAAGGGTTGTTTACCCACTTGAGCAGTAATATAAAACATAGATTAGAAACTAAAATTACATATATAATACATCTTGAGCTCATTTAAAAGTGGATATGTAGACAATTTGGCAAATGAAAGAGGTTCCCAATATGCAAGCTTTCAAAAGTGAAATCAAGAATCTTATAAAGATTGGGCTTCCAGCTTATGTAAAACTTTAAATAAAGCATTCTCTCAAATTATTACATAAATGAATCACTCAATTGAACTTAAATTTATATCTCTAAATTGAATTTACGATAAAACATATCATTATGTATTCAAAAGAAATCTTAGATCAACTTATTTGACTCACTGAGGTTTTAAATTGAATTTTGAGGTGATGCCCAAGCAATTTATTATATGTATACTCTTGAAAGACAACCTCAATGCACTTCTAATAGAAAGTGTAGTTTTCACTAAGTGACTAATGGTTGTGTTGGTCCTGATGGATCTAACTCTCTAACTAGAGCATGTACCTATCATATATGGATAGAGGAATACCTATCTCATATGGGCAGATGCATGTCTCGTATGGACAAATGTCTATCCCATATGAATTGATGCTTGAGTATACAAATGAATGAACACTTAACAAGTTTGGTTAAAAAATGTAACTTCATAAAAAAATATGTTAATTTGGGGTACAACTTAAGAGTTGTACCATTTAACCACTCTTCTAATTAGCCATTGACCTTCCTAAATATGTGGATGACTTTCATTGCCTTCTTGATGACAAACATATGGCCTTGAAGGTCAAGAAAAATTCTAGGATTTCAAACCTATTGTTTTAGGACCTAATAAACTATTTTATAATAACCAACTCTATAACATCAAATAATTTTTTTAATGAATTAAGTGCAAAAGTTACCCATACATTTTATATATATATATATATATATATATATATATATATATATATTTTAATAATCAATTAAAGCCACCAAAAATATATATTATTTTTCATTGTATGGCTCTATATATAGTTTTCACCCTATACAATTATGCACCTCTTAATCCCATTACACCCTCGATTCCCATTTTTTTCCATGTAAATGTATGTCATTCGTTTTCCATTGAGCCATCGAATTTCCCCTTTCCTTGCATATTTTCCCTATTGTCCTGATCTTTAATAAAAAATTGCCTATGTTTCGGATAGGGGAGTCAAACCTTCCCTAACCAAGATACCTCATTTGATTCTTCTACAAGTCCCAGTCTTTGAATTATTTTCATTAAGTATTTTTCAAAGTTACAGTTGTGAACTACCCTTCTTTCATGTATCCTTTCATACCTTCCTTGATTCCCCAAACCCTACCAATCCCTTTGCTTTTCCTTTTAAATTTGAATCTCTACCCTTCCACTTCACCTTGGTACATTTCATGAGGTAATCTTAATCCTTGATTCCCAAAATTCCAAAAAATGAACTTTTTTTCAAGATTTCCCTTTCAAACATCCCCCATTCCACATATCTCTCTAGTATGAGTTCCCCTACACCTTTGAATCCCAACACTTTGACAAACGACATAATTTATGATTTTTTCTAAACCCCCAACAATTCAAACCTCTTGCCTATTTTTTGTTGGCCTATTACCAACTCATTAGAACTACCCAAAAAGGTCATGTGTGCACCAAAAAGGGTCCAAGCATACCAAAAATGTACTAACAGTTGACAAGGATGACATTCCATAGCTCAAAGGCTTTTCCATTTGGATTTGGAATAATTTCCAAGTGATTTTCAATGGAGAAAGCCAGTAAGTGGTTAGGCTTCCATTTGATAGTTGGTTTTTTCCTACACCTAGAAATCATTCAAACAACCAACTTTGTCCCCTAAATCACAATGTATGTAAAAACAAATATTACCGTAGCCATGGTGACATTAATGTAAATGGCCAAAGTGATAAAGATTGAATTTTCATGCTTTCCTCAAGGGGTAATGATGGTAATGGCTTGGATTAGCCACTAATTCTTAGTGGTGACTTCTACAACTGCCCAACTTAATTAGATTGACCACCATAATGAAGATTTTATGTTGCAAGTGAATATTTGAAGTAATGAAGGTAAAGTGTGAAATGACATGTCCATGTTTAATGCAATCACTAAGATTTCAAAGCTCTATGCATTTGTGGTGTTTTCTCAGTGATTTGTGGTATATTTTGTAAACCCTTTCAACTTTGTACACTCAAAATTTCCAACCATCATCACACAAAGTGAGAAATAAAAAGATGAAGTTATTTGGTATGTTTGAATTATCTTTTGAATCTCAACAACACCAATTTGAGTGCAAACATTAAAACAATATTGACAATGGTTTGAGAAACCCCTAGAAAACTCTTCCATTGTATTTCCTCAATCCATCCCAATTTCCAAGGCTGAAGGCCTATATATTTTTGGACTTTCTGATTGGTCAGGGTTGGACATTTTGGGATTTTCATTATACTAGTGTAAAATTGTCTAGGGTTTTCAAATTTAAATAGTGTGTCTGCCATTAAAGTTGCTCTCCAAGTTGTAGAGAGGTAGATACTAAAATTTATATTTGTAACCATGTGTCTCCTTTGTCAATTATTAACATTTTAGAGGGTTTTGAACAATAGGATATGATAGGTTCCTTGCTACTTGATTTTTTTTCCTTCACATTCGCTAGTGTGATTGTAGCAAAGATTAGATTAGTGTCACAATACTTTAAGTCAATGCAAACTGATATTTATATTAGTCTCTTCTTTGTTGCATATGAATTCTTATAATTTTGGAGAAGGATCATTATGTAGATATGAATATAATATATCATTACCTTTGTTGTAATTTTATGTTTGTTATTTTAACGGTTGGATATGACTTTGTAACTCAACAATGCAACAATCACTAAAGACCCCCACTTACGAAACACATTAACAATAACAAAATCACACTAGTAGTTAGAGGTCGAAGAAGGAATTGTACACAGAGTAGGAATGGGGATCACAAAGCTTTAACCTTTCATCATAGCGTGAGAAGATATGAAGAAGAAAGTGGTGAAGATGTTTTATAAGAGTAAACTTGATAAGGGAGTTTTTCAAAAGCCTAAAAAGAAGATGAGAACGATCCAAAGGAGTCATTTTCTTGAAGAGCATGCTAATATATTTATATTTGATATTTTCACTAGAACACACAAGCATGGGTTGGCAAAAAACAAAAGAAATTGATAGTGGATGGTTGTGCTTATGTTCAAATTCACATTAAAGGTGTTTCAATTGATGTAATGATGCCATAGAAGACATGGATGGAAGTATGATGAGAATCCCTTCACCATTAGTGTCAAAGGATGAGAGTTAGAACACGATAGAATGATGAAATTGATGTCAAGAGGAAGAATTATGAAAGGAATCTTCAAAAAAAAAAATTAAGCATGAAAAGGAGAAAATTATATTAAGACTCAAAGGAGTTAAGGTGTCATATGAGCAATCCAAATCTATTGTGAATAACAGCAATAGAGAGGAATATATTGCCTTGGAAGGTATTGAAAGAGTAAAGTTTTAATGTGAGTGGCATTTGGAAAGAGATAAAAGATTTATAGTCTATAGAAGGCGTTGAAGAAAGAGAACATGGAATTGAAAAGAGGAGTTACCATTTGAGAGCAAACAACAAAAGAAGTTCCCATAGCAAAAAAAAAACTAAAAGACAATCATTTAGTTGTGGCAATCAAAATCTTGAGGCAGAGAAAGAAGGTGAGAAGACTCTCACAAAGAAATCAAAAAGGGTTGATCTTCATTTAGTAGCCTTTGATAGAGAAGGAGGAATTGAAGATGCATAAAAGAGTAATGGGATAGCTAAACAAGTTCATAACTTGTTAAACTCAAGGAGATGATCCAAATTCTCTTGGACAACCATAGGGGAAGTATGTCACCCAAACAACACAGAAACAAAGGGTGGAGAGATAAAGAAAGAGGAATACTAGAGAAAAGGTGAGTATTAGAGAATCTCCAACAGGGGGAGAAATGTATCCCTATTACATTGGATGTAAGTATTAAAGAATATGATTAGACGTTTCCCATGATCCATTTGTGGATAGATTTTCATGAACATCCCTTTATCATTTATGTCAAAGGGGAAGAGATATAAAACAAGGGAGAGTTAGAGAATTATGTTTTCCTCAATGACAAAGGGGGAGATTGTTGGAATTGATTATCATTTATGGCAAAGGAAGAATGAGGAGGTTGTTAAAAAAATGTCATCGATATCAAAGTAGCAAGGTGTAAATGTTGTTCTTAGGATGCAAGAAGAGAATCATCATTTAGTGGCACATCTAAGAAAAGTTAATTAGTTTTATAAGACAAATTGGATCAGTTGTTTGAAGGATCACATTAGAGTTTTAAAAATGCTTATTTAAGTAAGATATCTCTATCATGGTCAACTACTCTAAGGACCTAATGGATCTTAAAGTTAAAATTAAATATTTAAACTTTGATATATAATAGGGGGAAATTGTTTGAAGACTATATAGATGGCCGACTACTCTTAAAGAAAACACCAAGATAATGGTTTGATAAGGCTAACTAATATAGTGTGATCAGTTTTAAAAGACAGCAAACATGGATTGGATATGGCCAACTAAAAGACTATGTGGGCAATCAGATTTGAAGAAAAGATGATATAGCAATGATACATAAGAGAAGAGTAGAGAATGCAACATTTTCTTATTGAAGATATATTAATAGAAGCGTAAGGATTATATACTGATAAAAGACAACATTAAAGATAATTGATGAAAGAAGTGATTAATGTTTGGGGAGCAATGATTTAATAAAACATATAATAAGTGACAAATGCCATATAAGACAAAAATGATATCAAAAAAATTCATATAAGACAAAATGTATAGAAGAAAAATGATATAAGACAAAAGTATATGAGACAAATTCCATATAAGACAAAATACATAGAAGACAAATTACAATAAGCAACAATTATGTTTTAAGGCAAAAATTAATAACAACGATTTCATTCCATAAGGAAAAGACAATTTATTATGATTTAGTTTTTAAAAGTTGTGATCTATTATGAAAGGGCAATGATTAGAGTCTCTAAGGTAGCGATTTCATATATGATAAAAGGTAGAAATTAAGGCAATGATTCATTTGTAGTAATTACATTATAAAAGGAAGTGATCATATCTAACAAAGGGTTGTGATTAGTTCAATAATGAGAATACATGCTTGTTTAGAAGGTTATCACCTTTCATAAAGGGTGTCTTTAATCATAGGAATATGAAGATATATATTAGCATAAGAAATGTGTGGAAGAAGTGAGTGAGTGAATGGATTAAAAATTATTTAGATTTTGATAAGAGCATATACAATGTGAAGTAAAGATAAAATATAAATATCTACAAATCTTCAAATGCAAATATGAGAAGAAGAAGATTGTTGTTAAAGATATATACAATTTTGAAGAAAAATATATAAAAAACAATAAATATATGGAGACATATCAATAAGGAAGTGTAGAAATATAGGAAGAAAAATCAATGATGAAGTATGGAATGATATAAAAGATATGAGTATATAAATAAATTTATGGAATGATTTCATCTCTATTTCACATGAGTGGGTGGTAGCTAGCAAAAAACTACAAAAATTAAACCCTAAAAAGGGTTGTTTACCCACTTGAGCAGTAATATAAAACATAGATTAGAAACTAAAATTACATATATAATACATCTTGAGCTCATTTAAAAGTGGATATGTAGACAATTTGGCAAATGAAAGAGGTTCCCAATATGCAAGCTTTCAAAAGTGAAATCAAGAATCTTATAAAGATTGGGCTTCCAGCTTATGTAAAACTTTAAATAAAGCATTCTCTCAAATTATTACATAAATGAATCACTCAATTGAACTTAAATTTATATCTCTAAATTGAATTTACGATAAAACATATCATTATGTATTCAAAAGAAATCTTAGATCAACTTATTTGACTCACTGAGGTTTTAAATTGAATTTTGAGGTGATGCCCAAGCAATTTATTATATGTATACTCTTGAAAGACAACCTCAATGCACTTCTAATAGAAAGTGTAGTTTTCACTAAGTGACTAATGGTTGTGTTGGTCCTGATGGATCTAACTCTCTAACTAGAGCATGTACCTATCATATATGGATAGAGGAATACCTATCTCATATGGGCAGATGCATGTCTCGTATGGACAAATGTCTATCCCATATGAATTGATGCTTGAGTATACAAATGAATGAACACTTAACAAGTTTGGTTAAAAAATGTAACTTCATAAAAAAATATGTTAATTTGGGGTACAACTTAAGAGTTGTACCATTTAACCACTCTTCTAATTAGCCATTGACCTTCCTAAATATGTGGATGACTTTCATTGCCTTCTTGATGACAAACATATGGCCTTGAAGGTCAAGAAAAATTCTAGGATTTCAAACCTATTGTTTTAGGACCTAATAAACTATTTTATAATAACCAACTCTATAACATCAAATAATTTTTTTAATGAATTAAGTGCAAAAGTTACCCATACATTTTATATATATATATATATATATATATATATATATATATATATTTTAATAATCAATTAAAGCCACCAAAAATATATATTATTTTTCATTGTATGGCTCTATATATAGTTTTCACCCTATACAATTATGCACCTCTTATTTACACTATCTATCCATACATATAATCATAACATAATATATACACTATTATGTATCATGAATAATGTTTTCAAAATTTATTAATTTTTGCTACATATTAAAAAAACACAACACTCTAAAATAAAGATTTTATAACCATTTTAATTGTACGTTATTCACCACATTATATATACCAAACATTCAATTTTAATTATTTATTCATCACAAAATATTTACCATAGACTAAACATAAGATAGAAATGTGAAAGATCCTAATATTTCATTTTAACTTCTATGTATTTATTTTTATGTTTGAAGCTAGAGGAATGGTTAGAGGTCTCTAACAAGCAATTTTGAATGTAGGTCAAAGGTTGACACTCGTATATTAAAATCTACATGTTTGCAAGTTAATATCAAAAAACAAGAAGGTTTGTGGACTACAAATTTCATTCTGTGTTATTCAAACTTGTTATCGATGTATGAAGCTTGGTTGGACAAAAGTCATATTAAAATGTACTTAATTAATTTTATAAAGGAGAAGGAGCTTATTAAAATGTACTTAATTAATTTTATAAAGGAGAAGGAGCTTTTAGCTCACCTATGAGAGTTTTCTCCCCAAACTAAGATTTCTCCAAGTAAAATCCTTGTGTACAATCATTGTTATGAATTCCTTTGTGGTTGTTTCTCATTTATATACTTGTGTGATGTTATTTGTTCAACAAAACATGTTTGTTCAAGTGTATGTTGATAAAAAAAATTATTGTAATTTAACATAATCCTTGATTTGAAGGAAAGTATTGTTAGAAGTATACAACTAGGCCTCTTTTGATTTTTGAAATGATTTGCTAAACCCTAGTAGAAGAAACATAAAAAAACCTTAGAGAACAAGTATTCACATTGGTAATACCTTATCAACATACTACTAATTCTATTGAATTTAATTATAATTTAAATCAAAATGTAAAAGAGCACAAGCTTACATGTGTTGTGTCAACAACTTTGCTAAATGGCTGATAAAACTTGCCCCAATGCTCTCTAACATTGTATAATAACTATAAATGTATACCTTATCAACATACTACTAATTATAATTTAAATCAAAATGTAAAAGACCACAAGCTTACATGTGTTGTGTCAACAACTTTGCTAAATGGCTGATAAAACTTGCCCCAATGCTCTCTAACATTGTTGAATTTGTAATAACTACTGGATAACAAAATTCCTTAAGTCAATTTCATGATTTGTATTTAGCAATTGAAAACACAAATAACAATCAAGAAAACATCTCTATTAGAGAAAATGAATCCAAGACTCGCAACAAATTTAGTGCATGGATAGAAAGCTAAAACCATTCACAATAATTGATTTGTTCCTTATGCAAAATTGAAATAACAATACTTATGTATGGTAAATGCTTTCAAATATGTTTATACATAAATAGTGGAGCTCTTTTTGACAAACTTTTCATAATCTTAATACCCATAAAGATAAAGCTATATTATTGGACACTATGTTACTAGAAGTGTTTTAGATTTTGATTAAGTGGAAAATGAGGTTAGTATTTTAAAATCTACAAGAATCGTTATCAACTATATAACATTCATAAGTATTATAATATTTATTGTAGACACATAGAATTGTCCCGATCAATATCACGCATTCGAATTCGATTATTAATGTCATTTTCGTCTCGATTCGATCATTTTCGTCCATTTAATTAAATAATCTTGATTGTCTAATTAAATTCATCATTTTCCTCTATTAATCATTTAATCAACATTATTGGGTTAATTCACCCCTTTCATGCTATTTTTCATCTTATTTGATTAAATAATGCGAACCTTTTAATTAAATCCTTTAAGTCCTCTCATTTGGTTAAATAATCTTAATTGTTTAATCAAATGTCATTAATTCCACCAGTTTAATTAAATGACCTAATTGTTTAATTAAAATCTTAAATTCCCCCGCCTTACACAATTATATAGTGTTTTAATTATTTAATTTGAATAATTTCTCACTCCTCAAAGGAATATTCTCATGGAATATTCTTTTATTTCAAATTCGAACATTTCTCTCCAACATGGAAATATCTTGCACATTCCTTCTAAAATTAAGGATTTGTTTGTTGAAATCAATTTCAACCCTTGATTAATTTTATCAATCCATGTGATCTTTCAATCTCCTCTGTAGATTTGATCTTTGATCCATGTCATTTTTTCTCATCAATTTCTATACCTTGATTAACCAAATTGATCCTAGCCATTGATTCACCTAAAAATCCTATAAATAGCCTCCATTTCATGGGCAATTCATCCACAAAGCTTGAGAGTAATTACACTATAACAATTTTTTGAGTCATCTTTGGGAGCATTTAGCCATTTTCCATCGATTTTCATCAATTCTCCATTAAAGCATCACTTCAAAGCTTGCTTCAACAATGGGATTGGGAAAAGGTTGATCATTCCACATCAATTCAACACCAATCCCCCAATGGGATCAAGTTTGTAAGTCTAATTAGGTTTCCTTTTATCAAATTGCTTTCAATTTCATTTTAATGGCTTCCTAGTTAGATTTTCAAAGATTTCATTAGAAATGTGGTTTAATTAGTCTAATTGATTGATTTGATTGTTCATTTCAAGTGTATTTAGCCTAGTTAATATTCATGTTCACATATACAATTATAATTTTAATAAGGTAGATGAAACCCTGATGAAATATTTGGAAAAGTGCAAATAGAGCATCTCATTTTCGAAGCAATTCAAGGACATTTAATGGTTGCAAAAGCTATATTGGGACCTGAAGATATATCCCAAAATTTCAGCTAACCCAACCATCTTAAGAAAAGCAAAAAAAATAGGTGAAGTGACTACTAGCTCAATGGAACAAGAAGACAAGCAACTCTTTAACATAGGAATTTATGGAAGGAAACAAGGGAGCTTCTTGTGAACTTCCTATTACTCAAGGAAAGGGACTCAAGTCATAATGGGGAGAAAACCAATATAACAAAAACCTAATTTAGCATCAAATTTTGACCTAAAAAAAAGCCTAGGTCAACAGTTTTTTTCATCCAATTTCTTCTGCTAGTATTTCTCAAAGGATTTTAGGGTCTACATCAAGCTTTGGATCAAGATTCCATTAGGGTTACATTAGGGCTTGTTTTAGGTCTACATTAGGTATATTGTCACAATTGTGTCACAAATTTGAATTAGGATCAGCATCAAGGGCCATTATACACTTATTGGGAAAACAAATTAAAATTTCAAGTAGGATGTTTTTTAAGTGTCACAGGGAGCTCTACCTCAAAATTCAAACCTAGAATTCGGATTCTTGGGATTAACTGTAAATGTTCATTCCACCAAGCCAATCAACTTAAAAAATTCCTTCCAATGTGTTGTACAAATATCAAGATGCATTTGATATGAACCAAAAATGCTCTTCATTCTATCACTCTTTTACACAAGACCTTCCACTATTAGTAACCCAATTGTGCACCAAAATCAGTTTGTGTTGAAAATAGATTGTTCCCATGAATCACATGCATTCTTGTTCTCTAATATGAATGAAATAATTCTTTGATAATCAAAGTACCAAACTAATGTAACAAACCATACAACAAGATATTAGGATTTTGGTGGTACATTAGGATAGATTGGTTTGAAAAAAAACAAATGAAGTGCATCAAACACCACACAATAAACTAGTCCAATAGCTATTAATTTTGTTTGCACCAAACAATCTAAAGCATTTGAAGGGGATATTTATTTTTGACCACCCACATTTGAAAATTGGATTCAAAAGGGCCCAAATTTCTCTTATTGGCATTGAAATTTTTCAATTAGGTTTAACCCTAAAGCAAAACTTGACACCAATACATCCTCATTTTCATCATGGTTTGTGTCAACATTGCATTGTTGTTGCATTGGAGTTGTGTGAGTGCTTGGTCCAAGAGGATTTGGGACAATCCACTTCAATTTTAGTAGATAGAATAAAATTCAAAAGGAACATCATCAAATCCTATCTCTTGTAGTTCCTCCTCAACCTTAGGCACAAAAAGGGATGTTTTAGTCTAGTAGTAGATTGTTTGACATCACCTCTAGCTCAAGCTTTACTCATTGTGCTTGATACACATGAACAAGAGACCAGTGCTTGGCAAAATTTTATGCAATAGATGTAGAATTCTCTAAGATTTATCAAACCCTATGTTGCACCTTTGATTACATGACAACTAATGCATCCAATCCTACATGGCATGTGTCATATTCAAGACAACCAAGAAACAAGGTATGTACGTATGTTTGTTAGTACTAACAAAGCATTGGGAATCCATTTTCATGGACTTTTTGTCTAGTTATCTGACAAACAAATGGAGTAATGATTGTGTGTATACATTAGTGGATAGTTTCTCTAAGATGGCAATTATCATGCCTTGTAAGAAGACAATTTTAGGTTTAGAAATGGCTTGATTGTATTTTCAAAATGTATGGGTTCACCTTGAATTTCCATCCACCATTATCTTTGATCAATGTTGATGATAATGCAACCACAGTCGTTTACTTCCAGGCCAAGGTCGATGGAGATTATAAATTAAATGTAGCTTGGCTATTTAATTTATATACATATAATCGATTTTATTAAAGAAGTCGACTACATTAAATGAAATGATTTTTATTTAATAAATAAATATATTTTTTATTTGGGTCAACCTAAGAAGTGATGCGATTTTTCAAGTGGCGTCTTTTGTTGCTAGGCCGACCTCTCTCTCTAAAGGACATGTATTTCTCCTCTTTGGCGTGTATAAATACAAGGAGGTTTCCATTCATTTCACATCAAGTCAAGAAAATTCATCATAAAGAAGAAGTGTGAATTAAGGAGCAGATCTTCAATTATATCAGCAGATTGATTCAAGAAGAATTATTTGATTTGTATCTTTGCATTTAGGAGAGGTGTTCATTGTATTATTCGGGAATTGTGTTTATGCCTAAGTTGTAAGTAGATTGTTGCTTTTATTATTATCAATATATAGGAGATATATTGCTTGGGTTTTTCTCCCTTAGGTTGGAGGGTTTTCCCAGGGTATTGGTTGTGTTCTTGTGTCAATATTTGAATTAAATTTGCATTCTAATTTGGTCATCTAAATCTAACATGGTATCAGAGCGGGTTTCAAGAGGATCCCAATCATATTTGTGTTTATATCAGCCAATACCCTTGTATTACTTTATCATCTTCATTCACTTGTCAAGATGGTGAATGGCCTTAAGATTAGGATAGGCTTTGTATTTATATTATTAGCAACCCTATTTAGATCTATATGGGTTACCAACCCTTAGTGCCCATTAACGTAGCTTACCTCACACCACCATCCTCTACAACAACTCCAACTTGAAAGGTAATTGAAATGACCACCAAATAAAATGAGTGATTCCAACAAATACAACAATAGCCTCAATTGCTAATTATAATCAATGACATGGTAAGCAATACACACCACATGCTTTTCAAGTTGGCGATCAAGTGTAGTTACATTTGGAGGAGCAACTCATAAGGCCTTACTACCAACTTTGTCCACTTCAATATGAGCCCTACACCATCATTAGGCAAGGGATAATGCCTTTAAGCTAATGTATCTCCCTTCCTTAGTCTATACCTTCTTTTCAACACAAAGCTCTCATGCCATTACTATCCACCTTTGTTGGGTTCTCTTGACATTGCAAAAACCCTAAATCCAACCGAACTTAATCCTAACTTGTGCTACAACAACAAAGATTAATCAAACCATTGATGTTAAAGTCAAATGAACACATCATCGAAAGATCCCTCTCTTCCATATCATGAAAGGGTCAAGTTTATCCAAAGGGCAATGGTACATTGAAGTGCCAGTTGCTTAGACCTTTCCATGTCTCATTCCACAATTGCACATGGTGGGGTCCATTGCTTCTCAAGCAGGGTCAACTTATCAAAGAGGATCCAAAATACTCAAAAGTGCATAACTCTATTATGCAAATGTGTCATCCCCTATAGAACACATGGTCATAAAGTGAGTCTAATTCCTCTTCAATCTTTCCACACACATCTAGTGGTGCTTATTTTAACACACTTGTTTTGAAAAACAATTGCAACACCATTCCCAAGGGTGAGACTATAACCAAAAATAACTCACCAAGGTTGTGTATGACATAAATGGTTCACATGTAATGTTCACATTGATCGGATAAGTGGCAAATTACTCTTGTTCACATGGGAAAATAAGGTGTGACTACCCTCTTCACTAGGAATAAGTGTTTAACAAATATTGTGGATATTTGGTCCATGTGTGACTTCTATCTGGAGCATATTGACTTCTATACGGAGAATATATTGACTTTGTTGAGTTGATTCAAAGAGAGAATCTAATCATGCAATTTGTTGTTCCAAGATTTTATTAAGATACGCAATCTCAATCCCCTCCAAGCAATTGTTATTTTTCTAGATTTTCTCAAGAAATTGTGTTTGCTTTGCTACTTCAATAGTTGGAGTTGGTAAAAGCTCCCTCAACTTTCTCAAAGTTATCTCCACTAAAACTTGCCTCACTCCTAGACACATAGGAATGAAATGCCAACCATGACCAAAGGGGTAAAAAGGATAATTCAAAAATCCTTTGGTGTCTGGCATTTAAGTGAACTGTTCTTGTTTTAGATTTGACTTGTCTTTGGAGTTTTAATGTTTGCAACTTCTTGTTGTTTGTGCCAATGTTTGAATTGCAATTGAAGTGCTTTGATCACTTGCTTTGTTTGCAATGTTTGAGAGTTCAACAAAATCTAAAGCATGTTTTTAGCTCAAATGAATTAAAACTATGTTCTTTTGTTTGTTTTTGTGTATTTTAAAATATTTAACGATGTTGTAACAACTTATTTAAACAGCACTAATGTGCTGAAATATGAACCAAAGAACTCTTTTCATGTTTGTGTTAAAATGGAAATTTTATCTCATCTAATCTAGCATATAAACGGTTCATTTTCTCTTTCTTTTGCATACAAATTTTAATGAATCAAGAAAAATGAGAAACAAGTAGATTTGAACAATACTGAACAAATAAATTGCTCTTTGAATTCCAAAAAACAAATTCTATGTTTCCTAAATTTTCTGATTTACAAATCATATTTCTAATATTTTGCTGATTTGAAAGTGAACATGGAACTTTAAAAAAAAAAAATCTTACTTTTTTGGTTTCAAGGAAGTTATTCAAATTGTTTCTTTGACTCGTTTTGGTTTGTTCCTCTAGGGCTTCCAGAGGTAACTTTGGCTTGGCAAGGGTTAGTGTAGTGTTTCAAGATGATGTCGGGAACTTTGTTAAGGGTGGCTCCCTTTTTAGTGAGTTCTAGGACTAATAATGAGGCAAAGTGGGATGCAATTGTATCTAGTATCTCATTGGCTATATCAAAGGGGTGCAAGAAGTTGGTTGTTGAAGGGGGTTTCACTAACATGGTTCAAGGTTTGAGCTGAATGTTTTACCCAAATTGCAAGTTGAGAGGGTCATTGAACAAAGCAAGACCTTTGTGCATGGATTTTGTGAATGTTATCTTTGTTCTTTGTTTCCATTAAGGTAATGGAGTGACAGATTTATTAGCTAATCTTGAGATTGACCAAATGTTCTTCTCAACATTGATCAATTTTCAAGTTAATGATTAGTATTAGAATAATATCTTTCTATTTGTGTTGTTAATGGTCATCTCGCTTTTTCTAACTTTGTCTCTTGTTAACGATTGTCTCTTTTAGAAACATCGTCTCTTGTAATCTATTTAAGAAACTTTTGTTCCTTTGTTCAATACAACATTGATTTTGTAAAATGGTATCAGAGTCCAATTGATTAGAGCGGAAAAATTATTGTTCTTGCATTTGAGAAATCGTAGCTTATCTCTACTAAAATTCGTGCTTGTCTTTTCTCAGAAAAAACCACCCTTGTATACAAACGATTTTCAATATTCTGAATGCACGATTTTATGAACACATTTTTGTTCTTTTGCTCGGGTTTGTCTGCAAACGTCGTTTGTTTTGTACCCTAGCTCGCAAACGAACTTGTGCCCGTGTTCACGCACGACGGTCTCAGTCGTCTTCAAACCTTTGTTTCATGCTTGTATTGGTTTCATTCAGTTATGTGTAATTTGTTTTTGCTCGACGGCATGTGCTTTGCCCTAGCCAACGACGTCAACCTTTGTTTTTCTCTAGAACGGACGTGTCTTTCTCGGAGATTCACATCGCTTTTAAGCATGTATTCTTCCTGCAACGGTGTCTTCCTAGGCATCATTTTTTCATTGAGATCGGCTCTCTATTTTGCGATAGCATCCTTTGCTCATGTTTCTGCTTCTACCCGCATTTTTGGATGTGCAACAGAGATTTTTTTGTCTACGTTTCTTGAGAGGTCGCTTCCTATGGTAGCATATTTGATCTGAGTGCGGGTCTGATCTGTGACCTCCAAATTTTTTTTTGGCGGAGTTCTATTTCTCTTTGTCTATGTTCGCATGTGATCTTGGAGGAAGGTCGTTTGTTTTCTCTGCTCATTCTGGACGAGTTTTCAAGATTTTCTATAAATTCCTGAAGCACATTTGGCGCCTAGGGTTTTTGCATTTGCGGCTAGGGTTTTGACCCTCTAGTTCAAATCCAAAAAAAAAATCAATTGCAAATTCTTGGTGAGTTTTTCGAGACCTTTTTTGGGTTACCTTCATATTTTTCTAAGTGCATCATTTTTTGTGCCTCAATTTTTGTGCAGATTTCTTATGTTTTTTGGTAGCTAGGGTTACAAACCCTCTAGTTTTCAAGCCGACAATCGATGTTCTAGGTTTTCAAATTTGTCTTGTCACGTAAAGAAAAAAAAATTGTCTTTTAGGTTTTAAATATTTCGGGAGGGTTTATATTTTCTCCTCAAAAATTAAGAGTTTTTCTCCTGTATACCCTAGCTAGGGTTTTTGTCGTTCAAGAGGGCTCTCTGATTATTATTTTTACCATTTTTCAGAAAAACAAAACAATGATTTGTAATCTTGGGGTTGGCGATTTTTTCCTCAAAAATTGTGGTTTGTTGCAATCAGTTTTTTGGTCGCACCTAGAGTTACTGGGGCGAACATCTACACATCTGGCTTCTTGCAGTCTGTTCTGGGGCGTCATGCTCATCTGCAAAAGTTTGAAGGGTTTGCCAATTTTCCTCAAAATCGTAGCAGTTGTTCTCGAAGTGTCTCTGGTTACAAGGAGGGACAGTTCTCCAACTTTAGGTTGGACGATTGGTGTTGTTATTTCCAAAAGTTTTGTAGTTTTTGGGAGGGTTGGTGGCAGACTCATCTCAAGTGGCAGAGCCAGTGGCAGGCTCTTGTCTTTTGTTGCAGCAGCATTCTAAGAAGAGGGCACCCTTATTTGTTATCTCTGGATAGTTAGAATGATGACCATTAAGGGAGGGTATTAGAATAATATCTTTCTATTTGTGTTGTTAATGGTCATCTCGCTTTTTCTAACTTCGTCTCTTGTTAACGATTGTTTCTTTTAGAAACATCATCTCTTGTAATCTATTTAAGGAACTTTTGTTCCTTTATTTAATACAACAACATCGATTTTGTGACAATTAGGAGTCTTGAAAACCTTATTTTGAAGGAAAAGTCACCATAATAAGTTTTCATTGGTGGGTCCATTAAATCCTTCCTTTCATTGTACAAAGTTGTTTGTATTGCTTTGATGGTATTTAGTTGTGGCTCCCCTAACAGCTTACATATCTAAGATGTCATTCATGATTTGATGAGCGTTAGGTGACAAGGTAGTTGGTTTTATTTGCTTTCTCTATGATTCTTTTCATGTTGGCGTGGTGGATTTTTACCATGATTGTTCAGTGTAGTACTAGATGATAGTATAGAAAATGGGTCTATGAGATATAGGGCTTCAATTGTGAACTTTCGTGCAAATTTGGAGGTGATTTCACCTACAAAGGTCAAAAAGTGGGTCAAATTTCTACTACTCCTAAAGAAAACAAAGTTGGAAGATGATTACTAGAAAAAATGAGATAGGTGGTGATGTTGGTTTTTCAACTCCTAACATTCCTACAAGTTTGGAGTTGGAAATTAGAGCCCTCAAAAGGGAGCTCCAAATTATTAATGGTGATATTGAAGAGCTTATTTCCTCTCAAGACTTATGCTTGGTATTAGAATTATCTATTGGCTTCCCATCATCACAAGTGACTAGTGCCTACATATAAGTGTCTCTAATTGGAGATATATTCAAAGGGGCTAAGAAAAGGTCCATGGTCCAAGGATGTTAAGTTTCAAGTCTCTATGTAGTCGGTGGGAGAGAGGTGGTTCCCAAGTCAAAAGAAGGATTTGTGTGTTGGATTTGTG